>JBAMAX010004800.1:0-600000 GCA_037043745.1 Chymomyza amoena | reverse complement strand
ATGTTAAGAAGATATGGCTTATCAAAAAATAGTCTAAAAATGAAAAAACCGATATTCAGTTATCGATAACTCCATAAATAATCGGAACTTTGCAATAAAATTGGGCGTGGTTACTAATGGCTAGCAGCTCTACCAACTGTGTAAAAATCATCAAAATCGGAGAAGATTGCCAAAAAAGTGGCCCGCATCACTTTTTTGGGCCGATATATGTAGATCTCAAAATATTTTTTGGATTACTTCCATATTTTGAAAGCAACAACCCTAAAACTCGTTAACATTCATTTTATCATAATCCGTCTATGGGTTAATTTAAATCGTTTATGTTAAAAAATAAATAAAATAAACCAACTTTAGATTGGCCTGGAAGCTCAAAAAAAAAAAAACATCCTATACAAACATTTGTATGTATGGGGACTAAATCCAAAACATTTAAGATTTTAACTTTTTAAAAAACAAGTGTAGAAGAGTGGAATGCCTTTCCCTAATTATCTTTAATCAGGTTTATACAGCGTGCTTTTTTTAGAGATTCACAATTTTCCATTAGTAACACTGCTTTATCTGACAACCCATTTAATATCTGATACTAGCTTTTTATTTAGTTTTCTTTGACAATTTATATAGAGCAATGCTTGTTAATTGTTGTAATTTTTTATTAAAATAAAAGTTCCATTTATGGTAAAGCCCAATTTTGATTGAATGGCTACATAAATAAGCAGAATTGTTGCACTTGGAATAATGTCATTAAATTTTCTATTCAATAAAGCCCATTACATTGATATATTTCTATGTATTCAGCTTGTGTTTCTAAAAAAAAAACACCCTTTATAAATAACTGAGTTGGCACTTATATTTAGTCCTATAAATTTCTACTACTTCAAATTAAAGTGTGCCTAACTCTTAAGTATTTAAAGTATAAACATATTATTTTTTTAAATTACTGCCTCTTAAATTTAATTGTGCATAAAGTTTTATTCGAAATGCCCAAAAACCTCAAACTTATAGTAAGTAAGACCCAAGTTTAGGGAAGTAGCAATTTGTAGGAGAGCAGCAAAAGCCAAACTCTTGAAATTTGTTGTTGAACTTGGCGCCAAGAAACTCGTCAACCAAAAGTAATTTTTGGCTAGCCAAAAAATAAAAGAACATCTGTAGATATTCGAATGAGAAGAGATGGATACTGAAGGAGATAGAGCTGGCCAAGGACTTAGGAAAAGCCACTGTGCTGCTGTTGGACAAGATTTTTGCAAGTTGGGTTTCAAGTTAAATAATGCACTGACTTAAGACTAACAAGAAGGACAAGGAAATAATATACTTGCATTAAAAAACAATTTATAACGTTCCAACTTGGGTATACTCTGCACTTTCTTCTCCACGACCCAAGAGAAAAAAAGAGTATCTGAGAAAGTTTTATACTGATAATTTAAGTTGAGCATTGTAGACGTCATCATTCTTGATTTTAAGTTGAGCACTCTAGATCTAATTATCCTTGATTTTATTTATGAGAATAAAGCAACTGAGGAAACTTTTGCGCATTTTCCTACATGGTCTTGAGATACAATGTAATCTCAAAAAATAAAGAATTCTTCCGAAATGTATTCGGATAACACGAAAGATTGGTAACAGGAGTAGTGGGCAGTACTGTAAAGAAAACTTAGTTTTTGACATTCGATAAAGTCGTTTTAGAAATATTAATATTATTGTAACAAACTAGTTTGGTTAAGGATAGAGAGTTAGGTAATATGTAGTATATATAAGGTTAGCCCTAAATACTTTAAGTCGCACCCAGGTTAGATTTTTTGTTTGTTAGGGTAATTTTATATCGAGATACTCGAAAAATATAACTTTTATGGTTTTCGAGATTTTTTCGAAATGCATTTTTTAGAAATTTTTTCAATTATTCGTCAAAATCTCGTGAACTTGCTTTAAATTTGATAACCCTTAAATTTGTGGAATAGTGTAATGGAACGACATTAGAGTGAAAACGCCTTGCGATAATTTACTTCTATATAAAATGCAAACTTTAAGAAATATTTGCGATCAAATTCTCAAAATTTAAAATTATTTCTATTTAAGCTTACATTATTTAAAAAAATGATTCCTGAGCAAAATTCTCAGTAGGTAAAATGCGTTCTCGTTGGGCTCTACTTGGTTCAAAAGGGTCTAGTTGCTTATATAGACATTCAACCCATACCAATTTAGGTAAATATATTATTTCTTTGCAAAAAAAACGAATAAAAAATTAAGTGGATACCATTTATAAGTAACTCTATAGCAATTTCAAAAATCATCGAAATCGCAGGATTTCCGCTTCACTTATTTTCATCCAGCCAAGTCCAACGTCAAATCGAAAATTCAACACTTTTATCGAGAAATGACATTAAACAAAAAGACATCTTGACAAATTCATAATTTTAAATGTATTTCGTATAAAAAATATAACCTCCTAAGTCGACGGTGATTTTGAAACCATATTTCAATTGCATTTGTAAAGACTAAGTAAAAAAATCAAAATTATAAAAAGTTGTGTCAGCTCCAATATTATTCGAGCAATTGAAGATTGAAAATGGACACCAGAGAAAGTTATTTGAAAAGGTGTGTATAATAGTCTTTCTTTTGGAAACTCTACGTATAGATATTTCCTCTCCGTCGAATCCTTAATCTAATATTATATTAAAGTAAATGTGGCTTTTAAAGTGGAAAAGTCTTACATGCTTGGTTGCCATTTCCAAAACGAATATAATCGTTTTTGAAAAGGATTACACGTATTTGTAAATCCTTTTTATTTAGTCCGAAATTCCGAAAAGAACTTAATTACAGTTGAATCGCCTACTCAATCTTTACAGGATGTACAAGAGAGGCAACGAAATGTGCACCTCATGGATATCCAAGATGATTCCCACCCCAAAGAGGAGGCTAGTAATCCAGGAAGGTTCCCATATTGAATTATTGAATGATGATCCAGATTCCAACCCTGACTTTATTGAATCATTCACATTTAGAATGTACTACAAGTACAAAGATACTTTGCGTAATTTTTTAAAGGCTTATGAAATAAATATTATATGCCTTGGTTTGACAATCCTTATTGCGTCCTATCACTACTTAGCTGCTTTTTATTTTTGGCCCTTTGGTTCTAAACCCAATCATTACTGAGCCATGGACATCATAACATATATATTCTTACATTGAACTCTTTTCGAATTTAATATTTATACGTTTCTTGACGCATACAAAATATGATGTAATACTTATATTTAAATTTAAAGAAAATAAAGTTTATTGTAATTTATAGAGTAGCTTTATGGATTTAATGTTAAAATAAAATTTCTTTTTTAAAGATGTCTATAGTAAGTATATATAACTACAGAAAAGGGAATTGTGGTATTAAATTATGAAGAATTATGTTAAAAATAGTTAGATAAATGACGTAATCTAATCCTGATCAATTAAGAATTTAAACGCGAATTTCTGGAATTCTTGAAAGAATTAAAGTAGATTAATGTAAACCAAGAAAGACTTTAACATAGCAAATCATTTAATCAGCCCATTCAACTTTTTGCAAAACTATAATAGAAGAATTAATTTGGGCTTGTACATATTGTAAGACGCTACTTCAATTTCGACTTTGACAGCTTTTTTTTCCTTATTTGGCGGAACAATATATATTTTGAAGACATCCAATAATCAGGAAGCATTTAGCAACTTGGATGAGTACCTCCGTAAACCAAGGACATAAAAATAGGCTGGGAATAATCGCCTTTTTAAACTTTTTACAAAAACAATATTTTTTTTAATCATTTCTTTCGCATTTGATATTTCAAACAAATCAGCAATCAATTTTTTTTTGCAATTAAAAAACTATGAAAAAATTGAAACATTTATAGAAATTGTTTTGGCATCATTTTAAAAAGTTTGCCATCTAATGAAAATTTCCAAATAATACTTTTTTTTCTTCATTACAAAATCCATTCCATAAAAAACTTTTTCGACCTTTTTCTAAGAAAATACGATTTTTTCTAAATAAATGGTTTTAAAATGTTGAGGATATCACATTTTTCTTAAATTAGAACGCTTTTTTGCAATATATTTTGGTGGTACAAGGGTCAAAGTAGGACGCACCCAATTCTAACATATGCCATATTATTTTTAAGTCCAGTGACTGTAAAGGTTTAAGATCCTCTTCGTCTCCTTTGGAGACCACCAAAAGTCATATACCCATGTCCTTCTGTCTATTTGTAGGTTTCAGAGATTGTAAGAGCTAGAGCTACCAAACTTTTAGATAAGATCCTTTTTTATTCAATAGCAGACAAGTCTATTTTACTTTTTAGAAATCGGGGTTACATTATATAGACGACCTCGTATAAAAACCAAAAGTTTTCGTTTGTTTATGAAGATATTTTGTGCAAATTTGGCACTCGGGAATTTTTAGAGTACCCAAGAGCTGTACCAACCTTTGTCAAAATCGTTTGACTATATCATGTGGATCCCATAGGAACGACCGATCAAAAAAGCATTCTCGGTTAAAACTTCGTCTATTTTTGGTTGTTTATGGAGGTATCGTAACCCAACTTGGCATATTTTTTAAAGTCAGGGGTACAGGGTATCCTAAAGTCGTGGACGCCCGACTTTAACGTACTCCATCTTTTGTTCTCTTTTACTTATTGGTATAAACATTTTTTTCTAACGCTTACGTAGTAGTAAAGATTATACAGATTTAAGTAAGTATATCCAAATTTCGTTATTAATTTGCATAGTGAAAAATAAAGTCAATAATTTTTCTATGGAACGGATTTTGAAACTTTCGGAAAAACCATTTAGATGGTACAGTTGTACTAGCTGATGAATATTTATCCCATTTTGCGTTACATTAAACTTTGTCGGTAGGTCTCCGTCATTTACTGCTCCGTATGCTTTGGAAATTTTAGTGACCTCGACCTCAGAATCCATTACAGCTAGGGAAATGAAATTCTACCCAAACACGACCATTATTTGTTTACAAATTGAAGATTACCAACAAGTACGCTGATATCTTGGAAATTATACAAATAATTTTTGGAAATATTTTGGTGAAAACATTTTAAAAATCGTATGAAAACTTCATAATGGCGGAAATGTCTAAAATTACGATTTATTTTTTTACATCCTAAAAATAATATATTGGTTGCCAACATCTAGATTCTGGAAGGACACGAGAACTTTTATTTTCTAATTGTCCAGTACCATCTAATGGATTTTATCGACGATTTATAATATAACTATTTGCTTCAAATCGCCCTGAAACTTTCTCGTTACAAGTAGCCTTTGCTTTACTTATTATTTCTCAATAAACATTCGAAATTCACAGACCTATTTGCTTTTCTGCTAAACCCACAAAATTCTCAAAATTTTTAGTAATATAAAATAAAATCAAAAAACGGCTCAAAGGAACTGAACTAGCTGCGACTCCCCCTTCGAATTGGAGTTTGAAATGAAACTCCTCAAGACACGACAAATTCTTTTGAGCCATCTCAAAAATACTTTTCGACGTCGATGTTAAGAATTTTGCATTTTTGGGCTATGAAGAACAAGCATATGGAATACTTGGCCAGTTTACATTCCAAGAATCCCTGAGGGTTGGCTTCATCTACGGCACAAAGATGACTTTCTCTTGGTTGGAGAGCGTACTAAACGCATGTTTTTCTGCAGTGGTAAAGGAAGTCTTCCTTGGTGCTTGGTTTGGCAAGTGATTTAAGAGCGCCGTAAACGTCAATTTTATTCATGATTAAAAGAAACTATATAATAAAATCTTGTTAGCCGAATTTTTTGATATTATTTCTTAATACTAAATTATAAGTGACGAAGTGGGTTTTTAAGCTCTAAAGATGATCTACAAAGATTCGCTTGGGATTGTCTTATATTTATTGTGTTTTTAGACACTATTTTGGTGCTATTAATGTGTTATCTTTTTCTGTGAATATTTCAGATTAACTTTGTTAAAATCAGTTGTGGCGTTTATCTCACGACCACCCTTGAAGGCCGTACCTGTCACAGGCTTTTCAACAAAGCAGATTCACCATAATAAGCCAAAATTTGATACAATTTCTTTGTTCGATATTTCCATTGTAATATTCGCCAAACACTGCTGAGGTACACTGACTTCAAAAGCTGTTGTGAACAAAATCATCCTTCTCCCCTGGGCCCGATGCCATGCCTAGTTGCGTCTTAAAGCATTTAGTTCGCTTTCTTGCTATGCCATTATCTGTTCTTTTCCGCACTTCACTAAAGTATTCTTGTCTGCCGGCCATCTGGAATGAATCCTATATTATCCCTATTCATAAAAAAGGTTCCAAGTCCAACATTGAAAACTACCGTGGTATTGCCAAGCTTTCATCAATTCCAAAAGTTTTTGAAAGGATTGTCACTTCACAATTGCAACACTAATGTCGGATTCCCAAAATGGGCTTATAAAACGTCGGTCCACTTCTACTAACATTTTAGAACTTTCTTCTCTTATTAATCTAGCGTTTACCGAAAAAAACAAACTGTTGTCATTTATACTGACTTCAATAAAGCATTTGACTCGGTAAACCATAGTCTTAACATTGTTAAACTGTCTCGTCTGGGGTTTCCGTTTTGCCTTTTAAGTTAGATACCGTCATATTTATCTAATCGAGTCCAAAATGTAGTTTTTAAAGGCTGCGAATCTACAGAAATTAAGGTCACTTCAGGGGTACCTCAAAATAGCCATCTTAGCCCTCTTCTTTTTAATTTATTTTTAAATGATCTCCCGCAAGTAATCAAATCTTCTCGCATTCTTATGTATGCGGATGATGTCAAACCCTGTCTGTCCGATATTCCGATAAAAATAAACACTTAATTCTTCAGTATGATTTTAATAAGATGCAATCTTGGTGCAATATTAACTAACTCCTTAGAGTCTTCTACCTTAGAACGCATCGAGAGTGTGTCCGATCTTCGTGTTTTGTTCGATCATAACCTTAAATTCAATAACCATATTTGCATCATTGTCAATAAAGCCAGAGGTGCTCTTGCTTTTATTAAGCGTTGGTCTTAAGAGTTTATCGATCCTGTCACTACCAAAATTTTTATACCCTGTACCGTATGGTCCAAGGGTATATTAAGTTTGTGCAAGCCGAAAATGTATGTAACATATAGAAGGAGACGTCGGAGACACCCCAAAGTTACCTAAAATATGATCAGGGTGAATAGAGAAGTCGATATACCCATGTCCGTCTGTCCGTCTGTCCGTCCGTCCGTCTGTCCGTCCGTCCGTCCGTCCGTGTGAACGCCTAGATCTCAGAGATGGTAAGAGCTAGAGTTACCAAACTTTCACATTAGATCCCATATTATTCCATAGAGGCAAGTTTATTTTATTTTTTTGATATCGGGGATAAATTATATAGCTCCCATGGGGGTGTTTGAGACGACTCGAAAAAAAAAAGCGTTTTAGATGAATAATTCGTTTGTTTATGAAGATATCGTAACGAAATTTGGCAATCGAAATTTTTTTATAGTTCCCAATCACTGTACCAAATTTGATCAAAATCGGTTGACTATATCATATAGCTCCCATAGGACCGATCGGCCAAAATAACTTTTTTAAAGAAAAATTGGCTATATTTCGTTTTTTAATAAAGATATCCTAACCAGATTTGGCGTTTGGAAATTTTTTAGACCACTTAAGCAATGTGCCAAATTTGAACAAAATCAGTGGATTATATCATATAGCTCCCATAGGTCCGATCTTCCAAAACATCGATTTTTTAACAAAATTTGTTGTGTTTCGTTTGTTTGTTAAGATATTGGGACCAAATTTGACATTCGTGAGTATTTTATAGTTCCTAAGCACTGTACCAAATTTAATCCAAATCGTTTGACTAGATCATATAGTCTCAGAGGACTAATCGGTCCAAAAACACGTTTTTTATACAAAATTCGATGTGTTTTGTTTGTTTGTAAAAATATTTTAAATAACTTTGGCATTCATATCTTTTTTAAGGTATTTAAGCACCGTGTCAAATTTTATTGAAATCGGTTGACTATATCATATAGCTCCCATAGGAACGATCGGTCAAAAAAAAAATTTTTGCTTAAAAATTCTTCTGTTTTTGGTTTTTTGTGAAGAAATCGGACTTTATTACAAGCTAGTGGTACAGGGTATCCTAAAGTCGTCCGCGCCCGACTTTACGTCCGCCATTTTTTTTTCTGAATTGCTTATACAGCTCAACGGATTTTTGGAAAATGTCCACATGTTTCATATCTTGCTTAAAAAATTATTCATATCTTCCATAAATGGTTCATGTCTTGCATATATATATTATATGTCTTTTTTTGTTAATCGTGTAGATAATAATTATAGATGCGTCTAGAGAATCGGGACCCCTGGGCTCTAAACCCAAGCTTAATGAGCCATTGACATCATAACATACTTATGTTTATATTCATAGATTGTAATCTTTCTTTATTCATCAAATATGATGTTATATAATTAATGAAAATAAACTTTATTGTGTTTGTATATGCATTATTTAGAAAATAAATTCGGAGAGTAAAAATCTATAATAGTAGAAATATCATAAGCCAATCATTTCTTTGGTATTATAATATATTATATAAATATATTTTAATATATTATATAAAAATATTATGGAAGATAATTGCTTATGTAATTATTTTAAGCTGTTTAATTTACTGAGCTTGATTTGGCATAGTTTTAGAAATTTTGCCATAAAATTAGGATTTTCCTTTTTTAAATCAAAATAATGATTTTTTTCCATCATCCCAAAATCTGCACCACAAAAAACTTTTTCTATCTTTTATTGCGATTTTTACTAAGGAAATGCTTTTAAGATATTGAGGATACTGTCGCACTGTATAATGCCGGTACAGGGTATCCAAAAATCGTACCCGCCCAACTTTAACGTACGCCTTCATTCCGACTTCATATGTCTACAACTTGTAAACTAAGCGTCGTAGAGCGAAAAGAAGCGTAGATTCGTATCAGTTGCGTCCCAATCTCTACGAATACGCTTGAAGCCAATCTGTCAAAGTTTATTTTTCCAATTTCACATGGATTTAAGACAGTTTCTCTAATTTTAACTTCAAAAAATTGCGTTTAAGTACTAAAATGTGAGCGGATAAAAAAGGACTTTAAAAAAAATTTCACCAAAAATGATTCTTAATAAAAAGGGGGCAGCTGAATAAGGGACTTGAAACTGGCCCCAGCAATTTTTGAGAACTATTGATGCCTATTTCGAATTTTTTATATGGAAAGTGGTTAAATTAGTCTTATCCACACATTTTTGTTGAAATTGCACTATTTTATGAAAATTATTTTAAAAAATGGCCTGTTAACCAATATTAAAATGTATATATATATTTACCTACAAAATAACTACATTTTTTTCATCATATAATCAAAAGGTAAATATTATACAAAATTATTATATTTTTTGCCATCTTTTGCCAAAACAAAAAATATTTTTTTCATACATTTAAAAAAAAAAAAATTATCGATTTATTTTTTTGTTAACATTATTCCACCAAATTGATTTGATTCATATTCACACCATACAAAGAACGTTTAAAAACTCGTCTTAAAAAAAAATGGTGATGACATATTAAAGGAACATTCTCAAAAAAAAAATTAAATATTTTAAATAATAATTTTGTTAAAAAATATTCAGTAGTTTTGTCACAAATAAATAAAAACGAAAAACACGTTTTTTTAAATTAAGTTGTAATGCGTTAAGTTTAAAAACTGAAATATTACGAAAAAAACTTGTTTGCGTTATGCATTGAACTGCATCGTTAGTGTTCAAAAGTAGCCTGGCAGGTTCCAGTACCTTATCCAGCTAAGCCATTTACTTAAAAAAACTGACTTTTTTTTAAATGACACGTTTTTATTTTATATAACAGCCATATAAAATTTCCAATTTGCTTGAAGGATTTTTTATATTTTTGAAATAAAAAAAATAAATTTTTATTATGGTAATTTCATAAAGAGAAAAGGAGAAGTTTAAAAGTGTACGTGTTTAAACATAAAGTGAAAAACATTTAAAAAACAACACTTAAAATAAAAACAAAATAAAAAAGAATTTTAAAAAATGTGCCTTATTTGGGATGGGAAATGGGCTATTAAGGCCAACTCACGACAAACCCGATATTTAGAGTCACGATTTAAATGGCATTATTATTAATGGATATTAAAGCTGATATGTTTAAATATAAAAAAAACACTGAAATTACTTGAAGGAGGCGTGGAGGCGTTAAAGAGGCAACAGTCTGGGGATCTTAAAAAAAATTTGTTGGAACATTTTTGTCCTCAAAGTTTTTATACCCTGTACCGTACGGTTCAAAGGGTATATTAAGTTTGTGTAAGCCGAAAATGTATGTAACATATAGAAGGAGTCGTCGGGGATACCCCAAAGTCATCTAAAACATGATCAAGGTGACTATAAAAGTCGATATAAGCATGTCCGTCTGTCCGTTTGAACGCCTAGATCTCAGAGATGGTAAGAAGCTAGAGTAACCAAACTTTCACATTAGATCCCATATTATTAGGAGACAAGTATATTTGTTTTTTTTTTGATATCGGAGTTAAATTATATAGCTCCCATAGGAGTGTTTCAGACGACCTCGCAAAAAAATAAAAGTTTTTGATCTATAATTTGTTTGTTTAAAAAGATATCGTAACCACATTTAGTAGATTAGTATAGTAGAATGCTATTCGGAAGTTTTTTAGAGTACCCAAGCATTAAACCAAATTTGAACGAAATCAGCTGACTATATAATTTAGCTCCCATAGGGCCGATCTTCCAAAAAATCGATTTTTGAATAAAATTTGTTGTGTTTCGTTTGTTTGTGAAGATATTGGAATTAAATTTGGCACTTGACAGTTTTTTATAGGTCTGAAGCATTGCAACAGCTCTTATTAAAATCGGTAGACTGTATCATATAGCTATCATAGGACAAATCGCCTCAAAAAAACGTTTTTAATACAAAATTCGTTGTGTTTCGTTTGTTTGTAAAGATATTTGAACTAAATTCGGCATTCAGATTTTTAAGGTGTTAAAGTACTGTGTAAATTTGATCGAAATCGGTTGACTATATCATTTAGCTTATAGATAGGAACGATTAAAAAAAATTTTTGCTTTAAAATTCTTCTGTTTTCGATTTTTTTTCAGAAGGAACCGGATTTATTGCAAGCTAGTGGTACAGGGATTCCCAAAGTCGTCCGCGCCCGACGTTACGTACGCCATTTTTTTTTTATAAAATTGATGAATAACCAAAAAAACTTTTGAAGCTTCAGCTACTTAAACATATTTTTTTCATAATTCTAGCTTTTATTAAATATTTAATTATAGTAGTAAAAAAATGTTTAAAATTTTTTTAAATTTTTTGAATTGCCCTTGAAATTGGGTTTTTTCAAAATTTTATACATATACAAAATTACGAAAAATTTTATATGAATGTATAAATAGAGTTTGACAAAAATATGTTTCAAGTGTAATCAAAATAGTCTTAGTATAATACATATAACGATATTTGCTATTAAGTAGATACGCCTGTTTTTTGAAGTTCGAAGAGTTTTTTTTTTTCGTAATATCTTAAAATCCGTTCCATGATAAAATTTTGTAATTTCATTTTTTCAGGTTTCGGTATTGGAATGAAAAAAAAAACTATACTGTAGAGTAAAAAACATCCTTCTGGCAGATTTTTATTGGCTCTAAGTCAGGAGGTTTTCTAGCTGAAGAATCTTAGAGTTGTGATTTTTGCTTTCGTATTTTTAGTTACATTTAGAATTTTTTTGGAGCAAAATTTTAAGCACATTGCTATGAATATCGGGCTATTAAGATTACAAAATTAATAAGAGTCTGCTTTCAACTAGTTCAATTGAATCATTTTCTATAGGAAAAGTTCTTGGATTGACTACTTTATTTTGGCAAACAGTTTTTCCGACTTCTTTTTTAAGCTCTCTCCAGGGGTTCTCAATGGGATTAAGGTCTGAGGATTGACTTGGCCACTCGAGAACGTCCACCTTATGTTCTTGGAACCAATCCTTTACGAATCGGGATGAGTGCTTCGGATCGTTATCCTGCTGGAACTTCCATAAAAGTGGCATGTTATCCTCGGCATATGGTAGCATTACCGTCTCCAATATATCTCTATAAACAAATTTGTCCATAATACCATCAAGGCTTTCACCTCCATGCTCGTTTTTTGGGTAACCTAATATGGAATTCTTTTTCCTTAGGCCGACGAACATTCCTTTTGGCATCATTTCCAAACAAATTTATCTTCGTTTCATCGCTCCAGAGTATATTTCGCCATTTTTTCTCACCCAACGGTCCGCACCAGGTTTTGCGATCCAATGCAAATTTTTTCCTCATCTTTAAATTTGCAGATCGAAGCAATGGTAGTTTACGGGTAATCCTACCTGGTAGATTTGCCTTTTCTAAACGTCGCCTGACGGTTCGTGACGATATAACGTTACCAATTTCACTGGTGATTTTCCTGGAAGGCAGGAACGGGCTTAACCAATGTGACGATGTAATTGTCGGTCACTGATGAGGTTTTTCGGGGGGCACCTCGAGTTTCTACCTTCGGTTTAGGTTTTAATGCATTTGTGACAAAGTTTTCTGAACGTTTCATGATCGTGGCAATATATTTGTACGATTTTTCTTCATGTCTTAGTCTTTGAACAAGTCTTCTCTCCTCCCCACTGCAGTGACGCCCACGACCCATCTAGTATAATTTTATTAATAATTAAACTCATATTTAGTTGCATTTTCTTGATAACTTACTTTCTGTAACCAAAAAGTTCTACAAACTTATTGAAACTTACAGTTTTTCTACACACACCTATTTTATTGACCAGCTAAATTTAGGGTCTCAGCAAATACTCCACTTGGTAAATTTTATTGGCCACAAAATTAAATCGGGAATTTACCAAATTCACACCAAAACAATGTAACCATATGTAAAAAATATTATGTTTATGTAGAAAACGTTGTGTACACATTTTATATCGATAAATTAAAGCTACAGTGTTCACACCTATTATTTTGTCCATGATTGTATGTAGCGTGATCTTAATTAAAATATAAAGGCTCTTTACTTTGACATGAGCAACCCTAACAACGAGGCATAAATGCAAAGTGCTCGACTAATGACGTAAGCAATAAAAATTAGCTCAATTTAAAAATTTAATTTTTGTCAGTTTTGACGTAATTAAAGTATTTAAAAATACCAAAAACAGTATATAAAAATAATACCATTCAAACTATAAGTCACCAACTTGGAAGTAAAGATTGTGATTGGCAACTTTGCATTTCTGCCTCTATGTAAAAAATTGTTGCTCTACAAATAAATAGCCTGCAAGTTGAAAAATTTACTTTCTTAATAAGACTGTTTATATTTTTTTTTTGCACTGTACGCAGACTTTTGTGTGCAACTGTACGCACTTATTATTTTTACAGAGCTCAAATTGAATTTACTCTCAATTTTAAAGACAGACACTCCTGTGGAGAGTCGGGACTGCCGAAGGGTTTGTGTCCCAGGTGTGGCAGAGAGGTAAGCAGTAGCCAAACACTTTTTGACTTTCGGCAAATCTTTAAAAGCAAACAATGGTAAACCGTTATTTAAACGTTGGTTTACCGCAACTCAGCAGCACAAAGAGAGCGAGGGAGAGTCCGAGTGTGGAAATGAAAAAGTGAAAGAGAAGCGATAAAAAAAGGTAGACAAACAGAAATGGTCAAGCCAATGTCAAGTGGTAAAGGATAAGTGGACAAGGCGGACAAGGAAACTTGGGCCGAAAATCGACAGAGCTGTCTTCTTCTGTCTTCCACCCCCTTAAGAGAAACGGAAACATGCACAAAGAAAAAGAAGTAAAGACAGTATGAACTTAATTTTTAAAGGAAACTGCAATAATTTGACCTTGACAGCGTATTGGAATGAAATTGGAAATATCAAGGGTCAAAGACATGACAGTTTCCTTTAAAAAGAAACAATGAAACTTTTCCTACGAATTGCATAAATTTATAAAAATAAGTTGATTTCTGCAATCAGCTTTAAAAACTTTTAATGCAATGCCTACCTGCATGACGTCACGCTAATCAAAAGAGATGGGGCAAGCAGTGGCGTTTCCTTTGAACGAACCAAAGTCGTTTCGTTTGGTAAAAATTTATGCTCACTGCCTTTCAGCGAGTAATGCTTAAAGCGCGCAAATGTGACCAAGGTTAATTTGACCGACAGGCTGCCCAATCCCAAAACCAAACCCAACCTTAATACCAATCCAACGCAGCCCAACAATCCAAACGGAGGTCGCAGTGAGCCACAACTTATGGCCCGGCAATTTAACGCTAGCGATTTTCGTTAAGGGATTTTCACATGCCATAGCCCTGGTTGTAGCCATAGTCTTGGCTAGGGCATAATAGTTTTAAGGGATTGGGGGATTGAATGCGAAATGCACAAATTGCAAAAATGGCGAACGAAAAAGAAATGCGCTGCATACTTTTAAGCGCAGCAGTAAAAGAGCGCCGTAACCGCCGCTGTCGACGCAGCACAGTGGTCGAAATTGGCAAACTGCTTAATAAATATACAAAGTTAATATAGTTTGTAAATCGGCTTACATGAAGCAATTTCGGCCTGAGCTTGCTTTTTATATCGTAAGTTATAAAGAATATATGGGGGGAATGCTGCGGGTTTTTCTGAAAATTGATTGTTTCATTAAATATTGAACATGCTTTTCTTTCATGGAATCAAGTTAATTACTTTTCCCGTAGTTAGCTAACGTAGCTTTCATTGATCTGTCTGCATAATATCAACTTGGTCAAAAGTTATTGCTGACTACTTCCCTTAAGTAGTACAGTACGGGCAAGTCAAACTGTTGGGTGCTGAGAAACATTACATAGGCTCACAACGATTTTGGGATCTAAGAGCATCTAGATTTTGTCAAAGAAACTTGAGGTTTAAATTATTAATTAGGAATTTTACAAAATATTTAAAATTAATCTGTATTTTCTTTAGACAAAGTTGTATGGAGAGTTTTTGAGGTCGAAGAAAGTCCGAAATTTGAAAGAAACTTGAGGATTAAAATATATTTTTGCAGCTGCTACCAGTTAGGGTATCTTTCAGATATATTTCGATTTCATCGGCAATTTTTAGGGAAAATTTCATCACTAATTATTAGCGAAAATTTAAGCAATGTTGTAAATGCAATTGATATATATTGACTTCTTATAATGCAATCCTAACAGTTGAATGGACAAAAATGATCAGCGTTAAAAATCAGGAGGGCTGGGGGTTTGGGACTTCTCATTGACTACGTACATTAATATTGATTCAATACAACAAAAAAAAACGGTTTTTTGTACATTCGAAGTTTTAGGCCCATAGTTATTAGAATGATTAATAAAACCAAAATCAAGAAAAGCCTGTTGTCCCAAGTTTAAGACACCGTAGGTTTTGAGCATTCATGACATATGTATATAAATTTTCAATCAATTTAAAACTAAAAAAGCATTTTTTTTTATTCGAAGTTCTAGACTCGTAGTTTTGAGAAGGCCCCATGGAGCCAAATCAAGATGAGCCTTTGTCGCAAGTTTTAGGTCCATTATTTTTTGCTGAATTGATGACATTTTTGTTATTTTATTTAATGTATTGTAATACAAAAAACTTGGTTTTTTTTTTCAATTCAAAGTTTTAGACCCATAATTTCTGAGAATGACTCATAGAAAAAAAGACCAAGATGAGCCATTATCGCAAAAAGTTTGACCCACCCTAATACACAGAATACATACATATATGGCCAGAGCAATTAGGGTATGCAGGCTTACTTATAAGTACCTTCGATTTATTTCTGCTTCAAAGATTATTAATTTTTAAGCTATTTTTATATGAAAAGATAAATTCAGTCGAAAAAAAAGGTTTTTTTTCCCCCGTAAGGGTTCCTCATAAAGAGGAGGGGCACTACGACCAAAAGATCTTTTGTATCATACCCTGAGGTTAAAACAAAAGACTTTCAGCTTGCCGCATGAATAGCAGCAGGTTTTTAGTTGGTATTGACCTAAGATGGAAGGGACTAATCCATTCCTTTCCCATGTGACAGGCTCTGTCCCAGTCACAGAGAATATATCTGGTGGTTTCATCGCCTTCTAGACAGAGACTGCACTCTGAAGAGTCCGACAGACCAATTTTCTGTAGATGGTATCTAACAGTGTGGTGGCCAGATAGATAAGCTATCAGGAGCTTTTGATCCGATCTGCCAAGACCTTTTGTCTTGATCGCATCCACAGGTTTGACAAGAGCTTTTGCTTGACTTAGCCCCTGTAAGGAGAACCAGTATCTCCTATGTTCTCCTGCGGCCCATTTGTTAATCATGGTTTTGATTGTGAACCAACCAATACCGCAAAACCGTCGTGCTAGTGTTAACATTCACTCCCGAGTGTCCAGGCACCCAACATAGCACGACTTTGTTCCCGGAGGACAGGGTTTGGAGGTAACTAAGGCATTCTCTAACAATCCTGAAGGAGATGCTCCAGGATGACAGTGCCCTAA
Source organism: Chymomyza amoena (assembly GCA_037043745.1). Taxonomy (NCBI): domain Eukaryota; kingdom Metazoa; phylum Arthropoda; class Insecta; order Diptera; family Drosophilidae; genus Chymomyza; species Chymomyza amoena. The sequence goes on along the minus strand of JBAMAX010004800.1, from coordinate 583,443 downwards.
TAGCAACTTGACTATCTGAATAAATGCATATGTTTGCTCCCCTAGTTCCCTTGAGAAGGATACTAAGGGCGCAGATCTCTTTGGCATTAATCTCCGCTTGAAAGACGCTGCGCCAGATGCTTATTGCGGTAGAGATTCTGGTGTTGGGTCCAACGACTGCAACACCTGCACCCTGCTCAGTTCTGGACCCAACTGTGAACCATTGTTGCCACCGGAGGTTTGCACAGGGGCTGCCATCAGCCCAAGTCTCCCGACTAGGGAGAAGAGTCGCAAAATTGTTAATTTTTAATTTTTAATAATTTATATAAATTTAAATCAATTTAACTGAAGCCCGTCCAAATCAAAGTCAGGATATATGCTAACTCAAGATCAGTGATTTTTTTAATTTCGCATAAAAAAAAATGCATATTCATATTATTTATTTTTAAATTTTTCTAAATATATATAAGAATTATTTAATAAAAATTGTGAAAACCAAAATTGTTAACTTTAAACTTTTTTTACACTTTAAATATTTTTTAATTGGTCCTGAATTGGCTTTTATGTTGTTAAATATATAGAGAAATAACACAGGTCTACAAATACAGGGGTCATGTGAGTTGTTGGAAAGCTAAGGGTTATTTCCGAAGTAATTTGGTGCGTAGAATCCGAATCCGGCGTCAGAACTGGCCCATCACGTCAGGATTTTGAGATATTTAAGGTTATGTACCCAAAAAATAACATAACCTCAAATATCTCAAAATCCTGACGTCATGGGCCAGTTCTGACGTAATTGATCTCTTGAACCCTTAAATTAAAGGGTAAGAGTTGTACTAAATGATGTAACTGGAGAGAAAGACCGAAAGAAATTTGTGCCCTGTACATAACCTCAAAAGTAGGAAAAAACGCCGTTTTTTGGGTACATAACCTCAAATATCTCAAAATCCTGACGTGATGGGCCAGTTCTGACGCCGGATTCGGATTCTACGCACCAAATTACTTCGGAAATGACTCCTAGCTTTCCAACAACTGAACCATGTTGACCTGTGTAATTAGTACCAAGTAAATAAAAATATTAAAAAAATTGAAATATTTAGAAGCTTATGGCAGAATATGTTTTTGAGAGCCCGAAAAACAGCAGCACAGAAAGAACTATTTTGGGGGTTTTCGGATAAAACGAAACAAAAAAAAAAGTTTTTTTTGAGGTTTTGCCAGTACACTGTCGTGCTGATCTTTTTTAAAACCTTAAAAATTAGATAATCTTAGTTTGCCATTTTCGACACTTTTTCAAAATTTATGCTAAGTTTTAAGCTGAAATAGTATTTTATTACGAATATATCGAGTCTGAGATCTTCGAAATCAGATAGGAGCCGTAGATGTTATGATTATTGCTCACGGGATATTAACCAATAATTGAAAAGTGATCGAAAACATGTTTTTTGAGAAAATCTTGAAAACGGTGCTTGAGAAAAAAAGGTTGTCTCCCGAAACCAATTTTTTTCAGATATTAATTTTTCGTGAAAACTTTTGTTATTTATGTAGGTAAGTAAGTCCATAAGATTAATTTTGTGAAAAAGTTTATTAAATATTTTAAATTTAATATAATATAATAATAATTAATTTAATTTTTTTAATTAAACGCTGCTAGTTTGCGCATTTTGTACCAATGTGCCGCCGCTGTACACCAGGAGGGCAGTGCTGCGTACGCCCACCGCGCGTCCTCGTCATTGCGTCGTCGTCACAGGAGTGGGGCCAACTGCAGGATGCCTTTTGAGGCTTTTAAAATTCACACGCTGTACTTTTCTATGCAGTTTTGTGCCGCTCAAGTACTTCATTTCGTCTTTAGAACGTTGAACGCAGCAGCAGCAGCAGCACAGCAGCCCCCCAGGGAGTGCTCTGCTCATGGAGCAGAAGGTGGTGCTCCGCTCCGCTCTGCTCCGGGCATATCCCACGCCTTCCTTCCTTCCTTCCACTCAAATGCAATATACTTCTGTATTTTATTGCAAGCCCCAGAACGCAGCTGCAGGCAGCGTTTTTCGGTTTTCGCTTTTCGGTTTTGGCTAATTAAATTTTATGCTTGGTAATTTTAGAAAAAAGGCCTCCCATCATTTTGGACTGGCTGAATTGCTGACGGCAGGCTGGGGATTTGTGGGGTACGGTATTTGTTTCTTAGTCAATTTTAAGCAAAATGCGCACCAAAAATAAAAAAAAACGCAGACGTCCGGGTACTACGGCTATACAAATTGCTTGCGATAAATAAAACAAGCAGCCAACACGTAAAAATAAGTTTAAAAAAACTGAAAACAAGGAAACGTTTCACAATTTTGGGTTAAAAAAAAGCTGCGCTTTGTACGCAAATCCCAACAATTTAAATTAAATGCGCTCTTAAATGTTTAAAGGGAATAAAAGAAATCGGGACATACACATTGTTCATGTTCTTCCGATTTTGTGAAGCTTATGTTAAAAATATGATATCTTTTATTAGCATTACATAGGACTTTCTACGCGAATTATAGTCTTGGTTTCCCAAGGGATGGCGAAGAAAATTTATGTTGTATTTAAGCAAACTTTCCTCATTTCTGCTCAAAACTCTCGATAAACTCCTGGATCTCTATATAAGGCAAGGCATGAACCAACTTGTAGAGCCCAATCAAAACGCATACACTAAAGGGAAATCGGTGGAATTGCTGCACTTCATAGTAGCTACCATCGAAAAAGCCCTAGTACACAAGAATTACGTCCTGGGAGCGTTCTTGGACATCTCGGGTGCATTCAACAATGTATGCACGGAAGCCATAATGCGAAGCATCAGACCAAAGGTATTTAAGGAGGCCATAAGCTCCTTGATATAAAGCCTATTGAGCTGCAGGATAATTAGAGATGAATGGGAAATACGTCGGTGGTAAAAGAGGCGCACAGAGACAAGCCGCAAGGCGGATTACTGTCGCCTTTATTATGCTATCAAGTGATGAACACCACCTTAAACAGATTTGAACGGAAGGCCCCAAGGATAACTGCCTAAGCGGATGACGTACCCATAGTTAACGTGGGCAAGTGTCCTATGACAATTAGTTCGGTCATGCAGAATACACAAAAAGTGATGCTGAAGCTGGCAACAAAAGCCGGACTGAGCATTAAAACGGACAAGACGGACCTAATTCTCTTCACCAAGAGATACAAGGTACCGGGATGGACTCCACCATTATTACACGGCACTCCATCTCAAGCCTTATAAGAACGTGAAATATCTAGTTAAAGTTATCTAAAGTTATGGACAGAAGGCTGAGCTGGAAGCCCAATGTTGAGGAAAGTGTGAGGCAAGCCTGAAATACAATGTATGCATCTCAGAAGATGCTGATTAGCACGTGGGGTCTGTCACCAAGACTAATGCACTGGATCTTTATCTCAGTCGTACATTCAGTATTACTCTGCGGAGTTCTGGTATGGGTGAGAGCCACATAGAAGTCCACATACCTATAAATAATGGAAAAGACGTGCACTGATGTGCATAAAGGCGGCTTTAAGGTCTATTCCAACCAAGGCCATAGAAGTAATACTTGGAGTCCACTCCCTAGACATTCAAGACAGATTACTTGTACAGAAGGGAACATGGTCTCTGCGAACTACGGGCACAGCAAAGTTGCACGGATAGCACGGACTATTTGACCCCAGTAAGTAAGTTCCTAAAACACTCACTCTAATAGGACCTGATGACTGGCAAATGGGCATGGACCAACGATCCATAAAATCTTTCAACCGGTCTAACCTAACCTAATCAACATTAAACACGTCTATATAAAAGTCAGCTATTCATAACTGCTATTTTTGATCGAAAAATACTTTAAAGTGATGATTAGTATATCCTTTACCAAATAAATAAATAACTTTAAAAAACGATATGCCTAAATCATAATTAGGGCAAGTTCTTTATACTATGTACAGGTCGAAGTCACCAGTTTTATACCAGATTTTTCACACCTAGTAATCTTTTAAAAACCCCATTTGTGTGGCTGCTTTGGATTACATTATTGTCATCGTCGAAGGCAGAAAACGATAAAGATGGCAAAAAACGCGATGTTTTCGGCCCCGGCGTAAAGTTGGTGGTGTCGCGTTTTGCCCCATGGGTATATTTTCAAGTCGTGGTTCGAAAGCGAGCTCAAACTTTGCCAAACCGATTTTATTTTTGCGTTTATCACCTACAAATAGCTTTTAAAACTCACTTTCAATTAAGTCCAATACAAGAAATTTTCCAAAATATGATATTTAACGCCTGTGACTTTTTCTTGTTCCCTAAACTGAAGAGGCCCATGCAAGCAAAGCAGCTGTCAACAATTAAGTGAACATTCAAAATGGCCGAGCTTGTCGGTATAAGTGAGAGACATGAGTACCAACATAACGCCAGAAAAAAATCGAAATTCGAACATACGTAACCGGCAAAAATTCAAAAATCTGCGATACTTTTTGAACACACCTCGTACTTGACAATAAAAATGATTAGGCCCATCTGCTGGAAAATTTTTGTGGCTTTGACTTTCGTGCTCAGGTAATACCCGCCCTTAATGCTCTTAAGGAGTCAATGGGAACAGGTTATAATAAAAGAAAGCTAGAAATATTATTTCAATCTGAATTGAAATGGCTGGGATATTTAAAACACTTCGACTCAAACTCAGTTGGCAGTCTAAAAAACTCAAAGCAAAAGTGCTGAGTTATACTTTAGTTATAGATAAGTTATAAGACAACAAATAAAATTCGATTAATGAAATCGATTTTTAAAGGAATTGTGCAAAAAATGACTCCAACGCCACCATTATCTACTCAACTGTGGCATATCTTCGATGCCTTTCGTCGCAGCGAAGAACTGAGTCAGTTGTGCTTGTATATACGCTTCTTCGTACCCATATTGTGCGTATTGTTGACTCCGAAATTGGAATTGGTTATAAAACATGGCGCACTTGTTTTACGCTTCCAACCTAGCGATGGTTACATAGCCTTTTGGATGGCTATCTTATATACTACAAGCACTTGGACAGCCATTGTCGCACCGAACTTAATAGTAGTACAAAACTATAAAATAACCTCGATTTGGATGTTGCCTTATGTATGGTCATGCATATCCAGCTTTGAATGGACCCTACCTAACTTGTATACTCTCATAAAGCCATATTTTGTGGTATTTCCTCAAAGCTTTTGTTTGTACAACTTTCCGATAATTTTGATATTCACGGTGCAGTTGCTGATGATAATGGATATTTGCTGCGTCTTGCACTATATCTGGATGAAGGTGCATGAATAAAAGAAATGCATATTTCAATGCGTTCTGTACTATAACTTATTTTTAATTGTTGATGTTGTTAGATGGAATAAAGTTTTATACATTAATTTCTTATCAGTGGCGAATGGGGCGCGTAATAAACCAGCCGCAGGATTACCTAGATATAGATATCCAAGGAAATGGATTATAAGCAAAAGCTTGGCAAATGCTTTTGGCTTAAGTCCGGGCATCCAAATCAAGTGGACTTGCTTGTGGGTGGCCAGTTAATTGCGTACATTGCTGCACTCTATAGGGACTTTAGAATTGTATGTGTAGCTCTTTAGTGCTTTAAGGACTGATTGACCTTCTGAGATTATTTTAATCTTCTTCTTCTCTTCTTATGTGGCCATAACAACCCGATTACAGGGTTACGGGCTGCCTTAAAACTTCTCTCCAGGCGCCTCTGCATTGCGCGCGCCTTCTCCAGTTGGTCACACCGAGCGAAGACAGGGTCCCTTCCACTTGGTCTTTCCAGTTTGCAGAACTCTTATTAAAAAACCCTTTATAAATTGGGTTAGAAAATATTATATTTTGCAACGCTTTTTGTCTTTTGTACCGCTGTGCATCGTTGCCGCTATTGATTCCTGTATACGTGTGACCTCTGTTCTTATCTTTTTAATATCTCTTTCTTGCCTTCTATACCTTGTATCTTACATAGATTTAGAGGAACTTAAGGCCTCTCCTTATGTTTAGGAAATTGATATAGGTATGTCTTTTCGTTTGTATGTCTGAACGCCTGGATCTTGGGTACTATAAAAGCAAGTTTAAGGACCACTTTTTATACTATCTATCCAGCTTGTTAAAATTTATATGTTTTCTTTCTGTCACAACTCGTTCTTGCTTTTATACTGCAGTACTCAGATGAATCGATTTTTATATTTAAGGCCCGACTCTAACGTTCTTTATATGCCTCGCATTCCTGTTTTGTCTCTGACTGTACTTGACTGAAAAACGATCTTAAAACAGCTCACAATAAAAAATGATTTTGAAATGGTTTAGCAGAAGACGTTTAAAGTTTTTATCTTTATCTGCTCACACGGAGTGGACTTTATCTTTACCTGGCTGCAACAACAAATCAAATAAAAAAAAAAATAAAACAAAATGGCTGCTGCTCATGACTTCATGTGACAGCCTGGCTGGCCACAATCATAAATCAAATGCGAAGGAGACTACAATAAAAGAGGGAGTTTTAAGGCAAAGGCGTGGCAAAGAGTGCAATAGAGGGAAACGGGGTGTTAGCCTTTGCCATAACTTAACTTTTGTATTTTTTTTATTGAAGATTTTTCGCTCTTACTGCATTTTACAGCTATGCTTTTGTGCCAAACTTTAATATCCGTTTCCGGAACGCACCAAGCAAACTAAATTCAAAGACTCGCATGGTGTTGACTGGTTTTATATTTTTATAGCCTCAACCCCCAAGGGTCAAGGGTAGCATAAAAATGTGGCATGTGTGTACTTAGCTAACAAGCAAAAAAAGGCGTGACAAAGCATTATAATAATAATATTAATAAGTGCACATAGTTTTCGATCTATCCATGTCTGTTTTTACGTATATTGCGTATACGTAATTTTTATATTTATTATTAATATTCTCATAGATTTACTTACCCTAAATCTTTCTTAGTACCGCCATAAACCTTCTAAGCTGTTCCAAGAGCAAATTTTTTTATGTAAGATATAAACCATTTATGCAAGATATGAATACTTTTTTAAGCAAGATATGAACCATGGGAACATTTTTCAAAAATTCGTTTTGAGCTGTATACGCAATTCTGAAAAAAAAAATTTAAATAATTATCAATAAATATCAAGTTTTAAATTGTCACAAATAGAATCTAAGAGTATCAAAGAATATTTAAAAATTATTTAATTTTAAATCACGTGATTTGGCAAACTCGATTTGATTTCACTTGCCATAAATCATTGAATTTGAAAACAAATAAAAATTAGTTAAGGTTGAAATTGGTAGCACCAAAATTATATATATAAAAAAATAGAGAAGAAAAAATTGTTATAAATGCTGGAGTACAAAAAATGTTTTATAATCTTTTGGATAATAGTACATTAAAAATATTGGTATATTTAAGTTCAGTTGACAATCTGCTTTATTTTTGAAATTTATGTGTTTTACTTGAAGGAAGCCACTGAAATTTATACAGTTAGATATAATAATCTTTTATGAAATAAAGTTGATATAGGCAAAACAAAAAAAATATTTAAAAAGTCCAGGAGTCGTCTCATGCAGAAAAAAAGGAATATTTGTAGGCTTACAATTCTCAAACAGTTAAAACATCATTGGCATAAGAACTTCAAATATTTTAGTTAAATTGTGTGTTTGAAAATTATACTTTATAAATTATATAATTATTCCCCTTCGAAACTTTTCATTTTTGGGTTAAGAAGAAAAAGCTTGTAGAATACTTGGCCGTTGACATTTTTTTATAAGAAGCTAAAAGTAGAGGGTATAACTAATCTGCGTATATAGCCTAATGGGTGAACTTCTTAACGATATGCACCTTCTCACATAAACAACTGACCAGACACTTGGATTTACAATATGTAAGTTTAAAGAAGGAAGGAAGATAAAATTTAAAAAAAATAAAAAAAGTGCCAAGGGATCACCGTTGACCAAAAGAATGACTCATAATATAGGATTGGTCAAGGATGCTCGTAGTGGCAAGTCAATATAACTTAGGATAGAAGAAGTGATGGATTGAATAGACCGTTCGAAAAAGAGGAAATTATAAAAGTTATTATAATTAGAGCATAAGACAAGGAAAGAATCGTGTAAAGTATAATTAGATCTAGAAATTTTTAAGGCCAAAGGTCGGAAATTACGAGTTAATCTGGAAGGTATGACAAAAGTAGCTTTGCTAAGAAGTATATTGGAATCGATGAGACCGAGTAACAGCTTATGCAAGAATAACACGCCATGGCATGTTATGCGATGATTTAAGGAAGGCAATTTTATCCGGCGAAATCTATTAGAATATGGCGGCAGTCGGATGTTTGGGTCCCAGTTTAAGCAATGAAGTGCAAAAAGGAGAAATTGCTTTTGTACGGACTCCATCAAGTCTTGATAAACCTAGTATTGAGAACTCCAAACGCAAGAACAATATTCTTAAATTGGACGGACGAGAAAAACATGAAAAATTTGGTAGTGAAAGGATCGTTAAACTCTTAAGACCAACGCTTAATAAAAGCAAGAACACGATGTTGTAAATATGGTTATTAAAATTAAGGTTATGATCGAACAAACCACCAAGGTCGGACACACTCTCGATGCGTTCTAAGGTAGAAGATTCTAAAGATTCTAATTAGCCAAATAAGAAGCAGAACGATAAAACTTCAAAGCATTACATTTTTACTTGTTGAGCAAAAGTTGGTTGATATTGCACAAAGATTGCATCTTATCAAAATCATGCTGAAAAAATAAGTGTTTATTTTTATCGGAATATCGGAAATACCGAGTTTAACATCATCCCCATACATAAGAATGCGAGAAGATTTGATTACTTGCGGGAGATCATTTAAAAATAAATTAAAAAGAAGAGGGCCAATATGGCTATTTTAAGGTACCCCTGAAGTGACCTTAATTTCTGTAGATTCGCAGCCTTTAAAAACTACCTTTTGGACTTGATTACATAAATATGACGATATCCAACTTAAAAGGCAAAACGGAAACCCCAGACGAGACAGTTTAAAAAGGAGAAGACTTTGGTTTACCGAGTCAAATGCTTTATTGAAGTCAGTATAAGTGACAACAGTTTGTTTTTTTCGGTAAACGCTAGATTAATAAAAGACGAAAGTTCTAAAAGGTTACTAGAAGTGGACCGACGTTTTATTAACCCGTGTTAGGAGTCCTACATTAAAGAACGACAGTAGTGTTGCAATTGTGATGTGACAATCCTTTCAAAAACTTTAGGAATTGATGAGAGCTTGGCAATACCACGGTAGTTCTCAATGTTGGACTTGGAACCTTTTTTATGAATAGGGAAAATATAGGATTCATTCCAGATGGCCGGTAGACAAGAATATTTTAGTGAAGTGCGTAAAAGAACAGATAATGGCATAGCAAGAAAGTGAAAATGCTTTAAGACGCAACTAGGAATGGCATCGGGCCCAGGGGAGAAGGATGATTTTATTCACAGCAGCTTTTGAAGTCAGTGTACCTCAGTAGTGTTTGGCGGATATTACAATGGAGATACAATGGAAATATCGAACAAAGAAATTGTATCTAATTTTGGCTTATTATGGTGAATCTGCTTTGTTGAAAAGCCAATCCTGTGACTGGTAAGGCCTTCAAGGATGGTCGAGAGATGAACGCCACAACTCATCTTAACAAAGTTAATCTGCAATATTCACAGAAAAAGATAACATATTAATAGCAACAAAATAGTGTCTAAAAACAGAAAAAATATAAGACAAGCTCAAGCGAATCTTTGTAGATCATCTTTAGAGCTTAAAACCCCACTTCGTCACTTATAATTTAGTATTAAGAATTAATATCAAAAAATTCGGCTAACAAGATTTTATTATATAGTTTCTTTTAATCATGAATAAAATTGACGTTTACGGCGCTCTTAAATCACTTGCCAAACCAAGCACCAAGGAAGACATCCTTTTACACAACAGAAGAACATTCGTTTAATACGCTCTCTAACCTCCAAGACCAAGTCATCTATATGCCGTAGATGAAACCAACCCTCAGGGATTCTTGGAATGTAAACGGGCCAAGTATTCCATATGCTTGTTCTTCATAGCCCAAAAATGCAAAATTCTTAACATCGACGTCGAAAAGTATTTTTGAGATGGCTCAAAAGAATTTGTCGTGTCTTGAGGAGTTTCATTTCAAACTCCAATTCGAAGGGGGAGTCGCAGCTTGTTCAGTTCCTTTGAGCCGTTTTTTGATTTTATTTTATATTACTAAAAATTTGGAGAATTTTGTGAGCTTAGCAGAAAAGCAAATAAGTCTGTGAATTTCGAATGTTTATCAAGAAATAATAAGTAAAGCAAAGGCTACTTGTAACGAAAAAGTTTTAGGGCAATTTGATGCAAATAGTTATATTATAAACCATCGATAAAATCCCTTAGATGCTATTGGACAATTATAGAATAAAAGTTCGCGTGTCCTTCTAGAATCTAGATGTTGGCAACCAATATTTGATAGTGTTTAAAAAAATAAATCGTAATTTTAGACATTTCCGCCATTATGAAGTTTTCATACGATTTTTAAATTTTGCAGGAAAATATTAAAAAAAGTAATTTGTATAATTTCCAAGATATCAGCGTACTTTGGTAGTCTTTAATTTGTAAACAAATAATGGTCGTGTTTGGGAAGAATTTTATTTCCCTAGCTGTAAAGATTTCTGAGGTTAAGGCCACTAGAAGTTCTAAACCATACAGAGCAGGTAAATGACGGAGATCTACCGACAAAGTTTAATGGATCGCAAAATGGGATTAAAATTCATCAGCTAGTACAACTGTACCATCTAAATGGTTTTTCCGAAAATTTCAAAATCTGTTCCATAGAAAAATTATTGACTTTATTTTTCACTATGCAAATTATTTGGATATACTTCATTAAATTTGTATAAACTTTACTACTACGAAAGCGTTAAAAATGTCAAATGTTTATACCAATAAGTAAAAGACAACAAAAGAAGGAGTACGTTAAAGTCGGGCGCCCACGACTTTGGGATACCCTGTACCCCTGACTTTAAAAATAATTCGGTACATTGCCTAAGAATACTAAAAGACATTTTATTGCCAAATTAGGTCATAATATTTTCTTAAACAACCTAAAACAGACGAATTTTTAACCAAATATGCTTTTTTGATCGGTCGTTCCTATGGGAGCTTCATTATATGGTCAACCGATTTTGACAAAGATTACTACAGTGCTTGGGTACCCTAAGAACTACCGAGTGCCAAATTTTTCTTCATAAACAAACATATTATCCATCTAAAAATTTTGGTTTTTATTCGAGGTCGTCTATATAATGTAACTCCGATATCAAAAAAGTAAAATAAACTTGCCTCCTATGGAACAATACAGGATCTTTTCTGAAAGTTTGGTAGCTCAAGCTCTAACCATCTCTAAGACTTTTGTGTGGTCTCCAAAGGAGAAGAAGGGGACCTTTGACCTTTACAGTCCCCAGACTTAATAATAATATGGCATATGTTAGAATTGGGTGCATCCTACATTAACAAGCCTTGTACCACCATAATATACAATATATAAAAAATATTGTTTTTGTAAAAGGTTTAAAAACGCGATTATTTCCAGCCTTTTCTTAATCTCCTTGGTTTACGGAGATACTCATCCAAGTTGCTAAATGCTTCATGATTATTGGATGTCTTTAAAATATATATCTTTCCGTTGAGTAAGGCAAAAAAAGCTGTCAAAGTCGAAATTAACGTATCGTCTTACAATATGGAATACATATTGTAAGACGCCCAAATTAATTCTTTTACTATAATTTTGCGAAAAGTTGAATGGGTTGATAAAATAACATGCTATGTTTAAGATTTTCTTGGTTTATATTAATCCATGTTCATACTTTCGAGGATTCCATAAAAAAGGTTCTTGTACATTTCCAGCTATTGCTTTTAGTTCCGTCTTTAAGTCCTTCATTGATCAGGATTAGAATACGTCATTTATCTAACTATTTTTAACATAATTCTTCATAATTTAATACCACAATTCCCTTTTCTGTAGTTATATATACTTACTATAGACATCTTCAAAAAAGAAATCTTATTCCGACATTTAATCCATAAAGCTGCTCTATAAATTACAATCAACTTTATTTTCTTTAAATTTAAATATAAATATAACATCATATTTTGTATGCGTCAATAAACGTATAAATATTAAATTCGAAAAGAGTAAGAATATATATGTTATGATGTCAATGGCTCAGTAATACTTGGGTTCAGAACCCAGGGGCCAAAAATAAAAAGCAGCTAAGTAGAAATAGGACGCCATAGCGATTGTCAAACCAAGGCATATAATATTTATTTCATAAGCCTTTAAAAAATTACGCAAAGTATCTTTGTACTTGTAGTACATTCTGAATGTGAATGATTCAAAAAAGTCAGGGTTGGCATCTAGATCATCATTCAATAATTCAATATGGGAACCTTCCTGGATTACTAGCCTCCTCTTTGGGGTGGGAATCATTTTGAATATCCATGAGGTGCACATTTCGCTACATCTCGTGTACATCCTATAAAGATTGAGTATGCAATTCAACTGTAATCAAGTTCCTTTCGGAATTTCGGACTAAATAAGAAGGATTTACAAATACGTGTAATCCTTTTCAAAAACGATTATATTCGTTTTGAAAATGGCAACCAAGGCACTTTAAAAGCCACATTTATTTTAATATAATATTAGATTAAGGATTCGACGAAGAGGAAATCTATACGTAGAGTTTCCAAAAGAAAGATTATTATACACACCTTTTCAAATAACGTTCTACGGTGTCCATTTTCAATCTTTAATTGCTCGAATAATATAGAAGCTGGCACAACTTTTTATAATTTGGTTTTATTTTTACTTAGTTTTTACAAATGCAATTGAAATATGATTTCAAAATCATCGTCGACTTAGCCGGTTATATTTTTTATACGAAATACATTTAAAATTGTCAAGATGTCTTTTGGTTTAATGTCATTTCCCGATAAAAGTCAATATTCAGTTTTCGATTTCTCGTTGGACTTGGCTGGGTGAAAATAAGTGAAGCTGAAATCCTTCGATTTCGATGATTTTTGAAATTGCTATAGAGCTACTTATAAATAGTATCCACTTAATTTTGTATTCGTTTTTTTTGCAAAAAAATAATATTTTTACCCTAAATTGGTATGGAGTGAATGTCTATATAAGCAACTAGACCCTTTTAAACCAAGTAGAACCCAACAAGAACGCATTTAACCTACTGAGAATTTTGCACAGGAATCATTTTTTTAAATAATGTAGGCTCAAATATAAATAATTTTAAATTTTGAGAACTTGGTCGCAAATATCTCTTAAAGTTTTCATTTTATATAGAAGTAAATTATCGCAAGGCGTCGAAAAAATCTCGAAAACCGTAAAAGTTATAATTTTCGTTTTTCTCGATATAAAATTACCCTAACAAACAAAAAATCGAACCTGGTACAGGGTGCGCCATTTGAATGTGGTCGATGGAAATATTGAAGCAGACACCGGCCCAAACAGTCACTTTCTGATCATGCAGTGGAGTTTGATGGATAGTATGAGGATTTTCTTTCCCCCAAATGCGACAGTTTTGTTTATTTACAGTACCAGATAGCTTGGAATGGGCCTCATCAGTCATTAAAATTCGCTTCCAAAAATCGGGCAATTACATTTAATGAACATTGTCACTATTTCCGCGATATAATATTTAGGGCTACGCTTGCATATACTATTACCTAATTCTCTATCCTTAAATACTTTATTGCGATTATAATTTTTGGAACGCTTAACCAAACTAGTTTGTTACAATAATATTTATAATTCTAGAACGACTCTATCGAATGTCAAAAACTAAGTTTTCTTTAAAGTACTGCCCACTACTCCATTTACCAATACATTTCGGAAGAATTTTTTATTTTTTAAGATTACATTGTATCTCAAGAGCATGTAGGACAATGCGAAACAGTTTCCTCAGTTGCTTTATTCTCAAAAATAAAATCAAGGATAATTAGATCTAGAGTGCTCAACTTAAAATCAAGAATGATGGCGACTAGAATGCTCAACTTAAATTATCAATATAAAACTTTTTCAGATACTCTTTTTTTCTCTTGGAAGGTGGAGAAGAAAGTGCAGGGTATACCCGTGTTGTAACGTTATAAATTGTTATGCTCTTTTTTGATGCAAGAATATTATTTCCTTGTCCTTCTTGTTAGCCTTAAGTCAGTGCATTATTTAACTTGAAACCCAACTTGCAAAAATCTTGTCCAACAACAGCAGGACAGTGGCTTTTCCTAAATCCTTGGCCAGCCCTATCTAGTTCAGTATCCATCTCTTCTCATCCGTATATCTACAGATGTTCTTTTATTTTTTGGCTAGCCAAAAATTACTTTTGGTTGAAGAGTTTCTTGGCGCTAAGTTCAACAACAAATTTCAAGAGTTTGGCTTTTGCTGCTCTCCTACAAGTTACTACTTCCTAAACTTGGGTCTTACTTACTATAAGTTTGAGGTTTTTGGGCATTTTGAATAAAAGTTTATGCACAATTAAATTTAAGAGGCATTAATTTAAAAAAAATTATGTGTATACTTTAAACACTTGAGAGTTAGGCGGAATTTAATTTGGAGTAGGAGAAAATTATAGGACTAAATAAAGCTGCCAACTCAGTTATTTATAAAGGTTGTTTTTTTTTAGCTACACAAGCTGATTTTAGCTAATAAAACATATAAATATATCAATGAAATGGGCTTTATTGGATAGAAAATTTTATGACATTATTCCAACTGCGAATATCCCGTTTTTTATGTAGCCATTCGACCAAAAATGGGCTTCATCGAGAAGCAAAATTTTGAATAAGTTTAACGAATGGAACCATTATTTTGATAAAAAATTACAACAATTGACAAAACTTTGCTCTATATAGAATGATAATCCAAACTTAAAAAAAAGCAACTATCAACTGTTAAATAGGCTGTCAGATGAAGCAGTATTGTCAACGGAAAGTTGAGAACCTCTACAAAAAGCACGCTGTATAAACCCGATTAATGAAAATCCAGGAAAATATTGAAGTTGACCAATAAATAATGCATTCCACTCTTCTACACTTGTTTTTAAAAGAGTTAAAATCTTATATGTTTTGGATTTAGTCCCCATACATACAAATGTTGGTATAGGATGTTTTTTTTTTTTTGAGCTTCCAGGCCAATCTAAAGTTGGTTTATTTCAACATACAACATAAACGATTTAAATTAACCCATAGATGGATTATGATAAAATGAATCTCAACAAGTTTTAGAATTGTTGCTGTCAAAATGTGGAAGTAATCTATAAAATTTTTTGAGATCTACATATATACATAAAAAATATATACATTTGAAAAAGTTCCAAATTTTTTTGCATTAAAATTGGAATTAACTTTTGGCAACTGACTCAACAAATCGCATCAAAAGTAGAAGTAAGTTGTAACCTTAAAATAAAGCTAGTACCGATTTCGTTAATATTTTTGCACCCTATAATAAAGATATGCAGAATATTGTTTCTTAAAATAGGATCAAAAAAAGATCTAAATGGGAGTAAAATTGGATCGTGCTACGACAAACTAAGCGATACCTTGGTTTCTATAAGTTGGATATAGCACGTTCTTACCAAAAGAAAGATATCCCTACATATCCTGAGGAACTCTAAAATTAGCAGGGAGAAAAATAGACCCATCAAGTTGCAGTGCAGCTTTTCCAAATTATATTATAATAATAATAATTTATCAAAATCGGTTATTCGGGTTATACTATACCCACATAAGATCGATCGTTCAAAAAAATCTTGTCTTATCGTAACCAAATTCGGTTATCAAAATGCAAAAATTATTTTATTTTTTTGTAATGTATCTTATCTTGGAGAAGCAAGTTGTTTTTTTTTTCAAAATAAAACTGGGCATAAAACTTAATTAATTTTAATAAATTAAAATAAAAATTAATATTAAATGTTATAAATGATAACCATTAATTGGACGAACGAATATTTTGAAATGATAACGTAATTTCCTACTACAGAAAATGTTGAAAAATTTTATGGTACAATCTTCGAACGTAATAAAGTTCCGACAGTTAAGACGAATCGTGATGAAAACAATTACCGAAGGCTTGCTTAATGGAGGGCTTTATGACAGAGGATCTTAATAGATTTTTTTTTTCAATTTATATTTAATATTATAATCTGTTAATTTATTTATTACCATTGAATGGAAACATTTTGAATTTCTCTTAATTTTTTAGTTGCTTTCAAGAGATCAAAAAACAGTCACAGTAAAGAATTTATTATAAGTAATTGAGACAGAAAAAGATAGGTTTATAATTTTTTATAATTTTTATACCCTGTACCGTATGGTACAAAGGGTATATTAAGTTTGTGCTAGCCGAAAATGTATGTAACATATAGAAGGAGTCGTCGGAGACACCCCAAAGTTACCTAAAATATGATCAGGGTGAATAGAGAAGTCGATATACCCATGTCCGTCTGTCCGTCCGTCCGTCTGTCCGTTTGAACGCCTAGATCTCAGAGATGGTAAGAGCTATAGTTACCAAACTTTCACACTAGATCCATTATTATTCCATAGGAGACAAGTTTATTTTATTTTTTTGATATCGGGGATAAATTATATAGCTCCCATATGGGTTTTTGAGACGACCTCGACAAAAAATAAGTTTTAGATGAAAAATTCGTTTGTTTATGAAGATATCAAAATTATCATAATTTGGTATTCGAAAGTTTTTTATAGTTCCCAATCACTGTACCAAATTTGATCAAAATCAGTTGATTATACCATATATAATAGCTCCAATAGGACCGATCGGCCAAAAAAATTTTTAAAGAAAGATTCGCTATATTTCGTTTTTTAATAAAGATATCGTAACCAGATTTGGCGTTTGGAAATTTTTTAGAGCACTTAAGCAATGTGCCAAATTTGAAGAAAATCGGTGGACTATATCATATAGCTCCCATAAGTCCGATCTTCCAAAAAATCTATTTTTTAACAAAATTTGCTGTGTTTCGTTTGTTTGTTAAGATATTGGGACCAAATTTGACATTCGTGAGTATTTTATAGTTCCTAAGCACTGTACTAAATTTAATCCAAATCGGTTGACTATATCATATAGCTCCATAGGACCAATCGGTCCAAATAAAACGTTTTTTATACAAAATTCGATGTGTTTCGTTTGTTTGTAAAGATATTTGAACTAAATTCGGCATTCGATCTTTTTTAAAGTATTAAAGCACTGTGTCAAATTTGATTGAAATCGGTTGACTATATCATAAAGCTCCCATAGGAACGATTGTTCAAAAAAAAATTGTTTGCTAAAAAATTCTTCTGTTTTTGGTTTTTGTGAAGGAACCGGATTTGATTGCAAGCTAGTGGTACAGGGTATCCCAAAGTCGTCCGCGCCCGACTTTACGTTCGCCATTTTTTAGGATGGTTTTTATCGAATCAAACTGAAAGGAGTTTTTAAAAAGTTGTTTTTCGAAAATATCTCAAAAAAAAAAGTTATCATTTTCATGTTTCTCGATCAAAAATTACCCCTAAAACCCTTTTTTACGAAGATTAATTTTTTTGGAAACTAGTATTATAGAAGGTCGTATTAAATTGGAGTAGTACTTTAAATATTAAGAAAATTTAATTGCAGTTATTATGAACCGTGTCCTTTTTTTCACTAGCAGATACACTTTTCGGCCTACCCTCGTAAGCCAGACAACATTTACAACAAATTCTGACAAATGCATTTTAAAAATGTGGTTCTTACCTTTTTTAAAGAAGTCTCAAATTATGGCTTTTTATAAAATTAACTCGACTACTTATTTATTTTCTTGAAAGATATTTTGTTTGCACAAAAAATATATATTTTCAAAGTCTATAAATCCAGTCCAGAGCTTGCTCTTATGCATGTCTAAGTGAATGTATCTATATGTGTGTGTATCTGTGTGTGGTATGTGTATAAAAGCAATAAGTTTTGGCTGTATGACACTTGAGCTAAACTTGAGCTGCAGCTACTTCAGCTTCGAATTGAATTTAATAGCAAATTAATGGCAGCACTAGAAGATAGAATCTGAAGTTGCCATGTATCTGGTAAAAGTATCTGTGTGACTTACTTTGCTTCTGAGTTCGTCTGTGCGTGTTAAATGAGCGCCGAATTGCATCAAACGCTTGAATGCTCGCTCGTCTTACTGTGCATCAGTATGTGTGGCTGTAGCGGAATCTGTGTGTGTTTGTGTATGCCCAGCAGCACGACTGGTGACACAATTAACACTTTTGTATTAGTTCGTCACTAGTTTTGTATAGTGAGTACCACTTTGGTTGTACTTGCTTGACTGTAGACAAGCGAAGGGCGAGTTCGAAGAAATATTTTTTTTTTAATTTTAAATTGGATGTGACTGCCTGCGTCGAACTTTAAGAACTAATGATACTGATCGATTTATAGATCAAAATCAAATATTTTGAAAACAATTTCCGTTTTTAAACTTAACGCTTTACTGCTTAATTTTAAAAAATGTGGTTTTCCACTTTTTTTTGTGAATACTTTGGAGTCGTTTGTTTTTGTTATCGAAGTTGTCAATAGGTCCTCCTAACCAAAAAGACACAAAATTAAAAATATAAGGAAAAAGAACCATTTTTATTATCCTATGCTTAAAAATTACAAATCTTTTAATGCAGTAAAATTCTAAAAAATAAGACTTTTAATATCACAAAAAATGTTTGGTAATACATCTAATTCTGTATTTGCGCAATTTTGACAGCATTTAACACGATTTAACAAAAATTGTTTAATACTCCAAATACTAATTTTATTAGTTGGGGGAATACCATAAATAAGGGTTTTTCTTGAATTATTACTGCTTTGGCTTTTCTTGTAATAACAATAATTTTATAAAATCATGTTTAATATTGACGTCTTTCAGTTTCGTTAAATTAATAAAATTAATTAATGTAATGAAAAAATTTAATAAAGAATAATAATTTCAATTAATTAAAAATTCATATTATGAATTACCCTATATTGAAGCCAGGAAAATTTATAATCTTTTATTATTTTTCTTTATTGTAATTGATTAATTTTGTTAAATTAATTTCGTTAAATTAATTAATTGCAATAAAGTAAAATAATAAAAGATTATAAATTTTCCTGGCTTCAATATAGGGTAATTCATAATATAAATTTTAACTTGAGATGACAGTTTTAAAAATGAGCTGAAAGAACCGGAGTTGTGAGCAGACCAAGTAAAAAATGCACTTCGATTTGAAAAGAATAAAAGCTACAGTAAATTCATGTACTATATATTTTGAGGAATTTAATTTTTTCAAGGGTATGTGCTTTATTTTACTCAAGTTATTGATATAGGTTTTAGCCTTAGCTGGTTTGACACTCGTTAGCACTCAATAACATCCAACTCAAAGGAGGGAGCACATTCTGAACTGCTTAGTTGTTGCATATCCTGTTGTGCTTGTTATAGGGACAACGAAATTTCCGGTTTTTCAATTCATGCCATACTCTTTAGGGCTAGCAAGCTGCGTCGAATTTGTCACTTAAGACGTTATAGAACTTGTCGGTAGTCTCGTAAAGCAAAAATCGATATACATGTTATCGTTAATTTTCGCTTCAAAATTAAAATCTATCGGATATGCATACTTTTTAGACATCATAGTTACCTAAGAATTTATTTTCATTTCTGGAATTGTTTTCAATTCCTAAATTTCATCGAGGTAGCCACATTCTTTAGTGATACTTCACACGAATCAGTACTATTATAAATACTTCTAAAATACTAAAACAAAATATATTTCTCTAACTTGAAAATGTTCGACAATTTTTCGTGCTTCGATTGCGCCTTTAAAGCGGGCAACTGGTATATATTTATTTTTATAACAGCTCTACTAATAGCCGGATGGGTGACACGTCGCATTTATAAAGGACGTGCTATGTGGGGATCCAAGCCCGGCTCCAGCAGCATGGGGGACGCCAATACCTGCGCCGCCATTAACTCAAGCCCAATCGACATAGATGCCAAGTCCATGATGAGCTCAGGGGAGACCAATACCTGCGCCGCCATTAACTCAAGCCCAATCAACATAGATGCCAAGAGCGTGGCAAACTTATATATCCAAGGCCCCTTAATATGGCACAGCTATGAGAGTTTGCCCACGGGAGTTAGCTTGGAAAACAATGGCCATAATTTACTTTTGCGGGCCACCTATGAGGAAATCGTTCCTTCTATCACCGGTGGAGATCTAACGGAGCGCTGTTATTTGCAGGAGATCAGATTTCAATGGAGTGATGTTGGCTCAGAACACACGCTGGATAAAATACGCTATCCCTTGGAAATGCAGTGTGTACACACCCGTGGTTCGGGTTGCGGTGATGGGCAGACATCTAGTCGGTGTAAATTGAACATAACATTTTTTTTGAATTATCGACTCAGAATAACTCTATGGACTTGGTAACACAATATCTGGACGCAGTGCAGCAGGCCGGAACCACCATTGAGATCCCTGCCTTTCCATTGCGGGATTTGATGATAGCCTTCAATACGGATCTGTATAGCTATTATACAGTGAATGGGCAACCTGTGGAGTGGTATATATGTCGAACAGCCTTGGCCGTTAGTGAGCAGCAGATAAAAAAATTTCGACAACTATGCGGACATGCGGGCCTACCGATTGAAGGTAATGCAAGTCTCATACAGAGCATGAACGATCGAATGGTTTATTTACATAAATTGAAAGCACCTAGACGTCGCAATGAGGATTCTAGTCCTGAAAATTATAGTTCTGAGAGTGATTTTGAAAACGACATTTAAAATTATAGTATTGAAAATGAGCAGAATGAATCGGAGTTGTGAGCAAACCAATTGTAAAATGTTCTCCGTTTTGTGACTAATAAAAATGTTTAAAGTTATAGTTATAAAATTATGTATCTTTCATAGAATTTTATTTTTTTAGGCTGATCTATTAGTATTGATATTGGTAAGATATGCTCATTAGAAGAAATCTTCAGAGGAAACGGAGTTGAAGAGATTCTCGCTTGATGTTTCAGTATCGTATAAAGTTTGTTATGTCTTTGAAGTATGTTGGAATGAGCGTAGAAATTGACTGGCTTAGCCTTTTAAGGATAATCTACACTGTAACAGGCCTTAGAAAAGTCAAATGGTGTACGGTCAAGATAAGAAAGCAGAGACAATTGATTTCGTTCAAGATTTGGAGCTCAGATAAATATATTACTAATAAATTTAGGCAGCCTCACACATATGGAAAAAAGGCTTTATATTCTTCAAGTGATATATATATCGGCGAAAATAAGTAAAGCGGGCCACTTTTTTGGCGACCTTCTCGAATTTTGATGATTTTTACACAGTTGGTAGAGCAGCTAGCCAATAGTAACCACGCCCAATTTTAATGCATCGGTCCTATGGGAGCTATATGATATAGTCAACCAATTTTTATGAAATTTGTTACAGTGATTGGAAACTATAAAAAACTTTCGAATACCAAATTTGGTTACGATATCTTTATAAACAAACGAATTATTCATCTAAATCTTTTTTTTTTGTTGAGATCATCTCAAACACCCCTATGGGATCTATATACTTTATGCCCGATATGAAAAAAATAAAATAAACTTGTTTCCTATGGAATAATATGGGATCTAATGTGAAAGTTTGGTAACTCTAGCTCTTACCATCTCTGAGATCTAGTCGTTCAAACGGACAGACGGACGGACGGACCGACAGACGGACATGGGTATATCGACTTCTCTATTCACCCTGATCATATTTTAGGTAACTTTGGGGTGTCTCCGACGTCTCCTTCTATATGTTACATACATTTTCGGCTTGCACAAACTTAATATACCCTTTGTACCATACGGTACAGGGTATAAAAATAAATTCTTAAATGAAAATTTTTATATTGTTTATTTTATTTATTTAATTGAAACTAAAATTGTTTAGAACAAATCAATCATTCTTTAAATAATACCCAAGAAAACTAGTCTAAAATTCTTGAATTAAAAATAAAAAGGATAAATTTAAGAAAATCGTAAATTTAGCCATTTATTCCGATTTTTAGCCTAATAAAATTTCAATCTTACAAGAAGCTATTACAGTTATTTTCAAAATAAGAAAACAAAATTTTAAAACATAACCAAACTTTCGTAAATAAGTTTAAAGAAAAAAGTTTTCGGCAAACTTAAATTTCACCAATCTTTCAATAAAATTAAACGTGTTAAATTAAAAAAAAAAACCTTAAATTAGAGAACGACCAAAAATGATTAAAATAGAACTCAAAACTCATAAAATACAATGTTTAAGTTTACAGCTAAGCTCATTATATATTTATATATATCATTATATAGTATATACTTGTGGAACCAGTTCAGTACATCCACAAGTTCTTTTCCTGCTTCCGTTTTAGTATGCTGTTCTGCAGGGTATATTTGTGTGTGTGTGTGACTTTATGTGTTTGTTTGTGTGGGTGTATACTTGTCTTATTTGACCATCTTAGTGTTTCGTAAACGAAACGAGAAAATGAGCGAGCTGCATAGAAATTTACAGTCACGCTCAAAATTGCTCGAACACTTTTAAGTTGATTAATTTTTTAATAAAAATAATTGAAAGTTCTGCACCAGTCTTAAAGTTTAATTTTTATTGGTATATTATGGATGATTAACTCTAGACGGGGAATAATTTTTTGTTCCTTTGTACCCTGCCGGTGCTTATTATCTAGCTAGGGATGCAAAATTTCCCCTCTTCAAGTTTATTAAACTATATCAATACTTTCCCCATATTGACTTAAAACGCTTCGTGGTCTCATGCATCTGTAAATCAAAAAATTATATGTCTGTATATAAATATTTTATATATATCACAAAATTTAGTCATCCAATCTATTGCCATTGCGATCCGCACACACTCCATAACCTAATTCCATATTATTTTCCATATCTCTCAACATATGCACTTAGAAATTATTATACATATTTTGAATACCATTTTTGCCTTAACTTTGGATTCACAATTATTGATTGTTATTTATGTAACTATTTTTAAGTTAAGTTTTGCTACAATGACGTCACAAATAGGACTAGTTTGAATATTTATTTTTACTTATAAATTTTTTTTTTTTATTTTATTTGCAATCTGTCATATGAGACAATCAGCAAATTTTATAAGTAAAATCAAACAAATGACAGGATTGAATGTGCTCCAATGAATCCATTCAATAGAGTATACAACAAAACTATTTGCTAAAGATTATTACATTATTATGCAAATCTATCTGGAAGATCCAGAATGTGAAATCTTTTCAAACGTCTAACATCCATGCTATTATCCAGTAAGCCAACAAATTTCCGTGGTTTGGCAGTCTCTCCAAATATCTTAACGATGATTTGCTTATTTCATCTTTGACAAATGGAACATTCAAATCTTTGTGAATTTTTTTGTTGGTTACGTACCAAGGAGCGCCTGCAATGTTTCTTAGAGTTATAGATTGATATCTTTGCAGGATTTTGATATTTGAATTGCTCGCCGTCCCCCAGAGCTGCATTGCATACGTCCACGGCTTGAGTACTGCTTTGTAAAGCCGAATTTTATTCTCCAAACTAAGCTGCGATCACGGACCTAGAAGCCAATACATTCTTTTGGTTTTAATTTGGACTGATTTTTACGTGTTTATTAAAATTCTCCATTTTTTCAGCCATGTTTCAATAAGACGGAGTTGCTCTTGTAAATTTTGGGACGCCATTGCCGGAATTGCGCTGTTTGAAATAATTGCTGTGTCATCCGCATAGGTTGCAACTTCAACATGGTCATTTGTAGGAAGGTCCGCAGTAAAAATTGTGTATAGCACTGGCCCAAGTACACTACCTTGAGGAACTCCGGCGTTTATTGAGTACAGTTCCGAGTGCTCATCAGCATATTGGACATCATTCACTGTGTATGAAATATTTTGTTTTTTTTTTATTCCCCATACTTAAAATTATTCCTAAACATTCAAGATGTTCGAATAATGTTGGCTTTGACTGTAGTTGCAAGCTGCATATTTGCCAAAGGCTTAACACTCATTTGCCATAGAAAACATTTGCAAATTTTCTTCTGAATACATAGCAAAAAAAAAAACATAATACTTGAAGCTCTTTTTGAAACGCAAAAGTTGATTTTGCCCTAAAGCTTTGATATTGATAGAACTCAGTTGGAGCATCAAAAGCTATAAAGAGTCCTTAGAAACTAAATTGAGGCATCAATCAACTTATTGATTGATGTTGCAACGAATTAGAAAATTATGTTAGCTAAAAAGTCGATTGCAAAAAGAACTTAAATTTATTTAAATAGTTCATTTGTAATTGGCAAGCTTTACAAAAGCTACAAAAGTTGCTCCTTTATTCCTGTTGCATTTTGCAACTTACAATATTGTGTGCATATAATGTGCTGTGTTTAGTAAATGTGTGTATAAGTCTTTTGTGTTTCTTTTGTATGTAAAACTATCCAGACTAACGTTCGTATTGCTTATTTCTAATTGCAGCAAGAACTAAGCATCTACGAACGTTATGTTATGGATATTACAATGTTAATATATGTATCTAGTTATATAATGTATCTGTTAGTTGTATGTTTGTGTGCTATATACAGTTTACATGACATATTTGGCGTTAATAACGGGTGAATTTTGTTCCATGGCATCCTTATGAGTCTGATACTGGATTTCAGCTTCACCTAAGGGCAATATCTGCTTAATCGTATTCCCTATGGAAAACACAGCCGTTGCATTACTCGCGTTTCGAGTCCAGAGAGCTGCGAAAAAAAAAATTAATAATGGAACTATATATAAGTAAATAGAACTTACAAAGTTTATTGGTCTTGTGGCGTATGTTTATAACAACACCACAAATCTCATCGGTACATTCGTAGAGGTTTCCTATAACACTTAACAGCTGCGGGGTTAAACAAAAAAACAAAATAGGCTTTTAAAACATTGTTTGATTTAATGACAGTATTTTAAAAATTACCATTTCTTGCCACATTACATCGGTATTATTCGAATCCTTGTCCAATAGGACAACCCAACGTCCACCTTGCTGATTATTTTGGTCCTCCCACATAGGACTAACCAAAAGATAAAAATGTACATAAACAAAAGGACGCAACTACTTAGCAACTTACCGTATTCCCTGCTTGAAAACCATATAATCGTTCATGGGCTTCAGGTACGATGGTGGCTTAATGAAATAATATACGCTATAAAGACATTTGCAAACATATACCACATGTAATATACAAAACTTATAATACGCACCTGAAGAAGTCCTCGACGGTGTTGAAACTGGTTATTTCGTTGAGACTGTCGCTCCAGGACTTGCTGCGTTCAATCTCCCAGTGCCACAATGTCCAGATGTTGTTTAAAGGATGTTTAAACATCAATTCTTTGTCTATGAGACGCACAACGCGATTGATGGAAGGCTGCAATTCGTTCAGCTCTTCTTGCTCCAATTCAGCGTTGAGATTGTTAACCGAAAACATTTTTATTTTCTAAATACTCTATTAAATTATAAAACCGATTTTATGCTTGAAGCTTTGTCGAAAGTTAAAGACTGAATAATAAAATGAATTTATTTTCTCGCACGTATTTGATACAAGTGACAGCCTTCAGTTTATTGCCCTGCAAGTTATCGATAATAACAAAAACACATTTTTGATACTTTAATGTGACCATGTTATGGAAAGCTTGAAATCAGTGTTGCTAAGGATTTTTCAATCGATAAAATTGACTGATTTTAGGCTGACTTGTAAGAATAAAAATTTTTCGTTGATATAAGAAATTTATTCTAGTTTTATCCAATGACGCCAAATAGAAAATAGTGTGACCAACTCAAATTTGAGCGAAACCGAGAAATTTCATGAAAAAAGTACTAAAATATTAGACGATTAATAGTGTAATAGATAATTATATTTGAATCTATTTTTCTGTTACTTCTTTTTTTTTCAATATTTCCACATTGAATGCACAAGTCATTAAGGTAAAAAAGTTGAATAGTTAAAGAATGCCAGACCTACGAGTATGAAAAGTAAACTGGGGTAAAAGCACTAATTTCTTTTTATACTCTTTGATGCCAATGATCTAGCAATTACAAGGTGACGGTGCGTACTGATGCAGTACCTGATGGCAGAATATAATAACACTGTGCAACATTTCCGAGGTCATCGGCTAGAAACAACTTCTCTTTTCGCTTTTTTTGGAGTACATCCTGAAACTAGAGAAACCCCAAAGGATTTTGCTGAAAGTCATCAATACGGTAGTTTTTTTATATCCGCAATTTTTCCGCTCAAACCTGATTTTTTGGGAATAAGACCATTTTTATGGAGTCTACATATCGTAGACCGTTCGGAATTTCGTTTTCATATCTTCAGAAAAGTTGATCCGTTGATCCATATTTTTCGATAGCAAAAAATCGCCGAGCACGCAAAACACTTATAACCTTTACGTCTCTCACAACCAAACAAAAAATGCCATTCACATGATATTTGGAACAGATGTTCGGGAAGAGTGTACGAACACAACAAAACAAAAAAGTCGATAATCGAAAATACGTTGCCCGCGAAATTTGAAAAGTCGCCTTACTTTTTGAACACACCACGTATAGGTTTTTAAAAACGACCGCTGGAGTCAAGGGAGATACAAAAAAAAATATTTGATACAATTCTAAACATGGCATTACAATAGAGTAAAAGTATAATTGGTTGCTAAGCACTGTTTTGAAACTTATTCAAAGAAAAAGAAACAAAAAAGGAATGCAGTCAAGGATTTATCCGATAAAGATACCCCATTTCTCCGAATAATATTATATTTCTGGGTGTATATCTGTCTTTAAATGATTTAGTCATTTCAAACCATTAAATAAGTCAATAATTTTTACCATAAAAAGACAAAATAATACAGAAATCGGTTCTGCACGGAAAATAACATAAAATAGCTAACTTTCTTAGTGCCTCAGACTTTTTGTAATAGAAATAGCGATATTTGTAGAAAAAGTCACCAAAATATTGTGTTTTTTTTCGGGCACACATTTGCGTCTGTGGTTTTTTCTTCAGTTTACCGATTTTTATGATTGGGGGCATTTTGGAAAGGTACTCTATTCTTTTTTTGAGAAAAAAAAAATTGTTGGATAAATTCGAATTAGTACAGATTTTATGACATCATATGTGCAGCCGTTTTTTGAAAAAGGTCCTTTTTCACTAAAATAGTCCTAGAAAAAAAGAGCTATAAGAGGACAATAAAAAAACGAGTTTTGAATGCTGAATCATTGCCCTAACATAAAATATAATTCTCATCTCTGGTGAAAAAAAAGTGTGAAATTTCTCGACTAGTGTTATTATATGAAAAAATAAGTGTCAACACTTAATTTTTTGATACGAATTTAAAAGAAATGTATCCTTTTTTGTAGGGTTCTTTACAAAAAATTATATATTGCTGCAGGGACTTTCATATAAGCAACTTTTTTCGCTTTGATTTTTTAAATGTCTGTTTTGGAAACTTTTATTATTTTTTTTACTATATGTCCATATTGCATATCGACAGATTGCACAAAAAATTTCCCTTGTAATAAAAATAGTTCAGCTATTGAATTTCAGCTGATAAATTTCAATAAACTTCTTAAAGTAAAATTATTTAAAAGATATAATAATAAAATTAAATTGTGTTATGTGAAGAAATGGCAACAATGTTGCAGAATTTATGGAAAAGGGTTAGAAACTAGAGAAGAAGTAAGAAGACGCGAGTATTCAAACCAGGTCAAATATCTAGGTGTGGTCCTAGACAAAAGGCTCAACTGGAACTCCCACTTAGAACAAGTGCTCCCCAAAGCAACACAAGCCATGTGGGTCTGTAGAAAATTCTTTGGCAGCACATGGGGCTTCAGCCCTCATATTATACAATGGATATACCATATGATGGTACGGCCTATCGTCACATATGCAGCCCTTGTGTGGTGGCCCAAGACGCAGCAAACTGTGGCCATCAATAAATGCAGCAAGCTTCAAAGACTAGTATGCATATCTCTCTCGGGAGCGAAGCGTACCTGTCCGACAGCTGTCATGAAGTCAGTCCTTGGACTCAAACCTCTGCATATTTTCATCAAAAGTCAGCCATGCAGAATCTACTACGTATCCAGATCACATCTGGACTCTTAGCAAGTGACACTGGTCATGCCGCACTTATTTATTCCCTTCCTGGCGTATCGATCTGTTCTAGATCAGATCTTATGATCACGGAACTTTTCCACAACAGGAAATTTAGATCTCTTCTCCCCAGTCGCAAGACTTGGAATGACGGCAGCCCCTGTGGAAGCCTCCGATGGCAACAATGGTTCACGGATGGGTCCAAAACTGAGCAGAGTGTAGGTGTTGGAATCGTTGGACCCAACACCAGAATCTCTACCGCAATGGGCATCTGGCTCACCGTCTTTCAAGCGGAGATTCATGCCATAGAGATCTGCGTCTTTGATATCCTTCTCAAGGGAACTAGGGGAGTAAACATATGCATTTATTCAGATAGCCAAGCTGCCATTAGGACATTGTCTTCCTGGAGCATCTCCTCCCGGATGGTTAAAGAATGCTATAACTACCTCCAAACCATGTCCGCCCGGAACAAAGTCGTGCTATGTTGGGTGCCTGGACACTCGGGAGTGGATTGCTGACGATCTAGCACGACAGGGTGCCTCCACCCTAACTACATCTCCTGCGCCGTTTTGTGGTATTGGTTGGTCCACAATCAAAACCATGATAAACAAATGGGCTGCAGCAGAACATAGGCGATACTGGTTCTCCCTTCTGGGTCTTCGTCAAGCAAAAGTACTTGTCAAGCCTCTGGATGCAATCAAGACAAAAGGTCTTGGCAGAGCGGACCTAAAGCTCCTGGTAGTTTACCTATCAGGCCACCACACTGTTAGATATCATCTACAGAAAATTGGCCTATCAGACTCTTCAGAGTGCAGGCTCTGTCTAGAAGACGATGAAACCACCAGGCATATTTTCTGTAACTGCCCAGCGCTGGTATGGGACAGAGCCTGTCACATGGGAAAGGAACGGATTAGTCCCTTCCATCTCAGGTCAACACCAACAAAAGACCTACTACTATTCATCAGGAAAGCGGAAAGTCTTTTGTTTTAACCTAAGGGTACAAAAGTACAAAAGACTTTTTGGTCGCAGTGCCCCACCTCTCTGTGAGGTACCCTTTTCGGAAAAAAAAAGAAGACGCGAAATAAAAATGAGGATTTAAATTTATATATTTATTTTACTTACTCTATTATGCATTTTTATTTATTCCAATAAAATTGAATCATTTTCGTTATCCGTAGTGCGGATAATATTAAAGTATTTTAGACTCTATAGCTCGAATCGAGTAGCTGAGTTGGTAGAGATTTGCCCTAAAAGGTTAAAGTTGGCTCGAGTAACAAGTTCGATTCAGTCAAGATAATTTCTATATCTTTGGCTTATCAAGTATTGTTGATAAGAGCTTTAGAGTATTACTCTTAAAAAAAAATCACGTCTATGTAAGCGATTTAAAGTTGCTTTAAATCCTTTAAATTTAATACGAGGCAGCTTGTCAAGAGGTTCAATGTTCGCCAAATTATTATATTTTTTTTTTTTTAATAATTTTTAAATTAACTTCTCCATTTCTTAATTGATGTTTGTATTCAATCTAGCTAAAAGCTAGCTAACTTTTATCAATTTTTATCCTATAAATTATTTGCGAACTCTCAGAATCAAAAAAAAAAACAACAAGAACAAAAGAAGCACGTGGTGTTGTTGTACCCTTCCCATCAAAAGTTATTATTATGACCTTTTATAAAGTGAAAAATCATAAAAAATCAAATAAATTTAAGTTGAAAATACACACAGCCACACACACAGATATATATATATATGAACTACCACAGCTGCAAATTAAAAATGGCGCCGCAAGTGCATAGAAGCAAATAAAAAAGTTGAGACCAAAAAAAAAACAAAAAAAAAACCCATACATACTTACTGACACAAGTGCATATAAGTGTATACTATACATATGTATATATTTATGCAAACATATTTTTTTTTTCGAACATAGTATATACAGTCAGGTCAAAAATTATGCGTACACTTTAAAGTTGCTAGTTTAGAGCTTAAAAGTTTAAGCAAAAGTTATTCTTTGGCTTAAAATAATAATTTATTCTAAAAAGGGACACTTGAGTAAAAACAAAAATTCGAACTTTTATTTAATAATAAACTATATATTTCGATTTAATATTAATCCTATTATTTAAATTAATAATAATAATATATTTTTGGGGTAAAAATATTTTTGTATTGGTAAAAATTACAGTATATACGAAAAAAATATTTAATGCTAAAAAATATAATAATAAAAATATTTATATATTTATTTACCTACCAAATAAATAAAACAAGAGCTATGTGCTTTTTTAAATTGTTGTAATAATTTATTTTGACTATTGCCGTCTTTTAACAAAAAACAAAACTCATACATTGACAAATAAAAAAAATTTCAATTATATACAAAAAAAAAGTAATAAATATTTTTTAAATATAATTTTTAGATAATTGAAGATAATTGAATAGGATCTTACACATATTAAGTTAAATTTTATGCAATACAAATTATTATATTATAATTAATGGATATTAAGTTATTGGCAATCAAAGTTGACATTTTGTATTTCTTCGGCATTATTTAAAAAAAACCTGCATTTACCTTTAAGCATGCAGCTAATAAATCTTTATTACTTTTAAAAATATATTAAGAAAAATCATAAAATTGAGCTTAAAAACTTTTTGGTTTGAAATGTATTCCTGTAGTTGTGTAGATTTTGTTGCTTTTTTAATAATTTAGCTACTTTGCTTTGAGAGTACCTTGGACGACCACTCGATATTTGCTCGATAAAAATTTTCATAAACTTCTTTATATATTTTATAAGAAAATGTTATTCTTCAAGATATTCAAAAATTGAATTTTCTATCTAAAAGTTGAATTTTAAAAAATGAACCTAAGACAAATAGATCAAATTTTTAATTTCTTAGCTGCCTAAAAGTATGCTTTAATAATCATTTTTTCAAACGTTGCAGTTTTAAATTGTAGACGCACAATTTGAAAATTTAAAACATT
This sequence comes from Chymomyza amoena, assembly GCA_037043745.1. Lineage (NCBI taxonomy): Eukaryota > Metazoa > Arthropoda > Insecta > Diptera > Drosophilidae > Chymomyza > Chymomyza amoena. The sequence continues at coordinate 552,257 of JBAMAX010004800.1, read as the reverse complement.
TAAAATGTAAAAATTTATCATTTTCACAAAAAAAACTTTAAAATTTTAGTACGAATTTTTGGAAATTTTCTTTCTAAGCTTAAAAGAGTATGGCCAAAAAATGTTAATATTTAAAAATCAGATGGATTAGTGGTTTTGGCCTTTTATAATCGGCTTGGAAAGCTGGAACTGTTTCGGGCTATAACTCCAAAATCATTCAATATTTTAGGTATAGATTTTTTCCATATATGCGGAGCTCATATCTACCTTTGTGTAGAATATGATCCAATTCCATTTAACAATTTTTATACCCTGTACCGTATGGTACAAAGGGTATATTAAGTTTGTGCAAGCCGAAAATGTATGTAACATATAGAAGGAGACGTCGGAGACACCCCAAAGTTACTTAAAATAAGATCAGGGTGATTAGAGAAGTCGATATACCCATGTCCGTCTGTCCGTCCGTCCGTCTATCCGTTTGAACGCCTAGATTTCAGAGATGGTAAGATCTAGGGCAACCAAACCTGCACATTAGATCCCATATTATTCCATAGGAGAAAAGTTTATTTTATTTTTTTGATATGGGGGTTAAATTATAAAGCTCCCACCAAAATTTATTGAAATCGGTAGACTATATCATATAGCTCCCATAGGGCCGATCTTCCAAAAAATTGATTTTTTTTTTAAATTTTGTGTGTTTCGTTTGTAAAGATACTGGGACCAAATTTGTTATTTAAAAGTTTTTTTTGATTTCCAAGTACTGTACTAAATTTTATCAAAATCGGTTGACTATATCATATAGCTCCCATAGGACCGATCGGGCAAAATAACTTTTTTAAATCCAAATATGCTATATTTTGTTTTTTAATAAAGATATCGTAACTAGAATTGGCGTTTGGAAATTTTTTAGTGCACTTAAGCAATGTGCCAAACTTGAACAAAATCGGTTGACTATATCATATAGCTCCCATAGGGCCGATCTTCCAAAAAATCGATGTTTTAACAAAATTTGTTGTGTTTCGTTTGTTTGTTAAGATATTGCGACCAAATTTGACATTCGTGAGTATTTTATAGTTCATAAGCACTGTACTAAATTTAATCCAAATCGGTTGACTATATCATATAGCTCCAATAGGACAAATCGGTCCAAAAAAACGTTTTTTATACAAAATTCGATGTGTTTCATTTGTTTGTAAAGATATTTGAACTAAATTCAGCCTTCAGATCTTTTTTAAGGTATTTCATATATATACAGGGTGCGCCATTTGAATGTGGTCGATGGAAATATTGAATAACTTTGATAGATTTCAACCGATTGACGTCGTCGAACACATTTTGGAAATATTATAATATTGCATTACAATTTTAACCATGAATCGATTCACGCCCAAAGAACGCGCGGAAATAGTGACAATGTTCATTAAATGTAATTACCCGATTTTTGGGAGCGAATTTTAATGACTGATGAGGCCCATTTCACGCTATCTGGCACTGTAAATAAAGAAAACTGTCGCATTTGGGGGAAGAAAATCCTCATACTATCCATCAAACTCCACTGCATGATCAGAAAGTGACTGTTTGGGCCGGTGTCTGCTCCAATATTTCCACCGACCACATTCAAATGGCGCACCCTGTATATCACTGTGTCAAATTTTATTGAAATCGCTTGACTTTATCATATAGCTCCCATAGGAACGATTGGTCAAAAAAAAATTCTTCTGTTTTTAGTTTTTTGTGAAGGAACCGGATTTTATTGCAAGCTAGTGGTACAGGGTATCCCAAAGTCGTCCGCTCCCGACTTTACGTACGCCATTTTTATTAGGTATGAAAGAGGGCTACATCTTTATTTAAAAAAAAAGTGGATATATTTGAGCGGCCGTTAAATTCATCTAACAAAAACCCTCTCGAAAACGTCTGGAAATTTTTAAAATCTGAGGTTAGAATGAAATCTCTATAACCAAACAGAAGTTAATTAAGATCCTTACTGGTATTTGGAAACGCAACCTGCCTTTGCTGGTGCTTCCATAAAATGCTAATTTTTTCCAAAAAAATTAATTTTTGCGTTAAAAAATAATATTTTTTGTATATAATGTTATTGCTTATCCCATTTTGTGTTTCAATATAAAATAGTCCTTCAAATGACTACTCACATTTTATAAGTAAGGAAAGATCCATTATTGAGCATGGATCTAATAATATGGCAAGTGACTGTAGTCTGAAGCAGTTGTAAATAGATTTACAATTTTTTTTAGCTGAATTATAATTACATTTTTTTTTTAATATTGTGCGATAATTTTAATATTTATATTTGCATTATTTTAAATTTATGTTTAGTTAAAATAGAAGCTTGCCATTTTAGTAAAAAAAATCATTTTATAATTTTTAGTTACAAAATGCAATACCTTGGTCAAAATATCATTTTTTTCAAATTTTTTCATAGTAAATGTTATTAAAGAAAGCATTTGGCTTTTTTAAGGTTTAAAGATATAGGTCTATGAGTGCTCAAAAACGCTCCGCCGTTCGGATTCCGCTATAAATTGTAGAACTCCGTTTTCCTTAAACCTCAAACGCCATTTAAGGTTAGAAATATTACAAAAATCTTGTAAAAGAAAGTTGTGTACTCTTTTTTAAAATATAAACAACAAAAAAAAATAGCAAAAATTTATATAGACGAAATACGAACATTCTAAATCTTTTTCTCATATTAGCTTCTATACTATTCCTTGTTAAAACCATTTGAGAATTACAAGCAGTACTAAGTGAAAAATAAATGCAAAGCTTTATTGCTGTTTTTTAATCTAAATTTTTAATCCGAAGAGATTTGAAGAAAAACTATTTATAGTGTTATTATTATATATAATATAATGGGTGATTCATTAAGACCTTTTTTTTTAATGATTTGGCAAATGCAAATTTCAAAGGAATGATGGAATCTTTATTTATGATTTCAAAAGGATATTTTATGGCATTTATTTTTTTTTTAAATAATCTCGTTCAAATGTTGGCCGCAACTGCATTTTATATGGTCCATCCTGAAGGTCCAATATTCCATGACTCGTTCAAACATTTCCATTGGTATTTAGCCAATAACACGAGTAATGTTGGCTTCCAAGGCCTCAATCGTTGCTGATTTGTTACGTAACCCCAAAGAAAAAAGTCGAGCGGTTTGATATCGCACGATCTTGGCGGCCAAGGTACAGGTCCCGTTCGTGAAATTAATAGCTCACCAAAAAGGACCTCGCTATAGAGCCATTGTTTCATTGGCAATGTGGACCGGAGCGCCATCCTGTTGGAACCAAATGTCGTCGAGATCACGGGCAACAATTTCAGACAGCAAAAAGTCCGTTAACATGGTCCGATAGCGTGCGCCATTGATGGTAACGTTCGCACCTTGCTTATTTTTAAAAAAATACGGACCAATGATTCCAGCAGCCCACAGACCGCACCAAACCGTTGTTTTTCTTAGATGTAATGGCAGCTGGAGAACCTCTTCGGGTTGATCTTCTCCCCAAATACGGCAATTTGGATTATTCACGAAGCCGTGGAGCCAAAAGTGGGCCTCATCACTGAACAAAATTTTGGTCGAAAACAACGGATCTTCATCGATCTTACCAAGAGCCCATTCACTAAAACGGTGACGTGCAGGAAGGTCATTCGGCTTCAATTCATGACTGAGTTGAATTTTGTATGCTTTCAAGCCGAGATCCAAATGTAAAATGCGCCAGGTGGTTGAATACGACAGGCCAAGTTGTTGCGATCGGCGCCGAATCGATTCCTCGCGGTCATCGTGAACACTGTCAGCTACCGCCGCTATGTTCTCTTTACAACGTGCTGGATGTGGTCGATTTGGTCGTGTATCATCAAACAATGAATACTGGGTTTCAAATTTGGTGATGGTGTTACGAATTGTGGGTTAGGTGGGTCGATTAGGTTGACCATAAGTCGATCTCAGCGCACGAAAAACATTCTTTACAGAACGCTGATTTTCGTAGTACAATTGTACAATTTGTAAACGTTGTTCGGGTGTAAGTCTTTGTATGATGATTTGCCAATGAATACTGAGCAACTTTGCCTTTGACAGCTGTCATGGATCACGCGTGATCCACACGAAAATCCCTATTGAAAAAAAGGTCTTAATAAATCACCCTTTATATCTTAGCTACAAGTTGGTGATAAGTTAGATTTCGAAATTTTAATTTGCACTGTACGTAGAATTATTGCTGCCAGTGTCTATGGCGTAGCAATTATGCAACATAAAAATAAAAAATAATATAAATATAAAAAAAAACGTGTTGCAAAACTTTGGCTAGAGCAAAGTTATAGGCAGGCAGTGGCATGTATGTGTGCGTGTGTATGTGTGTGTGTGTGTAGGGTGTGTGTTGGTGGTTGGGCATTTAGTTTGCATATCAAGCATACGTAGAGTATGCCCAGCTACATTGATGGCTCATTTGTAGAAAGAGCGTAAGAGCATTGGTGAGAGCAAAGGGGGGGGATATGATCAAGGGAGGAGTGGTAGGCAGCCAGAGAGAACATGAGAAAAACCTTGTCGATGATAAAGGGGGGTAGGTAGGGGTAGCATAACAGCCGACCATGCTGTCAGTTTATTTAATTGAAATGTTCCTCGAAACCTATAAATTACAAACATATGCAAAGTGCATATTCACACACACACACATACACACACATGCACGCACACTCATATGCACACTAACACATACAGACGATGACATACAGGCAGCTGCAAGTTTATGCATGTCGACCAACAATCAAACAAACAAACAAACTCCCAAACAAATTGACAAATATGGAGCAAGCTATAGCCAAACAAACACTAACAGATATTTGTTGTGGGCACGAGGGGGATTAGTGTTGGTGGTAGTAGGGATGGCATGTGTTTGTACGTATATGTATAGCATACTTTTTGGGGCAGAGCCCTGAGGTTTGTCAACAAAACTAGTGAAAGTGGCAAATGCGGCCACATTATTCGCACAATGTATCCGAAAATAAATAAAGTGACAATAATTTGTATCGTCTGATGCGTCGAGCAGACTTGGGAATACCCTGCAAACCAATTATCAGGGACCGCAAAAAAGACTTATGTAGAGGAAAAAAATCAAAAAGCGAAAAATGTTGTTTATATATAATTTGTTTGAAAGGACCTTTTGAAAAAGGCATACCTTTTTATTTTTAATTTATATCAAAAAGTTAAATTATAACTCTTATTTTTTCATATAAAAATAAAAATCATGCAATAATAATTAAATAAAATTCCTATTTGAATTAATTGATTAATTTTTCATCGAACACACTGATCGGACCCTATCAGTGCGGCTTCAGACTTGGTAAGTCCACCATGCGACCTCTTCAATTTCAAGATGGAAGGGGTACTGCGGAAGGCCGGTGTACATCGCAATGGCACTATTTTTTACAAGAGTGTCCAGCTTCTTGCATACGCTGATGATATCGAAATCATCGGATGTCGTAAGCGAGATGTTACTGCTGCATTTTCCGCGATCGAAAAGGAGTCAGCGAAAGTGGGTCTGGCGGTAAACGAGGGCAAGACGAATTATATGCTGTCTACGAACAGGAACGCTCGGCGTCTGAGCTGTTGTAGCGGACAGCTATACTTTTGAAGTGGTCAAGAAATTCACGTACATTGGCACCGCCGTTAACACCGAAAATGACATCAGCCTGGAGATAAAGCCCAGAATTACATTTGCCAATAGGTGTTACTATGGTCTCAGTAAGCAGATGTGCAATAGAGACCTCTCTCGAAAGTCAGAAGTAACACTCTACAAGACGCTCATCTTGCCCGTGCTCTTATACGGCGCAGAAGCATGGGTTGTGTCACGGACAGATGCAGCTGCTCTTGGGGTGTTTGAGAGGAAAATTCTACGCAAAATCTTCGGTCCCGTACGTTTTGAAAACGGCTATTGCATACGGATGAGCCACAAGCTGTACCTGCTCTACGACGACATGGATGTTGTCTGCGCTGGCTCGGCCATGTACTACGTGTGGATAACGATGCTCCAGCGAAAAAGGTATTCGAAGCGAATGCCGACGAAGGAAGACGAAGGGGACGACCACGACTCCGATGGAAAGATCAAGTGGAGGAAAACCTATCCTCCCATGGTATTTCTAATTGGAGAATTCGCGCGCAAAGCAGAGGCGCCTGGCGAGAGCTGCTGAGGTCGGCCGTAATCCGAGAGCGGGTTGTAATGGCCATACGATGGCGATGATGATTAATTTTTCATCAGAGTCAATAAAGGAAACGTTCTTTCTTAAGTTAAACAACTAATTATTTAAAAATAATAAAATGTATGAGTTTTTGTCAATACACCTGCTGACTGAAAAGATATTTTAAATTCAGTCTATTTTGTTGTATCGTTAATATAATTCTTCGAGGACAAAGCTACAGACGTGTATGTTACTGAATGCAGCAATTACTGCATACTCCTGATCATTTAAAAAAATATGTAAACGTTTTTTTTTTATTTTGAGGTATCCTTAATATGGATCTTTCAAAAACATGTCCAGACATCTATGAAAGGGTATTGCAGTGTATATACTATACATACTCCTGTTGTTTCCAAAATTGTTTAAAATGTTATTTTTCTTATTCTTAATTTTTCTTCTTCTTAAAATTCTTAACATTATTTCTTCAAGGACATGTAAGACGTCGAAAGAAAGTTTATTTAAGTGTGGAAATCATAAATGCGTCAAGCGTTATTATGATCTCTTTCAAAAGATATTTCAATTAAATTTTTAAAATAAAAACACGCCAACATTTTTAATTGTGATTTTTTTAGTAAACATTTCAGTGTAACTTTTTTTTACATTTTTTAAATATTAATTGGCCAATAATTTTTATTTTTAAATTTTTCTTAATAAAAATTGAGAAATGAAAGTTATTTTGCGATTTTTAATAAAAATTTATATTTAATTATTATTGCTATTTTTGGAAAAAAAAAAATAAGAGTTAATTTCCACTTTGAATGAAAAAAGTCAAAAGGAAATTATCTTAAATGATTTTAATTTTAAATATTATAAAATTAATATTGCAAATTAAAGAGGAGTTGATAATTTGAGGCGAAAGGTTTGCTGGAAAGACAAAGATTGCTTGGAACCAAAGGTCAACATTATTTTTGCTTAAAAGGATCACATACAAAATTGAAATTTTTGATTAATTTGTTTCTTAGTTTGTGAAAGCGTGATCCTTAATATTTTTTTTAAATTTATTTATTTTTTTTTAATTTTTTGCATATATGAGCTTACTACGGTTAGTCCAATATTTTTAGCATTTTATATAATATGTTTTCCCAGGGCCCAAAAAAAAGGCATTTGTTTTAAGAGGTGATCCTCTCAAGACTTAAAATAGACTTTTGCTTCAGTGATGACGTAGATAGTAATAAACTTTCGTCGATTCCCTCATGTTTAGAAATAAAAATTACCAGATTTCTCATAGTACTTGTCACGAGCTTCTCAGCTATCGATCGGCTATGCAAGAGTCAAGATGATATATATTCTTGATCCAATAGCTTTCGTATAATAAAAAGGTTCCAAACGATATTAAACATCAACAAGCAGCAACAGAGATCTAAGTTTTAATACACTTTGTAACAAAAAAGTTTCCGGAATTTCTCAAAAACGGTCCATTCAACATTAAAAAATCAAAAAAAAAATAGCTTATTTAGCAGAAAATCGGGTCGAGCCCTTATGCCTAAAAATATAAGACCCTTCTTCCTTTTACTTTCAGTTGAAGAGGCAGAAGTGCATAAGTGAGTAAGAGACTAAGTTTTGTAGTCCAACTCAGTCGGATCCCTAAAAGTAATGTTTTTTAATTATTTGCACTGAACTTTCAAAAGCTCAATGGATTTGAGTAATGGCTTACATTTTAACTTGCCAAATAATGCAAAATGTCAAAAATTGTTGCTAATTAATTTTTAAAGATCTTCTTTTTTGGGGCAACACGAATTATACGAATTTCGAAAGCCTGGACACTTGCGGCAAACATTAAAGTTAATGCTAATACTTTAAAAAATTTGTATGGTCCCCATCGGATTTGGTTACTATAAAAGCGTCGGGTGGTCAAAAAGGTTTGCCGCGTTACCAATGGATTTGTTTTTTTTTTTATATATAGCCAATTTTTTGTCCGTTGATTTGTCAAAAACGTGTTTAGCGTACAAAAGTATACTATCGACATATCAAACAAATCGATAATCGACGATTTATAATGTAACTATTTGCTTCAAATTGCCCTGAAACTTTTTCGTTACAAGTAGCCTTTGCTTTACTTATTATTTCTTGATAAACATTCGAAATTCACAGACTTATTTGCTTTTTTGCTAAACCTACAAAATTCTCAAAATTTTTAGTAATATTAAATAAAAAAACACGGCTCAAAGGAACTGAACTAGCTGTGTCGACCCTTTCGAATTGCTCTTTGAAAAACAACACCTCAAGACACGACGAATTCTTTTGAGCCATCTCAAAAATACTTTTCGGCGGTGATATTAAGAACTTTTCATTTTTTTTTGGGTTATGAAGCATAAGCAGATGAAATACTTGGCCCGTTTACATTCCAAGAATCCCTGAGGGTTGGCTTCATCTACCCCACATAGATGACTTTCTCTTGGAGGTTGGAGAGCGTACTAAACAAATGTTTTTCTGCAGTGGTAACGGATGTCTTCCTTGGTGCTTGGTCTGGCAAGTGATTTAAGAGCGCCGTAAACGTCAATTTTATTCATGATTAAAAGAAACTATATAATAAAATCTTGTTAGCCGAATTTTTGATATTAATTCTTAATACTAAATTATAAATGACGAAGTGGGTTTTTAAGCTCTAAAGATGACCTACGAAGATTCGCTTGGGTTTGACTAACATTTTTTCTACTTTTAGTCACTTTCTGTGAATATTGCAGACGTACTTTATTAAAGATAGTTGGGGTGTTCACGGTTGTTGCAAAGTAGAGTACTTTTGCAACAACAAAAAGCATTTGAGTTTGAGACTCTTTTTATGTTTAAGCTGTTGAGTTGAGGACTAAGTGTTGTGAAAAACACTACAATATTTTGGAACTTATAGTTTACATTTTATGATATATCAAAATCTAAAATTACTAAATTTGCTTAATTGTGCAATTGTTACTTTTAATAGCCGAAGGCCTAAGTAACCAGTGCAAATATTTTTTTTAACTTTTGTTGTTATTATAAATAAAAAAAAGAAAACCGCTCAAGTTTTAAAATCAGTGTTATTTCAACAATACAACTCATACAGTAACAAATATATCCTAAATGCTACAGCTAGTTGGGTTTCTTATGAAACTTTGAATTCCTCGACTCAGCAGCAACCGTGAATATCCTAAAGTTTTAAATTTATAAATTATGCTGTGGCAATAGAGCTGTATCCATCAAGAACTTACACTAAAAAAGGACAATTTTTCCAAGCACAGTCACTTGTCTACGAAGAGTAAGGCGTTTTCGCCAATGTTAAATATGCTTAATAATTTAAATGCACTGCCAGTGAGTGAGAGTGGCGAATTAGATGGAACGACGAACTAGATCAGCTTATTAGAGGAGAAAACCTTGTACGTTTCATTAAAGCACACAGACTAAGGTAGTTAGGCCACATGTTACGAATGGAACCTTCTAGAGCCCAAAAGAAAATCTTAGATGCAAAATCATACAACACCAGAACAAGAGGCAGACCAAGATCGCGATGGATGGAAGAACTAAAGGAGGATATGGATAAGATTAAGATAAAAAACTGGAAAGAATCAGCAAATAATCGTGCAACCTGGAGGCATTATGTTCAGCAGGCCAAAGCTCACAAAGAGCTGTAGCGCCAAACGATGATGATGACTGCCAGTGTGTACCTAAGTACTTTTTTATACTGATTATGATATTTCAGTGGAATATCTGAATATGTATAGCCAAGTTTTTATCGCAAAGCATAAACTAGAGATGAGCGCGTGATGGCATATTCTTCGTGATACACGTAGCATTAAATATTTGATTCTAATATGGCGTTGATTGTAGTTTTTGTGTGAGAATGCGCTTTAAAAAAGCTAAATTAATAACTATAAAAAGTATTTATGAACAAAAGTTATTTAGTTTTATGTCAGGAATTGTCTAAAATCCTATAGGAAATATTTTGGTGGGCCAAGCTGGTATACCCAGAATCGTGCATATTTTGTCTATGACTTTTTCTGGCTATAGTAAGATAGTTCTGAAATCAAATATTTATTAACTCGACCCATTTGAATTCATTCCTGACAGGCTTAAAGGCATCTTTTGCGTAAGGGGGGAGACCGGTTTCGGGGACCGAGATTTAGTTGTTTTTAGTGAATTTTTTACATAGGGAATGAATAAAATGAATTTTTTTTAAATTTGGGAGTATTTTATTCATGTTTTGAAGTACACTTAAGATTTTTTTTAAGTAATTTCCGCTGGAAATAATGTCGTTAGATCGTGCTGTCGATGGACGAATGCCATCGGAGTATTGTGGGCATTCCTGTGGTAGCAATTCTTATCTGTAATCATTACAATTTTTTTTTTTTTCGTTAGCAACACATTTCCCAAGAATATAAACCTGATTGTATAAAAAAAATTCATTTTTTTGTGGTGTTTGAAGACAATGTTATGTTGTTATACCATATTTTTTCACTTTTTTTTTTGCATATAAACACATATTTTTAATAATCATATAATCCCAGAATAAGGTTCAGGATCAGGATTTTAATTACATAAAGAATATTCACACCAAATTTCAGAAATTTTCAAGCTAGAAAGCTCACAAGTTTAAAAAAAGTCGTTTCGAGAAAAACGGGTTTGAAATAAAATGTAGCGCTTCGACTCCGGACCGACGGGCGGTCACTTAAGTCCTCATAGCATTGGGAATAATGCGAATTTAGCTTTCGAATTTTGACCACATATTCTTGACTAGTTATACTAAGAATTTTTGCAATAAAAACAAATCGATTTTTTGATCGGTCTTAACTGGTTTCCCCCCTTAATGGGTTCCTAATAAAGTAAGCTCTCTCGCATGAGATCCATTAATTTCTGCTTCCTTCAAAATTATCTTCTTAGGTTTTTTTACCCGTATACAATGTTTAACAGACAATATTTTCAATACTAAAGTACTATTTTTTTCTGAAAGTTCATTTTATTCTCTTAATTTTATAAAAACAAATTTTTGTTGTACTTCAACTACAATAATAATAAAATCTTTGAATGCTTGCTTAACTGGTAAGAAAAATTTTACCATTATTAGTTCGTACTTAAAAATTTATTTTTTTTAAATATTAATATTGGGTAATATATCCTTTTGCCTTTACAACACATTTACAACGCTTTGGCCTAGATTTTAAAAAATTCTGCCATTGTTCTGTTGAAATAGAGTCCCACATCTCTTGCAATTTTGTTTTTAAATCAGAAAGGGTTTTTTGAGGCTAATTTTTTAGGGATTCTTTTCATTATTGCCCATATATTCTCTATTGGGATGGGGTCCGAATTATTTGATGGCCAATCTAAAACCCGAATAGTTCAAAACAATAACTTTAATTGATTGTAGAATAAAAATAACAAATTAAGTACAGTTGCTAATGCAATAATTAGTAACTTGGTAAAAAATGGCATTTGAAATTAAAAAAAAAAATTTTTTTATAAAAAATATATATTTATGATATTTATGTTGCATTCGGTTGCATTTTCACTTGTGGTTTCGCTCTCCTCTCTAGTGTAAACGCTGAAATTCTGCAATGAAGAAATTTTTTCGAATATCCATATAAATCGCAAGATTTTTAGCAAATTTTTGGTGATACATTTTTTTAGATCCTTCAGCCTGTCACATACACTGCAAAAAATCAAGAATACCCTTCTCCCATGAAGTACAGTGTATAAATATATGTATTCTCTTAAGTGACGAATATTTATAGCAAAAATGTACGGCCAACCAAAACCCAAACCTTGCCATAGTTTGGTTATGTCAGAAAGTTAAAGGTCGACATCAGGTTGAGTACATAAGTGAAAATTGTTTAAAAATGCAGCTGTATTTAGTTTGGCCAAGTGTGGCCGGAAGTTGGCCAACATTAGAGCTTCAGGTGTGAGCGTAAGCCGAGTAGAAAGTATTTAGATAAGTTCTTACTTCAATGTCATTGATTGAAAATTAAAAAAAAAAAAAAACAAACATGGCGGCAAATAAAAAAAAACTTTAAACTAAAATATATCGCATTAATTTCTTGACTTAAAAAAAAAAGGTGCATAATTGCTTATCAGGATCAAAGCAATCATTCTTTGGCTGAAGATTATTAAAAATATTTAATCGGACATTTATATTAGACTGGACGTTCGAAAAACTTTTCTCTTTGATCTTAAAAATACCAGCAGAAAAAATTGGGCTTGGAACTACATAGATAGGAAAAAATATAGTGACGTATTGAACTGAAGTTAAGGGGGGAAAATTAGCTTAGTCTTTGGCTTGGAACTTCCAGTTCTTTTTGATTTTGAGAGTTTTCTATTAACTCGACGACCGGCCGATCCGAATATTTTATTATTTTAACTATTTTTTTCTGAATCAAGCAAAAAAATATTATACAACACTCACACTGAATAAAAAAAAAATTTTCCAAGTAATCAAAATATAATATGAGAGTAAGTTATTGAAAAGAACCGCGCTGTGCTAACAAACAGTTAAGGAAATATCGTGGTATACCCTAAGGAAATATAAGATATCGGAAAAAAAGTGAAATTGGCATCAATTTTGTTTGACTAGGGAAACAATAGGGTATTTATTTATTTATTGAAGGAGTACAACTAAGAACAGTTGACATTATTTTATACAAAAAATGGCGTACGTAAAGTCGGCTGCGGACGACTTTTGGATACCCTGTACCACTAGCTTGCAATAAAATCCGGTTCCTTCACAAAAAACCAAAAACAGAAGACTTTTTAAGCAAACATTTTTTTGACCGATCGTTCCTATGGGAGCTATATGATATAGTCAACCGATTTCAATAAAATTTGACACAGTGCTTAAATACCTTAAAAAAGATCTGAATGCCGAATTTATTTCAAATATCTTTACAAATAAACGAAACACATCGGATTTTGTATAAAAAACGTGTTTTTGATATAGTCAACCGATTTTGATAAAATTTGGTACAGTGCTTGGGAACTATAAAAAACTTTTGAATACCAAATTTGGTTACAATATCTTTATAAACAAACGAATTATCCATCTAAAACCTTTTATTTTGTCGAGGTCGTCTCAAACACTCATTTGGGAGCGATATCAAAAAAAAAAAAAATTAACTTGTCTAATGTGAAAGTTTGGTTACTCTAGCTCTTACCATCTCTGAGAACTAGGCGTTTAAACGGACAGACGAACGGACGGACGAACGACTTCTCTAGTCATCCTGATCATATTTTTGGTTACTTTGGTGTGTCTCCGACGTCTCCTTCTATATGTTACATACATTTTCGGCTTGCACAAACTTAATATACCCTTTGTACCATACAGTACAGGGTATAAAAAGGAAAATTTATTTAGTAAAGAATATTTAGATGGTATAACCAATCCTCATCTCTAGCCCGTTGGGTGAACTTTTTAACGATATGCCCCTTCTCATATCAAGAACTGGCCAGACACTTGGATTTACAATATAAAAGTTGAAAAAAGGAAGCAAGATAAAAATTAAACATTATATATAAAAATAAATCCTATACGCTGGTCAAGGATTCTCGCAGTGGCAAGTCAAGATAACTTAGGATAGAAGCGTGACAGGTTGAATAGACCGTTCGAAAGAGAGGAAATTATAAAAGTTATTTTAATTAGACCATAAGACTCGGAAAGAATCGTTTAAAGCGTAATGAGACTCTAAGGAGTTAGTTTATATTGCACCAAGATTGCATCTTATCAAAATCATGCTGAAGAATTAAGTGTTTAGTTTTATCGCAATATCGGACAGACAGAGTTTGACATCATCCGCATACATAAGAATGCGAGAAGATTTTATTACTTGCGGGAGATCAATTAAAAATAAATTTAAAAAAAGAGGGCCAAGGTGGCTATTTTGAGGTACCCCTGAAGTGACCTTAATTTCTGTAGATTCGCAGCCTTTAAAAACTACCTTTTGGACTTGATTACATAAATATGACGATATCCAACTTAAAAGTCAAGACGGAAACCCCAGACGAGACAGTTTAAAAAGGAGATGACTATGGTTTACCGAGTCAAGCGCTTTACAAAAGTCAGTATAAATGACATCAGTTTGTTAATTTTCGGTCAAAGCTAGATTAATAAGAGACGAAAGTTCTAAAAGGTTAGTAGAAGTGGACCGACGCTTTACAAACCCATGTTGAGAATCCGACATTAAGAAACGACAGTAGTGTTGCAATTATGAAGTGACAATCCCTTCAAAAACTTTTGGAATTTATGAAAGCTTGGCAATACCACGGTAGTTCTCAATGTTGGACTTGGAACCTTTTTTATGATTCATTCCCGATGGCCGGCAGACAAGAATATTTTGGTGAAGTGCGGAAATGAACAGATAATGGCATATCAAGAGAGCGAGAACAATGCTTTAAGACGCAACTAGGAATGGCACCGTGCCCAGGGGAGAAGGATGATTTTGTTCACAGCAGCTGTTGAAATCAGTCTACCTCAGTAGAGTTTGGCGAATATTACAATGAAGATACAATGAAAATATCGAACAAAAAAATTGTATCAAATTTTGGCTTATTATGGTGAACCTGCTTTGTTGAAAAGCCAATCCTGTGACTGGCAAGGCCTTCAAGGGTGGTCGTGAGATAAACGCCACAACTGATTTTAACAAAGTTAATCTGAAATATTCACAGAAAAAGATAACATATTAATAGCACCAAAATAGTGTCTAAAAACAGAATAAATATAAGACAATCCCAAGCGAATCTTCGTAGGTCATCTTAAGAGCTTAACAACCCACTTCGTCACTTATAATTCAGTATTAAGAATTAATATCAAAAAATTTGGCTAACAAGATTTTATTAAATAGTTTCTATTAATCATGAATAAAATTGACGTTTACGGCGCTCTTAAATCACTTGCCAAACCAAGCACCAAAGAAGACAGCCTTTACCACTGCAGAAGAACATTCGTTTAATTCGCTCTTCAACCTCCAAGACCGAGTCATCTTTGTGCCGTAGATGAAGCCAACCCTCAGGGATTCCTGGAATGTAAACGGACCAAATATTCCATATGCTTATTCTTCATAATTCTTCATAACCCAAAAATGCAAAATTCTTAACATCGACGTCGAAAAGTATTTTTGAGATGGCTCAAAAGAATTTGTCGTGTCTTGAGGTGTTTCATTTCAAACTCCAATTCGAAAGGGTAGACGCAGCTAGTTCAGTTCCTTTGAGCCGTTTTTTTTTATTAAATATTACATATAATTTGGTGAATTTTGTGGGTTTAGCAGAAAAGCAAATAAGTCTGTGAATTTCGAATGTTTATCAAGAAATAATAAGTAAAGCAAGGGCTACTTGTAACGAAAAAATTTCAGGGCGATTTGAAGCAAATAGTTATTTTATAATTCATCGAAAAAGTGTTGGCAACCAATATTTAATTTTTTGGGTATTAAAAAATAAATCGTAATTTAAGACATTTTTGCCATTATGATGTTTTCAAATGATTTTTAAAATTTTACACCAAAATATTAAAAAAAAATAATTTGTATAATTTCCAAGATATCAGTGTACTTGTTGGTAATCTTCAATTTGTAAACAAATAATGGGCGCGTTTGGGTATAATTTTCTTTCCCTAGCTGTAAAGATTCCCGAGGTCAAGACCACTAGAAGTTCCAAAGCATACAGAGCATGTTAATGACGAAGATCAAGTCTTAATAAACGTAGTAATGAGGACTTCAAACGCAAGAACAATATTCTAAAATTGGACGGACAAGAGAGATATAAAGATGTTTGGTAGAGTAACCAACTTTAGACCAACGCTTAAATGGTTAGGACACCTTCAAAACCAAAAATCAATGCAAATATTAGGGATTTTTTTAAATGAAAACCGAAATATGTTGAGCAAATTCATAATAATAGCTGCAATAAGTATACATTAGTTTGTTTATTAAAAACTTCTCCAATTTTTTAATTGAAAAATAATGTCAGTATAGTCATTTGAACGAAGCCTCTCCAACGGGTCAAGTACAACTGGTACGCAGAGTCGTGGGCACAATTCATGTCTGATTGCAAGGAACTAAATTTCTTTATTATAAAAAAGCAATTAGCTATAGCGTGATGTAGGATTTTGTTGAAATTGTCTGAATTATGTGAAAACTGCGAAGTATTCCCAAAAAATAACGTTTTCATCTGTTTCTGATTGTTCTAATTGTTACAAAAAAAAAGTATTCCTTCTAATGTGAAAATACTACGTCACGCACAAGCTGATAGATTAAATAAAAATGTTGGTAGAGTAGCACCGGCATAAAGTTTTTGAGCACGAGAGTATGCCTTCAAGTGTCAAAATATCATTTTTCCGATCGAATTGTTCCAAATTAATTTACTTCGTGTGTTCTTAAGACTTTAAGGTAGCATTTCGAGGAAAAAAACGATTTTCCCAAAGTTTAAACGTGGCGTAAGCCCTTAATAAAAGCAAGAACACCTCTAGCTTTATTGACGATGTTGCAAATATGGTTATTGAATTTAAGGTTATGATCGAACAAAACATCAAGGTCGTACACACTCTCGATGCGTTATAAGGATTATTAATATTTTAACTATTTTTTTTTTGTGCTAACAAACAGTTAGGGAAGTATCAGGGTATACCTAAGAATATATAAGATATCCAGAAAAAAATGTGAAATTGGAAAAAAAAATATTTTTCGTTTTCCGAAGCATTATCATTCACCTAACGTATTTTAAAAAAATGGCGGACGTAAGGTCGGGCACGGACGACTTTAGGATACCCTGTACCACTAGCTTGTAACAAAGTCCGATTTCTTCACAAAAAACCAAAAACAGAAGAATTTTTAAGCAAACATTTTTTTTTTCGATCGTTCCTATGGGAGCTTTATGATATAGTCAACCGATTTCAATAAAATTTGACACAGTGCTTAAATACCTTAAAAAAGATATGAATGCCAAATTTATTTCAAATATCTTTACAAACAAACAAAACACATCGAATTTTGTATAAAAAGCGTATTTTTGGACCGATTGGTCCTATGGGAGCTATATGATCTAGTCAAACGATTTGGATTAAATTTAGTACAGTGCTTAGGAACTATAAAATACTAACGAATGTCAAATTTGGTCCCAATATCTTAACAAACAAACGAAACACAACAAATTTTGTTAAAAAATCGATTTTTTGGAGATCGGACCTATGATATAGTCAACCGATTTTGTTCAAATTTGGCACATTGCTTAAGTGGTCTAAAAAATTTCCAAACGCCAAATCTGGTTAGGATATCTTTATTAAAAAACGAAATATAGCGAATTTTTCTTTAAAAAAGTTATTTTGGCCGATCGGTCCTATGGGAGCTATATGATATAGTCAACCAATTTTGATCAAATTTGGTACAGTGATTGGGAACTATAAAAAACTTTCCAATACCAAATTTGGTTACGATATCTTCATAAACAAACGAATTATTCATCTAAAACTTTTTTTTTTGTCGAGGTGGTCTCAAACACCCCCATGGGAGCTATATAATTTATCCCCGATATCAAAAAAATAAAATAAACTTGCCTCCTATGGAATAATATGGGATCTAATGTGAAAGTTTGATAACTCTAGCTCTTACCATCTCTGAGATCTAGGCGTTCACACGGACGGATGGAGTAATAGAAAGCAAGCTGCAATAAGTGAATTGACGTTTGCTTATAATTCACAAGCTGTTTAAGCACAACTTACTATAACCATTATTGATAATTAAACTAAATATATTATAATTAAAAATACATTCTCTTACTTTTTTAACGTTAACTTTATTAAATATTTGGGATGTTGATTTAGTACGTAATTTCGGAGATTTTAAGAGTAATGGTAGCCAATTCGTAATACTATATATTTACAAAGTTTCATTTATTTCTTATAACCTTAAGAACTGTATTTACTTCGCTATATACTCAAGCTATTTGATTTTCGACAAGCAGATTAAAACAAAGTACAAATAATAATGGTATTTATATGATCTTTGCTTTTCTAAATACTTGTTTCATAACAAAATAACCATTTTGGGGACTTTGGCAGCTTAGAAAGCCTCTTAAATTGCACAGCCTCACAGGAGATTGTCAATTACATAAAATAATTACATGGACTGCACTGAAAACACACACATCCGCACACATTTGCTTATGTAACTTGTAGGTACACTTGCACATAAAAGTTTGTGTACAGTGTAAATAAATTTTAAAATCTAAATATGAACCTAGCCGAAAGTCATGGATGCTAAATATATAAAATAAATATGACATTATATTGTATATTACTGGGCGCGGCAGTCGTTGTCCTGCCCAAACTTTTTGAATACTCTTAAAGTGAATAAGCATCGTAAAATTCTCTAGTTAGCTTATCTGGAAAAATATAAGATTTTTATATTAGTTTTGCAGCTTGATTCCAACTTGCACCATTATTAGTCGAATGTCGCGCATCGCGGGCCTGTCTTGACCGAATTCTTTCCAATTCATTGCGATCTTCACGTTCCTGGGCAGTACGATTAGATTAATAGTTAATTTGATTCTTTGCATTTTTGCCAGAAACCCTCTGTATAGACAACCTCTAACACACGCAAAAATCACGTGAAACATAAGTTTCTTTTATATATCATAAAAACAATTAACTAAAAATTATTAGTTAAACTGACAATGTACACAATGCCACACAATAAACAAAATTTGTCCAAAAATTAAAAAAAAAAATATTTGGGGTGGCAACACTTATCACTTAGGGGATTGAAAAATAGATGTTGGCCGATTCTCAAACCTACCCAATAGGCACACAAAATTTCATGAGAATCGGTCCAGCCGTTTTCGAGGAATTCGGTAAAAATTAAAAAAAAAAAGTTAATGGTGGCTACCCTGGGTGTAAAAAATAGATGTTGGCCGATTCTCAGACCCACCCAATAGGCACACAAAATTTCATGAGAATCGGTCCAGCCGTTTCGGAGGAGTTTGGTAAAAATTTGATAATTTGGAAGATTAAAAATAAAAAAACATTTTCTATGAAAAAATGGTTTATTTAAACGCATCATAATTTTTAAAGTTTATCTAAAAAAATCGAAAAAAAATTTAAAAAAATTAATACATTTTAGGAATAAAGATTCTTTACAGTGCTTAGAAAAATTGTATAAAAATAGTCACGTAGCTGCGTCAGTTATAGTAGTAACTAGTTTTGGAGTGGTTCGAAAAAGCCTAGATGCGGTATAGGCAATCATATTGAAGCAAAGCGCTCACGATGCAATGAATTTTACAAGGTGGCTTTAATTTACCAAGTATTAACTAGAACTTTTTTATATTTATCGAAACAGAAATCGCTGTAAATCTGTGCAAAAAAAATATAGGAATTACAATTTTAGCATAAAATAGGTACACTTTAATGATAGTGTGTTGTTTTTGTCGTCATATTTATTTTTTGCCTAAATAGTTGGGGCTTTCAACAAAAATCTATGTAAATGTCCAAAAGAATTTGAGTACGCAGAAACTGGTCGAAGTTTTGTATGACAGCTATACAAAGTAATGGAACAATTTTGATCAAACGTCGCACAGTGGCACGGCAGCCGAAAAAAAGTTGCAAGAATCGATTTAGCTATAAATTCATTTTGTAAAGATAATAATTGTCTGATTTAAAATTTCTCAGTGATCAAGAAAATACAAATTTAATAAATAGTTTAGTTGTCACGCGTCGCATAAATGTCAAGCCTTAAAAAAAATACTATTGATATCAATTTGGCCATGTATCATTGTCTTTTTACCGATCTGTGGTTGCAAATATGTTTAAAGGCTAGAAACTGCGGATGATATGACCAAAAATTTTAAAACCTAAAATATATTTGCTAAGGGGTTCCACTCCTGAGGCAATGCATTTTTTTAAAAATTGCCCAAAACAACTGGTTCAATTTTTGTATAGTCGCTATATGTAATAGTATAACAATTTTGATTATGCTTCACATAAATGTTATTGTGTTTTTCTTCCTTTTGATACAAAACGCCCGCAATAGGCATTTTGGAAATTATTTTCTCTTTGCTTGCAAATTTTTAAATGTAATCAATAGGATTTTGCCATTCACAGCCCATAGGGTTGTCATACAAACTCATTTATTGGCAGGGAATGTTATTCAAATTTCATTTATATTTATTTTGAGCAAATAGAAAATAATCGCTTAAGGAAATAAAATATAAACTTTCTTTTAAAACTGTTAAAAAAACATAAATTTAAATAAGTGTCTAAAAATTCTAAAATAGTTTTAATAAAGTGGCAACCCCTTACTGGCATACTAGCAAAAGCTAAAACATTCGGAATTAATTGTCCGATAAATAAAATCTTTGAGATTTTAAGAGAAGATTTATTTTCAAGCCGTTGCCAAAATCATTTAAGATTTATAATTATAATTTTATTTGTTGAGATGGAATATTATTCAAATTTCATTTATATTTATTTTGTGCAAATAGAAAATAAATTTTTTCTGAAAATAATCGCTTTAGGTAATAAAGGAAAAACTTTCTTTTATCACTGGTAGAAAAACCTGGATTTAAATAAGTGTCTAAATGTTCTAAAATAATTTTAAGAAAGTGGCAACCCTTTGCTGGCATTTTAGCAAAAGCTTTAACGTTCGGAATTAATTGTCCAAAACATAAAATCTTTGAGATTTTAAGAGAAGATTTATTTTCAAGCTGTTGCCAAAATCTTTTAAGATACTAATTGTATTTCATGCAAATTTCAACTTAAATAAATTTTTTCAGCGCCCCTTGCCGTTCAATGTGTTTGTAGATTGGAAGGCTTTAAAGCGTTCTACCTTATGAACTACTAGAGATACTTAAATGATTCAAAATACAGTTTTATGTATGAAGTTTTATGTTGTGAAGAATAAAACCCGTGCACGTCGCTCAAGAACAACTGAGAATATTGCTGCAGGTTTGTCCATTTCTCGTCACTTTTTGGAATTGGGCATTCCATAAACGTCATTTCACCGTATTTTGCATAAAGACTTGGGTCTTAAGACTTATAAAATTCAGTTAACACAAGAACTTAAGCCGGCCGATCATCAACAACATCGTGTCTTTGCTGATTGGGTCCTTGAAATGCATGAAAATGATCCGGAATTCCATCGAAAAATCATCTTGACTGATGAGGCCCATTTCCACCTCGGTGGCTACGTCAACAAGCAAAATTATCGCACCTTGGGCTGGGAAAACTCAAGAGTTATTGTTGAGAAACCTCTCCATCCTCAACGTGTGACTGTTTGGGGCGGTTTATGGTCCGGTGGGGTCATTGGACCTTACTTTTTCGAAAATGAGGTTGGATCAACAGTTACGGTGAATGGATTGTGCTGTCGAGAGATGATTAATGGTTTATTATGGTCGGAGTTGCATGGTATTGATCTGGACAACGTTTACTTTCAACGGAAAAGTTTCCGGACCGTGCTATCTCTCGAAGAGGTGATCACAATTGGTCACCAAGATGTTGTGATTTAACACCTTGCGACTTCATCCTTTGGGGCCACGTGAAAGATAAGGTCTACGCCAGCAGCCCAGCTTCGATTCAAGACCTCAAAGATAGAATTCGTGAGACTATCGAGATTTGTGAATTGATTGTGAAAATTTTTATGAAAAGGATATGGCCGTGTAAGCGTGGCTGTGGTGGCCATTTGGCTGATGTTTTTCATTATTTACGGGATACCTTCCTCTTTATTATGAAATAAGCAACCGATCATTTAACTCAAAGAATGACATTTTTCTTTGAATACCAAAATAACATCACTTATTGGAAAACCCTTCACAATCCCTTTTTGTATTTAAAAATTATAAATTTTGAAAAGTTCCAATAAAGAGAAAATTGAGATCTACAATTTTAATACACATCAAAAACAGAATAGTGACTGGGAGTGGTTAAAAATAGAAAAAACTGCTTCTTAGTATTTTTAGCGCCCTTTATCGCCTAAAACGCGAACTTCTTGGTACACGATTCATTACAAATAAAATTGTTAATTCAATTTTGCACATTTTTTGCCTCGGAAGTTTTTGTGTACGATTTATAGAAGTCGAGATAAAAGGGCTCAAGCATACATATATCAAAATAACGAAAAAAGCTACGGGGGAGGAGGTCTTCTTTTTAGACCATCCTTAACATTAAGCAAAAGAAATTCCAGCATGCAAGTCTTTCCTGCTCCAAACCCATTTATTGTCGAATAGAAAATTGTTTGCTTTATGACTTTGATCAAATTTTACCCACACTGTACGCAGACTTATGCGCGCACCTGTATGTGTGCATTGACACACACACGCACACACTCAAAACAAATCGATTTAAACACAGATACTCGTTTATAGGTATGCATCGAGCCTAGACTTAGATTGAACAAATTGGTGTGAACTCCAACCGATATAACTTCCACAAATTGAGGCACACACAATTTGCATTTGCCACATATGTATCTACAGTTGCAGCTACATTTATATTTACAGTTGCATTTGCCGTTACAGCTGCAGGTGCAGCTACAGTTACAGTTACAGTTATTTAATGCCTACACACACTGGCTAACTGTAAGTGTAACGGTAAGTGCAAGCTTTGTGCTTGGGAGAGCAAAATGCATTGAGATACTCAACGCTGCGAAAGCCAAGAAGCCAAGTACTCCCTGACCAAAATGCCGCCACTAATGTGCTTGCAACAGCTACACCTGGCCAGGTGTGTCTGGCTGGCCATTTACACACACACACGCACACACCAAAGCTGCTAAGTGCTTATATGTATGTGCGTGCATGTGTGCGTGTGTGTGTCAGTGTTGGAAAGTGGACACTAGAGTGAACTGCAATTGTCGTAAAGTGTAAAGTCAACATTTTATGTTGCAATTAAAGCCAAATAGCAAAAACAAATAAATTTGCCAAGTAAATCGCTTGATACTTAGCCAAGTCACACGCACACACACACACCTATATGGTATATATAGTACAGTGCATCGGAAAAGTTCAGGCGCAGCGTTATTTGCAAAATAGTACAAGCAACAAAGATTTAAAAATACTTAATGGTGAAAACTTTTTATGAAGAAATTTATGTTAGGAGTCATGAGATTAACATTTAAGGCAATGTTTTTTATCATATTTGTATATATTTAGGCTAAGGCTAGTATGCTGTAGTGTAAAACCGCCTAAAAGAAGAAAGGTCTGAAAGGGAAATTCTTTTAAATTTGGCCCAAGAGAAGGTGAAGTTTGGGAATTATTATGTGGCAGTAGGAAAAGACATACACACTGTTCCTGTTTTGATTGTTAAATGCGAATTTAATTGTACAATAATTGGGCATTTTTATCTCGACAAAATTCAAAATTGCGGCTCTTCTCTGCCTCTGTACGCATCGTCTACAAATTTCAATACTCCAGCCTCTTCTAGTGGAATAAAATCAAAATTGTTTTTTGTGTCTTGAAATTAATGAAATTCTCTGTGGCTTATACTAAATCAGAATAAGTTTTGAAGAGAAATTAACCGAAATCTGGATGTTCGAAAAAAGCTTGTGCCCATGCATGGGCAATTGACACGTAGATGGCGCTACTAACAATAGATGGCGCCAGAAAGTGAATATAAAATTCAGCTGTTTGTTCAAATTGGTAACAAGTGTATAGAATAGAGCGTTTTCACGCGTGACGGACGGACATACGTACGTTTTTTCTGAACATTTTGCGCGATGGCGCAAAGACCAATAAAAATGACACGATGAATCAAGTACTAAACAAAAGAGGGGGTAATTTCCTAACTAAAACAGGTTTTTAAAAATTATTTAGGTCAATTACACTGTACTACAGTGACTTAGCACTTTTAAAATGACCTAGTGTACGTTGTAGGTCTTGACGAGTAGATCACGATAATGTGTTTCAAAATTGTCTAACACCCCGTAATTCTCAAGTTATTTCTTAAAAACCGTTTTTCACTCGAACAATCAAAACGTCGTAATTTTTCAACCGATTTTCGATTGTTTTACGGTTTTGGAAAGAAGAATTCAAGCTTTAAGATGATATACATTTGTTTATACTTCATACAAAACAACTACGAGATTTTTTAAAAGTTATCAAAGATTTACCCTTTTTTCCCCCGTTTTTCACACTTTGACGTCTTTTATTAATGCTAATAAGGACGTTGAAAGACGGAGCGTGACGGACGGACACAAAAGACATGAATATGTCATGCTTACTGTTCCATTTCATAACTCTGCGAATTGAGATGAACTTTTTTGCAATGAAATCGATATTTTTAGGTAAAAGGGTCTGGAATTAGAATTTGCAAATGATTCTCTCCCAAGTCGTCGACTTTTTCGGCTATCCAACAAAACATATTGCTTTGCGCGCGTGACGGACGGACACTTTTAATATAAATACTGTGTTTTTAATGTATTGCTTCATTACAACGAGAATTCAGGTCTTTTTTTTTTGCAATAAGGTTCAGATTTATTAAATTCAAGATGTCAGTAATAAAATTTTGCCAGAAGTACACAATGGAATTTTTATCTTGAACTGAATAATGGAATGCATAGGATTGTTCGCCTTAGAAAAAGACTGTGTACTATGGCGTGCACGGAATGAGGATTAAAACTACCATAGGTTTCAATTTTTGATGGAAGTATATATTATTTGTTTACTTCTGTATAAAATAAATTGTAGAAACATTACTTAAATGAAAAATCTGAGAACCGTACAAGCTCATGTGTATTATTAGTACAAAAATAACAATTTTCAGCAGTACCATGTCTCAAAGTACACAA
This sequence comes from Chymomyza amoena, assembly GCA_037043745.1. Lineage (NCBI taxonomy): Eukaryota > Metazoa > Arthropoda > Insecta > Diptera > Drosophilidae > Chymomyza > Chymomyza amoena. Next base: position 527,331 of record JBAMAX010004800.1, on the reverse strand, counting down.
AAAAAATTTTTGATGAGAAACAAATCAAGGTTTTAGAATTGCCAGCAAAAATCTGGAGTTTGGACCTAATAGAAAACCTTTTGGGCATACTTTCCAGCAATGTTTACATGCACAGAAGACAATTTAGTACATTGAAAGAGTTAAAGGAGGCTGTTGTGAAGGAGTGGGCGGAATTGGATGTATCCTTACTCCAAAAGTTAATAGATTCAATGGCAGCGCGTATAATAAAGATTAAATAGCAAGGGAGGGCACATATAATAGTCCGGTCAAATTAGACATTTGAAGTTACATAAATTAACAGCAAGCTGAAAGTTGGTGTAATTGTTTAATACATAGTTAAAAATAATATCTGAAAGTTCCCCATCATTCCGAGGTGTGCTAAAATTTTTATTCGAGGTCAAAGGTCAAAAATCTTGAATAAAATTGGTTTTTCGCGATTTTCAGCAAAACGGTAAGTTTTATCATAAAATTATCCGAGACATAATTGTAGATCATAAAATTCTCTATAAAAAATGTACTTATACTTTTTTTTCTTAGATCCACCGTTTCTGAGATATAGCGAGTCAAATAATTGTAAAAGTTGTAATCGCCATAATATGCACACGTTTCCACGCCACCAATGAGGTAGTGTACTTGCTGCAGCTAAAAGACAACGCGAAGAGCATGAAGCCAGTAGTGAAGTGATTCAGCTTTTTGTTTTACATATCTATGCTTATTTTGTGGCAAGGAATTCAATGAAGAGCATGAGAGAAAAAAATCCGTAGATTCTCGCCGTCGAATTAGCCAAGTAAGTACTCTTGATTTTAAAGAGCCAATTTTGGAAGTAGCGTTCCGATGCCACAGCGAAAGCCGTTATTGCTCGAAACGAATATGAATATGATTTGGTTGCTGCTGAAGCTAAGTATCATCGAGATTGCCAGGTTTCTTTCTTGAAACCATACACTGGGGGTAAAGTTGGTTGTCCTCAAGACGAACCTATGAATCTGACAATGGATGAAATATTTACATTGAAAACAGCGATGACTGTCAGTTCACTTTAAATGAACTAAGTAATGTTTGCAAAACTACAACTTTGGATAATAGGACGATGAAGATGCGACTAAAAATTAAGTATGGGGATAAACTTATTATCACAGAAAAATCGAGAGCATCAACATTTATATGCTTAAAAGACAATCGTCATGATATAAAAAAATGAATATAAAAGAAGAACGATTCAGAATTCTAGAAGCAGCAGCGGCTGTAATTCGCGAAGATATTCAAGCCGCAGTGTTTGATAATTCTAACTACCCTCCACCAGGTCGCATGTTTGAAGATTTAAAGAATAAACGATGGAATTTAGATCATTTCAAATTAATATGCACAAATATTTGCCATAGTATTGTGACTGCTGTTCGACCAAGGTCTTTTAAGTCTAAATTACAATTAGGCCTCGCAGTTTTTTTCATCGACGATTCGGCTCTGAACGCCTCATACAAATTTTTTCGTCCTTTGGCTTGTGTGTATCTTATAATAATACAATAATGTACGAAGCAGCAGCAGTTTTTCATCGTCCTCCTCATGTTTTACCGCCAGAAAGTGGAACACTTCTTAAATACGTTGCAGACAATGCTGATATCAATGTCAATATCTTAGACGGTAATAACACGCTCCACATAATGGGTATTATTGAAATTGTTACCCCAAAACAATCGGTTTTACTGGAAGAACCGATGCCACGAATAAAAGAAGCTCTTTCAGCTAAAGATTTCAAGACAAAAGCTCATGTGCCCATACAGATCTATCAAAACGATGGTGTAGTAGGTTACAGTAAAATAAGTGTCCAAGATTTTGCATATGGGACTGAAACGGTATCTTTCCTCAAAAACTAAATTGAAATCACAGCATGCGTTCGGGAGCTACGATGCCATAGACAGACAGACAGACAAACAAACAGACAAACAGACAGACACGTCAAACTTATAACACCCCTCTTTTTGCGTCGGGGGTTAAAAAAACTGATGTTGTATGGTTTTATGTGGAATGGAAAATTGCGTCTTAATAGGCTTACTGGGGAAACCACGTTAAAGAAAACGCGCTAAGTACACTACCTCATAGGTGGCGTGGAAACGTGTGCATATTATGACGATTACAACTTTTACAATTATTTGACTCGCTATATCTCAGAAACGGTGGATCTAAGAAAAAAAGTATAAGTACATTTTTTATAGAGAATTTTATGATCTACAATTAGGTCTCAGATAATTTTATGATAAAACTTACCGTTTTGCTGAAAATCGCGAAAAACCAATTTTATTCAAGATTTTTGACCTTTGACCTCGAATAAAAATTTTAGCACACCTCGGAATGATGGGGAACTTTCAGATATTATTTTTAACTATGTTTTAAACAATTACACCAACTTTCAGCTTGCTGTTAATTTATGTAACTTTACCCTTCTTTTTTGGTCTAATTTGACCGGACTATAAGTAATTAAAATTCATTAAAGATTATTTCATTTAAGTTAATTTAGGGAAATAACGTAATTATGAAATTGTAAGTTAATTTATTTCGCTCCGGTTAATATTAATTTAATTTTTGAAAAATGTTACATAACCTTATAAAACTTTCTTTGTCCTTTTTTGAATTGTTATTTTGATAGCTTTAGGGAAAAATTATATTAAAAAAAAAGCTTAAAAATTATAGTTTTTATAAAGGTTTTTATGTTTGTAAGTTCAATTAATAAAAGTTTTAGATGAATAACTCGTTTGTTTATAAAGATATCGTAACCAAATTTGGCATTAAGAAGTTTTTTATAGCTTTCAAGCACTGTACCAAATTTAATCAAAATCGGTTGACTATATAATATAGCTCCCATAAGACCGATCGGGTAAAATAATTTTGTTGTATATAAAATTCGCTATAAATAATTTTTTAATAAAGATATCGTAACCAGATTTGGCAGACAGAAGTTTTTTAGAGTATCCAAGCATTGTACCGAATTTGAACAAAATCGGTTGACTATATCATATAGCTCCCATAGGGCTGATCTTTCAAAAAATCGAGTTCGGAATAAAATTTGTTATGTTTCGATTGTTTGTGCAGATATTGAAATTAAATTTGGCACTTGTAAGTTTTTTATAGGTCTTAAGCATTGCACCACATTTTATTAAAATCGGTAGACTATATCATATAGCTTCCATAGGACGAATCGGTCAAAAAAAAAAACGTTTTTTAAACAAAATTCGTTGTGTTTCGTTTGTTTGTAAAGATATTTGAACTGAATTCGGCATTCCGATTTTTTAGGTACTAAAGCACTGTGTCAAATTTGATTGAAATCGGTTGACTATATCATATATCTCCAATAGCAACGATCTGTCAAAAACAAATTATTTTTAAAAATTCTTCTGATTTTGGTTGTTTACGAAGAAACCAAATTTGGCAAACAAATGTCTTTGGTGTTTTCAACCAATTTACCGGATTTTATTGCAAGCTAGTCGCACAGGGTATCCCAATAGTCGTCCGCGCCCGACTTTACGTAGGCTATATTTTAATATGGTATATCATAAATTATTTTTAACATTACATATTATACAATTTTTTTAATTTCCATTTGATTTTATTTTTAAATATCGTTTTCTTTAAATTTTGCAAAAAATCTTTAACATACCATATAATAGAAATTTAAAAACATTTAATTGTTTACAAATATTTTTATTAACATTTTTTTAGTTTTATTTCTTGTTTCAAGATTTTACAAATTTTAGCGCGAGTTTGCTAACGATTTAGTATTGTCCGGTTACGGAATACCCTATTTAAAAAAAAAAAAACAAAACAAAAGAAGCACAATATATCAGTTAGCTTTATAGACGATGTTAATAAAGAAGGTGATGAGTTAAGTGATATATATAGTTATAGTTTAGCCAGATTATTAATTTTTTAACTTGTTGAGTTCTTGAGTGCTAAAAAATACGCTCTTTGTCCTATTTACAACACTGCTACGTGCAGTACATTTAAACAATTTTCTGATTCAGGAAGCAATACGAAATAATATACTCCTTAATAAAAGTAAATAAAATGAACTCAAAATTAATACCATGAAAATTGTGATTTTGTATATTATATATGTACTAAATTAAATTCAGTGGCTAAAATAACACCAACATGTAGTGAGATCCTAGAAGAGAAAGCACAAACTCAGTAACTCAAAAAAGGGTATTCACGCTTTAGCCTGTTGTGCTTTTGCGTAGCTTTGCTACTCCTCAACACAGCAGCAAGCGTGAATACCCTAATTCTGAAAGTCAGTGGAATTCCTAGAAGCATGCCTGAAATTACTTATTTACTTTATCCAAAAATTTTCAATGAAACCGATTTGAGACATTGAAAGTTTGTTCATATTATCGCAGTCCATTCTTAATTCATAATTATAGCTAAAAAAAATCATCTGTTTTACAATATTTAAGCAATATTTCATCATGTTGACGTTTTGGTCGATTTTTTACAATTATATCAAACTTTTCTTAAATTTGGGTTTACTTTTGAGGAAACTTGCTTTTTTGGCTGTATGCAATAAATAAATGTAAATTTATGTGGGAATGACAGTTGGCCGATTAGCTGCTGACCATCAAGTCAGCAAGTTGGCAGCGTAGGTAAAGTAAGGAAAGCACGAGTTGGCAGCACTAAAGCACCTGCTTTATCGACCTCGGTAGGTTCAACTGTGACATTTCCATTGCATTCAATCGGGCGGGAACGGAGTAGTTCGTAGAGACGTGGACCAACATGCAGAGGGACCTGGGATCGAACCTCGAACGAACTCTCCGTTGGTCAGTCGACAGCAATTTGGGGGTTGTTGTTGTCGACTGACGTGTGAAGGAGGAGATGGGCATGGAAAATGTTATAACATAAATTATAACAAGCAAAAAAAAAAAAAAAAAAAAAAAAAATTTTAATAATTTGTTTTTAAATTTTTTTCTCACTTTACGTAAATTTTTAATTTTTGTTTTTATATTTTCTGCTTGTTTTGATTGTGAATTTATTCGTAAATATAAAAAAAATTAATAATAAAAGAAGTAAAATGGAAAAAAATATTTAAAAAAAAATAACTTTTAAATTTAAAATTTTTTAATTATTTAGAGTTTGATAAGTTCCTTATTATTTTTATAAGCGAAGCAGAAACTATTTTTTTAATTTTGCTTAGTTCCTTAATATTTTATGATAACAAAAATTTAAAAAATATTTACACTTGTAATTTTTCATATAATCAACCGATAAATACATAAGTTTATAATCCTTCTGTATAAATGTATAATGTGTAATACTGATGATAATAAATGCAAGGTATTTTCAAGTTATTTGGCATGTATAAATATTATTTAAGCATAATTGATATCTGGAAAACACGATACTAATTTTCCAAAAATCCTATATTTGTTCGTTTGGCCTTCAATATCTTGCGATAATTAATATTATATCCATGGATAACTTGAAAATTGTAATAAAAAAACAATTTTTTTTTAATAATTTCAGCTTGTTTTAATTGTGGATTTATTCGTAAATATCAAATTGTCAAAATTAAAAAAAAAAAAAAAAATTTTTTGAGCTCTTATCTTTAAGATTATATATTATTTTTTAAAAAATTTGTTCTTAATTTGTTCTGTATCTCAGCTATTGGTCACAATTTAAGATATAGTCTTGGCGTTTTTTAACTTGGAATATGCTTATTTTAAATTTATTTGTTTGGTAGCAAAATAATTATACTAGCTTAAAGCCAAATGTATCCTAAACATTTTTTTTTTCTGTAGCAAAATAGCAGTCTAAAATCGCTAAAAATGAATTCATTTTTTTCATGGAACGGACTTAAGAAATATTTAGAAATTAAATTAAAAAAGTGTATCTACTGAAGAGCTGATTTTGATTATTTTAGTATTTAACTATAGATCGATTATATTTGGAACACATTTTTGTCAAATTTACGGCTTTTATTATTATTATTTATTTCCTTGAGCTTTATTATTCATATCAATAAAAAAAAATGTACACATAGTTATATAATATGTACATATATATAAATAAAAGATTTACGGCTTAGTCGATATTTATTCATTTATTTGAAATTTCTCTTTTAAAAAAAAAATTGATTTTGAACATAATTTTGTTAACTACAAATAATTTTTCATGGCTCGTAAAGCTCGAAAAAATATGTTATTCTGTACGAAAATCGGAGAAAAAATGTGTAAATAACAGGAATTGTTTTAAAAAGAACAAGTTTTAGGTGAATAATTCGTTTTTTAATAAAGATATCGTTACCAAATTTTGAAGCTTTTTATAGCTCTCAAGCTCTGCACCATGTCTAAAAAAATTATCACAGTCAGTTTAGTAAAAGCAATATTATAAATATTGGCTAATGAATATCTACCTTAAAGTTGACAAAAATATAATCTAAGAATATTAAAGAAAACTTTAAAAAATATTTCAGTGTTAAATAAGTAAACAAATTTTGACAATAAAACGCATAATAAATGCATCGGCACTAAAAACTTAAAGAATTAAAGTTCGCAGAACAAAATTATATTATCATATTAAGCGACTTTATCATCAATTATATTGTTTTTGCTTATTAGTGATGAGCTGCTATGTGCGCTGATTAGTCCGGGATGAGGGATGATCTGGGCCTTCTTGAAATTAAATTTAGCTAAGGATTTCCATTCATTTTCGTATACGGTATCGCCTTTTATTTTTTGACGAATCGTTCCTATGTGACCTATATGATATAGTCAACCGATTTTGATCAAATTTGACACAGTGCTTAAATACCTTAAAAAGATCTGAATGCCGAATTTAGTTCAAATATCTTTACAAACAAACGAAAAACAACGAATTTTGTAGAAAAAACGTTTTTTTGGACCGATTCGTCCTATGGGAGCTATATGATATAGTCTTGCGATATTGATAAAATTTGGTACAATACTTAAGACCTATAAAAAACTTACAAGTGCCAAAGTTAATTCCAGTATATTCACAAACAAACGAAACACAAAAAACTTTGTTCAAAAATCGATTTTTTGGAAGATCGGCCCTATGGGAGACATATGATATAGTCAAACGATTTTGTTCAAATTTGGTACATTGCTTTAGTGCTTTGAAAAACTAAATGCCAAATCTGGTTACGATATCTTTATAAAAAAACGAAATATAACAATTTTTGTATAAAAAAAAAGTTGTTTTGGCCGATCGGTCGATGGGAGCTATATGATACAGTCAACCGATTTTGTCCAAATTTGACACGGTGCTTGGAAACTATAAAAAACATTCGAATTTTGGTTATTATATATGCATAAACAAATGAGTTATCTATCAAAAACTTTTGTATTTTTCGAGGTCGTCTGAAACACCCGTATGGGAGCTAAATAATTTAACCCCAATATCGAAAAACTAAATGAATCTTGTCTCCTTTGGAACAATACGGGATCTAATGTGAAAGTTTGGTTACTCTAGCTCTTACCATCTCTGAGATCTAGGCGTTCAAACGGACAGACGGACATGGGTATATCGACTTCTCTAATCACTCTGATTATATTTTAGGTAACTTTGGGGTGTCTCCGACGACTCCTTCTATATGTTACATATATTTTCGGCTTGCACAAACTTAATATAGCCTTTGTACCAAATGGTACAGGGTATAAAAATGGTAAAAAAAATATTCTCTAAGTTTGAACGGAAACCGAACAGAAATCACGACTTAAAGCTGTCTTTGTTTAAACGGTCATGGGACAGGTTCGATGCAGTTACGACCCACTCACGATACAATCACGAGCCACTCGATTGGGTTCTTGAGTTGTCGTAGCCAAAAGTTACCACTTGTAAGCCCCTTTCTTTAATATCTTTGAAATAACGCTGTACAATCACAAAATCTGCAATTTTACTCACTCAGCATATGCTTCAAAACGTTTGGAAATCGACTAATCTGCAAAAATTTAAGAGAGCTCAGGGTACAGTATGTTATCGGCCACTAACTATTTTATAAATGATTTCTAATAAATAAAAATTGCAGTACACTAGTCGACTTTGAAAAATATCCAGAGATGAGACTTATACTCTATGTTAGGGCAATGTTTCAGCATTCAAAATCCTTTTTTTTTTCTATTATACTCCCGCCTCTTTTTTTTGTTATGCCTATATTAGTAAAAGAGGAAATTTCTCAAAATACGTTTGCACATATGAGATCATAAGAACTGCACTTATTCGAATTTTTCAAATTTTTTAATTTTTCGTAAAAGTAGAATAGAGTTTTAGTAAAATTTTCATCTCTGAAGAACAAAAAAGTGTTAAATTTGTCGGCTAGTGTTATTTGCCTGGCAAGAAGATAGAGAAGGTAACGTAACTGCCTCTCACCATATATAATTGTATTTTTATTTACTTAAGGTATGTTTTCAGGCAGTTTTTGCAGGAAAACTTGTTCTATCCAAATTTATACCTATTCGTTGTGCCTTAAACAAGCCATCATTTTAGCTGTTGTAACTGATATGTGCTCAATGGAACTGGAAATCCAATTCATCACGTGGATTTTCCCCAAGTAGCCACGCTATTTTCCAACTGGCGTCTGCCCATGAAACCAAATAGCCTGACTTCAACGCTGTCAGCTTGCATCCGTCAAGTATACGACGCGTTTCCTCTGGCAAATCACTCCAACTCGTTCCAGCTCTGACGAATGCTGCGGCATAACAAGACGTGAGTGCAACGTGACACGTTCAATCCTCCCTGACCAACTAGAGATGGAAAGCGATAGTGACATGCGTAAGCAGGTACGGATTTAGAAAATAGTTTCGTGCAACTAGGAGATAAAAATGTTATATAAAGTAGAAGGAAACGTAAGAAAATAGGTGTCACGAGCTCGTGGCATTATATGATTATTTCCAAGGTGTTTTGGTATATTTATAAATTGCCACGTGGACCTGGACATAAAGCGAATAATCACATTTGCCAATAGGTGTTACTATGGTCTCAATAAGCAGATGTGCAGCAGAGACCTCTCTCAAACAAAACAAGTAACACTCTATGAGACGCTCATCTTGCCCGTGTTCTTTTACGGCGCAGAAGCATGGATTGTGTTACGGACAGATGCAGCTGCTCTTGGGGTGTTTGAGAGGAAAATTCTTCGTAAAATCTTCGGTCCCGTACGTTTTGAGGACGACAATCACATACGGATGAACCACGAGCTGTACGAGCTCTACGACGACATGGATGTTGTCCAGCGAATCACAATATAACGTCTGCGCAAGCTCGGCCATGTCGTACGTATGGATAACGATGCTCCAGCGAAAAAGGTATACAAAGCAAAAGCCGACGAAGGAAGACGAAGGGGACGACCACGAAACCGATGGAAAGATCAAGTGGAGGAGAACCTATCCTGCCTTGGTATTTCGAATTGGAGAAGGCGCGCGCAAAGCAGAGGCGCCTGGCGAGAGCTGCTGAGGTCAGCCATAACGCGAGAGCGGGTTGTCATGGCCACAAGATGATGATGACGTGGACCAAGTTTGATTCCCAGGCGTAGCTAATTTTTAATACGAGGTGTGTTTATAAAGTAAGGTGACTTAGTATTTTTAACAAAAAATATTTATTTATTCATCAATATTTATGTTGTCCCCTTCAAAGTAATCCCCCTCAGATACAATACACTTATGCCAACGGTTTTTCCAATCCTCAAAGCACTTCTCATAAGCACTATTCGGTATAGCCTTGAGCTCTTCCAGCGATGCATTCTTTATCTCTTCAATCGTTGCAAATCTACGTCCTTTCATAGGTCTCTTTAGTTTTGGGAACAAGAAAAAGTCACATGGTGGCTGAGGCATGATTGTGGTGTTGTTTTTGGTCAAAAAATCTCTCACAAGCAAAGATGAGTGAGCAGGGGCATTATCGTGATGCAAAAGCCATGAATTGTTTTTCCACAATTCTGGACGTTTTCTTCGTATTGCTTCTCGCAAACGGCGCATAACTTCCAGATAATACTGTTTATTAACCGTACGACCATATGGTAAGAACTCCTGATGCACCACCTCCTGATGCACGAAGAAAACAGTGAGTAAAACTTTGACATTTTATCGAACTTGGCGTGCTCTTTTCGGTCGTGGCTCTTCTGGTTGCTTCCATTGGGACGATTGGGCTTTGGTTTCGATATCATAACCATATACCCATGATTCGTCACCAGTTATGACCCTTTTGAGCAAATCTGGGTCGACGTTGACGTCATTCAACAGCTCTTGAGCGATGCTCATGCGACGGTTCTTTTGTTCAAAATTTAGCAATTTCGGAACAAACTTCGCTGACGCACGACTCATGCCCAAAACGTTAGAAAAAATTTCATGGCACGAGCCAAGCGATATACCGATATCCTCAGAAACTTCTCTGATAGTGATTCGACGATTTTCCAAAACAATTTTCTTCACTGCTTGAACGTTTTCATCAGTTATTGACGTTCTTGGGCGTCCAGAGCGAAGCTCGTCATTGGCATCTTCCCGGACATCTTGAAAGAGTTTGTACCACTTGTAAACAGTTTTTTAACTCAGAACAGTTTCACCGTATGCTACTGTCACCATTTCAAGTGTTACTTTATTTTTTACACAAAATTTGATGCAAATCCGTTCAAATCGCCGAGCACGCAAAACACTTCTAACCTTTACGCCTCTCACAACCAAACAAAAAATGCCATTCACTTGAAATTTGGTACAGATGTTCGGGAAGAGTGTACCAACACAAGAAAACAATAAAAGTCGATAATCGAAAATACGGTAAATTGAAAAGTCACCTTACTTTTTTAACAATTTCGATTTAAAAGGCGCGCAAAATGAATCGATATATTTTTTTTTTTTTTATTAGGTTGGTAGGACTGTTTTTGACATCTTGTCATTCACTTAAGATGTTGCAAAAGGCCTTCACTGAGGACTGTATGTCCAAAACGCAGGCATGCGAGTGGTACAAATTGTTCAGAGAGGGTCGCAAAGACTGATTTGCCTAGTTTCGGTTGTCTTTCAACATGAAATATCGAAGAAAACGTCGATGCAGTGAAGAAAATTGTGCTCGAAAATCGTAGTGTCGGTATTCGTGGGATTGCTTCAGACCTTGGCATCTCATATGGATCAGCCGAACACATTTTGGTAGAAGTTTTGGGCATGAAACACGTCATTATTTTGGAATTTTTGGCCAAACACTCAACGAATGTGGTCGCTCAGGCTCCATATTCACCAGATATGGCACCGTTTGACTTTTTCCTTTTCCCCAAACTCAAATTGCCATTAAGAGGGAAGCGTTTTGACACAATTGAGATCAGCAAACAAAATTCGAAGTAGGAACTCAAAGCCATCCCTGGCAGGCCTACCCAATTTTTACCCAATTTTAAGGATTTTAAACTCGAAATAAAAAAACAATAGAACATGGCCCATCTCATATTTAAATATTAATATCACAAAATGTTCTATCCCGTTTCATTGATATTAAAAATATATTTCTTCATTTTATTAAGGGGCACACCTAGTGTGACAGCCTAAAAAAAAGGCCATTTTTGGGAATTAATAAAAAAAAAACTAGTGAATCCATCTATTTAAAATTTTGAGGGTATATTTATACATGTTTTGAGAATACATAGTAAAATTTTTGAAATAAAATATTGAATATTTTTGAAATGACACGCGATCTCCGGCGGCGTCAAAAAAAAAGTTCCTCCACTGCTGGAGTGATTGCAGCCTTCTCCGTTGATAAAACCTAAAAAAAAAATTCTCGTTAAACTAAAACATATTGTCTGTACGATGAACCTCGGGCGAACAAAAAAATCGAAAATTGACAAAATGGCGGCATGTTAAAAAAAAAATTAAATTTTTCCCAAAATTTTGGTCGTTTTTAGCCTCCCAAAATTCGATTTTTGATCAGATAAAAAAACTGGAGGTTCATGGTATGGAGAACTATATAGAGGAGATGCAAAAAAATTTGATAGCGATCGGATCATTTGTCTTCGAGTAATCACTCCAGCAAATTCGAAAAATGCTGTTTCGAGAAAAACGCGTTTAAGGGGCACACCTAGTGTGAAATTTTCAAAAAATAAATTTTTTTTTCCATATTTCTATAGGTTATACCTTTAAAAATAACATACTAAAATTTTAAATCGATATCTTAAATAGTTTTAGAGTTACAGCCATTTAAAAGAGTAGCCGCTCGGCAGTTAGATAGTTGGTATATACCTGAGATCGCGTGTCATTTCAAAAATATTTAATATTTTATTTCAAAAATTTTACTGTGTATTCTCAAAACATGTATAAATATACCCTCAAAATTTTAAAAAGATGGATTCACTAGTTTTTTTTTTATTAATTCCCAAAAATGGCCTTTTTTTTAGGTTGTCACACTAGGTGTGCCCCTTAAAGATAAAATGATCGTTTTCACTGTTATAGAGCGGCTACTCTTTTAAATGGCTGTAACTCAAAAACTATTTAAGATATCGATTTAAAATTTTAGTATGTTATTTTTAAAGGTATAAACTATAGAAATATGGAAAAAAAAAATTTATTTTTTGAAAATTTCACACTAGGTGTGCCCCTTAAATCATAATTGTGTTACTTTAAAAAAAAGCACCCTTTATTCAAGAGCTGTAATTTTATATGTAGTCTACTTAACATCAAAATTTTTACTATGGCCTTCAAGTGTTTACATTTTTGTCCATGTTGACTTGCCCCAATCGATTGGCCGTATTTACTTCCACGCTCCCTCCTAGCAGTGCTCAAGGAGTGGACTTAAAACATCCAATAGATAGATATTTTAAAAGGACTTTTCGTCTTAAGTATCAAACCACTTAACATAAAAGAAAAAGAAAATAAAAAAAACGAGAAATGCGTAGGCGTAAGTATTAAAGTAGGCAGGAATTAATTTTTTTTTTCAAGGCACAAGGATGCAGAGTATTCGCCCCGACTGTATCACTAAGGTTTAAATTTGAAACACGTTAAGACATTCGTCTGGAGCACGTGTAAATAGAGAGATATACAGCAGCCAAATAGCTTGATATAAGTTACATTACTTATACAGCAGCAAATAGTATATATGTATTTATGTGTGTGTGTATATATGTGAATACATAAAAACTAATTCAAGCTGACAAGCCGTGGCCAGGAAAAGCCAAAGTACGGGTCCATATAGAAAACGAAATGAAAGCCTTTAAGCCAAGTTGGGCCATAAGTTGGCGTGCTTATTACTGTTGTTGTTGCTGTTAGCCTTGTCGCCATTTTGCCTTTGGAAGCGATTTGTTTACCGCAAGTTTTGCCTTAGCTTTTCCATTTGATTTCAGTTTGTTTTCTGCTTTCCTTTTTTATTTATTTTTTGGCATCTTATACCCTGCGTACTTTATAAGGTCAAGGGTGCTTTAGATTTGTCTAGAAGAAAAAGCATGACAGACAAAAAGTCCTAGGAATGCCTATGATAATATCTTGCTTGAAAAATTTGGCTTTGGTAATAGTTTGGCACTGTAATATAACTTGTTACTAAGCATAATTCGAATATAATAATTTAAGTCATATCGAATAATTTAAAAAAAAAAAGACGAAAATATATGTATGAAATGTTGCTGTAAATCGGAAGTCGGCTCTGGAAGATCTTTCTTGTAGTAAAAATTTGATTTCTAAACTAATTTCTCAGCAGCTCAAAGGGTAGTTGCTTTGCCCGATATATGTAGAGTTTTTGGGTATAAACTGGTGTCAAACTGGTTCAGCTGCGTATGGTATAATACTAGAAGCTTTTCTACTGAAATACATTGCTAGGGTATATGCATAATTAGATACATTTTATTAAACAATTGTTTTTTTTTCAACTTTTTTATTTTATTTTAATTTAATTTTTTTTATTTTATCTTATCTTATTTTATTTTATCATATTTCATTTTATTTTCATTTCATTTCATTTTATTGTATTTTATTTTGTTTTGTTTTATTTTATTTTATTTTATTTTATTTATTTTATTTTATTTTATTTTATTTTATTTTATTTTATTTTATTTTATTTTATTTTATTTTATTAAATTTTATTTTATTTTATTTTATTTTATTTTATTTTATTTTATTTTATTTTATTTTATTTTATTTTATTTTATTTTATTTTATTTTATTTTATTTTATTTTATTTTATTTTATTTTATTTTATTTTATTTTATTTTATTTTATTTTATTTTATTTTATTTTATTTTATTTTATTTTATTTTATTTTATTTTATTTTATTTTATTTTATTTTATTTTATTTTATTTTATTTTATTTTATTTAATTTTATCTTATTTTACTTTATTTTATTTAAACAATTTAGATCTAGTACCTAATATTAATATAAAGAGTACTAGCTACTGGGGCCTTATTTTTTTTAACAGATCTAAAAAAAATCTAATTTGATAATAGCAATAAATACGCATAGATACAAATGTAATATGTATTTGAAATTTATAAGAATTTTTTTTTAATATTTCAATTTGAATACTCATATTTTTTGCGTTTTTATATTCATGATTGTACCTTATGGAAATTATTATAGATGCATAATTTTTTATTTTTATACATGTTATATCTCACTTATAAGTAGAGGAACATTAATTTTGAGTACGCAGATTTTTGTAGACAGCGTTTGTTTTCCTTTTTCATAAAATATTGTTCCTTGTTTTTGCCAAACGTGGTACTGTTACGTGAAGTCCAGGATTAAATTTTTACTTTTCATAGAAAATAATTATTTGTGCTTAGAAAGTTATTTGCTCTAGGAGGTCTATAATGGCGCTAGAAAAGTTTCAAGAGTTGTTAGCAAATACAAAAGCAAATATTTAAAATTAAAAAAGGATAATTATTTTTCGATAAGGATATCACAATAGTCAAAAATGCTTCCAGATGTTGAAAAATAGCACGAAGCGCAGGAAAGTATTAAAAGCATGCTATTATCTGGGTTAAAAGTGGATACAATTTTCGTTATTTCAATTAGACATCACAAGCTTTTAATAAATCGAGAAATCTACTCAATAAACAAAGGTAGTGGTGCATTTTCTAAGATTGGAGAATGATCTAAATGGACTATCTGGCAGTTGGATACTTCGAAAATACTAGGTCGGAATCAATTCTTATTGTTACTAAACGTATGTAGGTATTATAAAAAAGTGAGGTGGCCCGAATCACAATATACGGTCTTATAGGCCGGAAAACATCTGATATCAATAGTATGTCAAGAGTCGCGTACTACATTATAGAATTGCTCAAAATATGTATAAAAAGGGATCAAAGAAAACTGAATTTGATGGAAAAAGTATAATTTGGTTGATTATGATGGTATGTAACAAGAATTACAAGACATAAGGTATAATTTTAGCATACTCTATGTTCAGAATGAATCGGTTGCTAAAAACACTTTACAATACAGTCTGGTATTAACGTTATGAGAAAGGATCCTACGTATGATGTATCTGGTCATGTATACGCAAAGGACTACATTAAATTACATCAGCCCTTAACCGAAGGATCTATCTAACGAAATAAGATACTATATCTTAGCCTTGTAAGGCTTTAAAGCACAGAGCAAAAGCTCCAAAATCCTACTTTGGGTTAAAAAATATTGCATTTATGGTGTGGCCGACGAAAAAACTATGGACAAAATTATGAATGAAAATGTCTTAGAAACGCCATTTCAAAACATTTTTGTTATCATAACGAAGTATGTCTATTAAGAAGACGTTAAAAGGGACCCTGTAGTGGATTAAGCCTAAAATTCCCTTTTCCGCCCTATAAAATTCCGGCTGACTTAATGCCATGCATTTGTAACAAACACTAAATCAAAAAGTATAACAATAAATTAAGTCATCTTTCAAAAATAAATGAAATTGAAGCAATGCACATATAATAATTTCCATAAAGTAGTTTGCGCGATTCTGAAAGATTTGGGTAATCAGTCAGAAAAAATAAGTCCACTGCGGGGGAAGGAAATAGTTAAAAGCTGTTGTGAGGAGCTGCAACTAAGTACCCCCCACAGGCCAAAAGATATTTTATATTTTGCTATATATCGGTATAATTCTAGCTACTTGGTGACCGTAAGAAACTATTGTAGGGGGATTGGAGTTGAAGTATTTTTGCTAATAATTTACGAAGATCCATGCAATTTATATAAAGAAAGGTTAAAATCTATTTTGAGATACCCTGTACAGCAATATAGAAAACCGATCTGGATAACAATTGTTAAAGTTCTAGGGAACGCCGAGTTTGGTTACGATTTAATTTTACTATATACTATAACTTATGGTTCTTTCGAAGCGACCTCGAAGACCTCGAATTTTTATTTTACAAATAATGAAAATAAAAAAAGTCTTTGACACACCACGGTAGAAATAGTGTTAAATAAAGCTTTAAAGTCAGGAAGCTACTGAGGCTGTCAAATATTTTAATTCTTTAATTAACAAGGAGCCCCCGAACGCACCCAAGTTTATTAAAGTTATATGAAAATATTATAACTTTTGGAATATGGAACTGGTCAGAAACATTTTTTTTACATTTTTTTGGGTTTGACTATCCACTGGAACTTTCAGAGTCTTAACCAAGAATGATCTTTAAAGAGTGTTATTTTTATTTGTGCGAGAAATCAGCTTCCCATTATTCCATAAAACGATTTTTGACTTGAAAGCTACAATTAGCTTAATCGGCATATTTGGATTCGTTTCCCATCAAAACGCCGCTTTTTCCAATTTTGAGATGGCACTCTTACACTTTAATTTAAAAGTTCAATATAACAATTTTGGCTATTTGAAACTAGGAAATATAATATATTCCTTCAACGGCATTCGCATTTGCAGTAAGCCATTTAGACAAGAATTTTTTTGAGTGATATCTCTTGAAAATTTTTACTTTGGGGCTTATTTTTTTTGACTTCATATTCTTTCTCAGTAAACACAGACCAAAAATGTTTGTGAAAAATAGGAAAAAAAAGTAAATTTTTCGAGTACGAATAATTAGATACCCCTAAATCCTGACGTGATAGGGTACTTCTGAGTCTACTTTCTCGCTTTGGAGTCTACGCAGAAAATTACTTCGGAAATAATACTGGCAATTAACAAGTTTCCGGTATTTGTAGACTTATGTTATATAACATATAATGTCAAGTTAAATATTTAACAACAATTATTTTTAATTATTATTTTTTTTTTATCTACCCAAAAAAAAAATCAAATTTTGGCTTGAATATTCTTTCATAAATGGTTCATGTCTTACATAAAAAAATGTTTATTGCAATTAGAATAATAATAAACAGTAAGGGAAATATGAGAAGATATCAAAATATGCGGATTTTGTTGCACACAAAAACGAAAACTATCATTATTTATCCGTTTTCGTTTTCCGATATTTATTCGTTTTCTTTCTTTTGACTGGTATGCAAACAATTGAATAATAATTCTCAAGCAGTCATGTGAGTCTAATTAATAATGAGCTGATGACTTTTTTTAAATAATCCACCTTTTAACCCCTGTTTGCCTTAATAATTTCCAGAAATTTTCACTGAAAACTTGATGTAGCGTATTCCTAAGTCGGCTTAACACCACGACTGTATTAAATTTGTTTACGCTTTTTCTTTTTTGTTTTTCTTTTTCGGCCCTGTCTGAGTCAATTGGTAACTGGAATATTATGCCTAGCAGTTATTAAATAACATTTTGAGGTTATTTTACTTGGTTTTATTTGTATGCAGTCTATTTAGTATAAAGATTTATGGCATTTGTCTGGCCGTGTCCTACGTCTATTTAATAGTCTATATATTGTAGACTGTCTACTCATAAACAACAACAACAACGTAAAACAGAAAATTTAAATTCGAATTGAAATTGTTGATGGCAACACATGCGGCGTATGCGCAATTTGTTATAATAAACATGTTGCATGCATTCAACATTTTTGCATGCCAGAACAAACATGCTCACCCCTCCTGCTCCTCCCTAGTGCTCACACACAGAGTGTCCCAGGACTGACTGCCACGTACTCTTCGTGCGTCCTGCCAACTTGTCAAACAATTTATTACGCTTGTCCTGAGGCCCGGCGGCTGCCTTTCATGATTTATGGCTGGCCGTGCCCGTTAGAGCTTGACGCTATGCATCTTTTCTTTTCTCGTTTTTTTTTTTTTTTAATATAATTTTGCGTCTTGCTTTTTTGAAAAATTTAATTTTCCCCATATAGATCATGTTGATGTACTTGAAGTTTTGTCAAAGTTATAAGTCAAGTTTTTGCGCAGCAAGTGAAAAATTGCGTATGGAAATTGAAAAGGATGCAAAATGGAGTAGGCAACTCCAACTACTCCCAGCCAGCAGCTAATTGAACGCAGCGCTGCCAAGTTGGGAAATCCTTTTGGCAAATCCTTTGGACTTTACAGAGTTTAGCGAACCCAAACAACCAAATAGCTTCAGCCAGCGATATCTATTAGAATCTAATTGCAAATTAAATCACGGGCAAGCGACATGAAAGTCGTTAAGAGGGTAGAAAAACCAAGTTTTATAGTCCCATAGACTTTTGTATAGGGGTTGCAGCGGGTGGGGGCTACTACGAAAGAAAATCGTTTAAATGCGTTAGTTAAACAAGTCAAGTTATAAGTTCATTTTCCGGCAACCGCACATATCTGGCTAGGGTAAACCTGCTACGTTTCTACGTCTCAACGTCTCCTCGTCGTCGTCGTTATGTCCTCTTGTCGTCTTAGCAACTCCACCCGGGCACAACTCGCTCACTTAGTCAGCCAAACAAAGCCGTAGTGCGGGAGCATTGCCCGCACCTTCATCCGCACCTGCAGCTGCTGCTGCTGCTCCTGCTGTCGCCGACAGAGCACCGAAGCGTGTGATTCTATAAAATTGTGGCAGTACCAGAGGCGGACCAGTTGGCGGGGTCGTGAGCCGTCGTCTATGCCCAGTCGACTGCGTCCAGGGAATTATTGTCGCTGCAAGCGCAGAGCACAAAAAAAGAGCACAAAACGCCAACAAAACTGAAACTGAGCCAAGCCAGAACAAACCATAGTTAGGCAATCGGAAGGAGCAGGGACTATGACTATGACTAGGTGCTTGGAGCAAGGGTTCAGACCTACGCTGCGGCGTGTAGCCAACGAACCAGCTTACCGTGATGCAAAGCCAAGCCAAGCCAAGCCATACCAAAAAATAAAAAAAAATAGAAACCAAAAAATTTGGTTAAGCGCAGCATGCCAACGACTACGGAATGCTCTATAATTTTGGGGTGGGTCTGTGCTAAAGTAGGGATATTCGGATTCTTTTCCGGAGCACGACCTATTATGTTTTCGATAAACATTTTAAGTCTTAATGCTAACGTTGGGAGAATTTCATTCCCAATATTCGAAATCAAAAATCTTATAATACACAATTTATACTGAGCCCCTTCTATTTCCATTAGTAAGGCATGTTTTAATTAAGGGTCATCTAGTATAAAATCGAAAAAAATTTCATAAATAATCATATCTCATTTACATTCCTTGAAATGACTTGCAGCTGAAACCAGTGTTGACAACATCAAAGTTTATTACAAAACTCTGAAATTCGTTTACAAAATTTAAAGTTTCTAATATTTTTTGAATATTTCCCATTAATATTTTTGCCATAATGATAACTTTTTATGGCAACTAAAAGCCTAAATATGGCACAAGTAATAAAAATCAAGTCGAATAAGAATGAAAATCGCGTCAATAATAGTTATCGTCTTAGGGCTAGTGGGGGATAAACTATCAAAATTTATAAAAAAATTTACATAATGACACTCAAAGCCCCTAGGTAATTTATCAAAAACCAATAAGTTGTTCATTTTGCTAGGCAGAAATGCAGAAGTGCACAATTGCAGGTAATGGCAATAATACCCAAATCCTTAACTACGAAAATTCGATCCCTTCTGCCCAAATCAGAAAAGTAACTCTATTTTTTAAACAACGGAGGATTTAGATACTTAAAAAAAAATTATAATGACTAAGGTAATTTCTATCTGTATCTTTCTGTGATAGTTATGGATACAAGTAAAATATAGAAAGCATCCAACAACTAATATATGACTGCCTAGAAAACTCACTCAGTATATAATCAGTTTTAGCAAGCAGAGCGTTTAAGCCTTATAAAGGGTGTTTTTTAGAGTTACACAAGCTTAAATTATAACAAAACAAATATATATTTAATATCAGTGAAAGAGGCTTTATTGAATAGAACATTTTATGACAGCTTAACTAATTTTTGCTAGAACTTTCCGTCTCTTCTCCTGGTAATCTCAACCTAGTATGCAAGGTTTTCGGAGCAAAAAAAATTGATCTACATTTTCTTTGCTCCGAACACCTCAAATCCTCAACTTGCTCAGAGTCTTTTCTGCGTTACGTATGCCTAGTCCAAGTCACCTATACCCTCTCCACATTGTAGTGTATCAAAAACACAAAAACATGCAGAACAAAAACAAGAAGAAGAAAAAAAGTAAATAAAAATGAAGGGAAAAAAGGGAGAGAAGGGAGAGCAAAAAAGAGTTAACGCTCCCAGTTGTACGTTTTGTAAGGGTCCGGGTCCGGGTACGGGTCCGTGTCCGGCTACTCGCACTCTATCGCTGGGGGCGTAGGAAGCTGCCACTCAACTGGACTAAACTGACGACAGCACAGCTGGGAGCTGCTAGCATCTCTAGAACCAACGACTGGTAACTGGCAACTGGTAACTGGCAACTGGACTGACTCCTCGCAATTCACAAATTTTTAACATGCTGCACGAAAAAGAGTCAAAAGAATCTATGAAAGTTGTGGCCCTGGGGCATGCCTCGTTTAGTTGCGTGTGACAGAGGCAAATTAAATGCTGCGCGCTGCGTAGAATAAGCCGCAGCATTACCGACAGAGAGCGGGGAGCGGACGTGGTAGAGAAGGGTATATCAACATATATATATATTATATATGTACGAGGATATGGCAGGACTAAAACGATTTAGTTGATGCGCCGAATGTTGTCAATGTGCCAAACCAATTGCATGCCACTGAAAGTACCTACCTATATACTATACAGTCAGGCCAATAATTATGCGGACGACTATTATCTAAAAAGTTTTTCCAACTAAAAGTTGGCCTAGAATTAGTTTAATTGAACCCGTTTTTGTTTTGACAACAAAAATAAATGGAAGCAAAAACGAATAACGAAGGTAACTTTTTTAACAGCTATGCACCAGGGATGCATGCCGTAAATTTCCAGCTAAAACAAATTATGTTAGGTATCTAGATGAAGCCACCCTTGCAAATCCTCATACCTTGCTTAAAAATCTTCTAAAGTCATTTGAATCTCAAATGAAGCAGTAACAGACGACACTCTGGAATTCCTTAAATACTACACGGGAGTAGATGCACTTACTCATAAATTGCTCCCGTAAAGAGTTCAGCTCATTTTTATGTCCTCATACGCTCCCAGTTGTGCTGCCAACTTGTCTTTTTTCTGCTCATATACGCCCAAGTTGCCAACCACAATTCACATGGTAGACATCTGCCCTGCATTTCACCATAGGAGGCTATCATCTTTTTCAAACCCAACATTTTATATTCTATACTTCCTATCGTAAAGATTCTTAAGAAATTCACTGAAAAAAAATGGCGTACGTAAAGTCGGGCGCGGACGACTTTGGGATACCCTGTACCACTATCTTGCAATAAAATCCGATCCCTTCAAAAAAAACATTTGACACAGTGCTTTAATACCTTAAAAAAGATCTGAATGCCGAATTTAGTTCAAATATCTTTACCAACAAACGAAACACAACAAATTTTGTTCAAAAATCGATTTTTGGAAGATCGGCCCTATGGGAACTATATGATATAGTCAACCAATTTTAATCAAATTTAGTACAATGCTAAGGAACTATAAAAAACTTACGAATACCAAATTTGGTTCCAATATCTTAACAAACAAACGAATCACAACCAATTTTGTTAAAAAAATGATTTTTTGGAAGATCGACCCTATGGCAGCTATATGATTTAGTACAACGATTTTGTTCAAATTTGGCACATTGCTTAAGTGGCTCTAAAAAATTTCCAAACGCCAAAAATGGTTACGATATCTGTATTAAAAAATGAAATATAGCGAATTTTGCTTTAAAAAAATTATTTTGGCCGATCGGTCCTATGGGAGCTATATAATGTAGGCAACCGATTTTGATCAAATTTGGTACAGTATTTGGGAACTACAAAAAAACTTTTGAACTTTTTACCATCTCTGAGATCTAGGCGTTCAAACGGACGGACGGACGGACAGACGGACATGGGTAAATCGACTTCTCTATTCACCCTGATTATATTTTAGGTAACTTTGGGGAGTCTCCGACGTCTCCTTCTATATATTACATACATTTTCGGCTTGCATACAATACAGGGTATAAAAATATTCTAAATATATTATTTTAAAAAATTATAATTTTTTCTTGGTTTTTTAAATCAATATTGATATTCAATTTTTGTTATATAATTTTTAATTTTAGTCAATAATATTAAAAAAATATATATTTAAAAAAACATAAAATTGAAAAATAATCTTTGTTATAAATTTTTATAATTATTATTTAAAAATATTTATATTATTTCATGATTTTTAAATCAATATTGATATTCAACTGTTTATTATTTTATAAATTCCAATTTTATTTCAAAAACTTAAAATTAAGAAATTAAAAAAAAATTATTTTTTTATTATAAATTTGTATTATTATTATTTCAAAATATTAAAAATATTTCATGCTTTTTAAATCAATATTTATATTAATCTATTATTTTATAATTACCAATTTTAGTTCAAAATCAGAAAAAATGAAACATTAAAATAAAACTTTAAATGGAAAATAATTAAAAAATTTTATATTTGTAATTAAAAAAAATTATATTTCTTTCAAGATTTTTAAATCAATATCGATATTCAACTATTATTTTATTATATAATTTTTAATATTAGTCCCAAAACTTAAAAAAATAAAATTTAATAAATATATTGTTTATTATAAATTTCCATTATTATTATTAAAAAAATTACGATTGTTTTATGATTTTTAAATCAATAATATTCAATTATATTTAAAAAAAAATATATTAAAAAAAACCATAAAATGTAAAAAAAAAATTTTTTTATATGATAAATTTGTTTTATTATTATTTAAAAAAACTATAATTATTTAATAATTTTTAAATATATATTGGTATTCCACTATTATTTAATAATTTTTAAATTAAGTTTAAAAACTTTAATAAAATAAATAATAAAACATACATAAAATAAAATAATTATTTAAAATCAATATTTATATTCAACTATTATTTTATAATTTCTAATTTTAGTTCAAAAGTTGGAATTATTTTTAAGTTTAATGAAGTCCCTCATTTTTCTTAGATGCTCTGCCGTCTGATTATATACTAACTTATTATTACCGATTAGCTGTTTCGTTCATATAAAGACATCCAATAATGGGCTGGTTTGTGGAGAGCCTCGAAAAATGAACACGTAATCGATTTTTGGAAAATTTCGGATGAGGAAAGCATTTTTACTCATACAATAAATAATATAATCGGCAGTGCTTCGAGAAACGAAAATGTACACTTTTATTCGGATTCGTTTTTGCGTACTCCCAATTTAACTTCTATGCTGTCCCTGTCAACTCATATTTCCCTTACTTTTTGTTAGCACAACTCTCCACCTTTTGAGGGATATTTTCTACGTCTATGATATTCTTATTACAAGGGAATTGTTTTAGTATGGTTCAAAGGGTAAATTAAGTTTGTGCAAGCCGAAAATGTTGTTACATATAATTATATAGAAGGAGTAATCGGTGACCCCCCCAAGTTGTATAAAGAGTATAAGCAATTCAGAAAAAAAAAATTTTTTAAATAATTATCAATAAATATCAAGCTGGAAATTGACACAAATAGATTTATATTTAAACATAACAGCTTTAATATCCATTAATAATAAATGCCATTTAAATCGGACTCTAAATATCGGGGTTTGTCGTGAGTTGGCCTTAAAAGCCCATTTCCCATCCCAAATAAGGCAAATTTTTTTAAATTCTTTTTTATTTTGTTTTTATTTTAAGTGTGTTAAGTGTTGTTTTTTAAATGTTTTTTATTTTATGTTTAAATACGTACACTTTTAAGCTTCTGCTTTTCTCTTTATGAAATTACCATATTAAAAATAAATTTTTTTTATTTCAAAAATATAAAAAATTCTTCAAGCAAATTGGAAACTTTATATAGCTGTTATATAAAATAAAAACGTTCCATTTAAAAAAAATTGTTTTTATAAGTAAAGGGCCAAGCTGGATATAGTTCTGAAAACTGCCTCCAGCTACTTTTGAACACTAACGATGCAGTTCAATGCATAACGCAAAAAAATTTTTTTCGTAATATTTCAGTTTTTAAATTTAACGCATTACAACTAAATTTAAAAAAAACGTGTTTTTCGTTTTTATTTATTTGTGACAAAACTACTGAATATTTTTTAACCAAATTATTATTAAAAAAATTTAATTTTTTTTAAGTATGTTCCTTTAATATGTCATCAACATTTTTTTTTAAGACGAGTTTTTATACGTTCTTTGTATGGTGTGAATATAAATCATATCAATTTGGTGGAATAATTTTATCAAAAAAAATCAATAATTTTTTGGTTTTTTTTTAAATGTATGAAAAAAATATTTTTTGTTTTGGCAAAAGATGGCAAAAAATATAGTAAATTTGTATAATATTTACTGAAATGCATACCTTTTGATTTTATGATGAAAAAAATTGAGTTATTTTTTAGGTAAATATAAAAATTTTAATATTGCGATTTTTTAAAATAATTTTCATTAAGTAGTGCAATTTCAACAAAAATGTGTGGATAAGACTAATTTAACCACTTTCCACATGAAAAATTCGAAATAGGTTTTTTTTTTGCATTATGCATCGAACTGCATCAATAGTTCTCAAAAATCGCTGGGGGCAGTTTCAAGTCCCTTATTCACCCTCTATCTATCATACCATTTTTATTAGGAATAATTTTTGGTCAAATTTTTATTTAAAGTCCTTTTTAATCTGCCTACATTTAACTTTAGTAAAAAGTACTTTAACGCAATTTTGTAAAGTTAAAATAAAAGAAACTGTCTTAAAGCCATTTGAAATTGGAAAAATAAACTTTGACAGATTGGCTTTAATCATTTTCATAAAGATTGGGACGCAACCGATACGAATCTGCGCTTCTTTTCGCTCTACGACGCTTAGTTTACGAGTTATAGCCATTTGAAATTGGAATTACGGAGTTCGTTAAAGTTGGACGCATACGATTTTTGGATACCCTGTACCGGCATTATACAGGGCGACAGTATCCTCAACATTTTAAAAACATTTCCTTAATAAAAATCGCATTAAAGGATTAAAAAAGCTTTTGTGGAACAGATTTTGGGATGATGGAAAAAAAAGACATTATTTTGATTTAAAAAAGGAAATTCTTTTTTATGGCAAAATTTAAAAAATTATACCAAATCAAGTTCAGTAAATTAAACAACATTATCTTCCATAATATTTTTATATAAAACATATATATTATACAGGGTGCGGCAGCATAACTTCCTTTTTCAAAATGCGCGCCATTCAGTTAGTTGATGTCATAGCGGAGCGCTAGTGGTCTCGTTCAAGAGGGGGTACTGTAAAGTTTTGTCCCGACACGGTTCAGTCGCCATCATGCGTTGGAATAGTGAGGAACGTGCCGTTGCCGTTGAGGCCTACTTTTCAAGCGGATGTTCGGTTATTGCAACACAGCGTGCATTTCGGAATCGCTTTAATTTAGCCCCGTTGGCTCCCGTCCCAGACCGCAAATCAATTGTTACATGGGTCACTACATTCAGACAAACTGCAAGTGCGACAAAACGAAGAACTGGAGTCCCTCGGCCCGTTAGATCACCTGAGAACATTGAAGCAGTGAGAGCGTCAATGTTGCGATCACCACGGCGTTCTGCGCGCAAACACGCATCTGCCCTTGGACTATCCGATCGTTCTGTGAGAAGAATACAGAACGTGACTTCAATTCTCGGATGAACGCGTGTGAGCTTCTTCTTGATGTCGTTCCCGAGGGTGCTATTTTTTTTTTAGCGATGAAGCCCATTTTCATTTGTGCGGGTCGGTTAACAAACAAAACATGCGCTACTGGACTGACACCAACCCTCGAGAATTGCATCAAGACCTTTGCATTCACCCAAAGTCACAGTGTGGTGTGCAATTTCCTCAGCTGGAATTATTGGTCCCTGGTTTTTTGAGGAAAATGAGGTTACAGTGACAGTGAATTCGGACCGGTATGTAAACATGCTACAGAATTTTTTTTCCCACGGCTAGAAGAGTTGGATTTGGGGGACACTTGGTTCCAACAAGACGGTGCAACAGCACACACTTCAAGAGCATCGCTGGCTGTTTTGAGGGAACACTTTCCAGAGCGCCTTATCTCAATTAGAGGCGATTTGGAATGGCCGGCACGCTCTCCCGATCTGTCCCCTTGTGATTTTTATCCATGGGGTTTTTTGAAATCCCTTGTTTATGTGAACCGTCCAAGAACCCTACAAGATTTGAAGACCAACATCGAAGAAGAAATTGCCAACATAACACCAGCTATGCTAACAAGAGTCATGACAAACGCCAGATATCGGTTTACGCAATGAATGAGGGACGTCACCTAACAGATTTGATCTTCAAAACAATGTAAATAAAAACTTTAGACATGTACATGTCTACATTATAAAAAATAAATAAATATTTTCCGATGCACACAATAGTTTTTATTGAGTTTTGAAAAAAGGAAGTTATGCTGCCGCACCCTGTATATATTTACTTACCGAATTTATTTTCTAAATAATGCATTTTCAAACACAATAAAGTTTATTTTCCTTAAATTTAATTATATTACATCATATGTTGCATGAGTCACTAAACGTATACATATAAAATAAGGAAAGATTACAATCTATGAATATAAACGTAAGTATGTTATGATGTCAATGGCTCAATAATGCTTGGGTTTAGAGCCCAGGGGTCCCGATTCTTTAAGCGCATCTATAGTTATTATGTACACGACTAACAAAAAAAGACATATAATATATATATGCAAGACATGAACCATTTATGGAAGATGTGAACCATGTGTGGCTTCATCTACGGCCTCATAGATGACTTTCCATTGGACATTAGCGAGCTCATTAAACGAATGTTCTTCTTTTGTGCTAAAGGATTTCTTCATTAGTGCTTAGTTTGCCAAGTGATTTAAGAGCGCCGAATACATACATCAATTTTGTTCATGATTAAAAGAAACTGTATAATACAATTTTGTTTAATTTGCGTAGTACATTTGTTAATATCTTAATTAGCTTTCAATGAATATGTCATATAAGAAAACATTATATTATAACTGAAACTATTTAAAATATTAAAATGAATTTAGTAAAACTCTGCAAAAATATAAGAGGGGCAAATCTGACATTAGTTTGGTTGTACTACTCTAAGTACAAAAGTTTTCCCAATTTTTTGCACAACTTGCATACAAAATAGCCTACATTTAATTGAGTGACGTCACGACAGACGAAAAAAGCATTACCTTAGCTCATATAGCCATCTCATTCATTTTCATGGATATAGCTTATAATTCACAGCTTGTTTACACATAACATAATATAAGATAACATAAAATTTTTGAACTAATTGTAACTTTTTATTTATATAATTTCTCATAAAACATAAGATATTTATATTAATTATTTTGGGTATTGGGAGTTATTTGTTTTAGTGGTAAACACTTTCCATCAAGTGGTTGATGTCTTTGGAGCGCGAAAGTCGAACTATGCAGTTGCGCATAGAATTCAAAATCGATGGATTTTGTGAGGCGTTAAGAGATGGTTGCTCAGGAGCCTTATCCTTTTTAACTCCTGCGGTAGGATTCTTTGGGTCTTTTGCACCACTCACAATGCTTCTAGCACGAGATCTACTTCTTGTACCACGGTCGAAATCTGCAGTTGCGCATAAAATCCAAAACCGATTGGCTTTGTGAGGCGTTAAGAGATGGTTGCTCAGGAGCCTTATCATTTTTAACTCCTGCGGTAAGATTATTTGGGTCTTTTGTATCACTCACAATGCTTCTAGCACGAGATCTACTTCGTGTACCACGAACATGGCATTTATGATCGTAGGAGTAGCTATCATTATTCATCATTGATGGAATGTTATTAAAACATTTGTTCGTGTCCTAGAGGCAATTCAAGAAAACCAGAAAATCCTTAAAGCCATTGGCGATGGAATGGTATTTAATTCCCTGCAATCCATTACTCGTGGCGATATATTAGGTCTACAACTTTGCTCCAATGTCCAATGTTCGTTATTCATTTGCATAGTGAAAAACATAGTCAATTATTGGAACGGATTTTGAAATTTTCAGAAAAACGTTTTAGAGTACTATGTACAGTTGTACTAGCTGAAGAATTTTTATCCCATTTTGCGTTCTATTAAACTTTGTCGGTAGGTCTCCGTCATTTACCTGCTCCGTATGCTTTGGAGCTTCTACTGACCTTGCCCTCAGAAATCTTTGCAACTAGGGAAAAAAAATTCTACACAAACCCGTCCATTATTTGTATACAAAATGAAGATAACCAACAAATCTTGGAAATTGTACAAATTATTTATTTAAATATTAAATTTTGGTGAACAAATTTTAAAAATCGTTTGAAAACATAATGGCGAAAATGTTTAAAATTATGATTTATTTTTTTATACCCTAATAATAATATATTGGTTGCCAACAATTAGTGTGTACCTACTTTTTAATACTAATTTTGGTATTTTAGTAAAATATCTGCATATATTTATTATATTGCACGCAGATTACCTAGTCGGTCTAATCGCTTTAGCTGCAAAACGTTTTTATGCCATATTTATAACGTAAAACCCGTTTTACAATAAAAAAAAAATAGTACTGGCCAACATAATTGAGTGTTAGGAAAGCTAAGATCATTTCCGAAGTAATTTGTTGCGTAGAATCCGAATCCGTTTTCAGAATTGGCCCATTCGGACAGGATTATGAGATATTTGAGGTTATGTACCCGAAAAACGGCTTTTTCCTACTTTTGAGATTATGGGTGTCGCTCCAGTTGCATCATTTAGTATGACTCTTGCCCTTTAATTTAAGAGTTCAAGAGATGAAATACGATATTTTTTCGCACTGAGAAATATTTGTAATTTATGCTTAAAGCTGTAAATCTAAATTCTTGAAATTTTTAATAATTAGTACCCTCAACATTTTAGGTTAAATAATGAAATTAAATTTATTAACACAAATATTTGATGCAAAACTTTTTATAAAAATATTTATTATTTCAATTAAATAAAATCTCTGTTTCTTTTGATCACTACTTTTTCGTGAATTTTTAAATTTCATTTTTTATATTTTTTTAATTTCTTTTGTAATCGATAAGATGTATTACAAATAAAGGAATAAGTTCTATAACATAAGTGTTGTAGGGAAGACCATTTTTTTTTCAAAATCGCAATATTTGTTTTATAAAATTATTTTTATCTTAATTTTAATTATTTTCCAAGCCCTTTCACTACAGACAAAAATATGTTGGTACTAAATAAAAAAAAAATGTATTAAGTAATGTTAAAATGGATGTTTTTTTTTGCGCCTTATCTTTTTTATAGTTATGTGAATATTGAAAGTTCTTAAAAAATAACAAAGTTCACAAAGTGAGGAATTTCCAGAGAAATCTGTCCAGAGAAATCCATCTTTATTATTTTATTAATATTATTCAGCACGGATATGTGAGCGCGCGCCTTGAAACTCGGTTGTTATTGAAGCTTTAGAGGTAATAAAAATGTGGAAAGACCGTGATACTTCACAAAAGGCTTCACAACTTTTGACGGCAATCTTGACTACAGAATTTCAAATCTCGTGTCATATAATGGAATCTATTAATTCTATTGTTCTGCCTTTGAGTCGAGTATTGCAGTTGAAAAATCAAGATCTGGGAGAAACCACAAAATTGGCAGATGATGCTGTGGATGAATTCATGAAAA
This sequence comes from Chymomyza amoena, assembly GCA_037043745.1. NCBI lineage: Eukaryota > Metazoa > Arthropoda > Insecta > Diptera > Drosophilidae > Chymomyza > Chymomyza amoena. The sequence continues at coordinate 497,263 of JBAMAX010004800.1, read as the reverse complement.
AGCGGCAAAATGCTGAATCATGCTTTCATTTCATCTTACGAAATTGAAATCAAAAAGCCGCGTCGATGTGATCGTCAAAAAACTCCTCCAACGTTGGACCTCAAGGAATTGAAGATTACTATAGAATTGCATTTTATGTGCCATTTCTCGACACATACATTTCTCATCTTCAAAGTCGCTTCGAAAAGCACAAATCAATTTTCCAAAGCAAGAATTCAATGAAGAGATGTGCACAGACCTCTACAACTTTTATGAAGAATTATTAGATTGTTCCGAAGGCGATTTCATCTCAGAAGTCAAAATGTGGAGACAACGAATTTGCAATCAAAGTATTCAAAATGCGCTCGATGCTTTGTCGGAAATTTTTTTTTTTTTTTAATTCAAATCTCCATAGGAGAGAACGAAGCAAGTCGACGTGGTTTTATCTTTTCATATTATGATTGTGGTGAATATTTTGGGAGTAACCGCCAACTAGCCTCAGTCTTTCCTACGATATAACATTTTAATCAAGCCCCTATAAGCTTTTGCTACTTTTTCAGGTAATAAATGCGAATGAATTCAAAAATGTCAATACGTTATTACGAGTTTTGGCAGTATTACCGGTTACAACAGCAACTCCAGAACGTTCATTTTCAACCTAGAGAAGACTCAAAAGTTATTTGAGGAATACGATGGGACAAGAGCGCCTTAATGGTCTAGCTGCTTTGAATATCCATTGCCGGATTGATTTAAATGAAGACGAAATTCTGAAAGAATTTTTCAAAAAGCCTCGAAAATTCAAAAACGATTAATTATGGAATGAAACTATTCTGTAATGAAATTTTCAATGTTTTAAACTTATACAACATGAATTATTGATATTTTGTAGACATAAGATCAAATAAACGAGATTATTTTCGTTTTTGATTTTAAACCTTGTCTTTTTATCCTTGAATTAATTGTAAGTGTAAAGCAAAAAAAAAATTGTGAAAAATATTTTTATTAGGGTTTTCTGATCCCAAAGGGGGTCCGAACCCGAAAACCCCCGAGGATCCGCCACTGTTTAAGATTAAGATATGAAGATTTTTTTTATGGAAGACTGAATCATATATAAATTTGGTTTTAGTTGTGCATTAAGATTTTTGGCTTAATTCAAGAAAAAAAAATATTGGCAATAATTATTATTAACTAATTAATTTAATTTATTTTATTTGATTTAACCACATACAAAAATTCGTTCTGGTGAAATAGGAAGCACCAAATATACTGCAAAACGAATTTTAATAAAATTCTCGATTTCGTTTCGCAGTGCACAGCCGAATAATTTGATTATTTTCATTTTAAAAATTATCTTTAGGAAACTAGTTTTTTTCTTTTCGTTAAATTAACAAAATAAAAAATTTCTTAAATCCTAGTCCCACTCAATTCTTTTAATGACTGTCCGAATAATTTTGTCTCTGACTGTCTATATATATGTATGTGCGTGTGTTTGTGCAGGTCAAAGTGCGACTGTGACAGGTTTCCGCAAAAGGCAGGTGAAGAAGGAGCAGCGAAGGAGCACAAAAAGCAAGAGGGTGGCCCTCTAATTGAGGTGGCGCAATCGATAGTTGGACATTTAATTAGCGTAAGTAAGTGACATTAAACTGTCAACTCATTCTCCCTAAATGTCTCCGGTTTTCGCTGTCCACAGACCCTGCAAAGGTCCTGCCTCTATATTTTTATCTGTGGGTTTGTCAAACAAGCCTTTGCTATAGGAGATTAGCAGGCAGGCTAATGAATTCGCGGTTATGGGCTATTTAATTATTAAGTTGGCCTTTATGTTCAGGGTAATTATGTGCAAATGTATTTTCAACATTGAATTGGAGACACCAGCATACCTAGAACAATAATTTCGAACCTTAAAACTTTAGTCTTTTGTAAATTAGTCAAGCAATTTAATAACTTTAATATTTTATAGGGAAATCTATTACAATACAATGAAAAAGTTCGTTGAAGCGTTATTCAACTATGTTGAATGTTAGTTAAAATGATAAATCATCAATTTGGTTCCAAAATTTTTATCACCATTTAAAAAAAAATTGAAGTTTGTGCAAACAGAACTATTGAAGCGTGCTGCGGAAATCGCAAAACGAAAACAAACCAATTTTGTTCCTTTTTGCGCGCTCCCAACTTCACTTTTTTTTTGTAGACATGCCTATTTCCTATTTCCCTTAATTTCCCTTTCGTTATATTTACATTTGATTAAAATATTGCTAGTATTATTTTATTTTGCGTTTTTAATAAAACAAAAACATATATTATATTATTATAAAATATATATTAGCTTAAGCAAAAACTAATAAATTTTGTTCCACGTTAAAGATATCCTTTCACATTTTCTTTTCTAAATTAAACACGATTATTGTTTTATTCTTATTACAATGGAAATAATTGTTAATTTGAGAAATTTTAGGTAGATTCTAAGAAGATAAGCGTAAAGAATATATTCGGCCGTGCCTTGCCAAAAAAAAAATTGGAAACGTATAAATTTTGTAAGTTTTCGTGCTTCCAGTTCCAAATTTTTAGCATTCAATATCTTCCTTAGCAGAGCTCTAAGCCTCACCACGACTATTCTAATATTATATTATAAAAGATATTTTGTTTATGCAAGACATGAACCTTTTATGCCAGATATGAGCATTATTTTGAATTGAGAATTCTATTTTTTCGGTTGACTTAAAAAAAAATAATTAAAAACTATTATTAAAAAAATACCTAACTTAAAATTGACATAAATAAAAATCTAAGAATATTAAATAATTATGTCAGTTGAAATTACGTGAAGTTTCGATATCGGATTCGTTTTTCGGAACACGACCGACTAACAAATTTATAGAATAAATTAACATAGTTAACATGCGTGTTAACTTGGTAGGTAGATACATTTTAATATAATATTAATATTTTTTATACCCTGTACCGTATGGTCCAAGGGTATATTAAGTTTGTGCAAGCCGAAAATGTATGTAACATATAGAAGGAGACGTCGGAGACACCCCAAAGTTACCTAAAATATGATCAGGGTGAATAGAGAAGTCGATATACCCATGTCCGTCTGTCCGTCTGTCCGTCTGTCCGTCTGTCCGTCCGTCTGTCCGTCTGTCCGTCCGTCCGTCCGTGTGAACGCCTAGATCTCAGAGATGGTAAGAGCTAGAGTTACACAACTTTCACATTAGATCCCATATTATTCCATAGGAGGCAAGTTTATTTTATTTTTTTGATATCGGGGATAAATTATATAGCTCCCATGGGGGTGTTTGAGACGACTCGAAAAAAAAAAGCGTTTTAGATGAATAATTCGTTTGTTTATGAAGATATCGTAACGAAATTTGGCAATCGAAAGTTTTTTATAGTTCCCTAATCACTCGTACCAAATTTGATCAAAAATCGGTTGACTATATCATATAGCTCCCATAGGACCGATCGGCCAAAAATAACTTTTTTAAGAAAAATTGGCTATATTTCGTTTTTTAATAAAGATATCCTAACCAGATTTGGCGTTTGGAAATTTTTTAGACCAATTAAGCATTGTGCCAAATTTGAACAAAATCGGTTGACTATATCATATAGCTCCCATAGGTCCGATCTTCCAAAAAATCGATTTTTAACAAAATTTGCTGTGTTTCGTTTGTTTGTTAAGATATTGGGACCAAATTTGACATTCGTGAGTATTTCATAGTTCCTAAGCACTGTACCAAATTTAATCCAAATCGTTTGACTAGATCATATAGTCTATAGGACCAATCGGTCCAAAAACACGTTTTTTATACAAAATTCGATGTGTTTTGTTTGTTTGTAAAGATATTTGAAATAACTTTGGCGTTCATATCTTTTTAAGGTATTTAAGCACCGTGTCAAATTTTATTGAAATCGGTTGACTATATCATATAGCTCCCATAGGAACGATCGGTCAAAAAAATTTTTGCTTAAAAATTCTTCTGTTTTTGGTTTTTGTGAAGAAATCGGACTTTATTACAAGCTAGTGGTACAGGGTATCCTAAAGTCGTCCGCGCCCGACTTTACGTCCGCCATTTTTTATATACAATATTGTTAAGTACTCAAATTTTCAAGTCTTCAAAAGGTCTCAAAAAGGAGAATATCGCTCTTAAGTCACTTCCAAATCCAAGTAATATGCATTGTTCTTTTCTATTCATATATTTAAAATCGGAGCATACTCGGCGAGACTTTTGGGAGATGCACATTTCTTCTATATTAGGAAAAAAAATATATTTTTTGCTTACAAAATGTATAAAAAGCAACAAATGATTTTTTTTTTTAATTTTTTCACGAATTGTTTTCAGAATTTATTTTTTTAATACACCTTAGAATAAAATAATTCTGTTTTTACACGGTAGATGTCTTCCAGAAAAAAACGTGTAAGAAAAGACATACATTTTTAAGCTGCCTTAAAAATAAATTGGAATTGAAAATTAATTAGAATATTAAACGAATTAGAGGCCCTTTACAACATTTCTAAAAGATAAGGTTGAAAAAATAGTTTTCTTTAAAATTTCAATCAAATAGCTTAATTTTTATACCCTGTACCGTTTATGCAAGCCGAAAATGTATGTATTATATAGAAGGAGTCGTCTGAGATACCCCAAACCCCCTAAAATATGATCAGGTTGACTAAAGAAGTCGATATACCCATGTCCGTCTGTCCGTTTGAACGCCTAGATCTCAGAGATGGTAAGAGCTAGAGTAACCAAACTTTCACATTAGATCCCATATTATTCCATAGGAGACAAGTTTATTTTATTTTTTTGATATCGGGTTTAAATTGTATAGCTTTCATAGGGGTGTTTCAGACGACCTCGAAAAAAAAGTTTTAGATGAACAATTCGTTTGTTTATGAAGTAATGAAATTTGGCATTCCAAAGTTTTTATAGTTTCCAAGCACTGTACCAAATTTAATCAAAATCGTTTGACTATATCATATAGCTCCCATAGGACCGATAGGCCAAAATAACTTTTTTATACAAAATTCGCTATATATAATTTTTTAATAAAGATATAATAACCACATTTAGCATTCAGAAGTTTTTAAGGGTACTCTAGCATTGTAGCAAATTTGAACAAAATCGGTTGACTATATCATATAGCTTCCATAGGGCCAATCTGCCACAAAATCGATTTTTGCACAAAATTTGTTGTGTTTCGATTGTTTGTAAAGATATTTGAACTAAATTCGGCAAGCAGATATTTTTTAGGGTATTAAAGCACTGTGTTTAATTAAATTAAAAAAAAAATTTTATTAAAAATTCTACTGTTTTTGGTTTATTATGAAGGAACCGGATTTTATTGCAAGGTAGTGGTACAGGGTATCCCAAAGTCGTCCGCGCTTGACTTTACGCACGCCATTTTTTTAAAATAGAAATTTTGGAAATTAATTTTTATAGACAGTGTAAAGGCAGAATTAGGTTTTTATGCACTTTTCTTATGTATCTTTTTGCTCTGAAAATTATTTTACCAAAATTTCATGAGAACTTTTTAATTTGTCTTAGATATCTTTTTACTCTATCATAATTTCTTCAATTTTTTTTTCTATGCGCCGATGCAGGTGCTAGGCAAAAAGATTATTTTTTAAATAAGGAATAGATAGTAGTTTCTCAAAAACTATTGAAATATTCCATTATGTTGTTTGGGCCTGAAAAAACTGTTTTCTAAGAATTCTTAAAAAGTAGTTTGTTTCCAAACAATCACCTGACAAGAGTTTGGCAGGTCTATTATATTGAATATAAAGATTGGCTTTATTGGGGTTTTTTCAAGTATTTCTTAATTTAATTAAGCTTACAAAAAACAATCTTAAAGTTTCAAAAAATAATTTACTCTTTTAAGGCCTTATTTTATCAAAATTGCATAAATCTCTTTACTGTCTATTGAAGCCTGCGTCATGCAGAAAAATAATTTATTTTTAAGAAGTAGCTTTCTCAAGAACTGCTTGAATTTTTATTTTCAAACAATAAATTTATTTGGCCAAAAAAAACTGTTTTCTCTGAATTCTTGAAATCGAGATTTTTACGAAAAATCATGTTAATGCCTTGCGAAAAATTGGCAAGTGAATCGAAAGGAAAAGCAGTAATTTAGATGAGTTTTTTTTAAGTATATTTTAAGTTCTTTAAGCTTCGAAAAAATGTGAAATTGGAACAAAAAAATTTAAGTTTTAAAAAATAATTTTCAGACAAAAATATATTTGTTTTGAATCATATTCTTTTAAAGGCTCCTCAGACTTTTACGGATTCCACACGTAACCGCATTTAAAGATTTGGTCTGATATAGGCCACAAAAAAGCTTATCATTCGCTTGTTCAGACAGTTTATTAAAGCTCTGCTGCAAACTTCTGAGATACGCAAGTTTTACAAATTCGAGACAACAACAGCTCCAACCCTCTGTTTATTGACCCTTTGCGAGTTCCAGTTCCACTTTAATCTTGTTTATATGTTTACCCAAGCCCGTATTCTTGGTTTCATTCCCCGCTGTAGGATTTAGCAGCTGGTGGTGTTGTCGGTGTCCATGTCCAAATGCAACTGGTGAAAAGTTTTCGAAACTTCATTTTCATTCAACTTTGTGATGTCAGGCGTCAATGCCGATTAAGAGATTTAGCACGTTGGTCAATGCGTCACTGGGTTGGCCACACTGCTGTCCCAGCGCACGAATGTCCATTTGGCAAATGCTTCAATCCCAAACTAGAAGCTCCAACCCTGCGTTTAGCTCTGCTGATGGGCAGCCGTATCCAATTTTAAGTTTAATTTGGCTGCTAAATGCAAAAACTGCCAACTAAACTGGCAACTGTCGAGTGTCGAGTGTCAAGCTCCTCAAATAAATCAAAACAAACCATGGCAGGACACTCACACACACGCACGCACACTCACACTAGCACGACTCTGTATACACAGATAAGCGAGGGCGGGCTAAAAAGTTATTTTCTTTGTAAATTTAATTTGATTGCGCAGCTGATCAGAGAAAATCAAAAGTGCGATTAAAGATGACTTTTGTTCGCTGAATTAGCGGTATCGAAGACACTATCGACAGTTTAATATTTGGATACTATTAATGGGTTTATTCAATATAGGCAAACATATCGAAGATGTCCTTTTTAACCATCTGACGCGTTTGGAGTCACCAAATCCCAAAACCGACCATAACATATTAATTAAGTAAGTCAAATTTTTATAAAAATTAGCCCTTATGGCTGCCACTGATGTCCAGCCTTCCCAGATAGTAGACAACTTGGGCGGCCTAAATATCGAATTCCAAAAAAATTCGTGTTCCGAAAAATTAAATCTCTACAAATAAGATAGCATGGAAATGGCATTCAATCAAAATTTAAGCCAAATTCACACATAGCTTTGTCAATAAATATATAAGATTATGGATGTTCGGTAGAAGTGGACAGATGGACCCAACTGAAACCTGGAAAATGTGTATTATTCTTCTTCAAAAGCATGTTATGTATATGCAAGCTCATTTTTTTTATTGATAATTGTTGAAAACTAAAAACGGTTCCTTAAGACGTCATTTTAAAAATATCTCCTTTTACAAACTCATGCATTTAACTTTTCTATTAAACATTTTGAAAAACTCTTTCTGAAAGTTTTAGTTTGGCTTCAAATTGGCATACTCATGTAGGTTGAGATGCAACTGATACGAATCTATGCTTCTTTTCGCTCTACGAAGCTTAGTTTATGAGTTATAGCCATTTGAAGTTGGAGCAATTAAATTATTTGAAAAATTTCGAATTTTTCGCGCTGTTCATCGATGTGTAGCTCAGAATTGGCATCTGGGTTATCATTTAACATTTCATTATGGGAACCTTCTTGGATTATGAGACTACTCCCTGGGGTGGGAATCATCTTAGAAATCCATGAGGCGCACATATCGCTACCACTCTTGTACAGCCTGTAAAGATTGAGTAGGCGATTCAACTATAATCAAGTTCTTTTCGGAATTTCGGACTAAATAAGAAGGATTTAGAAATACGTTCATGTCCATGCAAAAACGATTATAATCAATTTGGAAGTGACAATTAAGCATGTAAAACTTTTGCCCTTTAAATGATCCGACGGAGAGGAAATATCTATGCGTAGAGTTTCCTTATGGATGTTGTAAACGTACGCACTTTTCCGAAATATATAATTTTGGTAATGTTTCCGAAAGAAAGATTATTATGCATACCTTTTTAAAAAACGTTCTCCGGTGTCCATTTTCAATCTTCAACTGCTCGAATTATATTGGAGCTGGCACAACTTTTTATAATTTTGTTCTTTTTTACTACGTCTGTACAAATATAAAATCAAACTTTAATTGAAATATGATTTCAAAATCATCGTAGATTTAGGAGGTTATATTTTTATACGAAATACATTTAAAATTATAAATTTGTCAAGATGTATTTTTGTTTAATGTAATTTCTCAATAAAAGTCAATGTTGAGTTTTCGATTTCGCGTTGGACTTGGCTGGGTGAAAATAAGGGAAGTGGAACTTCTTCGATTTCGAGAATTTTGACATATGCTATAGAGCTACATGAATACAAATTTTGAATAGGATTCTGAGCTGAAATTTCTATGGCCTTTTGCAGCTCTTCTTTATAGCTGCATCATCTTCACCATATGGGCTTAATGCTTATGGTTATTATCTCGATAAAATGTAAAAGTGGGCTTGTTGTTGGAATGAAACGCGAGTTCCCTTTTTGGCACGAAATCGAACTATTTTTTCAGGCATACTGTTTTTGCATATAACGCACTTATCACAGATACAGTTGATCAGCATATGGCTAGCAAAGTTGTTGCCTTAGTTGCAAAAGTACTCTACTCTGCAACAACCGTGAACGCCCCAACAGGTTTTAAAAAAGGTCATCTGTAATATTCACAGAAAAATATAACACATTAATAGCAACAAAATAGTGTCTAAAAACAGAACAAATATATGTCAAGCCCAAGCGAATCTTTGTAGATCATCTTTAGAGCTTAAAAACCCACTTCGTCACTTGTAATTTAGTATTAAGAACTAATTTAAAAAAATTCGGCTAACAAAATTTTATTATATAATTTCTTTTAATCATGAACAAAATTGACGTTTACTGCGCTCTTAAATCACTTGCCAGACCAAGCACCAAGGAAGACATCCTTTACCACTGCAGAAATACATTCGTTTACTACGCTCTTCAACCCCCAAAAGAAAGTCATCTACATATGTGGGGTAGATGAAGCCAACCCTCAGGGATTCCTCGAATGCAAAAGGGCCAAGTATTCCATCTGCTTGTTCTTCATAACCCAAAAATGCAAAATTCTTAATATCGACGTCGAAAAGTATTTTTCAAAAGAATTTGTCGTGTCTTGAGGTGTTGTAGATTATTTCAAACTCCAATTCGTAGGGGAACACGCAGCTAATTCAGTTCCTTTGAGCCGTTTTTTTTATTTTATATTACTAAAAATTTTGAGAATTTTGTAGGTTTAGCAGAAAAGCAAATAAGTCTGTTAATTTCGAATGTTTATCAAGAAATAATAAGTAAAGCAAAGGCTACTTGTAACGAAAACGTTTTAGGGCAATTTGAAGCATATAGTTATATTATAATTCGTCGATAAATACCTTAGATGGTATTGGACAATTATAGAATAAAAGTTCGCGTGTCCTTCTAGAATCTAGATGTTGGCAACCAATATTTTATTATTAGGGTATACAAAAATAAATCGTAATTTTGAGACATTTCCGCCTCTATGAAGTTTTTAAACGATTTTTCCAGTTTTTTCAGCAAAATATTTAAAAAATAATTTGTAAAATTTCCAAGATATCAGCGCACGTTGGTAGTCTTTAATTTGTAAAAAAATAATGGGCGTGTTTGGGTAGAATTTTATTTCCCTAGCTATGGTCGAGGTCACTAGAAGTTCCAAAGCATACAGAGCAGGTAAATGACGGAGACCTACCGACAAAGTTTAATGGAACGCAAAATGGGATAAAAATTCATCAGCTAGTACAACTGTACATAGTACTCTAAACCGGTTTTCTGATATACTTATGTACTTAGATCTGTATAAACTTTACTACTATGTAAGCGTTACAAAAAAATGTTTATACCAATTAGTAAAAGGGAACAGATGGAGTACATTATAATCGGGCGTGCACGAGTTTGGGATACCCTGTGCCGGTGGCTTTAAAAAAAATCCGGTATTTTGCTTAAGAACACTAAAAGACATTTCATTGCCAAGTTAGGTTACGATACCTTCATAAACAACCAGAAACAGACGAATTTTTAACCGAAAATGCTTTTTTGATCGGTCGTTCCTATGGGAGCTATATTATATAGTCAACCGATTTTGACAAAGGTTGGTACAGTTCTTGGGTACTCTATAAAAAACTCCCGAGTGGCAAATTTGTTTACAATATCTTCATAACCAAAAGAATTATCCATTTAAAATTTGGACTTTATTCGAAGTCGTTTGAAACACTCCTATGGGAGCTACGTATGAAATGTGGCCCCGATATCAAATAAGAAAAATAAACTTGTCTGCTATGGAATAAAATAGGAACCTATCTGAAAGTTTGGTTGCTCTAGCGCTTACTATCTCTGAGACGGACAAACAGTCAGGCGAACATGGGTGTATCGACTATTGGGTGGTCTCCAAAGCAGAAGAAAGGGACCGTTGACCGTTACAATCACCGGATTTAAAAATACTATATGTTAGAATTGGGTGCGTCCTACTTCGATATACCTCGTACCAACACAATATATTGCAAAAAAGTTTACTAATTCAAGAAAAATGCTATATCTTCAACATTTTACAACCATTTATTTAGTAAAAATCTTATTTTCTTAGTAAAAGAGCGAAAAAGTTTTTAATGAAACGGATTTTGAAATGAAGGAAAAAAAAATTATTCATTGGAAATCTTCATTTTATGGCAATATTTCTAAATTGAACCCAAATCGATTTTTATGAATTGTGCAAATTTATCTTTAATTGCAAAAAAAAAAAATTTGATTGCTAATATGTTTTGAATATCAAATACGATAGGAAACGATTGGCTTAGAAAAAAAAATTTAAACAAATATTGTTTTTATAAATAGTTTAAAAAGGCGATTATTCCCAGCCTTTTTTTATCTCTTTTTTTTACGGAGGTTCTCATCCAAGTTGCTAAGTGTTTCTTGATTATTGCATGTCTTTAAAATATATGTCTTTCCCCTAAATAAGGCAAAAAAGCTGTCAAAACCGATTTTAAAGTAGCGTCTTACAATATGTACAAGTCCAAATTAATTATTTTACTATAATTTTGCAAAAAGTTTAATGGGTTGATCAAATATGTTGCTATGTTAAAGTCTTTCTTGGTTTACATTAATCTATGTTAATACTTTCGAGAATCCCATAAAAAAGGTTCCTGCACATTTCCAGCTATTGCTTTTAGTTCCGCGTTTAAGTACTTAATTGATGAGGATTAGACTACGTCATTTATCTAACTATTTTGAACATAATTCTTTTTAATTTACTACCACAATTTCCTTTTCTGTGGTTATATATAGTTACTATAGACATCTTTAAAAAAGAAATCTTATTCCAACATTAAATCCATAAAGCTGCTCTATTAATTACAATAAACTTTATTCTCTTTAAACTTAAAAATATGTAACATCATATTTTTGATTTTTTTCTACTTCACAATCTGGAATAGAAGCTAAAATTACCGAAACTAAATAAGTAGAGGAAATGGATGATGTAACTGGCGAAACTCAAGGAATAAAAGACAATAATATGGAAGTGGAACCTGACATAAAAGACAATACACTTGTTAGTTCCCATATGGACTTCAGCAAGATGATTCCTGTAGACCAGGTTCGATTCCTTACTGTTACTCAGCTCGAAATTTCAAAAAGTAATACATCTCATGGGACCTGGCTTCCTTCAAAACAGCAAAGTGAAATCGTTCTGGGGCAAGAACAAAAGTCTGAAGATAAAGGAGCTTTGCGTGCCGCAAGGAAAGATTACAATGTAAATATATGATGATGTCAACGGCTCAATCCAAATCTAAGTTTCCCAATTTTGTAAGCTCATTTAAAGGTATTACGAACACGATTAACAAATAAAAGCATATAATCCATTGTCCTGCGATTAGAATAGAACATTAATTTTTTGTTTTTTTCATAAGGCCTTAAAAACTTACGGAAATTATCTTTATACTTGTAGTACATTCTGAATTTAAAGGATACTTGGTGCTTTTGAATAATTTCGAATTCTTCGCATAGTTCATCCAAGTACAGCTCAGGGTTGGCCACTGGATCATCATGTGATCAATTCAATTTATATATCGCCATACGGGAACCTACACTGATGTCGATAGGCGGTTCTAAAGTTACTAATTCGGAACCCCCAAGTACATACAACCACATCAAAAGGAACTGCTTTATTATGAGGCCACTCTCTGGGGTGGCGGTCATCTTGGATATCCATGAGACGCACAATCTCCAAGAGAAAGTCTATGAGGCAGTAGATGAAGCCAACCCTCAGTTCGGCTGCATTTCAAAGACCAATTTGAAGGGGAAAACGCAGCTAGTTCAGTTCCTCTGAGCCGTTTTTTGTTTAACTTAATATTACTAAAAATTTTGAAAATTTTTTAAGATAAGCAGAAAAGCAAATAAGTCTGTAAATTTCGAATGATTATCAAGAAATAATAAGTAAAGCAAAGGCTACTTGTAACGAAAAAGTTTTAGGGCGATCTAAAGCAAATAGTTATATTATAAATCGTCAATTAGTTCCATTAAATGGTATAAGATAATTAGAAAATCGCTTGACTATATTATATATGTAGATCCCATAGGAAAGATCGGTCAAAAAAATATTATTGCTTAAAAATTCTTCTAATTTTAGTTGTTTACGAAGAAACATAATTTGGCAATCAAATGTTTTTGGTGTTCTTAAGCAATACGAGTATACCGGATTTTATTGCAAGTTAGTGGTACAGTGGTGGTAATAATTTTACTCTGAATTGTTATGGGTTGAATGCCTATATAACCAGCAAGTCGAACCCAACTCGCATTTCGAGTGTAAGATCTTTAAAACCGGTTAAGAATTGTAGATGCAATGAACCATGTTCGGAAGTTCTAATCTTCTCGCAATTACAGTTTTGTATGAGAAAAAAAATTTCCAGTTACGTCTTCAGGAATTTATATGCAGAAGTATTCGTGATTTTTCGTTCATGATTCCATAACATCTATAGTTCCTATCCGAATTTAAATATCTTAGATTCAAAATATTTGTAAAAGAAGTCTCTTTTAGCTTACAGCTCAATATTGTTTTTAACAGTTTTAACAAGCACATTAATAACTTTCGATCTAAACAGCACGCGATATTAACGAAAAACTAAAACAAGTGCCCAAAAACATGTTTTTCGCAAATATCTCGAAAACGATATTTAAGAAAACAAAAGGTTGCCATTTCCGTGTTTCACCACACCAAATTACCCCAAAAAACACTATTTTAGGAAGGTTAATTTTTGGTGTAAACTAACATAGTGTAATTTACGCAAAAATACAATAAAGAATTATAAATAAATTTTTAGAACTTTGTTGTAAATATCTCTTGGAAGTTTCATTTCATATAGGAATGTTAAGTTATGCGTCATCAATGTGTTCGCCAACTTTTCAATTGCAAATGCCCCAATCTCTTCTCTAGTCCACATTGATCACCAAAATATTATCTCTTTTTGGATGACTTGGCTTACCCGTAACTTCTCTAGCGTTATTATTTCAGCTCTACATCCAGCATTTTCTCTAAAAATCGAAGTAAAAGTATTAATCAAGCAACATGACTGGACGCGGCAAAGGTGGATAAGGTTTTGGAAAAGAAGGCGCCAAACAGTATCGCAAGGTTTTCCGTGATAACATCCAGGGCATAACCAAGCTATACGTCGTCTGGCTCGCCGTGGCGGAGTTAAGCGTATTTCGGGGCTGATCTATGAGGAAACTCGTGGCGTTATGAAGGATTTATTGGAAATCATCATTCGCGATGTACTTACACTGAGCATACCAAGCTCAAGACTATCACCGCTATGGATGTTGTCTATGCCTTGAAACGCCAGGGCCGCCCTCTATACGGATTCGGCAGCTAAGTTCCGAAATAGTTCTTGCGCCATCTCTCAATTAAACGCAGTTTATATTGAAATAATAAAATTTAACAACTGACAAAAGTAAATTTATATATTCCATAATTATAAACATATGTATGTGTAATATTCAACTAAAAGCACTTTGTAACTCTCAATTTGTATGTAAAAAGCAGAGCCTCCCTACTTATTCAAATTTTAAATATAATTTTAAAAATAATTTAAAAGATGGTTTCCAGGACATAACAACTAAGTAACTGATAATACAAGAAGAGTAAAGAATCAGACGATACTCGCACTGGATTACTACAGTACAAGCAGCTCCTTAAGCTTAAAAAAAAAGAGCCCCTGTCTGTAAAGTCGGTTTACGGACGATAATTTGACGTGATAAAGTCAATAAAAAAATCAAAAAAAAAACGTCTTTTTATAAGTAAATTTACATTATAATTGCGGCATCGATAGCCTAGCGACAATGCACTGGAGGAGACTATCATCCCAGAGGTTATAGGTTCGAATCCCACTTTAAGCCTGGTCCTGCACTTTCCACTTTTCCTATTTCCCTCATTAATCCTGTCTATTCAATATCCTTATCGATTGCTCCCATTATCGGTATTACAAAGGGCCTGTTCTTGGCATAAGTGAGTTGGGACGCTAAGTTCCAACTGCCGCCTTAACCTACCTACCTACCTACTTCATAATTCGAATAAAATCAAGCTAATTGGAACAATGGAAATCTGTTAAGATAAAATGCTTTTGGGGATCCTTCAACCTGTGTTTCAAATTGTTTTTATTGTACTTTTCATATATATTATATCCGGTATTTTTGTATGATAATGAAACTTATATAAAATGAGCTAATTATTTAGCTTATATGTACACTTACCAACGTAATTTGAAAATAAATATATTTATCAAATAAAATATTTTTATGCGAATTTAATTGTATTTTACAACGGTGATCTTTGCAATTTGTCAATGCCAAAAAATATCCCTTAAATTATTAATGCAATACCTGTGAGATATGTATATCGAACCTATATTAAAGGGGCTAGAGGAATGCGTACTCAACTGGAGACTGCATTTATGCAAGGTTTATGAAGCTTTTTATTGACATCATTCAATGCAGTCAGCAAGAAATTGCAAAATGTGAATACGACTATTTCTGAAGTGATCCCTTTGTTCAAAGGACTCATTAAAGTTGTGTCTGACACTCGTGAAGAATTCGATCAATATGAAGAGAAAGATCTCTCTATTTTCACATTTCAGGAATACAAACCACTCAGGCAGTGTCGAAGGAATCACAATCTACAAGCTGGTGAAAAAAGATACAATAGTATCCAATTTAGTGGCCGTGACAACTTTCGTGTCAACACAATCAACGTTATCTTGGACCGTACTTCGACAGAATTTAGAAGACGTAAGGCATTTCAAAAAATCTATTCGAAATTTTCTCTCATGACTGATATGAAATATCTGAGCAGCGAGAATTAAGTGAGAAATCCACCATATTGAGCAGCTACTACACTCAAGATCTTGAGGAAAATTTGGGAAATGAAATGGTTTTTTTCAATACTTACTACATCGAAAAGAATATTTCAAATTATTTTCCGCTGGAGCTGTTAAAAATGCTGAGACCGGATCATCTGCAGATCTTTAACCCTAATGTTGAAATTGCTTTGCGGATGTTTGTTTCAATTCGTATTTCGAATTGTAGCGCAGAAAGATAGATTTCTGTTTTAAAACGCGTAAAAAACTATCTCAGATCTGCATTTGGCGAAAACAAACTGAATGCTCTTGCGTTGGTAACGATAGAGTCGGATTTGTTTCTATCTATCGAATGTGAAGAGAACTGTGAATAAGAAGTGTTTGAAAAAGGGTTTTTGTTGAAAACCTTATCCATGCCGATGTCGAATTTGTTAATTCTGTTGTGTATTTCATTAAAATTGAACTATATTATAATAAAGCACTGATGACAATCACAATCGCTTTAATATATTTTTTCTTTTTTTTTTTGTGAAAAAAGCCCGGCAAGTTATAGATTGCCTAGGGGCGGAAAATATTTAAATCCGCCACTGCAACCAAGTATATTTTTCCTCTTTCCACACTTGCACTTTTCTACAGGAGTAAAACTTATAATAAACAAAAAAGTATTGCTGACTTACTTGCAAAATTGTTGGGACTCCATAAAAGCCAAAATTGTATTTATAAAAAAAAAATGTTTTAACAATTTGCACTTGTTAGATATTATATAACAATATTCGACTTTTTAAAAACTCAACACTTGCTGCACTCAGAATTAAATTATTAACCAAATTGCGCATTTTTTGTAAATTTGAAACACAAAAAAAAAAAACAAAAAAAAAACACTTGCTTTTTTAAGCCTCATGTGCCGCGTGCAGGTCTTACAGACTCTGCCTTAGATATAATTTAATAAAAACACAACAATATCAACTTGCAATTGATTTAATAAACATTTCTTGCACTTTTTCATAACTTTCAACCAGAAAACGCGCGCTTTTTTTTTTTGAGACTTCTGCGGCCCACGCACACACGCACAAATAATTTTACACAGCTTATTTACCAGTTAAACTTTATTTTGCCGTTAATATGCATTTTATTTAATAACAATAATTATATAAACAATATTAAATACTTTTTATATTATTTAACACTTGTTGCAATTTGTTAATAAATAAATTATTAATTTTTACACGGTTAAAACGAACTGAGCGCTCTTTTTTTCTAAACGTTTATTTACAGGGTTGCCGTATAGGCGCACTGCTGCAAGGGCCATTGAGCAAATCCAAGCTCTTATTGGCAATTGAGCCTATGACAACCCAGTCCCGCTCTCAAAAGAGAAGATAGAAAGAGCATATTAATAAAAATTTATTCAAATGAGTCGACCGTAGCATACCCTGCATAGTTTTTTTTCTGGTGCATATGTATGGTATATATTTTTGTGTACACTTTATAGGCAACATTAGTACTTAGGCATTTAATAAGCTCAATTAACTTTACCAATTGGCAAAATATAATTTTTTGTATTGCATGTAAAATATTTAAATGATAGAGCTGAAACAAAATTTCAGCTAAAACGGTATTTAAAGTTATTTGCGACAAGCTTTAAGCTCCCAAGTAATGATACTCTATTAATTTGATTTGGCATTTGTGTCTTGTTACATCCTTCATGCAAATTCATAATAGACTTTGCACCCTATGGATGAAGGGTATTATAAGTAAGTCAAAAAGACAACACGGTGATGCGCGCTGGTGTTTTATCAAAAATTATTAAGTTTAAAATCAGTTAGTGATTATATAAGCCACAAATGGCATTATTAGCTATAAACGCAATTGTTTAAATAATTATTATTTAAAGAAAATTATGCCGATCGTAGTTGCCGTTACTGTTTGCGGGCGTGAGTGTGAGAGTGCGCCCAAAAATACGTTTTCTTCATGCTTTTTTTGTGCAATGAGAGTAAAAAGTGCAAGTGTACGTGTGTGCGTGTGCGCGTATAGAGCAAAGATTGCGCTCTTTGGTTTCTTTTTGATCCTATTTTTCTATTCTATTTCTGTGCTTGGGTGCGAGTGAGAGGGCTGCAAAAATACGTTTTTTCTTGTTTTGTTTTGTGCAATAAGTGTAAAAAGTCAAGTGTGTGTGTGCGTATGCGCGTATAAAGCAAAGATTGCTCTCTTTCGTTTTCTTTTTGATCCTATTTTTCTATTGTACTATAAATATAAATGGAATAAGTGTAAGCAGTGCGGCTTATTAGTTGCCGTTTTGACAAATATGAAGTAGCTTGTCTTGCTTCTTTGTGTTTTTATTGAACGCATTTTCATGTGAGTGCAAGCAGTGCAATTTATTTAATTTACTCTAACCAAAAGAAACAATTTTATATAAAAAACTGAAGTTGCATTGCTTTTGTAGTGTTATTAATAAAAAATCAAACTTAGCTAGAGACATTTAATTAATTAATATTTAAATTATAATTTATATTTCTAACAATATACTATTTAAAAATTGCAATAAGTAACGATAGTTAACATTGGTAAACATGGCATTATCAGTGTTCAAAATAAAATATAAAAAATATGAAAAAATTATATTTTTTATAAGATTTTTGTTGAAAGTAAAGCACATTCAGTTTAGTTTTTTTATTTGTTGTAAATTATTTAATTTACAATCTCTCACTTCGACACTAACATAACTAAATTTATTAGAAAAAGTAATTTTTACATAAAACACGGCAAAACTCCATCGAGTAATATTTATTATTTTTTAAGCGCAGCTTTCTTTTATAAACATTTTAAAAACACATTCATCATGCTTTTTTTAATAATTTTATTTAATACATATTATGTAAAATTTACTAAAACGAAGAACTTGTTCAAAATATTGACACAGAATAAAATTTCGCATCGCTTCCATTCTGCTGGCTGTAAAAACAATTTCCACCGTCAGCTTGGCTTCAAATTATTTTTAAATTTTGCTTATTATTTGAACAAATTTTTAACGAGTTTTTTTTTGCAATTTTGCTAATAGGAAGAAGAATCTGAATATTTTATAATTTTCTGCTAGAAATCGAGTTCGTCTTTCTTTAAGTATTCGATTGTTAGTAAAGAACAAACCCCCTGTCATAGTTACCAAAACCAAATCAAATTTTATGCCGTTTTTATATTTTTTACATTAAGTAAATAATAGTTTTTTATTAATGAACAATTTTATTTTGTGGCACCAAAATAAATCTGTCATAAACAACAACAAAAGCAAACGCCAGCTGAAAACATGAAGTAAAGAAAGAGAGAGGAGACGCCTTTTTGTTAGCAACTTAACGCTCACACTGCGCGTCTACGTCACAAGATGGCGAATATTGAAAGTCTTACCAACGATCTCGAGTGTTAACGCTTTTAATACAAAAATCGTATACCTTAGGTTAGGTTAGGTTAGGGCGGCAGTTGGGACCAACATCCCAACTCACTTAGGCCAAGGATAGGCCCTTTGTGGTACCGCTAGTGAGCCAGTTCACCACTTTTCCCCACTTGTTGGGTCCCCTACGAAGGTTGAGGAAGCCATCCGGCTGCCTGAATGAACCTTAAAAGGCATTTTGGACTCTGTTCAGAGAGCTGAGATAGGTTGTCTAGAAAATGTGACTGTAGGAACCTAAATCTTTTTCTGCCCAGTCCTGGGCAGTGACAGAAAAAGTGTTCCACCGTCTCTAGCTCCTCTTCATCGCCACAGCTTCTACAGAAGTCGTGATGGGGAGCATTCAAACGGGATGCGTGGTTTCCTACCAACCAGTGTCCCGTGATGGCACGAATGACAGATGAGCACTGAGCTCTATTTAGACAGCAAAGTTTTTTGGTTCTTTTACTGCAGTATGTCGGCCAGGTTTGCCGCGAGATTCTACACGTGTTCGATGTCCGATTCCACGTTTTATTTGCACAGAGAGCGAAAAAGTTTCGTATTCTCAGTTTACAGCTGGCCATGGGTATACCCAGGCCCTCCTTATCTTGAAGGAGGATGCTGGTAGTTCCTTTCCTAGCCAGTTCATCCGCAATGCAGTTTCCCTCAAAGTCCCTGTGTCCTGGGACCCATATCAGGTGAATTGAAAGCTGCTCAGCCATCTCCCCTAGAGATAAGCGGCAGTCATTCACTGACTTCATACACGAAGTCATCGAGACTAGAGACTTAATAGCCGCTTGGCTGTCCGAATATATACAGATATTTTTATCTTGAATTTGCAGGTTTTTTATTGTTGTTAAAGCCTCCCGGATTGCTGTGACCTCTGCCTGAAAGACACTGCAGTGGTCCGGGAGCCTAAAAGCAATTCTAATGTCGAAATCCTCGACGTAGACCCCTCCCCCTACACGGTCGTCTAGCTTGGAACCGTCCGTGTATACCTTTATCGAGCCTGCTGGGCCTGGTACCCCAGTATTCCACTCCTCTCTGGTTGGAATATAGGCTCTGAAATTGGTTGTGACATGTTCCTGCGGTATGCAGTAGTCTGTGCTTTCGGGAATAAGTGGGTTCCCTTTAAGAATCTTTGCATGACCAAAATCTTGATCATTCCATTTCTTTGCCTCTCTCATGCGTAAAGCTGATAAAGTGGCTTGTTGTCTCCCTACCTTGTTCAGTGGTAGGAGATTTAAAATAGCATCTAAGGCTTCATTTGGTGTTGAGCGTAGAGCACCACTAATTGTAAGTTCGGCTGTTCGCTGAACCTTACTTAACTTTTTAAGGTTAGTCCCCTTATCTAGAGTAGGCCACCAGATCGAGACTCCATACATGAGTATGGGTCTAACAATGGCAGTATACAGCCAGTGGACTATGTTTGGGCACATTCCCCATTTAAGTCCAATGGCTTTCTTGCAAGTGTATAAGGCGATTGTGGCCTTTTTTCTTCGATCCTCTGTGTTTAGGTTCCAGTCTAGTTTACTGTCTAGTAGTAACCCGAGGTATCTGGCTGAGTCGCTAAATGGTAAGGTCGTACCGTTTAGCTTTGGATTTATGAGGGGAGGAATTTTGTACTTCCTGGTGAAGAGCATAAGCTTTGTCTTATTTGGGTTTACCCCCAATCCACTAGCCGTGGCCCATTCTGAGAGCGTGCGCAATGAGTAGGTCATACGCTCGCAGAGAGTTTGTGGGTATCTGCCCGAGAAGGAAACTGCTACGTCATCAGCGTATGCAGTTATTTTGCATCCACCCTTGTCTAGGGTACGCAGGAGTCCATTTATGGCGACATTCCAAAGGAAGGGAGACAGGACTCCGCCTTGCGGTGTTCCCCTACTTACATATCTTGTTATGTTGGAAGCGCCAAGAGAGGCTTTGATGACTCTGCATTTAAGCATCTGAGTAATGAGACTGACTGTCCTTGGACATACCCTGAGTTCCCTCAGTGCGTCTATTATGGTCTCAGGTGTGACGTTATTAAAAGCACCTTCAATGTCTAGAAAGGCCACTAGTGAAAATTCTTTTTGATGAAGTGACTTCTCAATTCCAGAGATCACCGAATGTAGAGCCGTCTCAGTGGAGCTGCCTTTTTTATATGCATGCTGTGAGTCGGACATTAGAGATTGAGGAATAGTGTTCCTCATTTGGAGGCCAATTATTCTTTCCAGCGTTTTAAGAAGAAACGATGAAAGGCTAATTGGCCGAAAATCGCTTGTGAGTGTATGAGTTGCTTTCCCAGCTTTGGGAATATATACTACTCTGGATACAAGCCAAGCTTTTGGGATGATCCCTGTGGTCATGGTTCTGGTGAAAATATCTGTCAACCACCGTATGACAGATTTTCCCCCGTGTTGTAGTTGCGCTGGGATAATATTGTCTGGCCCTGGCGCTTTGTATGGTTTAAAACTGTGTATGGCCCATTTAACCTTGTCATAAGTAATAATGTTTGGGACGATACCAGTTATGTTTGGCAGAGGGCTGCTCTCCGCTGGCTTATCGATAGAGCAGCCCGGAAAATGAGAGTTAGTAAGTAGTTTCAGCGATTCCTCGCTGGAAATAGTCCAGTTTCCATCGGATCCTTGAAGGTATCCAAGCGTGGATGGACATTTGGATAGCACCTTTCTGAGCCTTGCGGCATCAGTGGTGCTTTCGATTTCAGAGCAGAAGAGCTTCCAAGAAGACCGTTTAGCCTTGCGAAGCGCATTCTTATAAATTGAAAGGCTGAGTTTATACTCATTCCATGAGTTAACATCATCCTTTATCCTAGCAATATTAAAAAGCTTCCGTGACTTGTGCCGGAGTTGCCCAATTTCTGATGACCACCAGGGGGGTTTGGCTTTCCCCCTTGGTGTTCTTAGTTTACAGGATTTAATGAAAGCATGATTGCATGCTTTCGTTAGGGTATCGATTTGGATGTCATTGAAATCTACCGAATTGGGTCCGCTTGGCGGATTCGGAGGGAGAATTCTACCCATAATCTCTGAAAAGAGCCCCCAGTTTGCGGACCGGGGGTTCCTGAAGCTCTCTATAGAGGTTTTTTCAAAAGAAATCCTCGTCTCTATATAACGGTGATCCGAGAAGGAGTGGTCGTTAAGGACCTTCCAGCTCTGGATCCTATTGTATAGAGAGTTGGATGCCAAGGTTATGTCTAGGACTTCTTTCCTATTTTTAATAATAAAGGTGGGGTCGTTACCTCTATTGCATATTAGCATATGTGTGGACAAGATGAAATCAAAGAGTAACTCACCTCGTGCATTTATATCAGTGCTTCCCCACTGAGTGTGATGTGCGTTGGCGTCGCACCCCATGATAAGGTCGATTTCTTTGGCCTTGCTGTCTTCTATCAGGCTTTGCGCCAGTTGTGGTGGGGGGTCGCTCTGCTCATAAGCCATGTAGCAGGAGCTTACCCTTAGTCTGCCACATGCTGTCTCTAAGGTTGCAGCAGTGTTGTCTCCATCACTGTAATTTGATAGCAAAAATATGTGCAGATGCTTTTTTGCAAGAATGCAGGTGCGAGCTTTACCTGAGTTTTGTGTTGCCAAAAGCTTATATTCTTTTGTTCTCAATCCAGAAATCTGGCCTTTGCTGAGCCATGGTTCCTGGATGAGAACGATATCTACTTCGCCTTGGCTTAGGCGAAGTAGTAGAGCAGCTGATGCTGCTGTGGAGTGGTGGAGATTAATCTGAAGAAGTCTTAACGACATCTTCTCGATTAACCTCCACCACCGTTTTATTGTTCTCATCCTCGTCCGTGTCTTCAAGGATTGAGTCATCTAGCTGGCTTCTTCCGAGCTCCCTGGCGAGCTCCGATGACTCTGACACATACCCGTCGAGGATGTCTTCCTCGCCACTCATCTCGTCGATGGGAGTCTCGGTCCCTTCTGGCTTTATTTCGGGTGCGGTTTGCTTGCCGCCCGAGGTGTCGTTTCGGTACACCCGAATCACAGCTTTTTTGTAGCCGTATCTCACCACGCCCTCGGTTTTCTCTAAGGCTTCTGCTGACTCTTTGTTTATAGTCAGCAGAACCTGTCTAGTTGGGCCCTCCGTGCCCTCTACCTTGGCGATCCGCCAGTCATCCGTTTTCAGGTGTGGGTTGCACACCTGAAACAGCCTGAGGATCTTGTCTGGATCCTCTGGCTTGGCTGAGACCCACACTCTGGCTCTCGGCCTAAAGGGGACCTCTGACCAGTCCACCGCCACTAGTTGAGCTCCTGGGTAAACTTCACCAAGGGCTGCTATGGCCTTCTTGTAGGCCTCTGCCGAACGGATATCCTCGCACGCAATCGTCTTTATTGTGCCTTGATGCCATCCGACGTCATTGCAGAGTGGAGGGGGTCCTCCGCTTCTCTCCAATTCATCTAGAAACCGATCCTGCAGCTCGTTTTCCACCCCTTTCCACAGGTTCCGAGGTACAAAACCCTCCTTGTTGCCCTTGTCTAGGACACCAAGGAGGATCTTATTCCTCGCAACCTCGGCAAAGGAGCGGTTGAGGTGCTGCGGTCGGGTTCTTTTTGGCGGAGGCGCAGCTTCTTCTGCGGATCTCTGCCTTTTGACTTGGGCCTTAGGTTTCCCTGGGGCTGCTGGCTGGAAGCCCGGCAGGATACCTTTGGCCCAATCCACTAGCTTCTTACCCTCCGGAGTGACCTCCGGATTGGTAAGATTTTTTTGCAGAATTTCTCCTGCCCGTCGCCTGTCTTGGTAAGACGGTTTTGTTGGTGGTGGCATCTTGGGAGTAGCCGGCTCTGAAGAGTTGGCAGCCAGCCCTACCTTGGACGAAGAAGCGAAACTGGCTTGTTCCATTTTCTCGTCCGAGGGTGGGTTGGATTGCCTTCCCTCAGAAACTAGGGTAGACGGTGGGTTTGCCGTCTTGCCCTTGCCGGCACAATCCGGGATGGGAAGGACACCTTCTGGTTCCTTCCTCACCGCGCTTTTTGCAACTTTTATTGGGTTGTTATACCCTATCGTATTTTGTCGAGTTACGGTCTCAGGTTTTTGGTTGTTGTTTTTATTTTTGTTGTTTTTATTGTTATCCATATGTTGGTCCCACGAGTAGTCGGGAAGGGGTGAGTCACCCGCGGCATAGCCCGGTTACCGCGGGAAGCCATTTATTAAAACTGGAGGTCGGCAGGTATCCAGAGTTCGCAAAGTATCGGCTGAGACCCCCTCAGCCATTCATCCCTCGGCCTTTGCTGTTCCACCTTGGATTTGGGGTAATTTTATAGAGTATACCTTTTTTTACTGCAAAATTATTGATACTTATTTTGTATCTAATAAGGAGACGTGATCGAATTTACCATATCTTTCATAAAAAAAAAGTTTAAGGAAATAAATGGTCGAAACTTCTAATCGTAGAATGATTAAATTGTCAACCTATGTGTAGCTTCATAGAATTTAAAATTGTAAATTATTTAAGGTTTACACACATACGTGCAGAGTTCGTTTTGAATCGGACTATTATTTCATATAGGAGGAATACAAAGGTACATATCCTCACAATACCTCACAATACCTCACCTAGAAAAGCTCTTTCCCAAAAAGTATCAGTAATATTGATTTTAGAATGAAAAGGCGACCAAGCCGAACATAAGAAAATGCCCTCTTCGTCTGACAAATAAATTATTATTCAACATTATTTTTTTTATAAGTACTTTAATCAAAATCAGTTTTTTGTCAAAATACAAATTCATAAGAACTTTTATTTTTTAATTATTCTCTTGCATAGATTAATTTTAAGTCTCTTCTGTGATTTTTATGGTACTGGTAGCATAGCAGATTTGTTGACAATTTAAATATGTAAATGGTCAATATTTTGGAAGGCTCTAATATCTATTATTTTTTTAAGGTTTTTTCCGTTTTGATGCGTATTTTTAAAACTTGATTAAAGTAAGATTATTATTTTACTTAACTTGGAAACCGGTATAACAGAATACTTAGTATCAATTATATCAATTATATTTGGAGACAGCAAAGCTTGGGACTACAAAAACAAGGGCCACAAATTTTATATTTGGGAATACCACAAAATTAAATTTGTACCTACAAGGTAAAAAATTGCCATCTAAATTATTTAGATGTTTGCGTCTTTTATGTTTTTTTTAAGATCCCATCATATAAAAATAGATTAATTTTAAATCATTTTTATTTTTTTTTTTTAATTTGGTCAAAACATGCTTTGTTGCTTTGTTTGGCTGTACCCACACGAGTTGAACACGATTGAAGCACCCAATCCAGTTGATGCACGCATTGATAGCCTCGTGACCAGTGATGGGCAGTCTCTTAATTTGCATAACTCACGAGGCTATTGCCGCAAATTCTGCCGCAGCGCAGTCGACTTATGCACGGTCCATGCATGTGAATTCTTTCACACGTTTTTGCTTGATTACTGTTCTTGCTCTCTCGTGCGCCTGCGCTTACTGCGCTGCTTACTCACACAAAGCAACGTTTGTTTGTATGAGTTTTGCACGAAGCATCAGCTGACTTAACAGCTGCTAGCTTCGTATGTATATAAATCAGTGGTCGGCAAAATATACATAAATATGCATTTTTTTCTGCGTTTATATTGAACATATATAATATACATTATTATATATTATTACTATTGGACCCGGCACACGTTGTCCTGCCCAAACTTTTTGAATAGTCTCAAAGTGTATAAACATCGTAAAATTCTCTAGTTAGCTTATCTGGACAATCATAAGATTTATGGATTAGTTGACATTTATGACTTTCTAAAAAGCCGTATGGACGAACTTAAATATTCTTAAGAGAGATCGCATCTCTAATAAATTCATGCCCATTTGCGACTACTCTTCTGGCTGCACTTATTGTCCAATACCCAATTCCCGGTGTTGTACAATTTTCTACTATGCTAAGCTTAAAACCTCCATTGACAACCTCTAACACACGCAAAAATCAGATTTGGAATACATCGACGCGTTCAAGAGAACATCTGTAGCACGTAAAACATAAGTTTCTTTTATATGTATAGGTTACTTTAAAACTAAAATATAAAACGGAAATGTTAAGGTTGATTTTATGCCACATTTTTCAATTTCCCTGTTTATAAGTACATTTTTTGTTTCCTCTATATTAAATGACTTGACCAAGTAACTTAAATAAATAATTTAAAAATTAGAAAAGAAAAATATTATAAAATTTTTAAACTGTATCTAAAGTTCTAGCAAAGTCAAGGTCAAAATAAAAAAAAATTTGTCTAAAATTAAAAAAACTATGTTAGAGGTGGCAACGCTTATCACTTAGGGGTATGATAAAATATATGTTGGCCGATTCTCAATAGGCACACAAAATTTCATGAGAATCGGTACAGCCGTCTTGGAGGAGTTTGGTAAAAATTAAAAAAAAAATTAAGGGGTGGCAACCCTGGCTATAAAAAAAATATGTTGGCCGATTCTCAGACCTACCCAATATTCACACAAAATTTCATAGGAACCGGTCAAGCCGTTTCCGAGGAATTGGGAAAAGCTAAAAAAAAAATGTTAGGGGTGGCAACCCTGGGTATAAAAATAGACATTGGCCGATTCTCAGACCTACTCAATATGTTCACAAAATTTCATGAGAATCGGCCAAGCCGTTTCGGAGGAGTACGGGAACGAAAATTGTGACACGAGAATTTTATATATAAGATCATTATTCGTTTCTCAACTAATTCAATTTCATTCAATCAACGCGTTCATTATTCAACGCGTTGATCAACAAGTCTATCAACATCAAGCAGCTTATAGGTAAGTTTCGATAAATCGCAGTAACTAGGCCACGTGGCCCAATGGATAAGGCGTCGGACTTCGGATCCGAAGATTGTAGGTTCGATTCCTGCCGTGGTCGATTGAGCAAAAACAATTTTTTTTTATTTTAATTTTTATTTTTTAATAATATTTGTAAGGAATATATGCTTTTCAGATATTTTTATTTATTTCAAGAGGGTCTTATAGCTTGATAAATATATCATATATATGGTCTATAGCTTGATAAATATTTTAATTTTTCTAAAATAAACCTACTCTAAATCAATAAAATCAACTAGTTTTTTATTCATACACCTAAAATATTATATTTTCAAATACTTTTATTCGTTTACAAGGTATGTAATATGTTTTTAAGAAAACTCTACCAATTAATCAGTTATCGAAAGCTCGATGAATAATCAAAGTTTTGTTAAAATAAACCTATTCCTTACGTGATAAAGTCATAACAAAACATTGATTAAAAATTGCATACTTTTAGGATCTAAATTAAATAATTTATTATATTTATTTACAACTTATATACAGATGTAATATTTAAGATGCTCGAATCTGTTAAGGATAGGACGATGATAGACAAAGTAGGAAATCAAAGGAAATGTTTCAAGGGTAATGTGCCTTGAAAAAATCAAATTATTAACATCTGATATTTATTCGAGATTTTTAAATTTGCGTTGGGCTAGATGAAAATACATACATACTTTTAATTTAACCATGATTTAATTTTTTCAAGTTTAATGTGAATAAGAATAAAATTTAAACAAATTAATGTTAATCAAGTGTCAATTTAAAACGATGAAATTGTCATCAAAGCTGCTAAATGTTTCCAGATTATTGAATGTCTTTAAAATATATATCTTTCCGCTAAATAAGGCAAAAAAGTTGCCAAAAATAGTGTATAAAGTAGAATAAATATAAGTCAAACCCAACCGAATCTTTGTAGGTCATCTTTACAGCTTAAAAAATAACTTCGTCACTTATAATTTAGTATTAAGAATTAATATCAAAAAATTCGGCTAACAAGATTTTATTATATAGTTTCTTTTAATCATGAATAAAATTGACGTTTACTGCGCTCTTAAATCACTTGCCAAACCAAGCACCAAAGAGGACATCCTTTTACACAACAGAAGAACATTCGTTTAATGCGCTCTCCAACCTCCAAGAGAAACTCATCTATGTGGGGTAGATGAAGCCAACCCTCAGGGATTCTTGGAATGTAAAAGGGCCAAGTATTCCATGTGCTTATTCTTCATAATTCAAAAATGCAAAATTCTTAACATCGGCGTCGAAAAGTATTTTTGAGATGGCTCAAAAGAACTCGTCGTGTCTTGAGGTGTTGCATTTCAAAGAGCAATTCAAAAGGGAAGACGCAGCTAGTCCAGTTCCTTTGAGCCGTTTTTTGTTTTATTTAATATTACTTAAAATTTTGAGAATTTTGTAGGTTTAGCAGAAAAGCAAATAAGTCTGTGAATTTCGAATGTTTATCAGGAAATAATAAGTAAAGCAAAGGCTACTTGTAACGAAAAAGTTTAAGGGCGATTTGAAGCAAATATTTATATTATAAATCGTCGGTAAAATCCCTTAGATGGTATTGGAAAGTTATAGAATAAAAGTTCGCGTGTCCTTCTAGAATCTAGATGTTGGCAACCAATATATTATTTTTAGGGTATACAAAGATTAATCGTAATTTTAGACATTTTCGCCATTATGAAGTTTTCAAACGATTTTTAAAATTTTTTCACCGACATATTAAAAAAAAAAAATGGCTGACGTAAAGTTGGGCGCGGACGACTTTAGGATACCCTGTACCACTAGCTTGTAATAAAGTCCGATTTCTTCACAAAAAACCAAAAACAAGAATTTTTAAGCAAACATTTTTTTTTGGACTGATCATTCCTATGGGAGCTATATTATATAGTCAACCGATTTCAATAAAATTTGACACAGTGCTTAAATACCTTAAAAAAAGATCTGAAAGCCAAATTTATTTCAAATATCTTTACAAACAAACGAAACACATCGAATTCTGTTAAAAAATCGATTTTTTGGACCTATGGGAGCTATATGATATAGTCAACCGATTTTGTTCAAATTTGGCACATTGCTTAAGTGGTCTAAAAAATTTCCAAACGCCAAATCTGGTTACGATATCTTTATTAAAAAACGAAATATAGCGAACTTTTCTTTAAAAAAGTTATTTTGGCCGATCGGTCCTATGGGAGCTATATGATATAGTCAAACAATTTTGATGAAATTTGTTACAGTGTTTGGGAACTATAAAAAACTTTCGAATACCAAATTTAGTTACGATATCTTCATAAACAAACGAATTATTCATCTAAAACGCTTTTTTTTGTCGAGGTCGTCTCAAACACCCCATGGGAGCTATATAATTTATCCCCGATATCAAAAAAATAAAATAAACTTGCCTCCTATGGAATAATATGGGATCTAATGTGAAAGTTTGGTAACTCTAGCTCTTACCATCTCTGAGATCTAGGCGTTCACACGGACAGACGGACATGGGTATATCGACTTCTCTATTCACACTGATCATATTTTAGGTAACTTTGGGGTGTCTCCGACGTCTCCTTCTATATGTTACATACATTTTCGGCTTGCACAAACTTAATATACCCTTGGTACCATACGGTACAGGGTATAATACAATAATTTGTATATTTTCCAAGATATCAACGTACTTTGGTAGTCTTTAATTTGTAAACAAATAATGGTCGTGTTTGGGTAGAATTTTATTTCCCTAGCTGTAAAGATTCCCGAGGTCAAGGCCACTAGAAGTTCCAAAGCAAAGAGAGCAGATAAATGAGGGAGACCTACCGACAAGGTTTAATGTAACGCAAAATGGGATACAAATTCATCAGCTAGTACAACTGTACATAGAAATCTAAATGGGTTTTCCGAAAATTTCAAAATCCGTTCCATAGAAAAATTATTGACTATGTTTTTCACTATGCAAATGAATAACAAAAATGGGATATACTAACTTAAGTCTGTATAAACTTTTCTACTACGTAAGCGTTAGCAAAAAATGTTTATGCCAATAAGTAAAAGAGAACAAAAGAAGGAGTACGTTAAAGTCGGGCGTCCACGACTTTGGGATACCCTGTACCGCTGGCTTTAAAAAAAATCCGGTATATTGCTAAAGAACCCTAACAGAAATTTCATTGCCAAGTAAGGTTACGATACCTTCATAAACAACCAAAAACAGACGAATTTTTAACCGAAAATGCTTTTTTGATCGGTCGTTCCCATGGGAGCTACATGATATAGTCAACCGATTTCGACAAAGGTTCTTGGGTACTCTAAAAAAAAACTCCCGAGTGGCAAATTTGCATAAACTATCTTCATAAACAAACGAATTATCCATTTAAAACTATTGGATTTTATTCGAAGTCGTTTGAAACACTGCTATGGGAGCAACGTATCTAATGTAGCCCCGATATCAAATAAGAAAAATAAACTTGTCTGCTATGGAATAAAAAAGAATCGTATCTGAAAGTTTGGTTGATGTAGCGCTTACTATCTCTGAGACGGACAAACAGTCAGGCGGACTATTGGGTGGTCTCCAAAGGAGAAGAAGGGGACCTTTGGCCTTTACAGTCACCGGATTTAAAAATACTATATGTTAGAATTGGGTGCGTCCTACTTCGATATACCTTGTACCAACACAATATATTGCAAAAAAGTTTACTAATTCAAGAAAAATGCTATATCTTCAACATTTTACAACCATTTATTTAGTAAAAATCTTATTTTCTTAGTAAAAGAGCGAAAAAGTCTTTAATGAAACGGATTTTTAATGAAGGAAAAAAAATTATTAATTGGAAATCTTCATTTTATGGCAATATTTCTAAATTGATGCCAAATCAATTTTTATAAATTGCGCAAATTTATCTTAGTTTTTTAATTGCAAAAAAAAAAAATGTATTTGCTGATATGTTTTAAATATCAAATACGATAGGAAATGATTGGCTCAGAAAAAAAAATTTTTAAATATATATTGTTTTTGTAAATAGTTTAAAATGGCGATTATTCCCGGCTTTTTTTTATCTCTTTTGTTTACGGAGGTACTCATCCAAACTGCTAAATGTTTCCTATTTTTGGATGTCTTTAAAATATATATCTTTCCCCTAAATAAGGCAAAAAAGCTGTCAAAGTCGATTTTCAAGTAGCGTCTTACAATATGTACAAGTCCAAATTAATTCT
Organism: Chymomyza amoena; assembly: GCA_037043745.1. NCBI lineage: Eukaryota > Metazoa > Arthropoda > Insecta > Diptera > Drosophilidae > Chymomyza > Chymomyza amoena. The sequence goes on along the minus strand of JBAMAX010004800.1, from coordinate 466,218 downwards.
TTTATTATAATTTTGTAAAAAGTTGAATGGGTTGATCAAATAACTTGCTACGTTATAGACTTTCTTGGTTTACATTAATCTATGTTAATTCTTTCGAGAATTCCATAAAAAAGGTTCATATACATTTTCAACTATTGATTTTAGTTCATCGTTTAAGTCCTTAATTATTAGATTAGATTAGGATTAGACTACGTCATTTAGCTAACTATTTCTAGCACACTTCTTCATAATTTAATACCACAATTTTCTTTTCTTTGGTACTATAGACATCTTTAAAAAAGAAATCTTATTCGACATCTTTAAAAAAGAAATCTTATTCCAACATTAAATCCATAAAGCTGCTCTTTAAATTACAATAAATTTTATTTTCTTTAAATTTAAATATATAACATCATATTTTGGATTTTTTTCTACTTCACAATCTGGAATATAAGCTAAAATTACTGAAACTAAAACAGTAGAAATGGATGATGTAACTGGCGAAACTCAAGGAATAAAAGACAATAATATGGAAGTCGAACCTGACATAGAAGACAATACACTTGTTAGTTCCCATATGAACGACTTCAGCAATATGATTACTGTCGACGAGGTTCAATTCCTTATAGTTTCTCAGCCCGAAATTTCAAAAAATAATACATCTCATGGGACCTGGCTTCCTTCAAAACAGCAAAGTGAACTCGTTCTGGGCCAAGAACAAAAGTCTGAGGATAAAGAAGCTTTGCGTGCCGCAAGGAAAGATAACAATGTAAATATATGATGATGTCAACGGCTCAATCCAAATCTAAGTTTCCCAATTTTGTAGCACAGTATTACAGGTATTACGAACACGATTAACAAAAAAAGACATATAATCCATTGTCCTGCGATTAGAATAGTGCATCAATTTGTTTCTTTTCATAAGGTCTTAAAAACTTACGGAAATTATCTTTATACTTGTAGTACATCCAAAATTTAAAGGATACTTGGCGCTTTTGAAAAAATTTCGAATTCTTCGCGCAGATCATCCAAGTACAGCTCAGGATTGGCATCTGAATCATCATGTGACCAAATCAATTTATATATCGCCATAGGAGGTTAAGTTACTAAGTCGGGACCCCCAAGTACACACAACCACTTCAAAAGGAACTGATTTATTATATATTATTTAATATTAATTAATATTTAAATTCTTCGGAAATTCGGAGTACTCTCAGTTCGCGAAGAAAGTCAACACCAGATCTGTATTGAAGCTTTAAAAACTTTTTATTTTAGAGATTTTTAAATAAAGTGTACGACGAATCGGGATATTAAAAATATTCATATCTTATACTTAAAAAATTTCCAAATTTAATTCCAATATCTTCACAAACAAACGAAACACAACAAATTTTGTTCAAAAAACGATTTTTTTCGAAGATCGGCCCTATGGGAACTATATGATATAGTCAACCGATTTTGTTCAAATTTGGTACAATGCTTGGCTTCTCTAAAAAACTTCTGAATGTCATATCTGGTTACGATATCTTTATTAAAAAATTAAATATGGCGAATTTTGTATAAAAAAAGTTATTTTAGACGATCGGCCCAATTAAAGCTATATGATATAGTTAACCGATTGTGATCAAATTGGGTACAGTGCTTGGGAACTATAATATAATATGACTGACAAATTTCGTTACGATATCTTCATAAACAAACGAATTATTCATCTAAAATTTTTATGTTTTTTCGAGATCGTCTGAAACCCCCCTATGGGAGCTATAACTCTTAACTAGCTAACTTGTCTCCTATGGATAATATGGGATCTAATGAGAAAGTTTGGTTACTATAGCACTTACCATCCCTGAGATCTAGGCATTCAAACGGAGAGGCGGACGGACGGACGGAAAGACGGACATAGGTATATTGACTTCTTTAGTCACCCTGATCATACTTTAGGTAACTTTGGAGGGTCTCCGAAAATTCCCTCTATATGTTATATACATTTTCGGCTTGCACAAACTTAATATACCCTTTGTACCATACGGTACAGGGTATAAATACTCCAGGATAGTCATGGATAATTTCCCTCGAGAGGTGTAGAGCTGTGCTAACAAAACCTAAGGGTTATTTGATAAGTTGATGGCAGGAAAAAAAGTGGAATTGAGAGCACGTAAAAACGAATCCATACAAAATCGTTCGTTTTCTCTCTATTTTTTTCAGTAACATTCTATGTATATGTTCGAAGAGTGCATAAAAAAATAAATTTTTTGGATTTCAATCGAGCGAAATCCTAAAAGTAAAATTTAAAGAATTTTACTTTATCAGATTTTAATAATTTTTTTTTTCTGAAATTAATGTTAATATTCTTTTGTCTAATTTCACTTCGGTATTCATAAGGCTTTGTACGAAACTTAAAGTTAATTCGGTGATTTTTAAAATCTCTGAATTAATTCAGCAAAGAATTTGCGAAAAAATTTAGTAGTTTATTGATCAAATATTTAAAGGAAATTATTTCAAGCGGTGTAAATCGGTCTAAAAAGGCGTTGAAGACGCATAGCATTCTGATGGACCTTCAACCTCAAAAAACGAAGCTTATGTTGAAGATATTAAAGATTTGTGCTTCGTATTCGAGCCATCGAATTTTACCTTGATGATTATGTTTGAGTTTTAGAGGAATTCGTCAATTTCATTTTCAATCGCGTCAAATCTCGATAGTACCGAGACCACAATTTGAATAATAAAGTCAAGCCGACAAATGCCTTTACAGCTTTGATAAACGATTGGGGAAAACTTTGATATAAGTGACTTGTGCTCGAAGAAGATTACGTTAAAGGTTTCAAATTTTAGACCAAAATAAAAAAATCTACTGCCGGGGACAATGTGGAAATATGTTGACATGATTCAAAAATCGTTATCTACTCAGGAAAAATGCGCATCGGGTGGAAAAGGTTCGTATCTCTATCTCTTATAGTCTCCGAGATCTAGGTGTTCATACAGACGGATGGACGAACGGACAGAGGTACATAGCTCAATCGCTACCCGAGGTTATGATAAACATTTTGGTATAAAGGACTTGGGGTCTGCCGCGCCTCCGCTTTACATACATTGCACAAATCTAGTATACTCTTTGCACTATTAAGTATAGGGTATAAAAATGTAATACGGACAAGGCGATGCTCGACAGTGTAATAACCTGTAACTTTTTTCTCGAAAAAAATTTGATGCGCCCCATGAATTTTCCGATTAAATCATCAAAAACAAGTTCCATAAATTTCTATCAATTCTGATGAAAATCGAAAGTTACCTTTAAGACGTCACAAAAAGTACTTTCAAGTAGATATGTTAAGCAGTGTGGAAGAAAACGTTTATAACGCTGCTAGGCGACTTTTTTACAAAAAAATAAATATGAATAAAATTAACAATTATTTAAACCATTAGCATAGAATGTTAGCTTTCGTTTTTAGAAAGACGTTTTCACTGCTTAACTTTGCTAATTTTACTATATCTACTTCTTGCGTTTATTTTTTAGCGCTTTCATCCTTAGAGCCTTCTTCCGTTTTTTTTCTAGTTCTTCCAACTCTGCCTGTTTCTCCAACTATAAGCACAAAATACTTAAAACTTATTTTCGTTAACATTTTTATCAGCTCACCTCAAGTTGTTGCCTTACTTGCTCAGCCCGCTCTGCAGCTATTTTATCCAGGACCTTTTTAATTTTGGCCTCAAACAAAGCAACCTCTTCCTGATAGAACTGTATCTCAGTTTTGGTGTTTACCAAATTATTTTCGTCTTTTTGCAAATCACCTTCAGCCATATAAACATCATGTTCGATTTGTATTTCCAAACGCTCGTGTTCCTCTGCATATTGATTAATAAGATTTTCATATTGCAGTTCGACGGCGTTAAAGATGTATTTGTCTTCCACCATCAACTTGTTAATATGTTCTATTTCAGCTTGATGTTTCTCAATCTCAAGAGTGGCTTTAAGGTCTAACTGCTCACAACGATTTTTCATCATGTTAATACGATAACGATTCTGAATGGGCATCTTAACTGAATACCAGAAGAAACATGGCAGTCATTAGATTAAACAGCTAGCAAAGATTTCAGCAAACTTACTCTCCACCTGTGCAGCCAGCTGCTCGACCTGATCACGCAAGGTGTCTACTAGACTACTCCGTTTTTTATGAAAGAGTGTTTCGACCAATTTATTATGCTGTTTGTGTAGGGCCTGCTGCGGTGCTTCTGCCATATCGCGTACATTTATCAAGGTATTGCTGTCAAGTGTTTGGAAAGGAAAGATTAAGGAAGCAACTTTTTCAGCTCTGCTGTGACTTACGCAACATCCACTTTGGAGTACTCAGCTACATCGCGATCTGCTGCAATATCTTCATACATTAGTTCTATCAGCTTCATTAGTTCCTGTAAATCTATGCGAAACTTGGAAAGATCCTGATAATCCAAATTTGACTCACGAGATGTAAGTTTATTATAAACTGAAAAGGGATTTTTTAAACGACGAAATACATCATCTACGGACCAGCCAAACATTAGCTGCGGCATCTCAGTGGTATCGCCAGGAAACATATTATATATAGTCTTCAGCCTAGATTTAAGATCTAACAGCAGATACATTAAGGCTGATCTGCCCATTTCTGCAGTCATATCATAATAAGTCATTTTCATAACACCTCCTAAAGTAATTTTCCACTGATATTCAGCTCTTTTGCGTTGTCTGTCTGCGGCTTCCTTTACTTTCATTGTGAGTATGTTGTCTATGTAGAATTCGTCGATCTGCCAAAACTCCGACTCTTGATCTAGAAAATTTTGCAATAGAAGTTGCCTCCCGGATGGCTTTTTATTTGCATCATCATCTTCAAATTCCTTTGTCTTCTGTGGCACTCTTATAGTGATTGTTTTTTCTAATTTTTGTACCTTATTTTTATTTTCTACTTCAGGTTGTTTAAAGTTTCGGCGCAGATATTTATTCCACTTGTCTTCTTCTACCTTAACTAGTTTGATCTTGGAAGCTTCAAGGGGAAAGTCTCCCAAAGCGGCTCTTAAGGCTGCGTCGCGGCAGAACGTCGGATTAACACGCTGCCTCAACTCAATAAAGTTGATACTTGGTAGCGACATTTTAAGGTATATATATTACTATATTTTGTAAGTTTTATAGGTACTTGTTTGAAATTATATAATATATATGATAGAGTTAATATATTATATACTTGTTTGAAATTATGTAATTTCCTATTGACGCTTAACTAAAAGCACAACTGGAATGATATACTCAAGCCTACTGTATGGCTCAAAAAATTTATATATTATATATCCACGAAACACACATTTCGTTTCCTCTTTTGCACATCCTAGGAGATTTAACTGTAGTCAAAATCTTTTCGGAGTTTTGCTAATCTCCAAGAGCAAGTCTGTGAAGCAGTAAATGAAGCCAACCCTCAGGGATTCCTAGAATGCAAAAGGGCCAAATATTCCATATGCTTATTCTTCATAACCCAAAAACGAAAAATTCTTAACATCGCCGCCGAAAAGTATTTTTGAGGTGGCTCAAAAGAATTTGTCGTGTCTTAATACGAAGGCGAAGACTCAGCAAGTTTAGTTCCTTTGAGCCGTTTTTTGTTTTTTTTTAATATTACTAAAAATGTTGAGAATTTTGTGGGCTTAGCAGAAAAGCAAATAAGTCTGTAAATTTTGGATGTTGATCAAGAATTAATAAGTAAAGCCAAATAGTCTTATCATAAATCGTCGATAAAATCCATTAGATGGTATTAAATATTTAGAAAATCTAAAATCTAGATGTTGGCACCTATTATTGTTTTTTTAGAGTTTAAAAAAAATGATCCTTTTGCAAAAGAATATTTATTTTAGAGAAGAATAAATTGTTGTAAATGCTGGATTAAAAAAATGAACTATAATCTTTTGGATAGCAATTAAAAAAATTTAAAAAAATAGATATATTTAAGTTCATTTAACAGTGTGCTTTATTTTTATAATTTATGTGTTTTACTTAAAGGTAGCCACTGAAATTTATAGAGTTAGATATAATAATCTTTTATGAAATAAAGTTGATATAGGCAAAACAAAATATTTTAAAAAATGCAGGAGTCGCCTCATACAGAAAAAAATCAATATTTGTAGGCTTACAATTCTCCATCAGTTAAAGCTTCATTGGCATAAGAACTTCGAATAATTTACTTAAATTGTGTATTTTAAAAATATTACTTTATTACGAATATTACGAATTTTTACTCCGGTAAGAAATAATTTAAAATATTCCATTATATTTAGGTAAAGCCAGATGATAACAAATTTTTATGGTTTATGATAGATTTATGAATATTTGCTATTATTTACTTAATGTAAAAAATAAAAGAGCATAAAATTTGATTTGGTTTTGGCAACTATGACAGGGTGTTTGTTCTCTACTAACAATCGAATACTTAAAGAAAGGCGAACTCGATTTCTAGCAGAAAATTATAAGTTTCAGATTCTTCTTTCTATTAGCAAAATTATTAAAATAAACCTCGATAAAAATTTTTTCAAATAATAAGCAAAATTGGAAAATAATTTGAAACCAAGCTGCGATGCGAACATTTATTCTGTGCCAATATTTCGAACAAGGTCTTCATTTTAGTAAATTTTACATAAAATATATTAAATACAATTAATTAAAAAAACATGATGAACGTAATTTTAAAATGTTTTTAAAGGAAAGCTGCGCTTGAAAAATATTAAATATTACTCGATGGAGTTTTGCCGTGTTTTGTGTTAAAATTACTTTTTCTAATTTTACTTATTGTCGAAGTGAGAGATTGTAAATTAAATAATTTACAACAAATAAAAAAAACTAAGCTGTATGTGCTTTACTTTCAGCAAAAATCTAAAAAATATATATTTTTTATATTTTATTTTGAACACTGATAATGCTATATTTATTGACCTATCTTAATTATTGTTTGAAACATGAATTTTTAATTTAAATATTAAATTAATAAATGTCTCTTGCTTAATTTGATTTTGTTTTAATAACGCTACAAAAGCAATGCAACTTCAGTTTTTTATAAAAAATTATTATTTATTTGTTTCTTTTGAATACAAAGTAAATGAAATAAATTGCACTGCTTGCACTCACATGAATATGCGTTAAATTAAAACACAATGAAGCGAGACAAGCTACTTCGTATTTGTCAAAACGGCAACTAATAAGCCGCAATGCTTACTCTAATTCCATTTATATTTATAGTAGAATAGAAAACTAAGATCAAAAAGAAAACGAAAGAGAGCAATCTTTGCTTTATACGCGCATACGCACACACACACTTGACTTTTTACACTTATTGCACAAAACAAAACAAGAAAAAACGTACAATATTTTTGCAGCCCTCTCACTCACACCCAAGCACAGAAATAGAATAGAAAAATAGGATCAAAAAGAAACCAAAGAGCGAATCTTTGCTCTATACGCCCATACGCACTCATACACTTGCACTTTTTACTCTCATTGCACAAAAAAGGAAAAAAAAATAGCGTATTTTTGCGAGCATTCTCACTCTCGCACTCACACCTACGCACAGTAACGGCAACCACGATCGACATTTTTTTAATTTTCTTTAAATAATAATTATTAAAACAATTGCGCCTTTAGCTAATAATGCCATTTGTAGCTTATATATTCACTAACTGATTTTAAACTTAATAATTTTTAATAAAACAGCAGCGCGCATCACCGTGTTGTCTTTTTGACTTACTTATAATACCCTTCATCCATAGGGTGCAAAGTCTATTATGAATTTGCATGAAGGATGTAACAAGACACAAATGCCATATCAAGTTAATAGAGTATCATTAACTTGGAACTTAAAACTTGTCACAAATAACTTTAAATACCGTTTTAGCTGAAATTTTGTTTCAGTTCTATGATTTAAATATTTTACATGCAATCAAAAAAATTATATTTTGCCAATTGTAAAAGTTAATTGAGCTTATTAAATGCAAAGTATGCCTAAGTGCTAATGTTGCTATAAAGTGTACACAAAAATATATACCATTCATATGCACCAAAAACAAAACTATGCAGGGTATGCTACGGTCGACTCATTTGCATACATTTTTTTTAATATGCTCTTTTTATCTTCTCTTTTGAGAGCGGGACTGGGTTGTCAAAGGCTCAATTGCCAATAAGAGCTGGGATTTGCTCAATGGCCCTTGCAGCAGTGCGCCTATGAGGCAACCCTGTAAATAAACGTTTAGAAAAAAAGAGCGCTCAGTTCGTTTTAACCGTGTAAAAATTAATAATTTATTTATTAACGTGTTGCAACAAGTGTTAAATAATATAAAAAGTATTTAATATTGTTTATATAATTATTGTTATTAAATAAAATGCATATTAACGGCAAAATACAGTTTAACTGGTAAATAAGCTGTGTAAAATTATTTGTGCGTGTGTGCGTGGGCCGCAGAAGTCTCAAAAAAAAAGAAGCGCGCGTTTTCGTGTTGAAAGTGAAAAAGTGCTAGAAATGTTGCAAAATTAATAATTGCAATAAATCAATTGCAAGTTAAAATTGTTAAGTGTTTTTATTAAATTATATCTAAGGCCGAGTCTGTAAGACCTGCACGCGGCGCATAAGGCTTCATAGAGCAAGTGGTTTTTTTTTTTTTTTTTTTTTTTTGTGTTTCAAATTTACAAAAAGTGCGCAATTTGGTTAATAATTTAATTCGGAGTGCAGCAAGTGTTGTGTTTTTAAAAAGTCGAATGTTGTTATATAATATCTAACAAGTTCAAATTGTTAAAACTTTTTTTTTTATAAATACAATTTTGGCTTTTATGGAGTCTCAACAATTTTGCAAGTAAGTAAGCAATATATTGTATTTTTATTTATTACTAGTGAGCCCGGCAGACATTGTCCTGCCCAAACATTTTGAATACTCTTAAAGTAAATAAGCAACCTAAGATTATCTATCTACTTAGCTTATCTGGAATAATATAAGATTTTTAGATTAGTTAGCAGCTCGATTCAAACTTGCACCATTATTAGTCGAATGTCGCGCTTCACTGGTCTGTCTTAACTGAATTCTTTCATGTTCATTGCGATCTTTACGTTCCTGGGCAGTACGATTAGATTGATAATTAATTTCTTTCAATTGAAATACATCAGACATTGAGCGATTAGGAGACGGCATTCCTATTGCTTTATTACCCATCGCCAAGTTTAGATTTTCAAAAAGGTTACTTAACTCGGCTTCAAACATTTACGTCTTGACCAGAGGGACCAAGATTCGATTCCCAATAGGGGAAATATATTTTTTTTCTTTTAATTATTTATTTTATCCGTAATACTTATACAGTAATACTGTACCACTGGCTTGCAATAAAATCCGGTTCCTTCATAAAAAACCAAAAACAGAAGAATTTTTAAGCAAAACTTTTTTTTACCGATCGTTCCTATATATGATATAGTCAACCGATTTCGATCAAATTTGGTACAGTTCTTGGGAACTATAAAAAACGTCCGAATGCCAAACTTGGTTACGATATCTTTATAAACAAAAGAATTATTTATTAACAACTTTTTTTTTTGAGGTCGTCTGAAACACCTTTATGGGAGCTATATAATTTAACCCCGATATCAAAAAAATAAAATAAACTTGTCTCCTATGGAATAATATGGGACCTAATATGAAAGTTTGGTTACTCTAGCTCTTACCATCTCTGAGATCTAGGCGTTCAAACTGACGGACGGACAGATGGACATGGGTATATCGACTTCTCTAGTCCCCCTGATCGTATTTTAGTCAACTTTTGGATGTCTCCGACGACTCCTTCTATGTGTTTCTTACATTTTCGGCTTGCACAAACTTAATGCACCATCCGGTACTGGGTATAAAAATAAATTATGCTTGAATGCGTATAATTAAAATCTTTTTAAAATAGTTTTAAAAACTCTCGTCGTAATTTAGACGGACGATGATCACAGTGTGCCCAAAAAATATGCCGATGACAATGGCTTTCCAGAGTTAAGTTGCAGTGTATAAACGTGATTTCTTAACTCGGTCAATTACTTTACAACCTGCCCTCGAGCAAATGATGTCACGCAGTTGAAAAACGTGAGCTGCGCTTGTGTGTGTTAATGTGTCGTGTGCCTGTGTGTGTGTTGGGGTGTTTGTGTGTGCGTCAGTGTGTGTGTGTGTGTTTGACATGACAGGCAACTCAAGCGACATCCGACTTCATTTTATAGTTTTTGAGTGACTAACCAGCAATAAGTGCGAGCATGTCAGCAAGTGCTAAAATGATACATACTCACAGTCACTCACTCACTCGCACTCATGGAAGGCGGGACTCCTTATGGTGTAGCTGACATGTCCATGTCACGTACTTGAGAACCAAAGCATCCAACTACATTGCTTTGCTCCTTCTTTTTCCCTTTTCAATCATTTCAACTTATTTCTTTGCTTTCGCCTTGGCACTGTTTTAAGCGCACGCCTCCCGATGCTTTATTATATATACAATATAGAGTGCGTGGAATCCTTTCCAGCTATATGTAGGTATATGCGCTTTTTATGCCATCTACGTGCGTTTTTATCGATAGCCCATCCATGGGTAGATGCACATGACGGCAGGGCTATGGATTCCAAAGGGGGACGTTTGGGTAAGAAGCAGTCTTACAAATCAAATATATTAGCTCCTGGTTCTCACTATTGGTCAATGAATTATTGAATATTTGCAATGCAAAAATGTTTTTTTTTTAAAACCCATAGATCACAGATTTGGCAAATTTCAGCTGGCTTGGACGAAAGATTAGCATAGCCCCCAGTGAACTTAAACTTCTCATCATCATTGGCGAGACAACCCTGATCGGGTCTTGGCTTTCGCTTCCATTCATCGTGATCTCGGGCTTGTGTACTCTAACATTGTTGTCCTTATTCCCCTGCAGCTTCATCGACCCCATCCAACCATCTCAACTTCGATCGAACTCTTCTTCCAATCATTATTCGCTTTGGAGGATAGCTTTCGTTTGCTCTAGTTAGGTGGTCAGAACATCGTAATCGGTTTGTTTTATTGAATGTTATCCTGTCGGGGTCGCAGGATCTTACGTTCAAATATTTGAAGGCGGGTTTTCACCCCTCTCTTTCCAAGAGACTACTTTTTAGTTGTGTCTTTGTAGTTAACTGCAAATTTCCTCCTCCTACGCCACTGTGCTGCCAGTTCTTTCTCGCATCCAGACGTCATCTACAAGCTCAAGATGTTATGAGCGCTTCAATATTCTAATATAATTATGTAATTCTTACATGCACATTTTTCAAGATGTGTTTTATGTACTCGTGTCCTATCCTGTCCTAGTTAAATGGCACATGCATGCCTGAAGGACACGCGCACACACACAGAGATCCACACACTCAAACACTAACTTCAATTAGCAGATAATTTTGTTTGACTCATCGTTGCTCAGACTTAGTTAGAGAGGAGCAAACCAAAGCAGTTACCAACCATACGACGTCCAAGCCGGATGATAGACCAAACTCGAGCTCTTTGGCTAATCAGAGTTCATCAGTAACGCTAATTGAAGCGCTTTTAGTTGAAACCATAAAAGCGTGTCCTAGATAGGTATATAGGTATATAGCAACTATGTACATGCATGCATTTGTATTTACATATACACAATATACATAGGTAGATGTTGCATATGGGATGAGTGGCATAATCAAAGTGTCAAAAGCTTTGACATGTTACGTTGGCTGAAATGAAAAATGATTTACTGGGTAGGGACTTGTAGCATATTGCCCTTTATATACTCTCAAGCTCCTGGGATTAAGGGTATTACATAGATTTGTGAAGTGTATGTAACAGACAAAAGAAGATTGACGTAGATGGTCTCAAGTGATTGGTATCAAAGTAATGAGCTTAGGCTCGCTGGAGTCCGGCCATAGAGTTACTTAAATCTCGAAGATTACTAGAGGCTTGATGATGAAATTTAAGCAAGAGTTGCTCACTATCATCATCATTTCCTTTATCTCCTACTGGAACAAAGAGCCTCGTGGCTACTGCTATAATTACACTCGTGTTAAAATGTCATGAATTTTGCAGCTCTAAATGCAATGTACAGGCTGCTAAAGCAGGAGGATTTCTCATGGTATGATTACCCCTTTGATACTTGCCATTGCTGACGTTTTGATCCATTTATAGCATATATTAACTCTTGTTCCAGATGGTAGATTTCCCACGATAGTTTTAAACACACGGCGAGAGTTAAGTGGGTACTACAATCCTTTTATAACTAAACACAAAGTCTGTGCTATCTAATTTATGTAGTGGTTAACCAGGCCCGATGAGAGGGAGGAGGAAGGGCATTCACCCCAAGGGTCCGCAGTTTTTCCAGGGACTCGCTGGATGACTAGCGCACTGTCATGGGGGCCCGCATTCTCTCGTTACGGCCCTGGGGTTGACTATAAATAAAACACAGGTAGGTAAAAATTGGATGGCGCCAAAACACCCGCCATGTCGTTAAAAGGATCAAAGACATTTAGAATTTATGAGAAAATCGTCGCAGCCCGAAAGCCTCCTCTCTAAAACTTGGCCCTCCTAGCTTATTGGTTACTCATAGCTAGCCTTTATTTCACTTCACTATCCGTAATCTGTGACCTATCCTACAGCTCGGGTAGCTGAACACCCCTTATTCCGCAATTTTCGAACACCATATGCACATGATTCTCGTGTGAGCCTAACAAGCAAAAGAATTTGTATATATTCAGTAAAGCACAACCAACACAAATCTGAAGGGCATTTTTCTTGAATATGCCGCCATCTTTGAACCCAGAAGGTTCATATCTCGATACAGGTTTTTATTATTAAAAGATACTTGTGGAACTCTTTAATTAGGGTTGGCATCTCTTAGATCTTATGCTGGCCTAATTTGGTGCCCTTTTTAGACTGTCTTTATTTCGACTGATATGTTTATTGAACTGCAGAACGATGGTCTTCAGTCTGAGATCTCGGTGCAAGGTCGAACTTCTTACGTACCAGTAATAAGGTGAACCTCTGGGTGCATAAGCTCGTAGGTGCCACCAACATATCAAAGATTGCTCTTTTACGATTTAGGCGGAAGTTCATCCTCATCATTTGTAAAGCAGCGACGCAACGACGCGCTCTTGAGGGCCTTCCGAATTTATTTTGTTTTGTGCTCTGAGGGCATCTTCAATTTTTAATTAAAAACAATGATCAACGCCGACTTTGTGCAGGACAAAGGAAATTTGCTGTCTTAACCCTCCGTCTAATAAACGGGCCATACACATTCTGGGATTCCATACATTCGTCAGACGGAGGGTTAATAGAGCCCAATGCTCGACCGTAATACGAGCTATTACTAGACACTGGCTGGTGGGAGCCAGTTTTAATTATCACGATATCTTCAGAAGCTGCGGTGATAAGGAAGAGCTAGAGACGGTGGAGCAGCTTTTCTGTTACCTGTCCTTGACTGTGCACAACAAGGTTCGGCTTTCTCAATTCATATTTCTTTACTGACTTATCTGAGCTTTCCGAAAAGAGTCAAAGAATCCTCTTGAGGTTTATTCACGGCGGCAGTTGGACGTTAAGCCCATGTAGGGAACCTTCTGAGTGGGGGAAGGTTGATGTATGGTCCACCCAGCGGTATCACAACGGGCTAATTCCTTGGTCTAAATGAGTTGAGACGCCAAACTGCAACTGCCGCCTTAGCTGTTAAGAGGATTTTTAGGACCAACGCCTTGTTATCGAATGGAATGAATTTTTATATAGGTGTTCCATCAACTCCTATTTGGAGCATAGATGGCATACATGACGATTCGGTAGCAAGAAATGATTCAGGATTATCAGTAGATTGCTGCTCTCCTACCCTAGCTTGATGATAGGATCCCTATCTGCACCTCAAAGCAGGTGTTTTTTCTGTTTTGGTCCACTAGTGGTATATTATTTCCCAGTTGTTATGCATAGCGGCGAGGATTTCCCTGAGGAGACGTCCGGTCGAAGACAGACAACTCCACAATGAAGTTGGTGATAGGGAATTAGGCCTTGGATCCCAGACAAACTATTCTTTATCAAACTCTACCAAAATTTAGATAGTGCGGGAAGCGGGATGACAGTGTCAAACTTCTTGAGTCGTATGAACTAGTTCTTCACAATCATTCAGCTCATAAATATTGACCCTTGTCTTCCCCAAACGAATACCAAAATTGTACCCGGACATTATTTAATGTATTTTCTATCCGTGCGTGAACATTTTAATATGAGCTGGGAAATTCTGAACTTATAGCGAAATATATCCAAACTTGGGATATATTTTCTTAGAAGAAATACAATTTTAAAAAACGTTTTATGCAAAGCAACAGTCACAAACTATAGGTATTACATTTTTGGGGATACCTAAATATTGCGAAGAACTGAATTTTACTATTACTTATCGTACATATCACAATCCAAAAAAAAAGAAAATGGAATATATATGTTAATGTATAGCATAGGAGCATAGAGCAGAGACTCGAGGAAGCTTGAAATCCCTAGACGGCGCGTATTCAAGGTGGCGGATAGGCCACCACTCAGACATGAGTGGTAGGAGGGAAATTAAATACTTCATACAACCTGGATAAGGTCCCACTCCGCTGTAAAACCATCACGATCACCACACAGACCATAAAGATTCTGATCCAAGTTAATCATTTCATTGTGTTTTAAAAATTTTACCATTACTTTTGTAAATGTGACGTTTCCTTCCACCAAAACGGAAGCGAACTAAGAAAGAAAAAAAACCACTGAACAAAGAAGAACGAAATAGCTGCACTAATTAAGTTTGTTCATTTAAGTCAGTAGTTCCTTTTTGTGAATTCGTTTATGAACCACTCAACACTACTGTTAACCACTTAATTTTTACTCATAAACACTTAAGATTTAAAGTTTACTGCCAACAATGAAAACACGTCAAAACCGGATGAAGAAGAGAGTGCAGAGTACAGAGTATATAATTGTTGTCATATCCTGACAGCAATCGGCTCGTTTGCTTTATGTTGCTGTAATTTGGCTTAGTCCTGGCTTATCTCATGCTCAGTTACAATTGGAATCCTAGCTCTCTCTCTTACTCTCTCAGTTAATTATTTTACAGTTTTTGCGGTTTTTGGTGCCAACAGCAGCCATGGTGACGCCCTTTGCTAAGGCTAATTAAAACTAGCAAACAAAAAATAAATAAAATGAAATAAAAACAAAAAACTAAAAATGAAAATAAAATAAAATATAAAAACAAATGCAATTGTCGCCGCTGTCAAGGTACAAGCTGTCAACGCCAAGAGCACGTGCCGTGCTTTATTTGTGTGGGCGTAGTGTGCAGGGTTGCCGAAAAAGTTTCTTCGTTTTGTTTTTTTTTAGTGGAAAGAAATAAGCTCGAATATGTTTAATTAATTTTGGTGCTACTTTCCTGTAAAGACTCTTCATTACGATTTTTTTTGGTAAATTTTCTGGACCGATTTTGTTGGCATTACAATACATAAGAAAATATGATCGTCCCCAGATCATGCATTTTTTAGCTTGACTTTAAAATTATTCGTTTTTATAAATCGGCGCAAAACTCAGACTTATTTTTACGAAACATCGGAGACATTTTCACGACTCTGTTCCATTGCACTATGGGCGGTCGTGGCCAGACTTTGTGCAAAGCCCCCTAAAAGAATTCCAAAAATAGGATAAAATGACATATGAGCATGATTTTACGCATATTAAGGTATCCTATGCAAAAACAAATTTATTAAATTATAAATAGTGGTTTTTATGTTATCAATGTTGACATTTTGTATTTTTTAAACTTTCACGATAATTTACTGAAAAAAAAAATGCATTTACTATAATGAATATAGCTAGGAAATCTTTCTTCACCATAAATACCTGTATAAATATTACTTCAGAGAAAAAAAATGATCTTAAAAACTTTTTGGTTGGCCTTAACCATTTTTCGCGCACTGTATGTTTTTTTTTTGTCATTTGGCTACTTTGCCTTAAGGGTACCTCCGACTACATCTTTATAAACTCAATAAAATGTAATTCCTTCCGATTTTCGGAAATTTAATTTTCTATCCAAAAGTTTAATTTAAAAAAATGAACCCAAGAAAAAATTAACACTTTTTGAAAAGCAATCAATAATAACCATTTTATCAAAAGTTATAATAAAAGGTACAATTTGAAAATCTAAATTTCGGCGAAAAAGTGAACAAATTTAAATATGTTTTTATTGGAAGTACGATTTTGTAACTTTTAAAAAAAAGATGTCGTCTTTTTGTAATTTCCAAAGAAAGCTAAAACTAAAGCTGTTTGGGGCTTTTACTACGAGACCATTCAATATTTTGGGTAGCGGCTATTTTTTCTTAAGTTAAAAATAATGTTTTTTCTTCAAACTTCCAATTTTGGTTTGAATTATCTATGTCTTAACAAAAATTTGGAAGGCGCAAACTTACCAGAAAAATAGTTCAAACCTTTAGGGACACGTGAGTAAAATTTTATCACACTAAAAATTATAATGGAAATGACTGACTTTTGGCCGAAATATGAAAATCTGGGCCCACAATGCATTGTTAGCAAGTAGAGGTGGAGAACTATCGACAGTCGGCGCTATCGATAGTCGACGATAGTAATTTTACAGCCATCGATAGTTAACGATAGTACTATCGATAGTCGACGATAGTCCCGTCCACAATAATATACATATTTGGTTTTAAAATTAAAGTTTGTTCTTCTTGCACGATATTAATGTTTTTTGATCCAAAAGTTTTGGTTCACATTTTCTTCCTTGAGCCTGGTTCGCCTCTCCGAAACAATTAGGCGAAGCTACAGAATGCATCAATGATCTACAACTGCCGCTTGTCGATGCGATATTGTCAGTATCCGCCGAAATACCTCCAGCTGGAGTGCTGGAATCTGGGTCATGATTTTCCAAGCCAGGGTGGAATCTTTTCAGATGATCGTGCAAATTTGAAGTATTTCCGCTGGGGTACTTTGCCAATTTTTTGTCATCTGATGTTTTATAGTATTTCCATACTTGTGAGATTTTACTCTTCTTTTTGTGTGTTTGCCTCTCGGTCGCCAAATCTTGCTCAGATTCCGTGCTACTGCTATCGCATGCCTGCCTTCCAGCCCTCGACACAATGGGTGTGAGGGAGTCCCGACGTTTACCTTAAATTAGACACATAGTCAAAATACTTCATAACTACAGTATGAACTCGGCAATCGCAACTCTCGATACACGCAATTCCTCGATTTTTGCAATACTAGAAAATATAGCGATGTAACCATTTTTCGTATTTCTGAAAGAGCTTCGTGAAACGGCTATTATAATAAACATTAATAAGAATAAAGTGCAGGCAATAATAATCGAGATGTTTTAAAAAAATTGTTTTCTAGTTATATATATTTCCTCGGTGGTTGAAACCTCCTCAATAAGTGCAATTACCTAAACTTCTATTAGTTGCGGTTACCGAGTTCATACTGTACTTTAAAAGTAAGTATTTTACCTCTTTGAAGAAAGCGATCCATTTCTTTTTATTGAGGTATCACTGTTTTAATCAATTTTTTCACAAATATTATTTAGCAGACGTCGTATCGTAAATTTTGGGCTGCTATCGATGGTAGCTCGATAGTGCTCAACCATCGATAGTGCCGATAGTACCATCGATAGTTCTCCACCTCTATTAGCAAGCCCATCTTACCCACAATTTTCTCGATCTTTTTTCACAATTTCTGGAGCTATCACCTACTTTGGTAGATCGATCAAGGCGATTATTATTTTGCTAGCTCAATCGCGCTTATTTAAAATCTACTATACAAAATTTTAGTATTGTAAACAAAGAAGCAGATTCCCCCAGCGTAGAATTCAGCTCGGCTTTAATGTTGTAAGACCTTTAAACTTAAGCTTTCAAGTACTGGGGTGCTTCCGCTTTTTTTGATTTTTTTTAACATTTACCAACACTAAAATGTTTGGTTAATTATGGGAAGAAAATTATGGTAGCTGATTTTGTACACTTATAACACTACCTGATATTTGTATAATATTTTGCAACACTATCAACTTTAATGTTGGTTGAACCTTTGACATAACACCAAACCTTGAACTTAACTTAAAGTACTGGGTCACTTTCGCTTTGCAATATCTTTTTTTTTATCGTTTAACAACCCCAAAATAGTCTGCTAATTATGGGAATAAATTTACGAAAGCAGACTTTCAACACTTGTATGCGGCATGCCTCACGTTGACATCTTGCACAATATTTTGCAACCCTATCTAAGTAGCCTGGAAAGCCGAACGAATTTATTCCTCAACCCCATCCTAGATGTTTGTTTAACCATTGCACTATCCGCAAACAATAAGCAAAAGCAATGCAAATGAAGTGGCCGAGAAATGTTGTATCTCACTTACTTAGTTGAGGTCCCTCTCTCAGGACTACCTTTCTTACATATATTCTATTATATGTCTGCAACATATTCCACTTGCTAGTCGGTCTGGTTGGTTGCCACCTCAACTGGACTAAGGGCATTCACAGCCAGACAAAGCACAACTAAAATAAAAATACAAGAAAAAACTGGCTAAACCAACAGCGAGGTTGGACTTGAAAGTAAATCAAGTGAGCTTTTTTTTTATTAATATAAGTTTTTGTATTAGATATAATATTGTCTTAGTTATAGATACATCAAGCAGAAATTTGAAAGATTCAAAATAACGAATTTTGACCAAAAAAAAAGTCGAAGCAATCGATTTTTTCAAGGAAATCAAACCAAAATAGACCCTTATAGGTCTAATGTGATTCTGGCAAAACATATCGACTTACCACAATCTTCTATTTTATATATCAAAGTAGGCTTTGGTATATGCTTTCAAAAATTCATTATTGTATAGAATAATTTAAAATAGAACTATAAATGGCCGACAAAAAGGAAAATGCAAAACCAGCGCCTGAGTTCAAGGATCTAAAGACTCATCAGAGTGGGTCTTCAAATCAAAATGCGAAGAAGGGTAAACTAATGAATGAAACTCCTCCCATTATCGTTGAGTTGACACAAGAGCCGAAGAAGGAACAGTCCGAACCAGAGCCCATGGAATTGGACTTGGATGAAGTCCAGCCAATGGATGTGGATGAGTAGCTGACAAAAGCAGACAAAAGCAGACATATCCAAGCATGATAAACTATATATATATACTTTTTTTTATTATTATAAGTAACATAAAACAACTAAAATAAAAAAAAAACATATACTTGAGTTTTATTTATGTAAACTTGTCCATAAAAATTGTGTGAGTGCCATCCGAACACTTTCTTTCGATTCGAATCATGTTTATTATTAATCGATCAAAAGGTTATTTATTAATGCAAAATTGTTACATAGATATTATCGAAAATATCGCGTTTTAAAATTTATTCCTGGCGCAAGGAGAGGTAGAATACTCTCTCTAAGTTTAAGGTTTGCAAAGGGACAGATGTACTTCAGAGTAGCTTAATTTACTCATCTTCGATATTGTCTTACCTATAATACAGCGCACAAGATATGATATAATGACATTTCCAAATACTTTTTAACCTACCCTCTTAGACGCTTAGCTATTGGTTGATTTTAAAAGTTTTCAACTGAATCCTTTTCTTGACTAGTTGGGGGTTTTTTTTATGTGTTTATTTATGGCACAACTATGTAACTTACTGAACTAACCTCGACAAAGTTGTTGTTGCATGCAACATTACCACAAGTTGGCTACAACAAAAACAACACAAAAACACACAGAAAAAAAAACAACATCAAGAACAATACTTGGCACGGCCATTGTGTAAACTTTTGTTTGTATACAAGTGTCTGCCGCTCACAACATTTGCCCTTTCACTGGCTCATTGTTATAGTACTAGTATCTGTGTGTGTATCTGTGTGTGTGCGTGCATGCAAAACTAATGTCACAGTCACGCGCCGCCTGACGTTGACAGCAATAATGTTGATGATGGCCTCTTTGGCTCCTACTTTGCTATGTGTTCCTCTTTATCTTCTTTTTCTTCCTTTGCTTCGACTTCTTCTTCAACTTCTAGCCGTAACTGATCCTTGTCTCTTGTGTATCTTGTCTATGTGTGTGTGTTGCCACACGGCGTATGTGCAATGTTTGCCCTTGTTATAAGTATTATGGCAAGCCAACAAGTATACGCATATAACTATGGTAGCCAGATAGTGCCTACACTACTGTTCAATTACGTAGATGCAAATAAATTCAAGGCGATGTTCTTGGAAGAGCTGCAACGTGACCCTGAGCTCAAAATGTAGTTCGACTGATTGAACTAATCGCTACGCAATTGCCACAGCGCGTACTTCGTCTGGAAACTTCTTGAGATATCGCGTCAGAGCCGCTTGGCTACATCCTTTTCCTTTAAAGCCCCCCTCGAGCCGAGGAAAGAGGTGAGCAGAAGTCAGGCAATTACGTGATCTTGATTGGGGGTGGAACAAAGCTGTGCATGACCAGAAATTCCATCATCATCAACGCGCACCTTTCGCATCGCCCAATCTCCTCAGGTTTGGTTATGTTATAGCGATAGCTGGCCTAAAAAGCTAACACACTTAGGCCTAGACTGGCCCATTGTGACATCACAGGAATCTCTATTAAAACCCATTCACCAAGAAATTATTCTTAAAAGGCAGCCCAGCCTGTTGCTGCTATATAGCTTGCAAACATTATCGGACAGATAAGACCCAGATCCTCTGGGTGGTGAAGAAAATAATTTCCCAGGTGTTTTTTCCAGCGTCTACACAGAGCCATCTACTGCTGTATGCCTGTGAAACCTGGAAAGTCTCATCACGAGAAGTTTACAGGCATTTGTAAACCGCTGCCTTCGATACATTCTCAAGATCCGATGGCCGCAAATTATACCGAATCAAGAATTGTGAGTCAAAAGCTTTAGGATGTTGAAATTAGACAGCGGAAGTGGCGCTGGATTGGCTACACGTTGAGGAGACCAAACGACAGCATCATGAAGCAGTCCTTCGAATGGAATCCTCAAGGTACACGGCAAGTTGGTAGACCAAGAACTACTTGGAAAACAACAGCATTGGCCGAAGCAGTAACACAGCG
This sequence comes from Chymomyza amoena, assembly GCA_037043745.1. Classification (NCBI taxonomy): domain Eukaryota; kingdom Metazoa; phylum Arthropoda; class Insecta; order Diptera; family Drosophilidae; genus Chymomyza; species Chymomyza amoena. Next base: position 445,141 of record JBAMAX010004800.1, on the reverse strand, counting down.
TAAAACGTGGCCACAGCTGAAGTAAGGAGAAGTTTGTCGCCGCCCTATGCCCCAACCGGGGTTGAAGGACTTGAAGAAGACACAGAGCCGTCGGTGCCGTAAGTTGTAGAGTACTCGCCTCTAAAACCGAAGGTCGGTGGTTCGATTCCCCGCAGTAGCACTGCTGCATTTGCCTAGCACTGGCATCGCTAGTTGAGCTCAAAGACGCTATTGCCATGAAAGAGTCTATTAATTAAAGACACCGCCGTTCTGATTTGGTTATAAGCTGTAGGTCCTTGTTCTGTTCGAACAGTTATTAATAGAGATCCCCTATGCCCCTCTCTAAGGGGTCAAACAGGTAATTATTTTTTTTTTCCTGTAAATCTACAGGAACAGAAGAAATGTTCTATTAATTCTAACTTTTCCTCGTCTTTGGCCATTGGCTTTCGAATATCCCCCTTATCCGGCAGGAGTGTACAGATCTTGCCCTGTCCAGCCAATTCGTCGGCTTTTTCGCTGCCGGTGCGTGTTACATTTTGGTGACCTGGCATCTTAATAAACCTTATAACAAACTGCCGTGCCATTTCTTGGATAGATTTTCGGCAGTTGTTGACTGCCAACGAGTTGGAGGACAACGGTCATAATGACAATCTATTTGCTTTATTTATTTCATCAGTTTCCAGGCCAGTATTGCGTAAGCAGATTTTATCCTCATTTATGGCTAGGATCTCCGCCTGAAAAAAGCAGCAGTGGTCCGGTAGTCGAAAGATTGTGCCCGCTCTCAACGTGGTTATTAAGCTTGGAGCCATCTCTGAAGAAATTTATTTGGTGGCTTAGACTGGTTTGGTTTGCCAGCCACGATTCCCTAGAGTAAATGGCGGTGGTAAATAGCGTTAAGGCATGCTCTATACCTGACACGATTGTGTTTTCCTTTAAGATGGACGAGTGCCCATATAATAAAACTGTCCAGCAATTGGCAGACTTGAGACGCCTCGCTGTTAAGGTGGCTGTTTCTATTGCTATTAATTAGGAAGAACTCCGTAACTCGTTAATACTGAGACAGAGTCCAGCAACACCTTCATATTGTCCACATTTGATGGGAGACCGGTGTATTATTGGTCTTAAACAAGCACCCGTTGTTTCCGGAACACTGCTCTGCGGCTCATTGCAGCATCTTCTCAATTATTCCAAGGGTCTCCGGCTCTGTTCTTCCGAGTTCCATGCAGAATTTAATATCGTAGCGCTGCTCGAGATATTTCTCTATCTTGGGTTGACACCACAGAGGTTCACAGAAATCTAGAACTAATCCCCGTTCTAATTCGCTGGGAAGGTTCTCCACCAGCTGGTTTGTCCTACTATTATCCTGTAATTCAGTGAAAATATCTGAAAAGCGTATTAAGCTTGCAAGATAGTCCTCAATATCCATTTGTGGACTGAAGCCATGCCATGGCTTTATGCGTAAACTCATTAAAGGTAGACAAGGCTTAGGGTAATACATCCATCTCTATTAGCAAATGAGCATCAAACAATCAGCCGTATGTTTGTGTAGCGGCCAAAGTCCAGCAGCGACAGTCGCGCTGGTCAAACAACAAAAAGCTCCCGGCTCTATCGCAATAGCTTTTGCAACTCGGGCACACATGGCAGTCATTAATCGTTCAGATGGTCTTAATCCATTTATGCCCGCTTCGCTTAATTTCAACCATATATAAGCTGGTCAGAGAATGATACTTTAATCTCGAAGAAGTATTGGCATTTTAATTTTTTTAAGTGTTGACCCTATTCAGCTGATCGGAAGTGTATATCTATAATACGTCTATATGGTTGGCAGTGCAATTGCTCCGCCTTTTAATACCCTTTATCTGTAAGGTACAAAAAGCATATTGAAGCTATAAATGGTGTGTAACATAAATTAGAAGACGTCGGAGACCGCCTTTTCTAGGGTGACTTGAGAAATCGAAATAGACAAGAACGTCTGCCTTTTGGTCCATATGAGTGAGTAGACCCTTTATTAATGTAACTATTGCAGCTCCTATGGAGGGTTTCGGGGCACTTCGAAAAAAGCATCTTGAAGATAACGTTTCCCCTGTTCCAAAATTGGTCGACATCGGTTAAATATATCATACGAAAATTTCTTCATCGAAATCTCTTTAATTGAAGAATTAAAGGCCGTGATACATTTTCGTTGAGTTGTAAAAATTAATAAGTTTTCCATTATCGTGAAAATTTTACCCCAATCCTAGGTCCAAACTTTTTTACCCCAATGATCTTTGCATCCTTTGCGACTGATTCCTTAAATGTCCTAAAATACTACTCCCCTGGAATAATGATTTTACCACGTTGAACATCGGAGATGCTGTAACAATTTAAGGGTAGAGCATAAACCTTAATGCTAAACGAGTTAACCAGCTTCTGCATGTCCCTTGACAAATTTATTCTTTTAAGTAATAAGATCTTTATAAATCTTATCACATTAGTTACCAACAATTCGCATTTAAAGAGCATGCTTAGTTCCATTTTTAAAAAGATAACGAGGAAATTACATATATTTGCCGTTGCTGCTATTACGCCTGGCACCTTGAGCTGCTGGCCAACTTTAAAAAGGCTATTAAAGTGGCACCACCTAGTTCTGCCATAATTGACCCAGTCTGTACGAGGCACAAATCAAATTAAACCAGACGAAGACACTGAAGAGATAGATGCAACGGGCAAGAGGCTAAGGAGTCTACTGCACACCATATTAGTATGAAAAATTGCTGAAAAGGCAAGCAAAGAAGCACCCAATGCCGTCTTCCATAGGTTTCCATTGAATCGCAGGGTACACAGACAGCCAGAGACAGAGGCTACCCAGCAGACCAAATGCGCGTCAATCTATCACAAATAATAGTTTGGCGAAACTTAAGCGTACTAATAAAAATACCTTTTGAAGAACTATTACATTTTTATACACCGATATTCTACTTTGCAACGACCGTGAACGCCCCAACTGTTTTTAACAAAGTTCGTCGGCACGGAAAAAGATAACACATTAATTGAACCAAACAATTGCCTAAAAGCAGAATAAATATTAGTCAAGCCAAGCGAATCTTCGTAGGTCATATTAAGAGCTTATAAAAAGCCCTTTTTTCCATTAATTGAGTTTAGAGAGTTGATACCAAAAAAATCCGGTTAATAAAATTGTATTATATGGTTTCTTTTAATCATGAATAAAATTGACGTTTACGGCGGTCATCTATGTGGAGTAGATGAAGCCAACCCTCAGGGATTCCTCGAATGTAAACGGGCCAAGTATTCCATCTGCTTATTCTTCGTAACCCAAAAATGAAAAGTTCTGAACATCGCCGACGAGAAGTATTTTTGAGACGGCTCAAAAGAGTTTGTCGTGTCTTGAGGTGTTGTATTTCAAAGAGCAATTCGAAAGGGTAGACGCAGCTAGTTTAGTTCCTTTGAGCCGTTTTTTGTTTTATTTAATATTACTAAAAATTTTGAGAATTTTGTAGGTTTAGCAGAAAAGCAAATAAGTCTGTAAATTTCGAATGTTTATCAAGAAATAATAAGTAAAGCAAAGGCTACTTGTAACGAAAAAGTTTCAGTTTGATCTGAAGCAAATAGTTTGTATACTATAAATCGTCGAGGAAATCTATTAGATGGTGTTGGACAATTTGAGCATAAAAGTCATGTAAAATCTAGGCGTTGGCACCTATTATTTGTTTTTGTTTTTTTTTTTTTTTCTTGGTACAAATAGCAAAACAAAGATTGGTAAAAGTTGTATCACCATTATGAAGTTTTCAGCCGATCTTTATAGTTTTTGCGGAAAAAATTATGTGTTTTATATCCAAGATATCAGCGTGCTTTGGTACTCTTCAATTTGTTAAGAAACAATGGGTGGCTGGGTGTATTTCCCTAGCTTTAAAGATTCCTGAGGTCGAGGCCACGAGAAGTTTTTAGCCGTACGGTGCAGATAAATGACAGAGACCTATTCTGAGTTTTTTGGAACGCAAAATGGGGGAAAAAATTCATCGACTAGATATAGTACCGTTGAAGTAAAAACTCTAAAAGCTTTTTTTCCGAAAATTTCTCAATCCGTTCCATAGAAAAATTACCGACTATATTTTTCACTATGCAAATAATTAACGACAATTGGATATATTATATTATTATAATATATTATATTATATGAAAAATCCATTTTGTTGCCAACTGTCGATTTCTATGCCACGTTGCAGTTTTAGTCGACTGGGATACCATTGCAATGGCGACGAACATCAACAGCAATGGCGGCCAAGACTCCAATTATTGTTTCATACAATTATATAGTATATTGCGTTATAGTCAAGTTAATGGTAACAAATTTTAAGCTCATGTGTGTGTCGGTGCATCTGGAGAAAGCAACTGTAGCAGGGTATTTGTTTGAAAACACTCCAACTAGTTACAGAACTAGTCTGTTTGTGAAGCGACTTAATTTCAAACTTTCGTACATGCATACTAGTATGCTTGAAATCAGTTGCAAACTGGTTGCAAACTAGTTTAGCTTCATTTGGTGCAATACCAGTTATGTAAGTGTGCTTAGTATAATTTTCGAACTGGTTGCAAACTAGTTTAGCTTCGTTTGGAATAAGATTAGTCACTTCCTTACTGAAAACAAACTAGTTCTCCTGATGCAGTTGCTTTCTTTCTTTTAGTTGCTTTCTTTTTCTCAGTATCAAACTTGTGTATTCAATCCTGGAATTTTATGCACTAAGTTCTTTACATTGTTTTTTAAATATTTTATTTTTTTAGGAATCGCAGTTATGGGCTTAAAAACAATCACAGTGAATGTGATTATCATTTAAATGCATTTTTAAACTAATTAACAATTTTTTTGTAATCCATTGTTTTTGGTTCCAAAAAGAAAATTTTGTAATTATTTTTATTTAAAAATTCCGATTTTTATTTTCACCTGTTTACGGGTACTGAACTAAAATGCTTTTGGTTGAAAATCGTTTCCCCAGCTAATTCGGGGAGATGAGTCAGTCTGTACCCCACCTACTGTTGTATGCTGCATTCCCCACCCAAAACTTATAAAATCCTTGACATTAAATATACAAATAATAAATGTTGATTTTTTGGAATGTTCTTATTTTTCTTCTTTTTTTTCAGTTCCATGTTGCTTTAGGTAAGTACAGACAAAGTTTTTATATAATTACAAACAGAAAATATTATAGCTCCGGAACTGCCAAGAGCACAAATAAACTTCATTTCATATCCGGCACTAAGCACAAAATTTGGTCGGTTCCATTTTGTACTACAATTTTTATCGCTGCTTTCATTTGTTTCTCTCTTTGATCAGGTATTAATATATAAACAAAATAGGGTTTCATAGACTCCACGCTTTTTTTTTCTGCTATTTTAGGAGCTATGAACATTGTATTTAAAAAAGAGATTATTTCCGATTAGTCCTTGACCGGATGTAGAAAAGCTTAAAGTTATAAATATTGTCAAATTTGGGCACAAGCTGTTTGAAGAATATGTATAGTGTACATTGTTTCTCTGCAGAGCATCTATAAAGATTTTTATAAAATTAAAATAAATGCTTTATAGCAAAAATAATTTTTACTTACTCTAGTTCAGAGATTAAAGAGAATTTTGTATTCAAACGCAACAAATAGGACGGAAAATAAATCAAACGGTGGCATAAAGTCTTTGGTGTGGCTGTTGTCTTGCGTGTTTCTGGTGTATTCAGTGTTATCGATATCATCATTTTAGGCGTTTTCATTCTGAGTCTCCTCGCTGTCTTCGGGGTCGGTGGCGTAAAAGTCATCCGACTCTTCTTCGGTTTCAAATTCTTCGAATCCGTAGTTTTGTTCTGCGTCGCTATCGTCAGAGTCAATGCTATGGGCGACACGACAGCTCATATCGGTATTTTCGCTGTGTTCAGTCTCCTCATTCTCCTCATTTTCTTCGTTTTCCTCGTTGTCTTCGCTTGCATCCTGGGCACGGGCCTCGTCAGTGGCTACGCTCTCCTCGCTGCCGGCGTTCTGTACGATTTCTTCGTCATTGTAATCGTCATACGTGTCGTCTTCTCGGAGGAATCGTTCCATGCCCATATTTACGAACATAACACAGGGCACCATCATAAGGGGCACCACGATGCGTGCCTTCCATGCCAACTCTATAAGAAAAATAAATGTCGCACGGCTTACGATAGGTTCCATTATAAAATATATTCAATGAAATTTTTTTTATTTTGGAAAATTGTTAACACGTTTAACAAAACACTTATTTTGAGTTCACAAGTTACTGAATGTGAACATTTTAAGCATAGGCCTGCTAGTTAGTTAAATTTAGCTAGAACTGCTGCCAACTTGGTTTTTATTTTAGAAAATTCAGTTACAAAGACTGCCAACTGCTTTATCCTTTAAGCAGTGTTTATCAGAGAAGTAAATTGTATATGCCTTACACCGCAGTGGCACAGTCGATAATAAGCAGTTCCAGTTGCTGGTAAAGATGGTTTGGTGTTGCGAAAATGCAGTAAATCCCACTTCTGGCCTGGGAAAACAGACAGCTGGAACCGTTTTGGAAGTCACTAGTATTAAAAGTTGTAATTTGAGCTAATGAGTATCATTAAAAGTTATACAAAGCTTTCGCCGTATTCTATAAAATATTTGGAATTTATTGTTTCATGTACTATTTGGTTGATTCGTTTTATTTACATAAAGCATTGTTCATTACAAGCCTTAACTCTTTTACTGGCGACGTTATCCTCTAAAAGTCCCAACCGGAATGAGTAACAATCGGAAGCCGCAATGTCTGGTGACTACAGTGGATGGAGTAAGACTTTGCCTTTAGGCTGTGTAGGTACATAGCTCAGATAGTGACCCAGACACCATGAGGTCCGTTGTTGCTTAAATAAAAGAAGGGGAGGAAAGGAATTAAAGAAAGGGAGGGATAGTAGAGAAGTATCAAAAACTGTACATCCCTATTAGCGTAAGTTTTTCATGTTGCAGAACCATTTTGAGGATTCCACGAAAGCAGCCAGATCCGCTATGGGCACATAGGCTGAACTGCCCAGATCCTTAATGAATAGCTTTCCCAGAAACTGGGTTCGTCTTCTAAGAAGCGCAGGGCAGTCACATAGCAGGTGTTGGATGCTTTTTGTCTCTTCCTCATCTCTGCAGCTGCGACAGAAATCGTGATGGGAAACATGCAACCTCTCAGACATATTGCCTATGGTTACAGCGCCTACCACCATCCTAGTCCTGTTTTTATGGTAGCGCAGGAGTTCAGATGCTCGATTTGGATTACATCTCGGGAGATGCCACAACTGGGCACCATGCCCCATTCTCTTTCTGCCAGAGCTCTAACCGGTCTTTCTACATTCGTCACCGCAAGGTTAGCTGCCAGCGCTGAGCCGTTCCTTGCCTACTCTTCCGCCGCCTCTTTACCAGGAACACCTGAGTGACCCGGAACCCAGCAGAAGGTAATTGAATGGTGATTGATATGGTTGAGCGCTAGTGCCGTGTTACGGAATAGTTTATTCTTTATGGTTTGCGGCAGCGCTTTAATATGACTATCGACATGAATTACTTGGACTTCCGTCCAAGGTGCAAAATAAGTCTAGCCGCTTGCCAGACTGCGTATATCTTCTTCGAACCATCAGTATAGATCGTCAGCTCGTTACCTTTTAAGGGGGTTCTTTGCATCCAATCTTCCTTCTGCGGGAACACTGCGAAAAAGTTGTCGTTCCATTTCTGAACTAAGGAGCATCAATATCCCCGGTCTGCACAGATACGACTAACTCAAGTAGGATACTGATATGACCACAAGTGGATGTAGTGAGAAGATTTAGCGCCCGGTGTCTCGCTACACTTTTAGCTCCCGCCGACTTCAGGAAAGTTTCCACTGGTTCCAGGTTCAGAATAACATCCAGAGCCGGCTGAGACTTTTGCTTTTGGTGTCGCCAGAGTGTTTTATAAGAATTCAGAGATTAACGTGCAATTATTTCGCTTGGTTTGAGCAAATCTTGATACCAAGTGAATATCATAAAATAGACAGCATGAGTTTTTTTCTCGGAAATATATTAAAACATGGCCCGTTGGTTTCTCGATTTTCTACTTCTGGTTGTTTAATTTTAATGCAAAATAACCCGACAAGCAATATGGTTTTTTTTTTATATGGAGTCCAGTTTCATTTATTTCATTGGTACATAATTTCTTTTGAACGAATCTTTCTTCAATAAATTTTTTAATTCCATGTCTTAACCTTTCAGAGCTTTCTTTGTCTTCGCGATAACAACCTGATTTTTTAAAACTATTGAAATTCTGACGAAGACGGGCGCTAGACCCTTCTTTTCAGATAGGAAACACGCAATAAATAGTGCTACTCTCGGATCTACTGCTCTAATCAACCTTAAATATTGTAAATAATTAAAAAAAATTATTATTATTGCACTGCAACTTACTTGCGCATTATTTGTTCTTTTACTGGAAAACTTTTACATGGAGGTCTCCTAGATAGATAGACAGATTTCCTACAGATTTTACGGTAGAAACAAATTTTTCGAAAAAAAAAAAAACACAACCCATTTCCATTTTTGAACTTTGAGCGGTCATTGTAATTAAACCAATTGATCAACGGCCTTCATTTAACTTTTGTTTAATAAATGATTTTATTGAAATTTCGACTCTAAGTTTGGTAGAAAAAAATATATCATAGAAAATATATATATATCAAGATTATATATATACTTCCTCTCTGTTGGTTGTGTTTTCACCGCGCTCCGCCTTTTTATTTATTTTCCATCGATCTACATCATAAAAAAATCTAATTTTTCTACCTAAGCGAACAAATAACAATAATCAAAAATCTTAACAAAAGAGATTAACGATATTAACTTTAATTGTGTCTATTTTGCTTGTTTTAATATTTTCACAAGCAATATCAGTGCAAATTAATTTGTTGCTGTGTTTCTCTGGTTTTTGATATTCGCTCAATTTGTTGTTGCGAATCTTCCCAGTGCGTGCTTTTTGTTTTTGTTCTCTCGTGCGTCGCTTTGCGCTTTCCGTTTTGTGCTGTGCTTGCCAACTGTCTTTGTTGTTGCGTGCATCAACTTTATAACGGTTCCGCGTAAATTTTGCTCTGAGCGTTATTTGTGTATTTTTATACATTACACTAGTGGGCAAAAGTATTTTGACACAATACGCCAATACTCTATCAGACTGTCTGCGGCATCTGTTGTGCATTAATAAATATTATCATGAGTGACCCAAAGTTGTGTTGCTATCCTTCTTGCAAATGGAGCGGTATTCAAACCGAATCTTATGTTGCATGCTGGATGTGCGACAACATGGCTCACCTTAAATGTGCCGGTCTGATCGGTCGTGTCATCGACAACATTCGAGAGGGCAAAGGCCTAAACTGGACCTGCACAACTTGTCGTGCTGCTGAAGTAGAGATGAAAGCCTTCATGCGCCAAACCAAACTCGGATTTGACGACCTTTATAAGGATTTCCGTTCTCTTCAAGATAAGTTTTCTGCACTTTCAAGCATGTTTGGCAATTTGCAGCCTATGAGAGTTTCTCCTAAGCGCAAAAAGGCAAACATACCAATAATTGAACAAAATTTAATTAATTCTAACCCAGTAGGGCTTGACTCGCCTACAACTCCCCATCCGACGCAACTTATCTCGTTTACAACTCCAATCCCAGTTTCTTCAGCCGCTGCTGGTGACTCGGGTAATGCCAATGCTATTGTTGTAGACACTGGCACTAGTTTGACTGTAGGTTCTACAGCCCTAACTGTCTCTGCTAAGCCAGCCACTACGGCCCCTAACATGGTGACTGATGCTCCGTCGTCTGTCACCGTTCTGAGTGGTGTCCCCATACCCGCCGCCCCCTCAACAGCGGACCATTCGGATTCATTGGTTGGAGTGGCACCTAAAAGGTCCATCTTTGTCTCCAGGCTTATGCCTTCGGCATCGGAGAGTTGCGTTAATCAATTCGTTTGTGAGAAACTAAAAAAATCTCCAAACGAAATTGAAGTATTTAAGTTCAATTTTAAGTATAAGCGCGATATCTCCTCGTTTAAGATCAGTGTTCCTGATTCTCTCTTCTCCACTATACTTAATCCTTCATTCTGGCCTACTCATACTATTGTGCATGAATTTATCAAACAACCTAAAAAGCCTTTAGCATCCAATACAGCTTCCTCTATACCTGTACCTAACATAGTTTCAAAAAACTAAATACTATACTCACCATTCAATATCAGAATGTGCGTGGTCTCCTCTCTAAGCTTAGTAGACTTTTCCTTAATAGCGTAGATTTTGATTCTAATGTTATTGCTTTCTCTGAAACCTGGCTAAATGTATCTGTATATGATTCTGAGATTTTTGTTAACTCCTATGTAACCTACAGGCTTGACCGGTCTCCCGGTCGTGGTGGTGGTGTTCTTATTGCTGTTAAAGCCGCCTTAGAATCTCATTTACTATCTCTAAATTTTCCTATTGGTATTGAGTTCATTGCGGTAAAAGTGTTTTTTAATAATTCCTTTATCTATTTTACTTGTTCCTATATACCTCCCAGCTCCGACCTGAGTGTATATCAGAATCATCTCGCTGCCATTCGTAAGGTGGCCGATTATGTTGGAATTCGGGACCAACTTGTTGTATTAGGCGACTTTAATCTGCCTACATTGTCTTGGCTCAGTTCAGCCAATTCTAGTTTTCTTCTTCCTTCTGGATATCATGAGTTTGTTACTGGACTGATTGACATTTCTCTGAACCAAATAAATTATATACGTAATTGCTCAAATAGAATGCTTGACCTCGTTTTTGTTAATGATAATTCTGACCTTGAAATTTCTAGAGTAAGTCCGCTCTCCTTACCCGAGGACCCGTACCATCCGACCTTACAAATCGTCTTAAAATTTAATAATCTCTACCGAAATCAGCCTCATGCTCATGCTTCTCGGTATCGCTGTTTTCGTAAGTGTAATTTTGCCGGTCTTAATACATTTTTGTCCGAAATTAACTGGTTGCCTTTGTTGCCTACTGAGAACTTTGAACTTTCCATTACCAACTTCTATCGGTTTTATACGCTGCTTTTGATCTCTTTGTTCCTTATTCTGTCGTGACTCCTTCTTTAAAGCCACCTTGGTTTACTACTACTCTGTCCTCTTTAAAAAATCGTAAGTCTTCCTCTTACAAAAAATTTAAGATATCAGGATCTCCTTTTGACTTTTATAAATTTTCTATAATTCGCAGCAAGTTCATTCTTCTTAATAGAGTTTGCTATAATAATTATCTTTCCCGTTGTCGGCTCAACTTCTGTAGTGATCCCAAAAAATTCTTTTCTTTTGTTAATTCAAAACGTAAATCTTCTTTATTTCCTGCATCGCTATATTTAAAAAATGTAAGCTCTTCTAAAAATTCTGAAATCGCTGACTTATTTGCCAATTTTTTTCAAACAACCTATTCTGTCAACCCTAATAACACTGACCCTAACTATCCCTATAACCTTCCTCACTCTAATCTTATTCCTTCTCCAGTGATCTTAGAAACCGACGTGTTGCAATCCCTACTGTCCGTTAAATCATCCTTCTCCCCTGGCCCCGATGCCATTCCTAGTTGCATTTTAAAGCATTGTGCTCACTCTCTTGTTATGCCATTATCTGTTCTTTTCCGCACTTCTTTAAAATATTCTTGTCTTCCGGCCATCTGGAATGAATCCTTTATTATCCCTATTCATAAAAAAGGTTCCAAGTCCAACATTGAGAACTACCGTGGTATTGCCAAGCTTTCATCAATTCCTAAAGTTTTTGAAAGGATTGTCACATCACAATTGCAACACTACTGTCGTTCTTTAATGTCGGACTCCCAACATGGGTTTATAAAACGTCGGTCCACCTCTACTAACCTTTTAGAACTTTCGTCTATCATCAATCTAGCTTTTACCGAAAAAAAGCAAACTGATGTCATTTATACTGACTTCAGTAAAGCATTTGACTCGGTAAACCATAATCTTCTCATTGTAAAACTCTCACGTCTGGGGTTTCCGTCTTGCCTTTTAAGTTGGATTTCATCCTACTTATCAAATCGAGTCCAAAAGGTAGTTTTTAAAGGCTGCAAATCTAAAGAAATTAAGGTCACGTCTGGGGTACCTCAAGGTAGCCATCTTGGCCCTCTTCTTTTTAATTTATTTTTAAATGATCTCCGCAAGTAATCAAATCTTCTTGCATTCTAATGTATGCGGACGATGTTAACTTTGTCTGTCCTATTCCGATAAAAATAAGCATTTACTTCTTCAACATGATTTTGACAACATGCAATCTTGGTGCAATTTCAACCATCTCTTTCTGAACAAGTCAAAATGTAATGTTATGACATTTTATCGTTCTGCTCCTTATTTGGCATACTTATGAATCTTCACACTAGAACGCATCGAGTGTGTGGCCGACCTTGGTGTTTTGTTCGACCATAACCTTAAATTCAACAATCATATTTGCAACATCGTCAATAAAGCTAGAGGTGTTCTTGCTTTTATTAAGCGTTGGTCTAAAGAGTTTAACGACCCTTACACAACCAAGCTACTTTATATCTCTCTCGTCCGTCCTATTTTAGAGTATTGTTCTTGTGTTTGGAGTCCTCAATACCATGTTTATCAAGACATGATTGAGTCCGTACAAAAGCAATTTCTCCTTTTGCACTTCGTGGCTTAAACTGGGACCCTAACATCCGACTGCCGCCATATTCTGATAGACTTCGCCTTATAAAATTGCCTTCTTTAAATCATCGCAGAACATGCCATGGCGTGTTATTCTTGCATAAGCTGATACTCGGTCTTATCGATTCTAATGTACTTCTTAGCAAAGTTACTTTTGTCATTCCCTCTAGAGTAACTCGTAATTTCCGACCTTTAGCCTTACAATTTGTGATCTAATTATGCTTTAATCACGATCCTTTCCGTGTCTTATGCTCTAATTATAATAACTTCTATAATTTCCTCTCTTTCGAACAGTCTATTCAATCTCTTACCTCTTCTATCCTCAGTTATCTTGATTTGCCACTACGAGTATCCTTGACCAATCCTATATTATGAATGTTTCTTTTGGTCAACGGTGCTCCCTTGGCACTTTTTTCTTATATTTTTATTTATTTTTTTTTTGTTATTTTTGATATGTTTAATTTTTACCTTGCTTCCTTTTTTCAACTTTTATATTGTAAATCCAAGTGTCTGGCCAGTTCTTGATGTGAGAAGGTGCATATCATTAAAAAGTTCACCCATCGGGCTAGATACGCGGATTAGTTATACTTTCTATTTTTGTTCTCTAAGTAAATTTACTGGTTTTTTTTTTTTTTTTTTTTTTTAAATTTTTTTTTCTATAATATTTAATGTCAACTGTGCTTAGTTGTACTCCTTAAATAAATAAATAAATAAATAGAGACGCCAAAAAAAAAAAAAAAAAAAACCGTACCTACTTATATTGTCAGGAGGATGTGCCACACTCCCAACTCACAAATACAAAAACTCCGATTTAAACTGAGAAGATCCTTAAAGATCAAAATTTTCGATTTAGTCACGAATCAGAAGTATTTAAGCTCTTAAATTTGATTTTTAGATTATCGCAAAATTTTCAACCCTTTAAAAATAAAAAAACACTCTTGGAAATCCACATTTTATTTGGTAAGGCCAAATCGCATAATATAAATAATGACCCTTGTGCAATGCGCTGTAGGGTTCAAGAGATATCTATAAATTGCCCCACTTGAATCTCTTGCAGATCTAGCTGCTGACTGAACAAATTTGCTCTGTCATGAGAAGTCCAGTCCAAAAACCCATGCATACTCCAATAATGAGACTCAAACCAACGAGAAACAGCGATTGAAACCTTTTCGATGATGACGTCAGAGTTGGAAGGTTGAGTTGCTCAAGCCAGCCTGGCTGAAACGCATTTTTCAAGATGGGAAAATGCTTATATATACTCTTCGAATATCAAAATGCCTCCTCCTTTATGCTTCCGAAAACAAAACATGCGCTTAAGAAAAAACCCCCCAAAAAAAGGACAATTTCCAGAAATTGGGCATCGTCAAGTCTATCACATAACTGGTAGGCCCTTTAGGTTGCATGCATCATTAACAACAACAGCAACAACAAAAACGTGTGGGAGGGGGGGAACAGAAAAAAGCCAATGTCCTCGCTGATTGCCTCAATGGTTCTGTCGGTCGTCGGTTGTCGGTCTCTGACATGCATGGAACTTGTGTACACTCATTGCAAATATTAAAGGGGGGACGGATGGGTAGCCTCCTCTCCCCCCACTGCACCCCTCAATCCGGCATTTCTACCGCTTAACCTGTCTCCATATACGTCCGTTTGTAGCAAAATAAAGTGCATGCCATGCTTGCCACTCGATTGGTGCAATGCAGCGCAGAGTCCACACGAATATCGGATGCAACTGCATCTGGCAAGCCAACGGGCACCAGTAAGGACTGTAAGGACTCTGCATTGTTTTTGTTTTTTGTTTTTGTCATTTTGCATGCATTGTCAGAAAATGTCTGGCTGGCAGCAGTTGGTATGTGGCATGTGGCATGCGGCACACTGACTATGCATAGTTAAAACTTCAATTCAAAAGGTTGCGCTTTTTTCCATTGACGTACTTACTCTATGCGATATCCCGCATCATGTAATTTGCAACAATCAACTGACATTTAAGAGCACTGCTGCACATGAGCTTTAAGCACTGCTTGACAATATGCTTCATTGGAGGATGCCCCCATTGCGTCATGTCAACAACAGAAACAGAAACTTCGTCCATAACTTGTCTCTGGCCCTAGTCAAGCTTTGGCCCACTTTGGTCCAGCTCTTACTTTGTGCATAATTATGTAATAAATATCATTACCATGGAGAGCTGCACATAAGGACAATGACATCAATATGAAGACCTAGCTAGATGATACACACACACACACACCTACACAATCTGTGCCACATTTTTGCAGTATGTATGTGAAAAACTTTTGGCCTCGTCCAAAAGTATAAAAAAAAAAATAGAAACAAAAAAAAAACAAATTATATTCCCGATGCCATCATGTCATGCATATGTGGAACATGTGTGTGTATGTGTCTGTGTTAGGTCAATGGCAACACTTTGTGTAACAAATACAGGGTGTTTTTTTTTACCAGAGCTAGACAAAGTTTTTAGTTCGAAATATAAATTGGCTCAGTGTGTGATGGTCGTTATGATCACTATAAGATTAATCGCAAACAGCAATATTCCGCAACGCGCCGATTGTTGCAATAATTCCTACTGTGTTGCTTGTCAGTAGCTATTCCAGTAAGGGATCTTTTGCACTCTGTGTTTGTCTCGCTCGCACCTACACGGAATGCGGCTTGAGCCAGCCGCATGCTGGACTGTAGCAGCTACTGCAATGGCTTCTGCAGTCAAGCATGTGGCCGGCTCAAATCAGTTAGTGAGAGAACTTGATTGATGGAGGTGAAGACCGCATCGAGGCGCAGGCAAACCACAAGTGTAAGTAAAAAATAATGTTTGATGAAATTAAATGAAATGAAATGGATTATGAAATAAAGATTTCAGTTCCCTGAATCCCCGATTTCCTGGGCACAACTTGAGTAAATATGACCCCAGTAAGTAACATCTCCAAAACACTCACTCTAATGGTACCCGGTGACTGGAACATCGGCATGGACCAACGAAATTTTTCGCAGACGGATACAAAATGGAATATGATGTTGGAGCTGCGGTATACTGTATGGACCCACCCATGGAGGTATCTTTCAAGTTACCGGACCAGGGAAATAATCGGCCGTAGGCCATGATTTAGCTAAGCCATGGTTTGGAAAATTCTGCTGCTGTCCCGGAGAATTCGACTCATTTTTCTCTTCTATTACAAATACAAGTTTTGTGGACAACTGAATTTCTCCTACATGCGAATACAACATTGGAGACTTTGATCTGTTTCTCCTTAAGGGAAAAACAATACGAATTCAAACGAATGCTACATTCATTGATGGAATTCCTAAAATATGCACAGCAAATAATGCCCTCCCAAAAGAAAGAATTAAGCAAGTGTTCATTGAAGAATTTGGTACCAATCCTCTTAAACAGCGAGTAGTCCACGACGCTTATGGAGCAAAGTATGACAATATCAACATCAAACTGGATTTTTAATAACTATGCAGAAAAAAATCACATGCTCGTTGTCCACGATTGCAACTGCACCAATAACTCCTGTCGATATGCATTCAATACCTGTTTACAAGAATTCGTCGGTAGAAGATTCTCTAGAAGAGTTATTCCAAACTAGAAATTCACGATCCAGCACTGGATTAATTTGTCAATCTATCTGCAGAAGGATTCCAGGGAGTATGTGTATGTTTACGATTAAATGAACTAAGCACCCTTAGGAGGTGTGCATTTTTGGAGTTCCCAGCCACCAGGACATTGATGGAAATGAAATAACTGACTGGCTCGCAAAGGAAGGTGCGGCAACCGAAACTTGGGGATCTTAAGATTCCATTAAAAACGATTTGCCACAGAGCAGAAGGAGACGCTGTAACCATATCCGACAGAAGGAGGTACAACACAACGAACTGTATGTGTAAGAAAATCAATAACAGACTAGCCCTGTATATTCTGCAAGATCCCAAGAAGAGACTGTAGACTCGTAGTGGGCAAACTTACTAGTCATTGCCTCACCGCAGCTCATGCTAAGAAGCTAGGCATTACCAACAGCTATGCATGCAGGAAGTTTAGAAAGACAGAGGCCAAAGAGACTATGGAGCACCACATCTGCTGCTGCCCCGCCTTACGAAGAGCAGAAAAGCATTAAATGGATACTATTATCTGGGTTAAAAGTGGTTAAACTTTTCGTTATTTGAATGAGACATCACTAACTTTTAAAAAAATCTTGAAATCAACTCAATAAAGAAAGGCAGGGGTGCATTTCCTAAAATTAGATGATGATCTAAATGGGCCATCCGGCGTTTGGATACTTATTACATGATAACTTTCAAAAATATCAGGTGGAAATTAATTCTAATTGTTACTAAACTATATGTAGTGTAAAAAAGTGATGTGGCCCGAATCGTTATATACGGGCCCATAACCCGGAAACTATCTTATATCAATGGTATGCCAAGGGTCATGTACCACATAATAAAATTGCTTAAAATATTTATAAAAAGGGATCAAAGAATACTGAATTTGATGGAAAACGTAAAATTTGAATGATTTTGATGTTAAATATCATTATCAGAATTACAAGACATAAGGTATATAAGGTTGCCGAAAACCCTTTATAATAAAGTCTGATATTAAAGTTATGTAGGAGGATCCCACGTGAGTAATTTCTGATCACGAATATACACCTTGAATATATTAAATTACAGTAGCTACGACTTGGTCCCATATCCGAAGGATATACTTGCCTCTTGTTCCGGCAAGTATCTTTGTAAGGCTTTAAGCTACGAAGCGGAAGTTCCAAAATCATACTTTAGGGTGAAAAATATTGCATTTATGGAATGGCCGATGATAAACTGGCCAGAATCTAATTAAAAATATCTTAGAGATGCCATTTTGTTATCATAACGAAGTATGTCTATTAAGAAGACATAAAAAATGACCTTGTAGTGGATTGAGCCCAAAATTCACTTGTCCACCCTATAAAATTCTGGCTGACTCAATGCCCTGCAGCCTAAAACGTGTTTGCAAAGTAAATTGAAATTCAATATCTAACTTACATTATTTTAAGCTCTGGAAGCAAACAATATCTTGTAGTTTTTTAAGCAAAATAGAGTTATGCACATATACTTGTTTACTATGGAGAAAAAGTTCATCCTTATTTGTTAGAATTAAGGAATGTTAACAAAAAAATTAAATTTGTATATTTTTAAAGCTCATAATAAACACTAGAAAAAATATAACATCAATAAATTAAGCCATCTTTCAAAAAATAAATGTAATTGAAACTAATTTCCATGCGGACATCTACATGTAAATTTCACGGAAATGGACAGCGCTGGAACTGCGCACCAAAGGGTAAAATTCTTGACGTTAAGAATTTTGAAGTCGATATACCCATTTCCGTCTGTTCGTCCATCTGTCCGTATGAACGCCCAGATCTCAGAGATGGTAAGACCTAGAACAATCAAACTTACAGATTAGATCATAGAAGACAAGTTTATTTAACTTTTTTGATGTCAGGACTACATTTTATAGCTCTCATAGTGGTGCTCAAAATGTTTTAAATGGATAATTCGTTTGTTTATGAACATATCGTAACCAAATTTGGCAATCGGAAGTTTTTTAGAGTACTCAAGCAATGCACCAAATTTGATCAGAGAATATGACAAATTGATCCAAGAAAACCTTTTTTTTTTCGTTCTTTCGTTTTCTTGTAAAAATGTTGGAACTAAATTTAGCATTCAGAACTTTTTCAGAGTACCAAAGCACTGTAGTTTGATCAAAATCGGTTGACTAAATCATATAGCTCACATAGGAACGATCGGTCCAAAAAACATTTTTGGCTCAAAATTATATAATTATAAATCGTTTTGCGAATAAAATTGTTGGTTTTGATTTTTTCGATTTTTGGAGCACTGCTGAATATTATTTATTTATATAGTTTACGAACTTTAAGGTACTAAAGAATATTTTTTTAAGCGCTTCCGGATTTCACTTAGATAAGACACAAAAAAATGAATGTAATGATAAAATATAGTATGGATTTTCCTGTTGAAACTACAACTAATCGCCGTCGATGTCATGTAAATTTAAAAACAAATATTCGTTCAGGGTAACACTTTGCGAATCGATAAATTTATATTTTCCTTGAAACCGGCTAACGGGACTTGTTTCACTTTTTTTGTACGTTCCGGGCTTTTAAATGATTATTTGGCTCATTTCGACAATTCCGGATTCATCCCATATCGAAACAAAGTAGCGTCATTCTGGTAACTTGCAAAAATTTAAAGAAATCCATTATCATTTTGAAAGTACTGAAAGTTTACACAATACTATGGATATATTTAAATTTTTGTTGATCATCATCGCTGATTATCGCTCTGTATCGAATACCATTGCGGGTAACCCCTTGCGAATCGATAAATTTGGATTTTCCTCTAGAACAAGCAATATTTTCTTCGGACAGTGATGTTCTCCTTCTAATTGGTGGTCAGACATCGTGGAATATTAAATGAGTTGGATCATGATCGGGAAACGATGAATAAAACGTACTGTTGGGCGATTACTCGGTACATAAATTATACGAAGAGGTTTTATAACAGAACACAGATTTTGATTAAAAATCTCAAAGATTTGATGGCGTTGTTGTGGTGTCAATCATTCCATAATGAATTTTATACCTTACTGAATATAATGGTATCGACGTTTGTCAAAAGTGAATATTGGTTTTAGAGATATTGTTGTTGGAAATCCAGATCCTATTTAAAAAATACCTTTTATTTGGTCAGGAAACAAGCTCGAAAGTCACAAAGAGAATTTTAAATTAATTTTGATCAGTATTAAGGTTAAAGGAAGATTGGATGCAACCCCCTTAAAAGGGAACGAGCGGACGATTTATACTGAAGGTTCGAAGATGGATGAGGGCACAGGAGCAGGCATCTTCTCTGAAGATCTTTTGACGAAACTTTTATTCCGCCTCCCCGACTAGTGTAACATTTTTAAACGGATAAATACGCAGTCTGGCAAGCGGCTAGACTTATTGGCATCTTGAACGAAAGTCCAAGGAACGTTGTAATTCTTATCGATAGTCAGGCTGCAATTAAAGCTCTGTCATAGCATGCCATTAAGAGTAAACTGATCCATAACTCGACGCTAGCGCTCAACCGTATCCAGTACCATTCAGTAACCCTCTGCTGGGTTCCTGGTCACCCTGGTAACGGCGGCGGACGAGTGCGCCAGAAACGACTCAGCGCTGGTAGCTAACCTTGCGGTTACGGGAGTGGAAAGACCATTACAGGACGTCGCATCGCCAATCAGGGAGACGGCTAGAGCTCTTGCGGAAAGAAAATAGGGCATGTTTTCCGTTTTTCGCATCTCTCCCGAGCACTTTAGCCGAGATGTGATCGAAAGCGAACATCTGAACTCCTGCGCTTCTATAAAAACAGGAATAGGATGGTGATAGGTGTCGTAACGGGGCACTGCTCTATAGTTAATATGGCTGCGAGGTTGCACGCTCCCCATCACGATTTCTGTCGCAGCTGCAGGGATGAGGAAGAGACAGAAAACATCCAACATGCTAAGCGACTGCCCTGCGCTACTTAGAAGACGAACCCAGTTTCTGGCTAAACCTTTCTCTGAGGATCTAGGTAGTCTAGCCTTTGTGCCCATAACGCATCTGGCTGCTTTCGTTGAATCCTCGAAATGGTTATGCAACATTAGAGACTTAGGCGATTAGGGATGTCCTATAGTTTTTGATCCTCCTCCACAATTACTCCCTTTCTTAAATTCCTTTCGTCCCCGTCTTTTATTTAGACAACACAATGGACCTCATAGTGTCTGGGTGATCTTACTCACTATCGGAGCTGTCTATTTAACCTAAGCTAACCTTAAGCAATTTTAGAACCATATATAGTTAGAACATTCAAAATTACAATATTTCTGGTATATTAAGGCAAAGGAAGACAGTTTTTGAATACATTATTTTGGCATGTTCTAAAAAATTTAAAATTTATGAACTTAGCCTACTACAAAAATTTTTCAATTATTTCTATTTCGCGCTATTGCTCGAAGTTCGCTAACAGATTTGTTAGTCTCTCTTCTAATTGATCTTCGCCATGTACTTTTGGGACGTCCGTTCCTTCTGCCCTGGGGATTTCATTCCAATGCTTTATGTGCAATTTCGTCGATAGGTTTACGTAGGGTGTGTCCCAGCGAACTATACATACTTCCGCCTCAATATTTGTTTGTCGATCGGCTGTTGCTTTGACTACATGCGACAGGAAAATTTTTAAAATTCCTGACATTTACTAAACTTTTGTATTCTACACCTTGACACATGGTCCCTTTAGCTTTTTTTTTTACAGTTCCTACACTTTTCCGACAGTAAAGTAAAAATCGGTTCATCAGTTCTTGAGAAATTATGTATTAGTTTTAAAATTTTAAAGTTATTGGGGAAAGGGTCTAAGTTTATGTCACTGTAGTTAATAATATACAAATGGTGTTGGAAAATACGGTAATATAGAAAAATGGATTCCAAGTATCCCAAGAACTTTCACTCTAGATACGCATAGCTAGTCCAAATATAACATTTGCTTTATAATCGACTATGATAATTCCAACGAATCGTTTTGCACTATTCTATTATTTCTCAACACTACAAATTTAATATTGATGCTTGCAATTTCTCTTAAAAATTCCATGTGCACCCTGTAGCTGTATATAGTATGCGTCTATATTTGAGTGTCTCTATGTACATTATATATAATTTATTATTAAAAAGGCTAAATGACAAAACTTTTGGCATTTCATACAAATACAAATTACAAAATACTCTCAACATTTTTTGTACGTAAAGCTCCTGGGTTTTGGCTTGGGCATTTCTGATAGCTACGACTAAGCTCTATAAACTGTGCATAATACCGAGCATTATTATAATGCGACAGGCTTGTGGCATGTCCAGGCAGCGGCAGAGGCAGCGGCAGCGGCAGAATGGCAACCAAAATGAGCTGCCACAGAGCTTTTGTAGGCGTATCAGTGATTAGTGGGCCGGGCCGGGCCGTGCCGCTGTGGGGGCAGTGGCAGACTCATTAAAAGTGTGAGAACAATTTAACTTAATTAAGTGGCTTCCATGTTGGAGTAAATTTGAATGCAAGTCATTTAGATTAGCCAACAACTAGAAATTAGCATGCAAATTGTGCAATAGAAATTTCAAAATTTTATCCTATACATTTTTGTAGCTTAGCGCGCAATTAGCGCTAAAATACTAACGAAAAAAAAAATAATAATAATGGAAAACAGTGGGGATGCTAGGCGACAAAGGGATACGCTTAAAAGTTGTGGGATTTATACTTCAGGAATATGCTTTTAAGTTTCCAGGGCTTGTAGCTAACCCTGGTCGATTTTGTTGTTTCAGAAATAAAAATACCAATATCTCACCTGTCTTCGATAGCAAACGAGTTGAAAAAAATGATCAAATCCAAATAAAAAAACGAAATTTGTATATATGCTGGAACTGAAATGTAATGAACTTTCATAACCAAAAAAGGTTTTCGGACATACGAGTATAGACAATTATTTTTTTAACGCATATCAAAACGGCTTCAATAATGTAAGTTCCTGTTAATTTTTTTCCATTGCTATATTATCTATAAAACTGCTTTATTGTGCGGAATTGTCATGGAAACAATTTTGATTTTTTTTTAGCGCATTATTCTGCCATTTTCGAATATATTTTTCCAATAGTTTCCATAAAAATTAATTTTTAGATTGGCGACCAAGAAAAACCGATCACAAAAAACAACAATTTAGCATTTATGGAAAGTCAATTTTTCTTGTTTTCTTAAATTAAATTTAATCCTGAGTTAATTTTTAAATCAATAAATTTTTATAAAAGTTTTTCCAATATTCATCAATTTTTGCAGGTATGGCAACTTACAAGCCTCTTTTTATTTGTAGTTGCTCTTTGGAAAATTGTCTGTAAAATGTTTATTTTTATATAATCTGCTTATTATGGATTATAGCTCTTTCTTTTATCTTTCTCATGGTGTTTATACATCGACGCCTTTGTGTATTCAATTTCGGGATATAGACAAACAAAACCATGGTGTGGCAACTGAGAAGCCTTTTCCCTACTTATGTAAGATATCCATGGTTATATGGCCAAAATAACCCACTTAATGAATCACTTGTCTCAAAAAATACTATGATTTAATTTTAATATTGATGCTTCAAGGACGTATTAGATATCTATGGAATTGTATTAAAGTGTAGATCATAACCATTGTTATATGCAGGCGCGCACAGACGCTGAAGGGGTCCCGGGGCAGCATAATGTGGGGCCCTTTCTTTTAAATTTGCATATAAATGGATTATAAATGAAAAAGGAATAAAACGAAGATTCTATATAAAAATTAAATGCTGTACGTTTATGATCGCATAACTCTGAAACGGCTGGACGAATTGGCCTTATATTTTTATAATAATAATTTTTATATTTTGTTTATTATAGTGTGTAGAAGGTTTATAGCAAAAAAAGTTTTGAGTAATTTCTAAGAAGGGGACTCCTAACTTTTTTTTTTAATTTTTCGACAATTTTTTTTTTTTGTTGCATTGTATACATTGTCAGATTAACTAATGTTAATGTTTTACGTGTTACGGGTGTCCTTATGAACGCGTTGAAGAATTTCAAATATGATTTTTGCGTGTGTAGAGGTTGTCAATTCGGAGGTTTTAAGCCTATTGCGACGTGATTGTGGGTAATGGTTCGTGAGGTATACGCATTTTTGTGAATATCGTGAATATAGCATAGTAGAAAATTGTTCAACACCGGGTATTGGACATTTAGTGCAGACAGAAGCGTAGTCGCAAACGGTTTGAAATGTAGTTTCTGTGTTTCTGTCACTTCTCTGTAAATTTTACATTTCAGAAGATTGAATAAACAATATACCAGCTGATAAATGTTACAACAATTTAATCCAGGCTTTTCCTTGCCTATCGTGTACTGAACTCTTCAATAATCTTCTCAAAACTGATAGAACTCGCTTTTTCGTGCTCAATGCTGATAATAATTAGGTGATTCAACCTGTCCTCGCCTATGGTGGATCTCAATTTATTTTGATTAGACCAAGCTTGCTGAAGGCTATTTCTCCGGAAGCAACAGATGGTGGCAAAACAAGTAAAAGTCTCAATGCCATACATACTTATGGCAAAACATTCTCATACCCACACGCAGATATGAGGGTCAGTAGCTCCAAGGCAGAATTGGTATCCCATTTCATTACTTTGCCAATCCTATGCAACAAATCGCTTTCATCTCACAGATCACTCTTAACAAAGGCGTTCCTCAGGTCTCTCAAATACATTGCGTCTCAAAGGCATTGCAAAAATTTGTACCAAATGGTTGTCAAAAGGATGAAGTCAAAAGACTGAAGCCACTTGAACGAAGTAGCAACGTCTACCTGAATTTCTGGTAACAAACCCATTTCAATAACTTTTTTTAGAGAAGCGACAATATCTTGATAGTTGTTAATCAATGGGCAAACTCTATCTAGTTAATCTAAACAAAATTTTTAGGAATTTTTCTGCGTTTACCAATTTTTTTTTTCTCGATTTTTCATTTTTTTTTTCCATCGGTTGAGCGGGGCCCCTCCCGCTCAATTTTCATTTTATTTTATTTTATTTACAATTTGCTTTACATGCCGAAATAATATAAAAAATATTGCTTAAATATAGCTTAACATATTGATATTTATAAGTAAAAAGAAGTTTGACTTGTGTTGAGTGGTGTCTCGCCCACGGCGCCAACGCGGCCCACATATGACAAGTCCTTTTCTTATTTATTCAGATTTTATCAAACATTATTTTTTACTTACACTTGTGGTTTGCCTGCGCCTCGATGCGGTCTTGACCTTCCTCAATCAAGTTCTCTCTCTAACTTATTTGAGCCGGTCACATTTTTGACTGTAGAAGCTGTTGCAGTTGCTGATACAGTCCAGCACGCCGACGGAATGGCTCAAGCCGCATTCAGTGCAGGTACGAGCGAGACAAGCACACAGTGCAAAAGATCCGTTACTGGAATTGCTACTGACAAGCAACCCAGTAGGAATTATTGGAACAGTCGGCGCGATGCGAAATATTGCTCTTTAGCGACGCAACAACTTGAAAATGTAATGGTAAAAATCAGAAAAAAAACGCTTTATTTTTCATTTTATTATTAAATTTTTTTATTTATTTCGCAATTGAATTCGACAAAAAAAATTTTGTAGATTTCTTGGGGCAAAAAATATTTTTTTTGTTTAATGGTAAGTTATATCGTCTAGGGCATAAAATTTGCTCCATTGTATCAAAATTTCAGAAGATTATCTGTCACCTAGATTGATCTCCTAACAAAAATGTCATATTTGTGATTTTCGGTTTTTGATTTGATTCATCAAATGATCAAAAATAATAAAGGCGCCATTAAATTTCATCTTTATTTTTAATAATAAAAAATATAATGATTTGAATAAATGCGAAAGAAAAATAATTGTAGCTTAGTGAAATGGCCTGAAAAATGGTTTAAATAAAAATTAAATCGTCAGAAAAAGCTGGATCTACAGATTATGAAGCATGACACAGCAATTTTTAGTTTTTTTTTTTAGTGAAATAATAGAAGTGGAAATACTTAAGCTCTAAACATTTGTTTCCACTGTATTTACTTCTACTTTATATTTTCAAACTGTTGGACTTAAAACTTCTAATCGGCTCCATTTTTTTTATCAAATGTGGCTACATTTATTTTATGAAAACCGTATGCTGAGTTTTCTTGTAATTTTATGATATTGGATATTACCAAAGCAATGAAAAACCTTTCAGTTTTTACGCAATTTTTTTATACGCGAATTTGAGTTAACACGATTTTAAAAAATCTTCGAAAATATTTTAAATTTTAATAAAAAAATCTAACTACCATGTAAAAACGATTATTTTATATCATAAACTGATACTATTTTAGTTGGATTTTCAAATGAAGAGCAAATCCTCCTATTTTATATAAACACTCTTTTTTTACACGTATTTTCTGGGAGCGTATCTATCGCGTATAATAAATAATAAATATAAAATTAGTTGCATTTATAATTTTTAAAAATAATAATATAATATAAAAAATTGACAAATGTTGGGAAGGCTTTTTTATGACCCCGCGTAAAAAAAAATATAATAAAAAATAATAATAATATGTACAAAATTTTATAATTTGTCAAGCTTACTCTATTCGTGCCTTGAACTAGTTGTGAATTATAAGCCGGCATACAAAAAAAAAATGCATGCTTATTAACATTTTTAAGTAGTAAAAACTTTTAGTAGACTAGGGTTACAGCAGTTATATTTCTAAATAAACCATATATATAGTCTGTTCCTGCTTATTGCTGACCATAACAAACGCTGCACAAATCTAGGTAATACCTTTAAAGCCTGGTTTTAGGGTATAAAGAGTTACTTTCATACACACAGACACCCACGCCAGACACGCAGAGCAGCAGCGTGACAATTAAGCGCTGCTATCGCGCCGCCATTTTACAATTGTGCGCCATTTTGTCACGCTTATTATTATGATTATTATTTGCAGCAAAATGGCTACGCTAGCAGCAAGACGGCTTTAAGTGGTACATACATATATAAATGCATATACATATACGAATATATACAAGTTGAAAGTTTGCTTAACGCACACACACAATCCCATACACACACACACTCACACACACACTCAAAGTCATTTAGCTTTAGTGAAAATTACGTTAATAAAGTGCATTGTGTGCTCTGCTTCTTGTTTCCCAAGTGCACTTGGCACAAGCCACTCCCAAACCGCACCTGACCCGACCAATAAGTCATCTAATCCCTGTGCAGCTTTACTCAGTAACTAGTAGACAAGGTGAGCTACTCGATGGGCTTATTAGTTATTAACACATCAAACCAGCCAGCAAATCTAAAGAGATGACAGCTCCAAGAGCTGAAAGCAAAAGTATCAAAAAAAGGTTAGCGTCAATCACACTGTGAGAAATTAGGAACAGCTTAGATGAAAAAAGAAAAAAATTACAACATTATTTTTAAGCCGATAGTTTTGTTTTATGTATTCAGATAAAATTTGTTAAAATGTTAAAAGTTCAGCATTCAGAGCATTCTTTAATAATCTGCCGAAAACTAATAGTTTTTGAAATTCTTATCCCACATAGCATATTTTGGTAGTGTACATTACTTGGACATATCATCAGGCTGGGACAATTGCAGCTAATGGAGCTTTAAACTTTATTGTCGTACGCCAGGCTGGGCAATTTGGCCCAATCCGTTTCTATTGCCTTACCAAATTTACGTTGAAGATTCAATTATTAATTATTCCAAGCGCAACTGCTTCAGCACGTGCTCTAGAGACGAGTAGTCAAGGGCGTAGACAACTTTTAACCAAGAGGGGTCAAGCAAATAAAAGTTTTTGCAATACGCTACGAAATTTATGTAGTAATATTGCCAAAATCATGTAGTATAGTGTTTAGGTATTCCGAAAAACTTAAAAGATTTATGCTCTTAGAACATATTTTCGGCTATCGGACCTATGATTTATCTAGTTTGGGAGTTTTAAAAACAAATTAGATATCTTAATTCATTAGATCTCGATACTGAAATATAACATAAGTTACAACGTATAGAACATGAAAGTCTTCTTCTTTGCGATACCTGGTTACATCATGAAATAATAATTCCAAGAATTTATTATTTCCTAAAAATTATAATAACATTGAGACAATAACCAAAATTATATTATAAAAGTTTTAAATTGGGTTTTATATTGTAATTCGTATTCATAAAATAATATCATATTATTGAGGCTCTTTCGTTTCCTGCAACTTTCACATTTTTATCATATTTTAGATGGATTCCTTCTCAATCTCACAGAACCTATAGGTGCTAGAATTTGTAATTCCCATCTTGTTTGCCCAATTGAGATACTTTCTTGAACCTGTAAAATTCACTTTGGATTTTGCCTCTTCTTGGTATTCCTCATTCCCGAAATGGTTGAATCTAAAGGTCATTTACCTGCATTATTATAGATGATTTAATTAGGTTTGAACTTTCTTAGATAAAAGGGCTCGGTATTTTTTTGAACCGCATCCATTTTACCATGGCAATTAATTGCCAATTTTATTTTCAAAGCACTGATTTGACTTTAAAATTCAGAGCATTTTTTTGCTCCAAAATAATGTTTCTCTTTTCGAAGGGCGAGTTTCTATTTCTCTTTTCGCTTTAAGCAAGGCGGGTTACCTTTTAGATCAACGTCTTCGATTTAATTTTTTTTTAATTGAAGGATAGAGGAACTAGTCCATTTTAACTACCTACATTTTTTAGATTTAATATTTTAGATTAATTATTGAAATATCTCTGAAACACCTTGAGATTTTTTAGATAATAATAGTTCGAGCTTAAAACAAAGCCAAGATCTTGTGGTACCAAATTTAAAATTTTTTTCCGGCTGCATTTTTTAATCTTAAATAGAGTCCAGCTTTTTAGAGATAAAAACAGATATTTCATAAAATGGGAAACAAATATTTTATTTAAAGATTTTTCAAAGTAAGAAATTATGATTTTGGTCATGATGATTATTATTTAAAATTTTTTTTCCATATAAAATAATTATAATCAATTGAAAAAACAAGATTTTTATACCCTGTACCGTATGGTACAAAGGGTATGTTTTTGCAATCTGAAAATGTATGTAACATATAGAAGGAGTCGTCGGAGGCACCCCAAAGTTACCTAAATATGATCAGGGTGAATAGCAAGTCGATATACCCATGTCCGTCTGCCCGTTCGTCCGTCTGTCCACTTGAAAGACTAGATCTCAGAGATGGTAAGAGCTAAAGTAACCAAACTTTCACATTACATTCCATTTTATTCCATAGGAGACAAGTTTATTTTATTTTTTTGATATCAGGGTTAAATTATATAGCTCCCATAGGGTTGTGTCAGACAACCTCGAAAAAAAAATAAAAGTTTTAGATGAATAACTCGTTTGTTTATGAAGATATCGTAACCAAATTTGGCATTCGAACTTATAGTTCCCAAGCACTGTACCAATTTTGATCATAATCGGTTGACTATATAGCTCCCATAGGACCGATCGGCCAAAATAACTTTTTTATACATGATTCGCTATATTTAATTTTTAATAAAGATATCGTAACTAAAATTGGCATTCAGAAGTTTTTTAGAGAACTTAAGCAATTTTTTTTTTTTTAAAACTTAATTTTGTACAGTTTTTGAGACCATTCCCGCATACGAGTTAAGCCTACTTTTTGTTTTTTGGGAATTCAATTATTTTTAATGAAATAACATTTATATAAATTTTAATTTTAAATAAGTCGACATACGGATATTTAGTTTCTTTATGTTAAGAATAAAAGTAAGAATAATATTAAATCCAATTAAATTACCTAAAACTTTAGTGGAGGGAAATGCTAAAATCCCATTTTAAATATCGACTTTTTGAAAAATCGTTGAAAAAAATTAGGAGCGAAAAAATGTGAAGTGGACCACTTCTAAGGTCGATTTTCCTGGCTTTGATCAATTTTGTTTATTTAAAAGAGGTTCTAGTACATATTAACCTCGTAAAGGTTACTAAAATTGAAATTCTTATCGAGTTATCTATCAATGAATAATAATCAAAATTTTTTTTTTTAACTAACTTAAACAACAATTATTCAAAAGACTTTTTCAGTCTTAAAAATCAGTATTACTTAATTTATTTTATTTATATTTTATTTTTTCTTGTTTTATGTTTGAAATTTTATTATACTAAATATATTTTTTTCATCTTAATTCAAGACTTTTAAATAAATTCTAAGAATTCTTGGTCTTCATTTGAGAATGTTAGGTCATGTCTTTTCTAAAGTTTAATCATTTCAAGGTCTTATTATAAAAATTATAATCTTGCTTTAAGCAGTTTTTTTTTTGTTTATTTTAGCAATTTAAATCAAGAATATAAAAAAATGTTATTAGATTATTTTTATTTATCAGTATAGGGTGCTTAATATTTCAAAATGTTTGCTGATATTTTTAAGGTTACCGATCATAATATTTTCTACAAAATGATTTGTCTAGGTATATATTGTTGTTATGAAGCAACAAATTAATGCTCATCCTTTGGTTATATTTGCTGTCTCCAGTTCTCATATATAGTAATAGAATCTGAGCTCTAGATGGGGCAGTTCAGTACCAAAAACAACTTTCAAATGTCTGTATTAACCTCTAGCAAATTATATCATAGCTTCTGTGACGTACTTTAAAGATTGAGATCTAGTGCAGTGACTCCTCTGACCCCCTCCTCTTTCGCCTGTCTACGTCCGTGTGTATATCCACAGCTGTCTCTGTATGCAACATGTATAGTATGTCTGTGTGTGTGAGCCCTAGGCGCGATTTTAATGAGCCACCCCAAAGCGGGCGTAATGGAAATGTCAGCTAATAGCTTCCACTTGCATTAGCTGCAGTTTAAATGTCCCAATCCACAATTCTCGAGGAACCCCACTTGCATTTTGTAAGCCGATTTGTTACTGCCGGTTGGTGTTGTTGTTGCTGTTGTTGTTACTGTTGTTGTTACTGTTGTGTTCACAGCTTGTTAATGACCCAGCAGCTTGATTGGCCCAAGCGGCTCTAACTGACAGCTCCATGTGGCTCAGACATCGACATTAGTGAGCTCTTTGCCCCACTGCACACTCGCTCCAGCTCATTTCCTTCATACAGGGTTGCTCATTGAGCGTTTCTGAACTTTAAATTTACGCAAAATTAGTTTATTTCTAGGAGAAAAATCAGTAGCTAGTCAGATTATAGCTACGATGGAAAGTCCAAAAACTTACATATGTACATTTGCATCCAGAACCAAGATGGTCTATGGTCTATCTCATTCTGTGTGGCGATGCCCCAGATTCGATTACCCAATTTGTATGTAGGCGTTATGTTTTGCTGGTAAGCAGCGAAGAAAGCCAGATCTTGCTCCATTTATAAAAATCCAATGGAGTTGTTTCCTTACTCCAAGATGCTCCAGTATCCGGTACAGAACTATTTAATTTTAGCATACGCCATCTTTTTATATTAACTCAGAAATCCTTTGCTTTTGCGACAAGTTACAACTCACCACTAACATTCCTTTCTTCAGTACCCATTCGTGGATGTAATCGAAATTCGCTAAAATCTTTGAGAGTTCTAGGGAAATTCCTTAAAAGCTATTTAGTTTTTTTGTGATCCAGCTCCAGAGACCAACATTTGGATGCTAACTAACTAAAGAAACAAGTCATGTCAACAACATACCTGTTAAACTTTCGCATTCTTCGGAACTAATTTGAGTAACGATCTATGATAGTGCAGGGTATTTCAGAGTCGTCCAGGCACGACTGTTCCATTATCAATCCGAAAATGTGGAAATCAAGTCGGTATGTCTTGAAATTTATAAAGAAGGGGCATAATGGGCTTCACCTGCAAAGCACAAAGGGGTTGGAGCCACTGCTTTTTTTTCATACTTTGCTGTTTTTTAGATGCTATAGGCATATTAGGTGGGGGAGTGATGAGCCTCAAAATGCCGACTCGACTCAACAAATTACCGACTGCATGAATAGTAATTGGGTAAAATTGCTCGAATATTACGTGAAATATCCGAGATTTGCCGATTGCTGGATGTTTGGGGGGATGCCATACCCCCCACACACCCCCTCGCCAAGCCTCTGATTAGGTTCATTCCTAAATTTCAGGCTTTCCGCCCATTGTGTAATGTTTTGAACGGGAAAGTTCTCCAGTTGATCAATCTTGAAGATCATTTCTGGAAACTTTTCTTATAAAGCGTGGCTAAATCTGTCGTGCCATCCAACTCCACGTGGAAAAAAAAGAAAAGTCAAAAAAATAACTTTTCGTTTTAGCAGATAATACCGCTCTGACCAAAATGAGAAGGTCTCATTGAATTCATGATCCTCCATAATTAAACATTTTCACCAACCTGATAATGGATCTTTTTTATGCCTTAGATGGATCTTTAGCTGCACGATTATAACAATTTAGATAGTAGAGCTCTATAGAAAAATTACCAAAATTTTTTTTATATTCAGAACAAATCACATTTAAAGTTTAAGCATAGACATTGAATGACCCTATATTTATTTCTCTGCGAGATTTTAGTTAGTTAATTATTTAATATGTAGTTTGGCATTGCAAGCGGTTGATAGTTTATTGGTCAATTAGAGGTACCAAAGCGCAAATTTAACTTGGAATTACATTTTCCTACAACAAAATCAATTAACAAAAACTTTGGTATCTAAATATTGTAATGCTAGTATTTGCAAAAACAAAAGAAACTTAGACTATAATTGTTATTTTATTAGAAAACTAGTGAGCCCGGCAGTTGTTGTCCTGCCCCAATTTTTTGAATACTCTTAAAGTGAATAAACATCGTAAGATTCTCTAATTAGCTTATCTGGAAAAATGTAAGATTAGTTTGCAGCTCGATTCAAACTTGCACCATTATTAGTCGAACGTCGCGCTTCACGGGTCTCTCATAACCGAATTCTTTCACGTTCAGTGCGATCTTCACGTTCCTGGGCAGTACGATTAGATTGGTAATTAATTTGATTCGTAGCATTTCTTCCAATTGAAATATTTCATGCATTGATCGATTAGGAGACGGCATTCCCAATTGTCCTAATGCTTTATTAACCATCGCCATGCATAGATCTTCCATATGAATTAAAGGTTCATTGTAAAATGTCCGGCGTAAATTCCATCACTGGATTACGTTTTGCTTGACGTACTCGAAACAAAATATCTTCTGATAAATAATCTTGATATTTTATCCACAATTCAGGTGGATTTGATGAAAAAAATGTCGCCAAAATAATCGCAAATAGAACACATATTTGATATGGATGAGCAGTAATAGCAGCATCTGCTAAAGTTAGATCCCAGTGCAAATCATTTTCCAACAAATTCAATTTTTGACATGCCTCTCGATATGTTGCACAAAATACGCCATTCTCTGTTCTCAAAGATTGAAACGATGTTGTACCTCGAACAGTGATAAACAACAATACCAGTTTTTGAATATATGGCAATATACACACACAAAATCCGATATTCACGAAAATGCGTATATCTCACGAGCCAATACACGCAATAGGCTTAAAACCTCCGTATTGACAACCTCTAAAACACGCTAAAATCAGATTTGAAATTCTTCGACGCGTTCATGAGAACATCCGTAACACGTAAAACATAATTTCTTTTATATATATAGAAGATGTTTCTTATCAGGCTTCCCGTTTTCCTATTTTTAGGAATGTGAAGTGCTTTTAATTAATTTATAACTTGCACATATACCCGCTGGATTTATAGAACAATTTAAGAAAAAACGCTGAATTTACAATTGCTATTATATTAACAAATCCTTAACAAAAAGGACTTCTAGTAAAGAACGATTTTTACCCGATTAATAAAACTCAAAATTATCCCACTTTACTAGAAGTTTTGTTTAAGGGTTCTAAGTTAATCTCGAAAAGCACCATATTGTTTTTTTCGAACTATAATATTTCCAGGTTTCTGGGATAAATACCATTTAATGCAATTTTTTGAGGTTGTGCTAAAGTCCTGGAATTCTCTCGACCTCGGGTTCGTATTCAGCAACCCCGAATACTTTTAGTAATCCTTTGATTCTTGGCTTTTCGCATGTCCCTGAAAATACTATGCAATACAAATTCCAGTGTGGAATTTTTACCAAATCAAAATAAATTTGTATACGATAAAGAAATATGCGGCTGATCAATCTTAAAAGGGCAGACGTCTTGGTATAAGTACATTCCTTAGATTAAACTGGAGGACACCAATGAAGAAAATTTCAAGCCATAATATCTTTATTTTACCTCTTTGCAGAACCGACCTTTCAAAAAACGCTTTTATATCAATATAATAGCCAAATTATGCAATACAAAACTTTTTGCAATATCCGAGCATATATCAAATGTAATCGATTTGATATTTGTTTATTGTAATGATACAAAGTGGTCCATAGCTACAAAGTTCAAACCGCTCCTTTATAAAATACAGAAAAAATACGAAAACAATTATAACCGACTCATTTATTTTGTAACAAAACTCATGTCATATTATAAATACAATGATGAAAATTATTTAAGTGCAAAAATTTATTTAGTTGCCTACGCACAATCCATACATAATACACACAAGCAAATATCAGTAGCTCTTGCTGCTGGAGCTTGTGACGTCATAGGGCTCATCATGCTGCCAGAGCGCCTGCTGGCAGTAGACTCATGAACTAAAGCAGCCAAGAGCTGTACAGAGCCAGTCTCTCAGCTCAGTTCGGCTGGGCTCTAGCTCATGAGCGGGAGCCAGAAATAATTTTAAAAGAGTCGCTGTCTTTTTGCGAGCCCTGTGTATATACCATATATGTATATATTTTTGTTTATATATATTCAAGTCTGTTCTTAATTCCACTTTCGATTGGAAAACATAGTTCTTTGCAATAATTTCGAAAATTAATTTAAAAACAGGCATAATTATTATCTAAATGTTGTTTAAAACCGATTTCCCTTGTTTTTTTTTTTTTTTGTTGGATTTTTTATTAATATTTTATATGTATTTTTAAGTACGTGTGCACATAATATAACAATAAATTATAATATAATTTAATTGAAATTTTTACACGATGTTGGTTCTTTGCCAAAAAACCAGCCACTATTTTGCAAAAAAAGGAAAATTTTTTCGATAATATTAAATAGTTGGTGCTGTTTACTTGACTTTCAGTATGGCAGAGCAGCGGAGCAGAGCGGCAATCAATGGAAGTGTAGAAAGATGGTAGTTGGTCTACTCAGAAGTTCCTCAGATGTCTGAATGAGCGGCGTAGGAAATTAGAAATAACGTACAAATGTTTGAAAATTTGGGAATATTAAAAAAAAAATGGAGACTTAACCACCTATATCATCGATTCTATTCATAAAACAGTACTAATAGGTACAGGGTGTGTCCATAATGTAGTCGGGTTGAAAGGCAATCAATGGAAGTGTAGAAAGGTAGTAGTTGGTCTACTCAGGAGTTCCGCAGATGTTTGAATGATCGGTGTAGGAAATTATAAATAACTTATAAGTGCTTAAAAATTTGGGAATATTAAAAAGAAAAAATGGAGACAACTCCCAATATTATCAATTCTATTCATAAAACAGTACTAATAGGTACAGGGTGTTTACGTAAAGTAGTCGGGCTGATTTATACGGAGTGGATCTAGGACTGTTTACAGCTTTACCGTCTTTTATTTGATTGAAAATGGAGACTTAACTCAAAATATCATCGATTCTATTCATAAAACAGTACTAATAGGTACAGGGTGTGTCGGTAAAGTAGTCGGGATAATCTATACAGAGTGGATCCATGACTGTTTACGGGTTTCCCGTCTTTGATTGATATCTTGGGATCTAAGGAAAAATTCTGAAAAAGCTTTCTTTACGACAGACTTCTCAGGGAACGAGCGATGTGCACTTGATTGTAGCTTAGTGCCAATTGCCAAATTTTTTCTAAAACCCGAATCTGCAGCCCTTTGACCGTTTGTCTATCCACTCGGCAAAAATAAGTCCGACTACTCTAAGGACAGACCCTGCATATAAAAACTATCGGATTCGAAAAGTGAAATTCTGACAATTCTTTTTTGGCATTGCCAACTCCTTAAATTTGTTCTTTTTTGTCAAAATCAGATTCTTACTAAGCCGACTTTGAGGCAGTCAAGGATCTAAAAACCTATTACGAATACTTTGAGCCAAACAAAAGCGATTTGCTTAAAAAAATTGTGTTTATCGGAACGCTATATAATCAAAATATGTATTTTTTAAGATTTCCCACGCAGTGGAATATTAATAAATCTAATAAATCTGGGCACACTGGCAATTTGCGGTTGGGTTCAAATTGATTTTCAAAATGCTTTTGGAACAACGAACTTAAAAAAAAACAAGACGCCTTATATCATTCTCATAATTTACATGGATTTCAAAGCTTAGATTAATTTTAAGAAATATCTAAAGCTGACTCTAAGTAAAAAGTATTCTATATATTATGGAAATAAAGCAAATTTTTAAAGTTGTTAAATTAAAACGCTAACTTTAGTAAAAATTAACAATAAACTTTTAATAAAAGCGAAATTTAAAAATCAAAGACAAAGAAAGTGTTACCAAATTTACATAACATATTCTTGACAAGGCTATACAAAAAGTGGATACATATTTATTTTTATTTTAGTCAAACTCAATCAAATTTAAGCTTATTTTGCTTACAAATAAAAATTATACAGAAATACTTGAATATCAATTTTAATTAAAATTCGCGTAAGAATTAAAAAAATTGGGTAATAAAATTTATTCCGCAATCTTTATAATAAAACAAAAATAAATTTTGAATAAAAATTTTTATTAAAAAAATTGCGAAATAAATAATAAAATTTTGAATATAAATTTTTATTAAAAAAACTACGATTTATTTCGTAAAATTTCAAATAAAATTTATTCCCCAATTTTAATTTTAAAACAAAAATAACTTTTGAATATAAATTTTTATTAAAAAAATTACGAAATAAATAAAATTTTAAATAAAATTTATTCCCCAATTTTTATTTTATAACAAAAATAACTTTTGAATATAAATTTTGATTAAAAAAATTACGAAATAACTAAGAATTATAATAAAAATTATTTTTGAACTTCAATTAAATCTAAACAATAATTAAATATCAATTATTATTTAAAAATTGTCGAATAATTTACTTTCAATATTTAAATTAAAAATTGTGGTCAAATTTTTATTTTATAAATTGAAAATAAAATATTATTCGACAATTTTTAAATAATAATTGATATTTAATTATTTTTTAGATTTAATTGAAGTTCAAAAATAATTAATAAATTATAAATTAATAATTAAAATAATAAAAATAATTTTTGAACTTTAATTAAATCTAAAAAATAATTAAATATCAATTATTATTTAAAAATTGACGAATAATAATTTACTTTCAATATTTATAATACAAATTGTGGGCAAATTTTTATTTTATAAATTGAAAATAAAATATATTTAAATGTCTTTTGAACCAAAGGGCGCACCAGATTTTTTCTTTAATATTAATACTCTAGGGACATCTTAGATCACATATTTAAGGCGCCTCTTGGTTCAAAAGTTATTTAAATACAATTTTTATTATAAAAATGTATTTTTTTATGGAATAATTGATATTTAACTAAATCATTTTTACTTCAAGCTCAAAAATGCTTTCTATTAGGCAGCTTACAAAATTTTTAAAGATATCCAATTTTATTGTTGACGGAATTTTCGCTTTTTTTTTTGCTAATCTTTTATTTATATACATAATACAAACAAAATTAAAAAATTAACAAGTCACGAGTTCTGAAATCACAATACATAAAAAATGAGTAGATATTTCACGACTCAAATCATATATAAGTTTCATTGACTTTAAGAATTATTTCACATATTTTTTATAAATAAAAAATTACGCAGTGTTTGATATTTATTTTTTAAATAATTAGAAAAGTAAGTAACTTAAAGCCGTTTAACAAAATTATTTATTTTATATAATGTGCAGAATATTATTGTTGTAGCGATTTTGAAAAACGCCACAAAGGGAATTCGTTTGAATTAAGTTGAATTATTTTCGAGTACGCTGCGTTTGTTAAGCTCGACATGCGCAAAAACAAGTTCTGTCACCTACGAACCCAAGCCGCAAGCAATTCCCCTTTAATTCATAAGCCATATCAACTAGATACAATTTATGCCTCTAGTCTTTTCGGAAATGGATTTTTTGCAAACTTGCTGAATTTCACAATTTTTAAAACATTCCAAAATCCTACCATTTAGGATTACAATTTCTTGACGCTTGCCCAACTCTGCTGCAAACTGGCCAACTTCTAAGTATTCTTTTTAGCTTTAATTCTTTTTTTTTTTAATACATATAACAAATTCTTATTTGAAATGTAATCAAGTTGCTTGACAAGAACTTTCTTTTTAGATTCAATTAAAATGCTTAACTTAAATGCACACTTCTTTGTTTTTTATAATTTAAGGGTTTCGTTTTTCTCGTTTTCTCGATCTTCATTTGTTAGACTACAAAAAAACATTTGTTGTTGTTGCAATTATCATAGCTAAGGATTAGATTAGCGACTGTAAGTATATACTATTAAGCAGCGCTTCAAATGACTTTATTGTCTTAAATTAAAAACAAAATGTCTTTTTTAAAAAAAATAAAACATTTGCCACAAAAAAAAAATCAAATAAAATAAAACATATAGATATATAGAATAATAGAGGCTGGCTCTCATATAAGTATATGTATATATACACACAACACAGCAAAGAAATTGAATTGGAATACTAATACATAAGAATATTGATAATTACATGTACATAAATTAAAGCAGTAAATTATACAAAGTCTGTAGGGAAGGTATTGGAAAATGTTTCCTAATGTGTCTGTACTTCACAGCGGGATCTGTTCAAGAATGAAAACATTTTACGGCCAAAAGCTGCTAGAGAACAAGCCATCCTTACCACTGCTTACGTTCTCGTTTTGGGCTTTTTTCATTTTAAAGATCTAACCGAAGTTCAAAGCAACATTTGGAAAAACTATGTCTGGAAAAAAATGTTTTCCAACCCTTTTGCGTTCAGACTAAGTATAGAAGGAAATTTTGTCTTTTCTTTGTAAGTTTTGTTTTTTATCTTTTTCGATCAAGTTGAGCCTTAAATGGCAGCAACTTGTAGGCGTTTTAACGCGGGGCGTGGCTATTTAAATGTGTGTATGTGTGCTTGTTATGAGTGTGTGTGTGTGTTTAACTTAATTTATAATACATATAGATGTCATATGTGTGGAATATAGTATTATATATATAAGTATGTATGTTTTAGAACTTGCGCCGCTGCCTATGTATATATGTGTGTGTGTTTGTGTATTACATTAGTGTGTGTGTGTATATGTGTAAAAATTTACTGTTGTATTTCAATATTAGGCTAACATTTGCATCATTTGCTTCATTTTTTATACAGCTCTACTCATTTAAAGGCTCCTGTTCGGGAAAACCGCTGACCTCAGTCTGCTCCACTATCTGCTGACCATTCTGCGTATATGATATACGCAGACGCATGCGCAAAACCGCCTGAAAATTAAAGAAAATTTCAGTAAAAATTAAAAAACAATTTCTCGGCTTGTTTACTTACATTGGACGTAGCCACAACTCGCATTTCCTGAGTTATAACGCCACCCGGTGGCAGTACCGAATCCGAGGGCGTCAGCATTTGCAGCCTAAAACTTCTTTGTACCGCCACCTTAAAAGTTTATCAAGAGTAGTTACTTAAGTACATATAGCTCGAAAGATTTCTATCCAAGTTTTACCTGCACTAGATACTGATCCAATGTATTGGTTGAGCTATTTGTGGTTGTCATAAAGATTTGCATAGCATCACTGCCCGTGACTGCAACTAATTGAACCAGTAAGCCATTTTTATCCAAAGCTGTCAATTGTGGACCCTGAGGTATTGGCTGTAGAATAAAAGTAAATGTTTAAATAATATTATTAAATGTAATAAACATTTGTATTTTAAGCTGATGTCTTATGTTAGATGTCTAAGCCAAAGTTCGGCTCTGTTCATAGATCTTTCATTCTGGATTCCAATTCCTACATCTTGTAGTTTTGTAAGCTCAACTTATTAAACACGTTTTCATGGTTATGTGATACAATACATTAAAATTATGCTGGAAAACATACCGCTGGTACATTATTGATAGCCGGCGTGCTGTTTAGGTCACCTAGCAAGCCACCTGATCCGTGCATGCTATTGGTACCAATAAGATTTAAGCCAGAACCGGCTGCTAAAGCAGGCGCTGGTCCCAAGCTGCCTAACATGCCCGACAAATCATTGCCATTTGTGTTGGGCGCATCCAGACCACCAAAGCCCAGATCCAAAGTACTTAACATGGTGTTCATATTTGCGGCGCTGTTGTTATCAGCGGTTAGGCCAGCACCCGACGGCGTTGACATGTCCAGGCCAAGTAAATCGAGCAAATCCTGATTGTTGGAAACAGTAGGCGGTGCCGCTATATCATTGGCATTGCGTGTATTCTTTTTATGTACCGCATTGGACAAATCTGTATCCACAGCTGCATCGATGGCGCCAGATGAGAGATCGGTGCTGCTAAGTAAATCGAGTAGTATATTCTGTCAGAACGAAAAAGAAAGAGAGAGGAATTCATTAGATATGTATGAATTGTGAATGCGTTCAACGACCTACCGTATTGTCACCTAGAGTGTTCATATTGCTTTCGATTAACTGATGTGAGCTGCCACTCTCAATGCCATTTTCCATGACATCGGGACTGTTATCATCAAATGAGCCACTGCTTTCACCATTTTGCGAACTAATTCGACTTATCTGCATGGCAGGCATCTTCTCCAGCAGCGGTGGACGCAATTGTTTATAGTTGCCAAACAGCTGTGTAAACTCTACGCCGCGCTGCTGCAGATCTACATTCAAATGGCTGCCAAATGATGTAATCAGTGCCTGAATTTCTCTGCAAGAATTTGCAAAAAGTTAGCTATTTGTAGTATAAATCATAAAGACAGAGTTTGGTTAACTTACTCCACGCACTGCTGCAGACGCGTACTCAGCTTGGCCAGTGAGACCAGGGCATATTGTTTGCTTGTGGTCGAGACTTGAGCAGAAGTTAAGAACTTATGGTAAACAGCGATTAAATCGCTCTCAGTGGGTCGTTCAAACTCTGTAAAGTAAGCAAGCTATTTAACGAAATTCTTCTAAATTTGATTTTCTTTATATAATATTTACCATCATCGTTTGCACCGTACATAAACAAATCACCGTACTCGCCTATGGCCCAGACGGCTACTTGCAGCAATGGTTGCTTGTCCTCACAATGATTGGACACCTGCAGTGATTCCCAAAATCGATTCGTAATATATGTCTGCTCTGAGACAGGACTGCTCGATACCAACTGTATGGTTGATGATACCACATCATCACGCACATAATTTCCAGCTGCTATCAGCACACTAAGCTGTGTATCCAAATGCCAACGTGTATTTGGTGAGTAACGCTCTGCGGCCAAGATCATGCCCGAGCTGCATTGCGCCTTAAACTCTGCATCGGCTTTCTCCAGGAAGAGCAACAACTCTTTGGTCATTGTACGTATGTTTTGTGCATTAATCAGTGCAAATGATAGCTCCATGGCACGTCGGCGTATAGACACATCCGGATCCTTTAGGCATTCCAATATGGTTGTACGATGCCTTTGCACAGCCGATGTGTCCGCGTGCACGGTGCGTAGCAGCGTATTAAGTGCTACGTAACGAATATTTTTGTCCGAGTTGAGTAGAAAACGACCAAGTATGTTGACTGCCAGCACACGTAGACCGCCCTCGGAACTGCCATAAAAAATATGGTAAAGAACATTAATTGGCGTATTATTTTAGTTATTCAAATGCTGCTTACCGTATGTCCATGATGGAGAGCACTGTCTCGTAGAGTATGGTGTTGCCCACATTCTTGCTTGTTTCTGTATTGGTTGCCACTTGGGCCAGTATATCGTTCATGGCCTCTGATGCATCCGGATCGTTGTGACCAAGAATGCGCAATAAACGCAATATCTTAACTTGCAAGAAGGGATCGCTCACGCCGCTTACATCATGTTCGGGCGAGTAGCCGCCGAGTATCAGATTCTTCAATATGCGCACAAGGTTCGGCACAATCTATAGAACAAACAGAATATTTATGAGCAGGCTGCTTAAAATCTTATAATTTATAAAAAATGTAAAGAGTTTGTGTTTTATAAAAAAAGGTGCTAAAATAAAAAAACAAATTGGCAGTAAAAAGTTTGCCAAAGAGCATATATTATATATACCGAGCATATAAATCAAATAACTTGTTAACGCAAGTATTTACATATATGTATGTACAAATGCTTCTAAAGTGGTCTAAGAAATAACAGCGTGTTTAAATACTAAAAACCAAAACAAACAAAATAAATAAAAATCTATTAAAATCAAAAAAAGTGTGGATAGTAGAAAGGCTTTACATAATGCATATAGAGAAATGGTATATACAGTAATCATACCTCTCGATTTCCGCTATCCTGGCAAGCAAATTACAACAAATTTCAGTTTGCGTTTGAGTTTTTTTGTTTTTGGTGATTTTGATTAAAAACAAACAAGCGTTAAGTTATAAATATATATATAGATAAATGCATAAAGACAAATTGCATAAAACTTAAGAGCTTAATAATTATAAAGCATTAAATACAAACTCATTTATTATCCCGAGTTGTTGCAAAAAACAAATTCTCGGTTAGCATTTGGCTACTAAGAATTCTGCACTGCATAATTAAAGCATTTTTTCATTTCAAAATTAAAAACGGCTTAGGTAATGCCGGAGCTATACGAGCCGTTTAACCCAAGTACATAGTAAATAGTATTAAACAAACAAGCACCGCAAATGGTTTCTAATGAGCGCAGTTCATCATAAACTGACTACTCCAAAAGCGCAGCAGTTGACTTATTGAATTTCGAAAATGGGCAGTCAGCTGTCTTGTAGGCTCCTGTCCATTCATTTTGGGAACTTACCTTTTTGAAATGCATTAAAGTGTCGGCACTGTTTTCACACATTTCCGTAATAAGCGTTACACCCGTAATCAGTATGCCTAAGATATACAAAAGAGATAAGCATTTATTGGGCCTATTATTCACTAATAAATTGTAATGTCACTTGCCATGATTCTTTTCGCTGAGTAGAGAACGTGTGGCTGGCAAAAATATTTCCATAAGTTCGGGCACACGACGTATAACACGAAATGCGCACAATGTGGCCTTTTTGCGTATATAAGTATTAGGCGATTTCATAAGACGTTCCACCTCGCTGGCCAGATCACGAGCCATCTCTGGCGAGGCAATAGCACCCAAAGTACACAGCGCTAAGCCCACAACAAACTGTGTGGAACTGTTCAAATCGCTGTAAAAGATGAAAACAAAATTAAGAGGATTAGCAGATTGTGTCCGAAATCTTGTTTAGCTCAACAACAATATGTCGGCGTGCCAAGTATCTCTTTTCGCGCCGAATCCGGCTTATCCAAACAGAGATGCCCAGCACATTTTAGTGTCATTTGATTGACTCACTTTTTTAAACAATTTGTTATAAGCAAGTGCACATCCTGACGCTCATCCAGTAGCAGCATGGCGCCCAGATAACCAATGCGTTTGTCTGTAAAACGCGTGCTGGCAGTTAACTTAAGGCACTCCAGTTGACCAAAGTGTGCCGGATACCCAAGCATGTGTATGTACAGCAACTTGGCAATATTACGGCAGCTATAAGAAGTAAATAAAAGTTTGTTATTATTTGAATTTAAATGGGATTAGCAGAAGAAACTCTATAATACCGTATACCCATAGGATCAACACTATTATACACTTTTACAATGTACGTAACCAAGATAAAATGGTCGTCTGTGCCCAGTAGAAGCGTTTCGGTTCGCAAATTGGCACAGTTCTAGCTATTTATAGATATAGCCAAAAATGTATCAATTTAAGGCCCTCTCTCATATGCTACATATATTAATATAAAGCTACTCATGAACAGAATACGTTGACCCTAATCCTACTAAACATTTCCCCAAGTAACGTTTACAATCCAAAGCGTATCAATACAAAATTTAGCGTAAATGATTTACATGCGTTAATATAAAGCTACATATCCACAAAATATGTTGATCTTAACCCTACAAAACATGTCCCCAAATTACGTTTACAATCCAAAGCGTATTAATACAAAGTGTAGCGTACATTAACATAAAGCTACATATAAACAAAATAAGTTGCCCCTAACCCTACAAAACATGTCCCCAAATTACGTTTACAATCCAAAGCGTTCATACAAAATTTAGCGCTAATCATTTACATTTTTCAAATAGATACTGTCCCCTAAATTGCTTCTGCTCATTGTATAACTCTCTTCTAACTAAATTTACGCTTAATTTAATATGCTTTGATATACAAGCGGCAAGAAAACTAACCGCCAGACCGAATCCTCCTCGCGGAAAGTGCTGCGTATGTAGGCACACTCTTTGTTAACAACGGCGCGTTCCTCCGCTGCAGTGCGCGCAGCTCGTATTTGTCGTATCAGATCACGCAGGCGTGTGGGCGTAGGCATTCTCACTGTGCAATGAAAAGAAAGAACAGAGTTGTACATCAATTTGGTTTTAAAAGCAGTCTATACAAGCTTACCTCGTTCCACAGCCTCTGTAAATGCTTGACGTATGGTGGCCATGTTAAAGGCTGGATTAAATCTGCAAAAAATATCCAAGGTTTATTGAAATCAATACCAAATGGTGAAATTACATGCATGATGTGTACAACTTATGTGGCTAAATCATAAAACGCATACCCATGTTCGGAATTCATATTGAGGCGGCGGATTTGACGCTGCTGCTGCTGCTGCTTCTGTGAATCACTCTAGCAGTCTGAGTGACTGCAATTACTGTGGTTGCCGCCTGCCTACCACCTA
The DNA here is from genome assembly GCA_037043745.1 of Chymomyza amoena. NCBI lineage: Eukaryota > Metazoa > Arthropoda > Insecta > Diptera > Drosophilidae > Chymomyza > Chymomyza amoena. The sequence goes on along the minus strand of JBAMAX010004800.1, from coordinate 400,852 downwards.
CACGTATTTTTGTTTATTATTTATTTATTGTTGCTTGAGCTCGTTTGCTTTTGCTTTAAAGGTTTGCTAACTTGAATATATCTGGAAAAGTATAGTTAGCTTTAATACGTGTCCCGTTTCAACGCGTTGGTTGTGCTTCACTTTTTACACATTTGCTGTTATAGAGCCGGCCGTTGTTTATTTATGCATTATTAAGTTTATACATATTAGAGCTGGGAACGGGTTGGGAAACTCGATACCGCGCCGAAACATGCACTGACTTGCTGCTTTTTTTTTTTTTATTCCGCCCGAAATATTCTTTTGTCAATATGGGACTCTTTCTTTGCTTTACATTTACTTTTTCAAGTTGCTCCTATGCTTATTCTGAAGCACGCAAGTTTACTTCCTGTGTTATTTCCGTCCCAAAACCATCTCTATGCGCTGCATTCAATACATATGAATATATAACTGAGTACTTGGCTCAAAGTTTAACCATTTAACAAAGCAGTTGTATTCAAAGAGCCAAGTTTTTAATTGCCATATGCTTGGCAACTTGGCTAAAGTTGTATGTATTGTATATTGCAAGATTTAAGTTGGCATTGTTAATTGTCTGCTTAAGTTGAAGTAATTAACAAGTTTGTTGGTTTAATGACTTTAGGGTTACTCATTCACTTGCATATGCTGCTGTAAGGTCAGGTGAGGAGTATTTTAGATGTGTGCAATGCACGTGTAACTGGTAGAAATGGGCGTGACAAGTTGAGGACATACGCATAATACGTACGCCGGCTTAGTTGCTTGATGCATGCCAATATCTGAAGCCGCAAGAATTTCGGTTTGGCTTACACCTACACTATGAAAACCACTTGAAGTTGTTAGGAATATTAAAACAAACCGATCAAACTTTACAGGGCACATAAAAAATTGACGTTAACGTTTTCATATAACACCTGCTCTAGGCGCCCTACCCACGTTAACCCTTTTGTTTCAATACGTCAGCATTGCTCAACATTACAATGCAAAATTTTGCGCAAATTAAAGCCGATTCTATGTAGGAATAGTGTCTCTGATCAGCTGATCTGACTAATACGCATTTTTATAAATTCAAATTGGAAAAACCACAGTCTTTGAGTACGAGTCAGAGTCAGTTAACCAACGCGTAATGCAGGGCATGACAATGATACCAACACAATTGCTGACCGCATTTCATATGGCACCAACACGCACAGCGACACAAGCACAATTGTTTAGCACTTCAGTAATCCAATTGAGTCGTACAATACATACATAGCATTTGCTTCATATATTATGTATTACAAGTTTAACAGATTTTTAACAAAAAAAAAAAAAACACATCGTCATATTAATGGCTATATATTCAGTTGAAACAGCTGCCGTCATTTATGCAGCAAACAATTTATATATCGATACTCGATATACAATGTAACAGGTATCGAGTACAATTTGATTGTTTTACACAATTATAAATCACATGAAATTTACAAAACTCTAACTAAATGTATGAAATTAACTGCATATTTGTTAAAAACTTTGTAGTTTTGTTAGAAATTTTAAGAATATATACTTTATTTTAGGCAATTTTATGCACGTTAGTCACACACACAAACACACGCACAAACAACAAATAAGTTCATTAATAAGCCAAGCCCGACTCTAGTTTTATTAATTTATGCTTAGTGCATTGCGACTTGAGCGCCTGTCGCTTCAGCTTGTTTTATGTATTTATTTAATTTATATATTTCAGGCTATTATGAGACTATTATATTTGTATAGGCACTTGTCCCCTACTTTCCATTGCAAATTTTAACAACGCGACAAAAAATTGACGTACATATGTATGTACATACATATGTTGTTTGCAATGCTGTTAATTGTATTATTTTAGTGTATATTAAAAACCTTTTATTGCACGCTTTGTTATTATGTTTGGAATTATGCACGTTGTTGTTATATTGTTTAACGCACTGCTTAATTATAAGTATTTTGATTGCTGCTTTTGCCACAAAATCAACGTAACAAGTAAAAAGTTGTACTATTTTGATGAAGAGAGGGAATGACTTAAGTGGCAACAGCAGTAGCGGAGCGAATGAGATAGTGCTATCTTGCAGTTGACGTTTCATTGACAGCAGTCATATTGTTATCGATGCTTACAATTGCTTAAAGCCGGCATATCGATATACGTATCGAAAATGCATACATCGCACGCCAACGTACTAAATGAAATCGTTTTAAAAGCGTTTTATGAAATTCCTTTTGGTTATAACTATGAGTAATTTTTATCTTTAACAAGAAAATTATCTTAAATTTTCTATTGTAGCTTATTTTATACCAATTTGCTTTAAACAATGCACTAACAATTTTGTGTTGTTTAAGCTTATTTTATTCAAATAAAACAACATTTTGAAACGTACCTGCGATTGTTTTCCGGCGGCAGCACGCTCCAATCTTGTTCATAGTATGGATACATTTTATAACAGCTCCTCGATTAACTTCTTTGTACAAAAGAAGACACAAACTAAACACACAAATTATTACACACACTTTGCACGGTTAAAATTGAGGCACTGACACTAGAATTGTGATAAGCGGCACAGTGCTCTACATACCATGGGCTCTCCTTATCTAATGTACATTCGTAGCTAATGCTAACGAAAAAGAAAATTTTTTCGTTTAAGCAGTTAAGGACAGCTGGCACGCTAATAGGACTTATTACCAAGTGTCCAAACGCGTGTTACTTGAATGTTGTCAACATTCTAGGTATGCTGCGTCTTGTTAATAAAGCAAACAAAGAGACCGACCACAGGAAATAACCGCGCACTTGACATTCAAACAAGAGCAGCCGTGCTCATGAAATTCTACATACAGACTGATATCATAATGCCCTAATGCAACTCGCACGTCCTACTAACCCACGTACTATACGTATGCGTCAATTGACCAACGAGTGTCTACAAAATAATCGTAGCAGTAGTGGTTAATACGGTGACTGAAACATAAAAATATGGAGTAAGCGAGAGTGAGTGCACAGAGAAACTACAAAATTTTATCTGTGTTACGGCACGCTGATAAGACTCTACAATAAACCGTGTGAACACCGGAGTACCAAGATTTTTTGTTTGGATAAGCGTCATCGATAGTGTTAGTTGATAAGCCTACTATTACTATTGGCCAATGGCAGGCAAATGCCAGCGTTTGCTGCACGAGATCGGTCGCTCTGTTCTATTTTGTTTAATTGACATTAAAATTCTTTTTAAAATAGTAGTCTATTTAAAGCCAAGGATCTGGTGTATAATTTTATGTCTTAACGCTATGACTGCAGTGGTAGTGTATGCTGCTTTAATCGTTTTCACGCGGCGGCCGCACAAGTGCATGTCGCTTAATTGCCTCCACAAGCCATTTAATGCCTTCATCAACGCCTTCGCTGTAAAGCGTAAAAATAAACAGCTGAATATGTAGAATTTCAGACATACGAGCATGTATTTACCCCGTCAACGCTGATACTGGAATCGTTAGACAATCTCGGCGACCTATGAGTGCGCCTGCTTGCTGAAATACTGGCTTTATCTCACGCACGCCCATAACATCCGGCAGATCCTGCTTGTTGGCAAGTATGAGTAGTGGCACGCCCGAGAGCAGCTCGTTCTTGATCATTTTATCTGCAAGCAAATAGTTATGGCCAATGCCATAAGCTGCATTTGAGTTTTGCACAAACCGAATATAAGCTTGGATTCCTCCATGCGTTCACGATCATTGGAATCGATAACATAGATAACCCCATGAGATTCCTGGTAGTACTTGTCCCACAGAGATTGCAGCTCCTGTTGACCACCCAAATCCCAGAAATTCAAGCGCACGCCCTGCACATCGATTGTGCCAATATTAAGGCCCACCGTTGTGGTAATTTTGGTTGGATTGAGACCTTTGTAGTTTTTTGTAAATTTCGTTTTAGCGGCTTCCAGATAGGTCTGTGCAAACAAACAATTTAGCACTTTTTTTGAAGACGTGTCAGTGAGCAACTTTATACTTACTGTTTTGCCCGCATTGTCCAAGCCCAATATAACAACGCAGTATTCATCTTTTTGTGTTAAATATTTATAAAAACCGTGTAAAAGTGTGTACATTTTAGCAAGTTTAAAACTTGTACTTTAAACAAATAGCTTTAATTACAACAGGTGCGAGCAACAACAACTAGGTTGCAGTTTGCACGCCAGAAATCAACTTGGTGTGAGCTGAAGCAAGTTAGCCAGCAGACAATTTAGTATATAGGCGTTGCTTCTAATGCACATTTATTGTAATTTTTGTGTTGGGCACGCTTAAATGGCGTAGAGCGTCAGCAAAATTTAATTTTGTAAATATAGTATAGTAAAACACAGACGCAGCACAGGAATGTTATCGATAGGCAGTTTACAGCTGTGAGCAGGCAGTCTGGCAGCGCTGCCGGCTGACAGTGCTGTAAACGTCATACAGCACAGCTTTTGACAGCGCGCAAAATTTAAAAAAAAATAAACTGTTTATTTTGTTAATTTTATTTAATCAATTGTATGTGTTAAGTGTTTAATGTTATACATGAAAATGCTGCATGGCTAAACTTCAAATTTTATATATTTTTTTAATATCAGCTTGCAGTTAGGCACTTTTGGCACACTTGATATTAAGCGGCAAGCTGCAGTGTGGCGCAGTTAGATGCGGATTGTCCGAAAACAAAGATACAGTCAATGCATTCAAATCAAATATGCCGCAACAGATAGTTTTGACCCTTTCATCACAACTTTTGTTATCGCGCCAAACGCAGTGCTCTCCATGAGTTGTATCCCCCAACATTCTGCGCACATCTTTGGCACAAGCCGGTGGACTATATTTCTCAAAAGTGCACAAGCGCGCTATGCTGGAATCCAGCAAGACATCATCGGCCTGTTCCACGGTTATACGATCGAATCTGTAAAGGCAAAGCTTTAGAAAGTGGCTCCTGTAGCATAGAGTAATGAGCTTACTGATTCGTATGGTAATTGTGTCCACCCAGCGGTATCTCCTTAATGCTCAAATGCGATTCCTCTTTATTATCTGGTGATGGCGCCATTTCCACATTGTAAAACATCTTCTTGGGATCGCTGGAAAATAGTTTAAGTAAGTTTGGAATAATTGCCATGCCCACTCTTACACGTTCTTACCTCAAAAATGAAATATTAAACGAGCAGGCATCGGCTGCGCCCACGCCCGCATCCCGCATTACCTTAAAGGCTTCGTCTATATTCTTAGTGGCCAACAGCGCACGGGTTATAAAATGGCGTGCTTAAATTTAAAAATGGAGTTTAATATATATATATATATAAATAATAATAATAAGGACGCTTACGTGTCTTGCCGCTGATCAATAACTCGGCACAGATGGTGTTTATGCTAAAAACCAAACCATGATGATTAAAGTTCATGGTATAGCCTGGCAAATGTCCTGCATAGCAAAGCGACATAAAACGCTCCTCCTTTATATTATATTTGCCCTGGGGCTTGTCACTTTGGACATGTGCCACCACAAAATAATAATGATTGAGGCATTCGGACAAAGCATCCTCCGTATGGCCAAGAATACGCTGTGGAATAATAAAGCATTAAGGAGTGAGCAACAGCTTGTAGAAATTTTATACAATTTTATAAAAAATATAATACATATTAATAATAAAAATAATGAAAGATTTTTAAGGTAAATCGTGGTTAAAAAATTACAGGGCTGCTTAGAAAAATATAGATTTTTTTTTTTTGATTATGGGGCTGAAGATTCAAGATATGGTTTTTATAGTAAGCCAAAAGAATCCTAAGGATGAATAAGCCGGGCTATCAACCTCATAACAGATTTAATGCTGCTTTTAAAGTTCTTGTAGTAGTTTCCGCGTTCCAGGTGTTGACATTCCACAAATCTTTCATATCCTGACACTCCGAATTCCAAAAATGCTTTAAGCTTAGGAAGATTTTTTGGATACTATTCTTTAGGGATACTATTCTGATAATCCTCGGTCTACGTTTGTGGTATTATGAATATTCAAACCAAAAAATTAAACACAAATTTTAAAAAATTTTCTGAACTCAGAAATGAATCGTTTAGGCACAATAATTCGGCCCTTTGCTCCAACTAGGACCCTTATCTACGACCAGTGGCGGGGTCTTCGGGTCCGAACGCCCCCAAAAGTTAAAAAAATGGGTTGAAAGGGTTTCGCGAGCTCTGAAATATATACACTTCGAAGTGAAGAATCTCCACAAGACCAAATCCTGAATCCGCACCTGTCTAGGAGCTTTTAAAAATTTTAGCATATCGATTGGCTCAATTTAGTTTTTGTAAGATTTATGGTGCTGAAAAAATCGATGAATCGATATATCGCAGTTTATATATTGGGTCGTTCACTAAGCAATTTCGTGTTTTTTAGTGCAATTAAAACACGATTTTTTTTATTGTGTAAAACATTTTATGAAATTATATATTCTCCATTTTGATCCAACACCTATTGCCATCTTTCGGGCAAGAGATTGATTCCACGCTCATAAAATTGTTGGTCTTTGCAGGCAAAAAACTGGTCCAAGTGGTTTTTCACGTCTGATTTGCGGTGAAGGATCTCCCAGTCAAAAGTTTGCAGAGACTGCAGCAAGTAATAGTCTGAAGGTGCTAAGTCTGGAGCATATGGTGGCTGTTGGCAGCACAACCCATTCAAGCTGCAAAAGCTTTTGGCGAGTCATCAAACTTTTTCGAGGTCTCACATTATCCTAGTGGAATACTACACCTTTTCTATTGATCAATTCTGGCCTCTTCTGTTTGATCACAATTCACTTCAGAATTATTCGTGGTATTGTCGGACAAAAGCTCAAAATAAACGATCCCTTTGAAATCCCACCAAACAGACAACATAACCTTTTTTGGGTGACTATCGGCCTTCGAAGTGTTTTGAGCTGCTTCATCTTTTTTAGACCATGATTGATCTTTGGCGTTTTACATTCTTGGAAACAACCCAATTCACGCGCTTCAAAAATGGATTACTTCTTTGACGTTTGATAGGCAAATCACAGTCGTTAATACAACGAACAAATTTCGTTCTGTAAGAATATGAGGAACCCATATGTCAAGCTTGAATATTAATCCTACACGTCTCATGTGCTGATGAACGGTCGTGTTAGACAAGTTTAATCTTTCAGCAATCTCTCGAGTTGTTATTCGACAATTCGCAATGATTAACGACTTTATTTTATCCACATCCGTTTCAAGCGGCCTTCAAGGACGTGGTGCATCCTTAAGATCGAAATTGCCGGAACTAAATTTTGCAAACCAATTTTGGCATTGGCGTTCGGTCAACACATCTTGCTGCTTTTTTACTCTTTTGATAGTAAAACAGTAAAATATGACGAAAATGTTGTTTTCGATCTTCCATCTTCGATAGGGCACCAAACAAAAACTATTCTAAAAAATTTTACAAAATTTTTTACAAAAAAGCCTTACCGTCAACTGTTCAAATATATAAAGGTAAAGCGGTTAAGTGTTACTTAGTGAATGCCCCAATAATATAAGGAATGAATATTCTGTTCCGGACAGAATTTTCCTCGCACAATTTTCTCACATTATTCTTATGATATTATCCAGTCAAATGTTTTGAAAAAATCTATGATTTTTGTAAGAAATTAATATTCTGTCCCTGCTAGAATTTTCCTTTCACAATTTTTCTTACATTATCCTTTTTTAAACTTCGTTATAGTATTGATACATCGACGCTTTGCAGTTAAATGCATGGAAAACATCAATGTTTTTATAAGGATTGTATATTCTGGCACGGCCAGAATTTTCCTTTCACAATTTCATTTTTTTTTTCCCCGAAAAAGGGTTCCTCACAGAGAGATGGGGCACTGCGACCAAAAGGTCTTATGTAACATACCCTCAAGTTAAAGTAAAACACTTTCCGCTTTCCGCATGAATAGCAGTAGGTCTTTTGTTGGTATTGACCTGAGATGGAAGGGACTAATCCGTTATTTTCCCATGTGACAGGCTCTGTCCCATACCAGCGCTGGGCAGTCACAGACAATATATCTGGTGGTTTTATCGTCTTCTAGACAGAGCCTGCACTCTGAAGAGTCCGATAGGCCAATTTTCTGAAGATGGTATCTAACAGTATGGTGATCAGATAGGTAAACTACCAGGAGCTTTAGATCCGCTCTGCCAAGACCTTTTGTCTTGATCGCATCCAGAGGTTTGACAAGCGCTTTTGCTTGACGCAACCCCGGAAGGGGGAACCAGTATCTCCTGGAGGAGATGCTCAAGGATGACAATGCCCTAATAGCAGCTTGGCTATCTGAATAAATGCATATGTTTGCTCCCCTAGTTCCCTTGAGAAGGATACTAAGGGCGCAGACCTCTATGGCATGAATCTCCGCTTCAAAGATGCTGGGCCAGATGCCCATTGCGGTAGAGATTCTGGTGTTAGGTCCAACGATTCTAACACCTACGCCCTGCCCATCCGTGAACCATTGTTGCCACTGGAGGTTTCCATAGGGGCTGCCATCAGCCCAAAGAGAGAGAGAGAGACCCAAATTTCAAAATATGAAAAAGTTCCGTGATCATAAGATCTGACCTAGAGCAGATCGATACGTCAGGAAAAAAATATATATATATGTTAAGTGCGGCATGACCAGTGCCACTTGCTAAGAGTCGAGATGTGATCTAGATACGTAATAGACTCTGCAAGTCTGACTTTTTGATGAAAATATGCAGTGGTGTGAGTCCAAGGACTGACTCCATGGCAACTGTCGGACAGGTACGCATCGCTCCCGAGAGAGATATGCATTCTAATCTTTGAAGCTTACTGAATTTCTTAATGGCCACATTTTGGTGTGTCTAGGGCCATCACACAAGGGCTGCATCTGTGACGATAGGCAGTACCATCATATGGTATATCCATTCTATAATATGAGGGCTGAACACCTCCTTGTGGACAACCCCTTACAGCTCTTATGCTGACTGATGTACCACAAGGAACGCATCGATGTTAAGGATTGCATACTCTGTTACGGCCAGAATTTTCCATACTTCCTTTGACTTATGGATATATTGATAGTATCCAGTCAAAAGCCTTGAAAATATCGATAGTTTTATAGTATGGCATTTTCCATTTCGGCCTGAATTTTCGTGTCACAATTTTCTTATAATGTATTTATTTATACTTTGATATATCGATACATCGACGTTTTCCATTTAAAGCATTCAAAACATGAATGTTTCTGGAGCGTTGCTTTTGGGGATGCACAGCAAAGTTTATTTTTTAATTATTAGACGTAATTATAGGTGACGAAATATGATAAGCCCCATCATACCCTCTTACCTTTATATCACATGTTTTAGATATATTACAAATAAAATTTTAAAACTCCAATTGGACTCTATCCCAAAATTTTCTAAACGTTTTACTTATAAATAAATATTATTTAAATATGACTTACGCAGTTCTCATTGTTGACAATAATTGTTGAACAGCCGGTGGGTTGCTTTTTACTTCGGGGCTGATGCTTCACTGCCTTGGGCAGTATCTCATCCAAATGCAGCAGAAAGAGCTGTCGGCGGTGGCAGCAAGACAAACAAATAAAAAAAAAAAAAAGAAAAATAAACAAGGTTAAGTGCAATATATGGTAACCTTCTTAACGCAAAGCTTAAGCTGCTTGTAACCAAGGTCAGATGAAACCAAAAGCTTGGCTACATTTTGCGTGTGTTTAATGAGATATTTGGCGGCTAGTTGGCTAATTGGAATCTAAATTATAACACATTAAAGGCAGCTGCGCGTTCTTTAATATATGTATGAAAATAAATAGATAGATACACGTATGCTAGCTACACTGAGAGAAACAATTGGGTATTGGGGTAAATTCAAATTGGAAACTTGTTGAAGCGGGATTGTAGAAGTTCCTTATGACGTATTCGTTAGGTATAAAATAGTAATGTGTTACAAAAAATAAATTCGATCATAATTTGTGCTTGAAAAAAATTTGTTTAATCCTATCAAATGAAAATTTCAAAAGTTAAGGTTTTTTTTAACAACCCTATTTGTAGAAGCAAAGAAGCTACAATCAGCAAAATCGGTTTGAAATTTTGGAAGTTATAGCGAAAAATGACCAAATTAACACTGCTATGCCTAGAAGATATTACTTGAACTACTTTACTATAGGCCATTTTCGAGTTGGGCTCGAAGAACTGTAGCTTTCTGAAATTTTTAGCTCGTTTACAACGAAGATAATTTAAAAACTGCTTGAACTGCTTTGTTATAGACAATAAAGGGGCTGGGCAGACAGAAATGCAGCTTTCTGCGATTCTTTGCTGATTTGCCTAGAAGTTTATTTTAAACTATTTGAACTGCTTTGGTAGAGGCCATTTTCGAGTAGGACAAGCAGAACTGCAGCTTTCTGAAATTCTTAGCTCGTTTACCAAGAAGATAATTAATAAATGCTTAAACGGCTTTTCTACAGCTAGCTATTTTCTTCTTAGACAAAAATTTTTAGCCCATTTTCCTAGAAGATAATTTTAAAACTGCTTTACCACGAAGTTAATTTAAAACCTGCTTGAACGGCTTTGTTATAAACCATAAAGGAGCTTGGCAGACAGAAATGCAGCTTTCTGCAATTCTTTGCTCATTTGCCTGAAAGATAATTTTAAAACTGCTTGAACTGTTTGGGTACAGACCATTAAGGAGTTGGTCAGGCATGAATTTAGTTTTCTGAGATTTGCCTAGAAGTTTATTTTAAACTATTTAAAATGCTTTGGTAGAGGCCATTTTCGAGTAGGACAGTCAGAACTGCAGCTTTCTGAAATTCTTAGCTCGTTTACCAAGAAGATAATTTAATAAATGCTTAAACGGCTTTTCTACAGCTAGCTATTTTCTTCTTAGACGGTCAGAAATTCTTAGCCCATTTTCCTAGAAGATAATTTCAAAACTGTTTAAACTGCTTGTTTATAGGCTATTTCGGAGTTGGGCAGGCAGAAATGTAGCTTTCTAAAATTCTTAACTCCTTTGCCTAGAAGATAATTTTAAAACTGCTTGAACTGCTTTGTTATATGCCATTTATGAATTGGGCAGGCAGAATTGTAGTTTTCTGAAATTCTTAGTTCCTTTGCCTAGAAGATAATTTGAAAACTGCTTTGTTGCTACAGGCTTTTTTCTTGTTGGCCAGGGAGAACTGCAGCTTTTTGAAATTCTTACTTTCTTTGCATAGGAGATAACTCAAAAACTGGTTAAACTGATTTTTTACAGGCTATTTTCTAGTTGGTCATTCAGAAATGCAGCTTTCTGAAAGAGAAAATAATTTAAAAACTGATGAACTGCTTTGGTATAGGCTATTTAGGTGTTGGGCAGGTAGAATTATAGCTTTCTGAAATTCTTACTTTCTTTGCCTAGAAGATAACTCAAAAACAGGTTAAACTGCTTTGTTACAAGCTATTTTCTAGCTGGACACTCATAAATGCAGCTTTCTGAAATTCTAGTTCCTTTGCCTAAATTCTGAAAAAATCGATATAATGCTTGGGATGTCTCGAAACTATTATAAAAGTTCTTACGTGGGTTAAGGCCCCTAGTTTAAAGATTACATACTTAATAAAATACAATTTTACTTCTTAAATATACAAAAAAAAATAAATTCTTTGCCTATGAAAAAGAAGACGCGTCAGAAAAATTTCTTTTAAAGAGGGTCCTACAAGCCCTCATTTTTTTTATTCAAGTAATCAACAAGACTCTTTAAACCAAATTTTTGTATTTGCTATTATTTACTCTTAAAAAAAGTCTAAATATGCTGCTTTGAATTTCTCTCAGTGTAACTATTTATGCGTTGTTTTGATGCTGGAGCTTAGTTATTTGATACTAATATACGTCAAAAGCCACTTAGCCATGCTAATGAGTCACTTTTGACCATTGAATTTGTAATTCGAGTACAAAAATTGTAATTGATAGCTTCGGCTTAACGCATTGCATACTTGAGCCAATTTGGGATTCAGCGAACTGCGTCCAAGTGGAAGATGATGAAGCCATAGAAAGACAACGATTCTTTTTAATTTATTTCTTATGCCTTTTATTGACATTTTTTTTTTGTTTTATATAAGTTCTTCGGTCAACGTTGTTCAACACTTGCAAATTGGCTTAAATAAACATTCTTTGGTAAGAAAAAAAAAAAAAAAATTAAAGGCGTGCAACAAAAAATAAAAGCGAAACGGAACTAGTTCAATGCCTGAGTTGCACGACGGTTAGTTGACGTTTTATTAGTTTGTTTTTTTTTCCTTGTTTTTCTTTTGCCAAGTTTGTACAGTCATACCTCGTTGGAGATGACGCGTGTTTGAATTAGTTAACGTCGAAGTAACATTTTATAAGAGCAGTAAAAAAATGGAAAAAAAATTATAAATCTTTTAAGGCAATGACCGACAGGGGAACACTCTGCACATTTCCTAAAAAATATATCTCATTTCATGCAATAGAAATATTTGTATATTCTTGAGATACTACGGAAATATTATTTTTGGAATGTAAAGAACTCGCATCGGTATTGCACAGCTCTGGTAGGCCGAAATGCTATTTTTTTCAATTTGGAGTTTTACTCATAGAGGAACGACGATATATCGTTATCGCCTAATAAGTTACGACCCTCGAATGTTCGATGTTAAAAATATCGAATACAATCGGAAAACCATGGAGTTCTTATTTTTACTCATTTGTGAAAAACATTTTCACTTAAGAACGGCATACACTATACAACGTGTTGTACAACACTGCTGTTTATCGAGGGTATAAAAAAAGAAAATCTAATCTAGTTCACTTTTTCTTTGCCTTCAACTTAAACGAAACTAACAGTATTTGGATTTTTTCACATTCATCAAAATTTCGTTGAAGCAATAACAAGTTTCACAAATAAAAATTATTTTGTAGCGAAATATAAATTTCTTGGATAATTTTCGGGATTTTCGAACATTGCCATCAGCAGCAGCAACGCTGTATTAGGACATAATTGTAAAGTAATGGTAAGTAATAAAATGCTTTTTTAGCTAAACTTTCTAATTCTCCCATATTTATCTTGACAGATCTTCAGCAACTACAAAGTTATACCCTCCAAGGATTCAATATTTTTACTCACAAAACTCTATTCTTGTTCCTGGACTTTTGAAATAGAGGCTTTAAAATAAGAAAAGGTTTTTAATACTCGTGACACAAGCATTTTTAGGCCATATATGCTTTACAAGGCTGATATCCAGCACTTTTCAATTTTACCCAATCAACACATGCAAATCTTTTTCAACACCTGCAACAATAGATTCCGCAGGTCTATCGGTCGTGTTGCTAAGCATCTGAAGTAAAATATGAACTGGAGCTGGTTCTTCCAATATTTACAAAAATTCTAGAAGTTATCATATGGCTGGTGTTTGTTAACATTATTAAAACAAATGCAGGAACTTGAGGAACGCGACATTATAAATGTGCTTAAACTGAAATATATTTTTTAATATGCTTAGTGAAATGAGTTTTTTTTTTTTTTTGAGCTACTAAGCTTAAATGACAAAAGAAATAAATATATTTTTAATATCAATGAAACGGGCTTTATTGCTCAATTATCTTTGGTTTATCGACAAGAGTTCTTCGTGCTGTATTTCGAAGGAATGGACTGAATATTGACATAATTTAGAGAACTCAATCTTTTAGAAAACAACAGCTGAAAAGATTTTGTCTCTCGCTTTTAAGGAGTGTGAAATCTAGGTTTTTATAGAGATGTACGCGTATTTCTTGTGCATTAAGAATTTATGTGACGTTTATTTTTCTTACATTACAGAGTTAAGGAATAATTAATTACCTTTTCTACTGTGATATTTAATGAAAATAAAAATAGTTGCATAAGAGTCATAAGGGGCGTAGAAAATTTTACAACAAGCCTTTGATTCAGAGTTATTTTAAAAATTTACAAATCACGAATTTTTCTTTAATCGCTCTTGATTTAAGAACTTTGCTCGCAATTATCAAAAAGTCGCTCTCTTTGGTTCTACGGCCAAAACGCGCAAACTTTTATGTTTTTTTCCCAGTGTAAGAATTGAAAGCTTGGAAAAAAAATTGGTAAGCGTATAGGTTAGTTAGGTTAGATTAGGTTATGTAAGCAGCTTAGAGACTGAGTTCACTCAGAGACCATTAGGTCCATTGTGTTGCCTAATTAAAAGAAAGGAAGATAAAGAATTGAAGAAAGGGGTGAATTGTAGAAGAGGTTTAAAAACTGTTGGACATCTCTATTCGCCTAAGATTTTCATGTTGCAGAACCATTTTGGGTATTCGACAAAAGCAGCCAGATCCGCTATGGGCACATAGGCGAGATTACTCAAATCCTCAAAGAATGGATTAGTCAGAAACTGGGCTCGTCTCTAAGAAGCGCCGGGCAGTCGCACAGCAGGTGTTGGATGCTTTCTATCTCTTCTACATACCCGCAGCTGCGGAAGAAATCGTGATGGGGAACGTGCAACCTCTCAGCCATATTGCCTATGGTGCCCCGTTACGCCTGTTTTTATGGAAGTTCCGATGTTCGCTTTGGATCATATCTCGGCCAAAGTGCTTAGGAGATGCGACAACCAGACACCATGTCCCATTCACTTTCCTCCAGAGCTCTAGCCGTCTCCCTGATTTGCGATACGACGACTTGTAATGGTCTACTATGTCCGTAGCCGCAGAACATATACTAAGCTCCCATCAAAGTTTCCATACAATCTTAGTATGTCTAACTGTGGTAATATAGCTTCTATTGTGCCTAACTTGACAACTTTTTAGTCGAAGTGACTAACTGGCAACTGACTCTTGGCATCATTCATTAAGATTTCTGCTGAAGAGAGATATCCTTTATCTAGCTATAGTATCACCCTCTGCTAGTTGGAAAGTTTCTTTATTAATTCCAAAAATTCGAATTGATGTTGTTAATATTATTTCTCTGTTTTCTGTACTCTTGAGAATGTCCCATCAGTATCTTTTATAGAATTCCTACTAATTTAAATATTTTTATACAAACTCAAGTTAAAGGAAACGAGGAGCTGTAGGAAAGTCTAACTAGGTAAAAAAGAAGCAAACAAAACATTTTTCTGATTGAGACTCGAGACGTTTTAAGTTCAACACTCTACAAGCTCAACAAACCTTATGTGTAATCTATTATTAAGACAATTCGAATTCTGGCCGTTATAATACTTTTTAAGCCTTAGAAACAAAAGCTCTGAAAATTAAAAAAATTGAGCGGTCTTATACATTTAAGGAACCGCGCCCAAATTACTTGACCCGTTTAGGGAGAGGGAGGTCTTGAAAATACATCACTTGGTCTGTAGACCGGGGTAGGGAGGGTCTACGTTCTTGCCACGTAGTCAATAATAAGTCGCCTTTTTTCTGGAACTAATGGAACTATTTGGGGTCTTGGTCAGTCTACCGGGGTGGGGTGGGGCCTACGTTTGTGGCACTTACTGAATAACATTCGGTCGGGAAATGCCTCTTTTTCTAGAAATAAGTGAACTGTTGTTTTTTTTTTACTTATTGTCTTGGTTCCAAAAATTCAGATTTTTTGAATTTTTTTTACAATTTCTAGGAGTTACAATTGACTACGTAAAATCAAGGGGGGCGGTATTTCGCATATACTACAATTTTTCACCAAGGGGGTAGGGTTTCAAAAATTGTAAAAATTGGATCACTTAGTACAGGTACGGCGGAACGGGGCGTGCCACAAGCAAAAATTTCCTTACCATATATGGTACATATGAATGAATCTCAAATTGGTTTAAAGATTATGAGACTGCAATTGTGGCTGGAGCAGATAATTTTTTGCTATAGCTCACAGGCTCACAAAAAATGGTGTAAACTTTATTTCCAGAATCTTTGTGGATTTTTCCAACAAAAACCCCGATCCAATGGTTCCCAGATAATATCCAAAATATCTCGTTTTATAGAATTTTTTGGTAGTTATTCATAAACCATGTTTGAAGGAGTTTTTTTAACTTTACATTCTGCTGTTCAAAATCCATAAGGGATGCCTCCGTCACCTGTTAAGCTTACACCTTTGGCGTCTCTTTCATTAAGTTACATGCAAACTTCCTAACATATATTGCCTTTTTAAGTTACGGAGGATAAAAATTGAAAATATAATATACATAGAAAACCTATTGAAATGACGAGTTAAGTTCAAAATTCCTTTATATTTTACTATTCCAAATCATAAAGAATTAATTAAGAATCCAAACATCTTAAAATTATTGTTCCACGTATTTGATTATAATGTGTTGGGCCGTTTATAGCGAGGTTTGCCTGTACATCTATTGTTCGTGCATATAGCATGTGCATTTAATGTTGTCATTGATTTGTTGTTGTTGCAACAAAAAAAAAACGAAAAAAACAACACGCAACATGCTTTTATACCGTTAGTTAGACGTTTACATTTAAAACACGCGACCCCCATATTGCGCATGCGCCGCGTAGTCCCATGAATATGCGATTAACTTAAATAACAACATTTTAATCAAATGTTCAATTTAAACTTCAACTAAATTAAATACGAATACAATTTCGAAAACAAATACAAATGCGAATACGAATACGACGAATACAACGAATACGACGAATACGAATACAAATTATGCCTACAATTATGTGTATTCAATTAAATGGCCATTTAATTGTTGTTGATAGGCAGCTGATGCATTCCACTTGGCCAGGGCTATTAAAGCGTTCACTCAGTCATTTAGTTAGTTAATCAGTGAGTTAATCAGTTAGTTAATCCGTCATTTGCCGTTAGTCAATTAGCTAGTTAGTTATCAAGTTTGTTTTTTTTTTTTTTCATGTAACATATTTATTTTTATTTCTTTTTCATTGACGTAGATATCCCCAAACAGTTTTGAATGTTTTTCTTTTTTGTACTCACCTTATGGAATTCTACCTCAGCGCCATCTGCCACGCCTTCCAGCTCACGTACGTATTGCGGAAAGGAGCGCTTCACCGACTCCAAAGTCTCATTGTAGACTTTTTCTGCAAATGAGAGTATAAGTTAAAGCTTACTTCGGCCAGCCGAAGAGTACATACTCTTAACGAGGCGTATATATGGGTTACTTATAACCGCTTGCAGCCCTGGCACCTACTGAAAATCCTTAAGACACTCAGTAGACTTATTCCTGGCAAAAAAATCTTTAATGAGCGAAAACATTTTCCACACATCTGATCTTAAACAATGCCAACTTTTTCCATCTCCGTTTTGCGGCCTGGAGACAATTATACCATAAACACCTAATTGAACGATCTACGATTTCTTACATTTGTTAATCTTCCCAGACTGTCTTTTTATACCCTGTCCCGTATGGTACAAAGGGTATATTAAGTTTGTGCAAGCCGAAATTGTATGTAAAATATAGAAGGAGACGTCGAAGACACCCCAAAGTTACCTAAAATATGGTCAGGGTGAATAGAGAAGTCGATATACCCATGTCCGTCCGTCCGTCTGTCCGTTTGAACGCCTAGATCTCAGAGATGGTAAGAGCTAGAGTTACCAAACTTTCGCATTAGATCCCATATTATTCCATAGGAGACAAGTTTATTTTATTTTTTTGATATCGGGGTTAAATTATATAGCTCCCATGAGGGTGTTTGAGACGACCTCGATAAAAAAAAAGTGTTTTAGATGAATAATTCGTTTGTTTATGAAGATATCGTAACCAAATTTGGTATTCGTTTTTTATAGTTCCCAATCACTGTACCAAATTTCATCAAAATCGGTTTACTATATCATATAGCTCCCATAGGACCGATCGGCCAAAATAACTTTTTTAAAGAAAAATTCGCTATATTTCGATTTTTAATAAAGATATCGGAACCAGATTTGGCGTTTGGAAATTTAAGCAATGTACCAAATTTGAACAAAATCGGTTGACTATATCATATAGCTCCCATAGGTCCGATCTTCCAAAAAATCGATTTTTTAACAAAATTTGTTGTGTTTCGTTTGTTTGTTAAATTTGATATTCGTAAGTATTTTATAGTTCCTACGCACTGTACTAAATTCAATCCAAATCGGTTGACTAGATCATATAGCTCCCATAGGACCAATCGGTCCAAAAACACGTTTATTATACAAAATTCGATGTGTTTCGTTTGTTTGTAAAGATATTTGAACTAAATTCGGTATTCAGATCTTTTTTAAGGTATTCAAAAACTGTGTCAAATTTTATTGAAATCGGTTGACTATATCATATAGCTCCCATAGGAACAATCGGTCAAAAAAAAAATGTTTGCTTAAAAATTCTTCTGTTTTTGGTTTTTGTGAAGGAACCGGATTTTATTGCAAGCTAGTGGTACAGGGTATCCCAAAGTCGTCCGCACCCGACTTTACGTACGCCATTTTTTTAATTTTTTTAGTCATATTGAAGCTTAAAATAAGGTTATTGCCTATCTGCCCAATTCTTTCTATGGGTCTGACATCGTGAAGGGGTCCAACTTGGTGATCAGAAAAGTGTGACCGATTTTTTTCTTTAGCCTTAGAAATTTACAGTCAAGAAGAATTGAATTCTTACAAAAATTGTGAAAATTGGATAACGTAGTTCAGGTACGGCGGAGGAAGGTCATTGCTTAGGAGTCCTGTTCTGTCTACGGGCCCCATTACTGTTCAGAAAAATCATTATATTATTAAATTCTAGACTATCTTTTTTGTGTATGCAAAGCTTAGCCAGTGTGACCGAATTTTCTTTTAGCTCTTAAAAGCTCTTAAAGGTCATTGCTTAGGAGTCCTGTTCTGTCTACGGGCCCCATTACTGTTCAGAAAAATCATTATATTATTAAATTCTAGACTATCTTTTTTGTGTATGCAAAGCTTAGCCAGTGTGACCGAATTTTCTTTTAGCTCTTAAAAGCCGATCACAATCTATGCCCGATTATGTTTAATGTCAAGAAGAAGTTGAATGCTTATGACATCCTGCTAAGAGCATTTCGTCTACGATGGACAGGACAAAGATCTTTAAAGAACCTTGCTAAAACCCGATTTTTGTGACCTTTGATCTTAAATATCTGGAGACATGGTTACAATATTCTTTGTTATTTTTAAAGTTGATCTTATGATGTCAACACAATTAAGTCAAGTTAGAACTTTTTATCTTTCAATTCAGAGGAGTTAAAGGTTCTTTAAAGAACTTAAATATCTGGAACCATGATTACAATATTCATTGTTATTTTTAAAGTTGATCTTAAGATGTCAAAACAATTAAGTCAAGTTAGAACTTATTATCTTTCAATTCAGAGGAGTTAAGCTTATTCGAGGTCTTTAAAGAACCTTGCAAAAACTCGATTTTTGTGCCCTTTGATCTTAAATATCTGGAGACATGGTTACAATATTCATTGTTATTTTTAAAGTTGATCTTAAGATGTCAAAACAATTAAGTCAAGTTAGAACTTATTATCTTTCAATTCAGAGGAGTTAAGCTTATTCGGGGTACAGTTTACCCTGCCATCACAAGAATAAGAATAACTTCTACAATTCTAGGAGTTACAAACTTTTTAAATATTTTTTGTTTTTCACAAAAAAAAAACAATTTTTTTTTAATAGAATATTTTATCTTTCATGAAAAAAACATTTGCGTCAATTCATTTAGGAGATGCGGCTTGTCAAAGAAAAGTCTAAAAATGAAAAACCCAATTATCAGTTATCGATAAAGCTATGAATAACCGGTAATAAATTATCGGAAAAGAAAGTATCTATTAATTAAAGACACCGCCGTTCAGATTCGGCTATAAACTATACGTATTTACTATTGGGTAGTAGCCATCGGGGAGTTTGAAGGAAAATGTGAACCGCTTCACTTTTTTTTGCCGATCTGTATTTTAGACTTCTAGTAAAAATATCATTAATGAGGTCTTACACAAATCTCTTTTGATAAACAAGCAAACTAGTTTATTTGAAGCTCAAAGTTCTTTAGGCTTAGATTATGATGCTGGGAAACTTCTTAGACACCAGTCATACATCCAGTCATACGTTGTAAGGCGTTTTAGAAACTATATACGACTCGAACGTCTAGATCGAGTAAACTTAGCCCAGATGACTGGGAAAGCCTGGAGAAAATTTCTGGCCTCAAAATATTTTTTTATTATATCTAAAGTTGTGACAAATAATCTCCTGAAGCTATCGCAAATTCGCTATAGGTTTTTGGATGTATTTTAAACTTAAGCTATTTTTATTACCATGACAATCTTTTGGATCTTTTTCAGATTAAAAATTTTGCGAGTCTAAGCTTAATGCAAACATATCAAACTTCTTCTCTTTAATAAAAAATTCCGTACTGACTATTTTTGTTAGTAGCCCCTGAGCGGAACATTAAGGATCTCTATTAATCACTGTTCAAAGAAATCAGGGACCTACAGTCTATTTCCAAATTTGAAAGGTGAAGTCTTCTTCTCTTTATTTAAATAAAATTTTAGAAATGGTTGGACAAAATATCTTCTAATATCAGTCGATTATGATAGAAAATTGTAATAGGCTAACTATCCATTGAGCGCAAAATTTCAGTCTTTCATAAACCCATCCCAGCTAATCTCCACTTACTTTATCTAATCTAATTAAGCTAGACTTTTAAAAATTAAACAGAATAAAAATTCTTTTCAAAGTCTACACTCCAATAACTAGTCGTACATTGTGCACCAAATTCATTCAGCAAAAAAACGCCCAATTCAAAATAGTCGTATGCATTCCAGTATTTGTTGAGCTTCTTTTAAAAGATAAATAATTTTTCGGAACAAGGTAAAAAAAAAGCTGGCTGCAGAATGCTTTACATGCAAAAAACGCCAAAAAAACACCCTATAAAAAAAATCGTATGCATTGCAGTATTCGTTAATTTGTAGTATGTAAATTTTTTTATGGTAATATTTAAGATTTCCAGCCCAAACGCATTTCTATGAAAAAAAGTAAACCACTTAAAAAGCACCCTTTACGCAGCAGTCGTAAGCGCCACAGAACTTGTTGACTTAATGTGCATACTACTTTTTTTATTGCAAAAATTTAGATTTCTAGCTTAACTTAAAAAATGCATAACACAGTCACACACAAAAAAAATATTTTTTCGGGTCTGGAGGTCAGACCATGTTTACTACATGTTTTCGAGGTCGCTGAATCCGAATACGAGGTCCAAAAAAAGCCAGCACTTCAGGGCTCTGACATAACCTCAAAAAACCTCATACAACATTTTATTGGAGTCTGGTGGTCGACCATGTTTATTATATGTTTTTTTGGTCGCTTAATCCGAATCCAAGGTCCAGAAAACTCCAGCATGTCAGGTTTTTGACATAACCTTCAAAATATCCCGTTATCTAAGCTATTTAACGCTTCAACGTTTTGACTTTAGCCGTAAATTTTTTTATTTCTTATGAATTTTATGAAGTTTTTGAGGTTATGTCAAAACCCTGACTTGTTGGAGTTTTTTGGACTTCGGATTCGGCTTCAACGACCCCGAAAACATGTAGTAAACATGGCCTGACCTCCAGACCCGAAAACGATATTTTTTTTGTGTGGCTGTGTAATTTTTCGAAACTACGTCTGTCCTATTTGTGATTAAAATGTAAACAAAAATGGGAAACAAAGGACCACTTTTCGAAATAAAACCACAAATTTTTCTATCTCAACATTATTTTTGTATGGCACAATTTAGAGATCCAGTTCAAGTGTGTTCCTATAAAAAAATAAATCCACTTAAAAGACACCCTTTACGCAGTGGTAGTAACTTAACTTAACAAATAAATTACTTAATGAAAAGTAAACAATACAGCACACAAAAAAGCTGATAACTGTCAAAAGGCACCACTTAAAAAATATAACAATTAATAAAATAAAAACAATCTATAAAAATCAGACATACAGAATTTGTTAAGGTAAAGTACATTGTGTACATTGTCAGATTAACTAATGTTAAGGTTTAACGTGTTACGGGTGTTCTCATGAACGCGTTGAAGAATTTCCAATATGATTTTTGCAGGTGTTAGAAGTGTTCAATACGGAGGTTTTTAGCGATGTGATTGTGTGTAATAGTTCGTGAGATATACGCATTTTTGTGTATATCGCATGTTCATATATAGCATAGTAGAAAATTGATCAACACCGGGTATTGGACATTAAGTGCAGACAGAAGCGTAGTCGCAAAGGGGTTGAAATGCAGTTTCTGTGGGGCATGAATTTATTAGAGATGCGAGGTCTCTTAAGAATACTTTATTTCGTCCATACGGCTTTTTAGAGTGTCATGAACGTCAACTAATCCAAAAATTTTATGATTGTCTGGATAAACTAACTAGAAAATCTTACGATGTTTATACATTTTAAGAGTATTCAAAAAATTTGGGCAGGACGACGTCTGCCGGGCTCCCTAGTTGTTTATAATAATATAATTTTAAATGTCATTTATCGTGACATAAATTTTACATTTCAGAAGATTGAATAAACGTATTCAGATCACTTACACTACCCTGTGGCTCAATGATAGATGTGAAGAGCTTCGACAATTTTGATATCCTAAAATGCAGATCGCCGAGCTCATTCAACAGGAGATCCACTTTTGGGAATAGGACTTGAACTTTAAAGCGTTCCACAGGGCTCTCAAATACATTGCATCTCAAAGGCATTGCAAAAATTTGTACCAAATGGTTGTCAAAAGGATGAAGTCAAAAGACTGAAGCCACTTGAGCGAAGTAGCAACGTCTACCTGAATTCCTGTAACATATCCATTTTAAGAACTTTTTCTAGAGAAGCGACAATATCTTGATAGTTGTTTATCAATGGGCGAACAGCGTCAATCCTAGCACTCTATCTAGTTAATCTAAACTAAATTTTCAGGAATTTTTCTGCGTGTACCAATTTTTTTTCTCATTTTTTCATTTTTTATTTTCCCATCGGTTGAGCGGGGCCCCTTGAACGCGGAGCCCGGGGCAAATGAACCCACTTGCCCCTCACTCTGTGCGCTACTGAGTACATATATCTTTTTTATGAAAAAATTTCGGATTTCTAGCTTATTTAAAAATACTCGAACTCTATCCATTCATAATTAAAAGTTAAACAATACGAAACACTGTCAGCTCTCAGAAGCGTCACCTAAAAAACAAACACTAAAAAACACCCTATAGAAAAAAGGTGTCTACGTCACAGTATTTATTTAGCACTAAATACATGCATCTTTTTTAATGCAAATTTCAAGATTTCCGGCTTTATTTATAGTACTCATAGGTACATGTAAAAGCAGATATACCATATGAGCAAATATTGAATTATTTTCTGACTTTATGGAACGTTGACCCCGTTTTTGAAGCGCAATTAAATTCTTTCCCATCCATACTTACTATGCACAGCGTTAAGAGTATAAATCATTAAAGAGACAAAAAACGATCTTGTAGATACTTACTGCCTTCGGGTGTATTGTAGAGCGGCAAATAGTCTTCATTCAGCGGTCCCGATAAGATCAGAAAGTTCTTGATCATAGAACCAAATGTACGGCCCTGTAAATTAACATGAGCATGAATATCAAATAGGCACAATTTATAAACAAAAAAAAAAAGAATAAAATAAAAAATACAAAATCAACTCTTAATTGCTTTCTATGTCTGATGCAAATTACTTGTCTGATTTTTATGTCGATATTGACTTGGCTTTGTTTTTTCGCGGATGCTAAAACATAATCGATCACGACCGATCACGACGTTTTATTCAAAGCAAACAAATGGGCGGCTACAAAAACAAAAACGAATACAAAACACTCATACAAGAATATACATATATATGTATATATATTTGTATAGTATTGTATATTATATATGTAAAATTTAAATACAATATAAATAATGGGTACCTATTGTAAATGGGCGTTAAAAGGCGGTTAGAGCTAGAGAATTTTTTTTGGCTTGTTGGTTATACCCTATAAAAGAGTATATTAGTTAGGTGAGAACTAATTAGAAATGAGTGTAAGATCATATAAAGTAATCTGTCTATCTAACTGCCTGTTTCTTGAAGAACAAAAATTTAGCAGCATAATTAGTGTGACCAACTCAAAATTTAGCGCAACCGTGACAATTTCTGCAAATAGTACTAAAATACTGAATACTTTAACTCAAAACAGGGCCATTCTTTCACAAGAAAAGCTTTATTGTTTCGCTTTAATTTATTAGACGATTACGGTATTATAGATAATTTGTATTGTAATAATATTTGTTTTAGCAATATTGGATGTTCTTTCAATAAATTGTAAAATTGAAAACTATGAAAATCCGGGCCACCAGAAGGTAGTGATCCGGGACACTGGGACGTTGCTTCTAAGTTTGGGCTATGTCCTGATTTTTTCGGGCCAGTTGGACACAATCATCATAATGAGTATTCCTTACAATGTTTAATCTAGTTACAGAACTTTTTTTTTCGCTTTTCACTCAATTTTTTGTAATATCGATTGGTTACTTTAAGAAAGAAAAAAAATGGCAAATTTGAAAACTTTGTTTAAGCCCCACTTAAAAAATCTATTTATAGAACTGCTCGAAAAGACGCTTTGTAATTTTTGTTTATCCTTTTTATTATATATACAAGTTTATACCATAAGTACTGCAAAAAAAGAAATCTATTTAGGTTAAAACCAAAAGATTTAAGAGCATGATATTTTACACAAGCTGCGGCTTATCTTCTTTTCTTCATCACTAGAAGTTTTCGATTAGCTTCGCCATTTTTAAAATCAGAATATCGAAATTCGATTGAGATTTTTTTTTCTAGTACTTACTGTAAACTGCCGACAAAAATTTGGAAATTTAAAAATTCCTCTCATTTTCTTCTTTTCTTCAATAAAATTTTAAAATATTTTTTAAATCAGAATATCGCAATTCGATGAAGAACTTTTCTTTCTAGAACTCAATTGGCTCAAAACGGCCGACAAAAATTTCGAAATTTGAAAATTCTTCTAAATTTTTTATTTTCTTGAAAAGAATTTTACGATTTACTTCGTTATTTTATAAATCAGACTATAGAAATTTTATAAATAACTTTTCTTTCTAGTACTGACATGGCTGACAACTGCCGACAAAAATTTCGGAATTGCAAAATTCCTCAAAATTTCTTATTTTCTTCAATAGAATTTTATAACTTAACTTAGTTATTACTAAAATCAGAATATCGAAATTCGATAAAGAACTTTTCTTTCTAGTACTCAATTGGCTCAAAACTTCTGAAAAAAAATTCTCAATTGGAAAAATCTTTTAAATTTCTTCTTTTCTTCAATAAAATTTTATAATTTGTTTTAATCGGAATATCGAAATTCGATAAAGAACTCTTTTTTCTAGTGCTCACTTGGTTCAAAACTACTGACAAAAATATCGAAATTTAAAAAGTTTTCAACATTTTTTATTTTATTTTATTTAATAGAATTTTACGATTAACTTCGTTATATTTAAAATCAGATTATCTAAATTCGATAGATAACTTTCCTTTCGATTGGCTCAAAATTTCCGACAAAAATTTCGAAATTTTAAAACTCCCTTATTTATTTTTTGCCCTTTTTCAATAAAATTTTATAATTTGTTTTAATCGGAATATCGAAATTCGATAAAGAACTATTTTTTCTAGTGCTCACTCGGCTCAAAACTACCGACAAAAATTTCCAAATTTGAAAAGTTTTCAACATTTTTTATTTTATTTTATTTAATAGAATTTTACGATTAACTTCGTTATATTTAAATTCAGATTATCTAAATTCGATAGATAACTTTCCTTTCTAGTGACTCAAAACTTCCGACAAAAATTTCGAAATTTTAAAACTCCCCTATATATTTTTTGCTTTTCTTCAATTAAATTTTATAATATTTTTTAAAACAGAATATCGAAATATGATAAAGAATTTTTCTTTGTAGTACCCACTTGCCTGAAAACTGCCGGCCTAAATTTCAAAATTCTACAATTTTTTCTTATAGAGTTCCCTTTAAAACTTTTTTAAGAAGCTACCTTTATCAAAATTGGTATATAATACTCAAGCCGATTCAAGTATAGAGGCAAAGAAAACGCCCTTCGTTAGGGAGCCCCCTTCGTCTAAGAGCTCTGCTTAAAAAAAAAGCAAATTTATTTGCTGAGTCCTGCACACCTTGGCTTTTTTCTGTTCGCAAAATTTGACAGTGTGACCATATTTTTAAATTATTTCGGAATTCAGCTTAAAGTAAAGAAAAAGTTTACAATCAAAGGATTAGTAGATATTGAGCTTGAGCTTCAGTAGAAAGTGCTCTACTTTAACTATTTTGATGCAGAACTAGTGCCTAATGAAAAATTTTAGAAGACTCAATAAAAATTTGCAAATCTATTGACCGACTTCAAAATTTATAGGTAATCAATCAATGGTAACAAATGACCGTCGGAAAGTTTTTCAAAATTAAGCCTGTTGCTAAGCTAATAATATATTAAGATATCGATGACTTGAGATGATGAGAGAGTATATTATAATCGTTGTCTTCCGCTTGTAGCCAGTGTATGTATATTTATAGTCAAAAAATGGTTGAGGTTACTCCCCTTAGTTTCTACAGATTTAGTTGACATGCTAATTAGACTCCCTTGAGTTGAATTTTAATTGCGGTTGTGAACGATTTGGAGCAAACAATCCCTTTGACGTATCAATCAATTAGAATGATTTAAAATAGATGATGGCTTACGTGCATTTCCTGGAACTTACTCATAGCGCCGTTATTGAAAAAAGTTACATAATAAATAATAAGCCGTTTAACTTAAGTTTAAAAAAGTAAATAAACAAATTAAATGTGGCAACTTTAAAGTTGTTAATTAATGATTCATGCTTGTATATCAAATATATATAGGGTGGGCCAACTGTTGGCTTGATTGTGCTTCTGTATTAAAGCTAACAAAAATAAAAATATAAAGGGTGATTCATTAAGACCTTTCTTTTCAATAGGGATTTTCGTGTAGATCACGCGTGATCCATGACAGCTGTCAAAGGCAAAGTTGTTCAGAATTCATTGGCAAATCATCATGGAGGGACTTAATATAAGACTTAACATAATCGACCCACCGAACCCACAATTCGTAACACCATCACCAAATGAAATGAAACCACATCCAGCACGTAGTGAAGAGAATATAGCGGCGGTAGCTGACATTGTTCACGATGACCGCGAGGAATCGATCGCAACAACTTGGCCTGTCGTATTGAACCACCTGGCGCATTTTACATGTGGATCTCGGCTTGAAAGCATACAAAATTCCACTCAGGCAAGAATTGAAGCCGAATGACCTTCCTGCACATCGCCGTTTTAGTGATCGGGCTCTTGGTAAGATCGATGAAGATCCGTTGTTTTCGACCAAAATTTTGTTTAGTGATAAGGCCCACTTTTGGCTCCACGGCTTCGTGAATAAGCAGAATTGCCGTATTTGGGGAGAAGATCAACCCGGAGAGGTTCACCAGCTGCCATTACATCCAAGAAAAACAACGGTTTGGTGCGGTGTGTGCGCTTGTGGAATCATTGGTCCGTATTTTTTAAAAATGTGCAAGGTGCGAACGTTACCATCAATGGCGCACGCTATCGGACCATGTTAACGGACTTTTTGCTGCCTGTAATTGTTGCCCGCGATGTCGTCGACATTTGGTTCCAACAGGATGGCGCTCCGGTCCACATTGCAAATGAAACAAAGGCTCTATTGCGAGATCAATTTGGTGAGCGATTAATTTCACGTACGGGACCCGTACCTTGCCCGCCAAGATCGTACGATATCACACCGCTCGACTTTTTTCTTTGGGGTTACGTAAAGTCAAAAGTTTACGTGGACAAACCAGCAACGATTGAGGTCTTGGAAGCCAACATTATTCGTGTTATTGGCCAAATACCAGTGGAAATGCTTGAACGAGTCATAAAAAATGGGACCTTCAGGATAGACCATTTATAACGCAGTTGCTGCCAACATTTGAACGAGATTATCTTTAAAAAAGAAATGCCATAAAATATCCTTTCGAAATCATAAATAAAGATCCCATCCTTCCTTTGAAATTTGCATTTGCCAAATCATTAAAAAAAAGGTCTTAATGAATCACCCAATATATACGGTGGGCCAACTTTTGGTTCGGTATTTCAACACTCATGCTTCTATAATAAAGTTAACAAAAACCAAAATAAATAAAGGGTGGACCAACTGCTGGTTAGTGTAAAACACTTATAATACGAAAAATACCCGTTCAAAGTGGATGCTCTTCGACATATGTCAAAGATGTTCAAAACTACTCAAATTTAGTCACGGCTACGTGATATTGTTTTTCATACATAAATGAGTAGTTTCAAATTTGCATTTCCAATTTTATTGAAAAATATACGAATAAAACGCAAATAACAAACAAAGCAACAGCTGGCCCACCTAATATAGATCTATTGCTACTTTATTCATCTTTAATGAAACCATGACAAGTTTAATTGTATATAGCATAAAAATAAGTTTTAAAGCCACTTATTTAATTATTTTTGTCCATTTTTTTTGTATGTAAAAAGTCTTTTTGTATAATAAAAGCTAAATTAAAAAAAAAAAAAACTTATACAATTTGTGTCTCCTGTCTGCTATGGAAGGCTCCACTTCTGTTTTTTGGCATTTTGACTGTAATTAATGTAACCTGTCTAACATAAAAGCTCCATAATGCAGCCTGCCAATTGCAGAGCTCCTTAATTGGGAGTGATATATATACCCAAAAAGGACACTACCACTTTTGTTATTAAGTTCACATTAGTCTGCATAATGATTTGGTTAGCTGCAGCTTTTTCGGCAAAGCATTTAATTGCACCAAATAGGCAGGTAATTTGCATTTTTTTTTTGTCTATTTTAAGCTAATTACCGACAAAGGTCGGATCTAAAATTAAATTCTACCCCATCGAAATGCAAAACAATTTTTAACACTTGACACACTGACATAACCTCGAGGCCCTCATGCCTCCTCAGACAGCTTGACTTAATCGATTTCTTTTGTCGTATCGATTATTTCAGATATTATGAGTAAATTTGCAGTGGGAACCAGGCTTGTTTTCAAAATGAATAATGAATTGCATCGCTCGTAGTTGTACTTCAAATTATCGTCAATACTCTCAAATTAGGAATATCTCTCATTTTTCTCTCAACGATTATTTCAGATGTTATCAGAAAATTTGCTGTCGAAACCGAGTATACAAATTTTGTTTTCAGAATGAATGACGACTTGAATCGTGCGTAAATATTTTTTAAATTATTTCAAATTAGGAATATCTTTCTTTTTTCTCATATCGATTATTTCAGATGTTGTGAGTATTTTTGCTTTGGGAACCGGGTATACAAATTTTATTTTCAGAATGAATATCGAATTAAATTATGTTGATCTTTAAATTATTGCAACTATTCTCAAAATAGGAATATCTTTTTTTTCTCGTATCGATTATTTCAGATATTATGAGTTGTTGTGGAAACTGGGTTTACAAATTTTGTTTTCAGAATGAATGTCAAATTAAATCATTTTGTTCTTCAAATTATTCAAAATTTTCTCAAATTAGGAATATCATTCTTAAAAAAAGCACAATTCTTAAATACTTTAAGGACACAATCTCGCTTCTGCGCACGAATTTCGTTTTTTTGAGTAACTTGCTAGAGATATTAAAGACACAAAAGGATACTTCAAAAAAAAAGAGTCGATCTTAGTCTAAATGCGACTTTGCTCAAGATATTTTGCGTTATTTTAGATATTTTGCGTTATTTTAGAAGCTAAAAGAACTTCTTTATATTCCCGTAGCTAAGAATCTCAATCTTAACATTAAAATTAAACATTTTTACAATTAAACATTTTGTAAATTAAAATTCTCTATCTAAAATATCCATCTAAATAAAACGCCCTTGGAGTACTTATGGTACCTTAAATTCTAAATTTTTTTTTCCAGTGTAAATACATATGTGGGAAAGGTAACTCCGCAAATTGATCGAGAGATGTCTTAAATTATAAATTATGGGCTGGTCCAGCATTCAAAAAATGTACCATATCTTTTTGGGAGCTATATTGAACTAGAAGACTTTATAGGTTAAATTACAGATACCATAAATAAGACTATTTAGCGTCTAGCTTCAAAATTTGGATGAAATAATTTAGTACAGAAAGATCAAAGACGGGGCATAGTAAATGTTATTAAAGGGCGCGCTATAAACAGTAAAATGAAATCCCATAAAGTAACACAGATAGAACCATTCCTAAATAGAGTTAGGGAACAAAGACCCCAAAGGTCTAAGTAAAGTTATTCTCTGGTGTTTCTATTAACAAATTTTAAATCAAGTCGTATTTTTATACCCTGTACCGTATGGTACAAAGGGTATATTAAGTTTGTGCAAGCCGAAAATGTATGTAACATATAGAAGGAGACGTCGGGGACACCCTAAAGTTACCTAAAATATGATCAGGGTGAATAAAGATGTCGATATGCCCATGTCCGTCTGTCTGTCCGTCTGTCTGTCTGTCCGTCTCAACGTCTGTCTCTGTGTGAACGCCTAGATCTCAGAGATGGTAAGAGCTAGAGTTACCAAACTTTCACATTAGATCCCATATTATTCCATAGGAGGCAAGTTTATTTTATTTTTTTTATATCGGGGATAAATTATATAGCTCCCATGGGGGTGTTTGAGACGACCTCGACAAAAAAAAGGTTTTAGATGAATAATTCGTTTGTTTATAAAGATATCGTAACCAAATTTGGTATTCGAAAGTTTTTTATAGTTCCCAATCACTGTACCAAATTTGATCGAAATCGGTTGGCCAAAATAACTTTTTAAAAGAAAAATTCGCTATATTTCGTTTTTTAATAAAGATATCCTAACCAGATTTGGCGTTTGGAAATTTTTTAGACCACTTAAGGAATGTGCCAAATTTGAACAAAATCGGTTGACTATATCATATAGCTCCCATAGGTCCGATCTTCCAAAAATCGATTTTTTAACAAAATTTGTTGTGTTTCGTTTGTTTGTTAAGATATTGGGACCAAATTTGGCATTCGTGAGTATTTTATAGTTCCTAAGCACTGTACTAAATTTAATCCAAATCGTTTGACTAGATCATATAGCTCCCATAGGACCAATCGGTCCAAAAACACGTTTTTTATACAAAATTCGATGTGTTTTGTTTGTTTGTAAAGATATTTGAAATAAATTTGGCATTCATATCTTTTTTAAGGTATTTAAGCACTGTGTCAAATTTTATTGAAATCGGTTGACTATATCATATAGCTCCCATAGGAACGATCGGTCAAAAAAAAATTTTTGCTTAAAAATTCTTCTGTTTTTGGTTTTTTGTGAAGAAATAGGACTTTATTACAAGCTAGTGGTACAGGGTATCCTAAAGTCGTCCGCGCCCGACATTACGTCCGCCATTTTTATAATAAAAATAGTTAACAAACTATATTTAATCGCAGTTTTTTGTTATATATTGCACATATGTTTTTAATCAAAAAAATATCAAAATGACTGTTGTCACGAACACCTGTTAGCTTGTGGGTCAGAATATGTGAAGCGGGCCTTCTAAAGACTCACTCTCTATGGATATAAAAGTACTTTGCTATTTGATTAACAGCCAATTTTTAAGCCTTACCATCTTATATTTTAAATTTCGGTAATTCTAAAGTCAAGCACCATCGAATGTATTCACGCTTACTTATGTTGTGCAGTTGAGGAGTATTGCAACAGCAAATGTACAAAGCTGACCTTTAACTCTAAAACTGAAATATCCCTCAGCTTCGGGAGAACGTGTTGCAAAATACGCTGTTTGTGTCATTTTCAACACTTCAATATCTTGGAATTTTAGCTTGACAACGTTAACAAAAGAAAAAAAATGCACAAACTCAACAAATTAACTAAAAAGTTATCAAAAAGGTCGTTCACGATTTAGTCTGTTGAGTTTTTGTGCAACTTTTCAGCAAGCTTGAATACTCTAGAAAGTTTTATGTACTTTCTTTGCGCTTTAGCGTGAATACCTCAATATAAAAAATTTTCTCGTTTTTGACACAGTATAAGTAATACAAACGTTAGATTCTATAAAAAAACAGAAGCCCTTTTCGAATTAATTTACAGATTGGCTAAAATCTGTCAAATGTAAAGAAAATTTAATTCAATTACAGTCAAGAAGTCGTCTCATGCTGAAAAAAATAATATTTGTAGGCTTACAATTCTCAAACAGTTTAAACTTCATTGGCATATAACAACTTCGAATATGTGCCATTTAAGTAAATTTTAATTAAATAGAGTGTTTATTAAATTATTATTAAATTAAATATTTTAATGTTCCATATTATATAACGTTTGTAAACCCGAAATTTACATTTTATAAAACAGCGTAATAGGTAGTTTCTTTAATACCGATTTTTTTTATTTAATTCAGATCATCCAGACTAATCTTTATTTCCATTATCTTACATCAGAAAAAAATAAAGAGTTGTGTCAGTCAATAAATAACATAAATAAAGAAAAACGTGTTAAAATAACAATAAAATATTTATTATTTAAAAGCCTCGCCTTTTTAATTTGAAAAATAAAAAAATTTTGAATTAATAAGTCGATATTACGGGGACATAACCAAGTTAATATATATATATCTCCTCCGAAACGGCTGGACCGATTCTCATGAAATTTTGTGTGCCAATTGGGTAGGTCTCAGAATCTTCCAACATATATTTTTCATTCCTCTAAGTGATAAGGGTTGTTCACCCCTAACATTTTTTCTAAAATTTTTACCATACTCTTCCGAAACGGCTGGACCGATTCCCATGAAACTTTGTGTGAAATAACCTAGGAATAATTTATATGACAAAACAACGTTTGTCGGGTCAGCTAGTATATTTATATATTTTTTTACTTTAAAAAGATGGTGTACGTTCAGACGGATGCGGATGTCTTTGGGATACCCTAAACAACTAGATTGCAAAAAAAAACCGGTCTATTGCTTAAAACACCAAAAGACAAAAACACCTTCACAAAAAACCAAAAACAGAAGAATTTTAAAGAACAATTTTTTTTTTGACCGATCGTTCCTATGGGATCTATATGATATAGTCCACCGATTTCAATAAAATTTGACACAGTTCTTAAATACCTTAAAAAATATCTGAATGCCGAATTTAGTTCAAATATCTTTACAAACAAATGAAACACATCGAATTTTGTATAAAAGTTTTTGGACCGATTGGTCCTATGGGAGCTATATGATCTAGTCAACCGATTTGGATTAAATTTAGTACAGTGCTTAGGAACTATAAAATACTCACGAATGTCAAATTTGGTCCCAATATCTTAACAAACAAACGAAAAACAGCAAATTTGTTAAAAAATCGATATTTTGTAAGATCGGACCTATGGGAGCTATACGATATAGTCTACCGATTTTGTTCAAATTTGGCACATTGCCTCATGCTCTAAAAAATTTCCAAACGCCAAATCTGGTTACGATATCTTTTTTAAAAACGAAATATAGCGATCTTTTCTTTAAAAAAGTTATTTTGGCCGATCGGTCCTATGGGAGCTATATGATATAGTCAACCGATTTTGATCAAATTTGGTACAGTGATTGGGAACTATAAAAAACTTTCGAATACCAAATTTGGTTACGATATCTTTATAAACAATCGAATTATTCATCTAAAACGCTTTTTTTTATCGAGGTCGTCTCAAACAGCCTTATGGAAGCTATATAATTTAACCCCGATATCAAAAAAATAAAATAAACTTGTCACTTATGGAATAATATGGGATCTAATGTGAAAGTTTGGTTGCTCTAGCTCTTACCATCTTTGAGATCTAGGCGTTCAAACAGACAGACGGACGGACAGACGGACATGGGTATATCGACTTCTCTAGTCCCCCTGATCATATTTTAGGTAACTTTGGGGTGTCTCCGACGACTTCTTTTACATATATGTTATGTACCACTTTTATATAAATAATAATAATAATAATATTTGAATCTTTGCAGAAATCGAAGATATTTTCGGGGGTGCCAGAGAAATCTTCAAAGATTTTGGCAACGATTTGAAAACAAATCTTTAGAAAAAAACATAGGTGCCACAGAAATCTCAGATTCCATTTTTTGGACAATTAATTACGAATCTTTAGAATTTTGCTAGAATGGCAGAAAAAATGGCATATTTGTAAAAGATTTGAATAAAATATAAGATTTATCAAAACATAAAGATAAATCAGAAATTAAATCAGAAATTAAATAAACTTCCCAAATAAGTTACACTTTCTATGAATAAAATAGGTTTTATTGCTGAATTTAATCAAATCTCAAACAATTTTGTTAAATATTTTAAAACCTTTAACAATCATGACTGTGACATCAAGATTTTGAAAATTTTTGGCACCCCATATTGTATTTAAGTATTAATTTTTATAATTAAAAATTCAATTTTTTGGATATCGAAATGATTTGACTTATATTTACACTATCTCAGGATGGGTAAATACAATAAAAAAAGTATTTTTTAGCTATATTTAAGGAAAACGTTTTAAAAAAAATGTATTTTCTTATTTTTTTTAAATTATTTTATACTTTTTTTTTAAGAAAACTTTATTTTTTTGAAGTATTGTTGCAAAAAAATTAAAACTTTTTTTAAAGAGCTCCATTGACAATTTAGATAAAAAAAAACGCAAAAATATTCAGTAGTTAAGTCCCAATTATATAAAGTTTTATTTTTTTTAACATTATGTCTAGCGTGTGTCAAAAGAATTAATTTAAAATTATTCTTATAATGATAATAATGTTAAATCAAAAATTGTCAAGTATTTTTTAAGGTAAACATTTAAAAAAAATGTATTTTCTTATTTTTTAAAATTTTTGGCACCCCAGATTGTATTTAAGTATTTATTTTTATAATTAAAAATTAAATTTTTTGGATATCGAAATGATTTGACTTCTATTTACACCATCTCATGATGGGATAAAAAGATTTGTATAAACAATAAAAAGAGTTTTTGTTAGCTATATTTAAGGAAAACGCTTTAAAAAATGTATTTTCTTATTTTTTTTAAATTATTTTATATTTTTTTTTAAGAAAACTTTATTTTTTTGAAGTATTGTTGCAAAAAAATTAAAAATTTTTTAAAGAGCTCCATTGACAATTTAGATTAAAAAAAACGCAAAAATGTTAAGTAATTAATTCCCAATTATATAAAGTTTTATTTTTTTTAACATTATGTCTAGCGTGTGTCAAAAGAATTAATTTAAAATTATTCTCTAAGTTTAATTATTTGCCAAAAAAAAATTGTTTGACTTCTCTTTAAACTATATATTGCTATAATACCAAAAGGCGAAAACCATTTTTTTTATTGTTTAAAATAAGATAATAATGTTAAATCAAAAATTGTCAAGTATTTTTTGAGACCTCTTGAAAAAAAAAATTAAATTAAGCCAAAATGTGTTGAATATAAAAACTAAAATTTTGCGAAATATTTTTTTTTTTGCCAATCTATCTAACGAACTACATTATCAGTTCTTAAAAATCGTTGTAGCCATAGAAAAAAATTAAATAAAATCTTAAATTAAGATTTTTACCAGTCTAGATTTGATGTCTTAAAATTAGTCTAAACATATTTGAAAGAAGTCCGAAAACAAGACCCAGCTAATAGTCTTTATCTTCACTTATGATTTAAAAATTTATACTTTATAATTATAAAAAAAGAAAATAAATAAAAAAATATATAAGTAAATAAATAAATTAAAAAAAAAGTACGAAGGCTTTTTAATCTTAAAATCAGTCTTTACATTTTAGAAATACCATCAAATTAGCCAGAAAAGACGCAACTTTGTTCCTAATTCGAAATTCCGAAAATTTTTTCAGGTTTCACCTTTTAACCAGGTAGCTCCTTTTTAGATTTATTTTTCTTTGTAAAATAGCCATAAATAGCTCTTAGATCATGATTTTCGGTTTTTTATTTAAAAATCTCATTACTTTTTTGTTAAGATTTTGTCCAATAGTATTTGTTGCATTATTTCTTCAATGCGCTCTGCCTATTTTTAATTTGAAATTTTTACATTTCATTTTAGTATTTTCTCACTGTGCACAGGCTTGTGCGTGCAACTGTACACATTTTATTGAATGTGCGCTTATAATTCTCAACTATTTTACTCACTATTAAGTGTAAGAAGTTTTTTTTTAAGTCGTATTAAGTATTAGTATGAGCCATTATTTTACAATTTTTCGTGTATTTTGGAGTTGCAAGTTTTACCTATTAGATTCTTTATTTTTTCCTTTAAGTCATGGATACCTGTATTAAAACTGGTTATTTTGGACGATCGGTCCTATGGGAGCTATATAAGACGCACGATTTTGATCAAAAGAACAATGTTAAAAAAAAATAAAACGAAAATTTTTTAATGTATTTTTAAAAAAATGTATGAAAAAAAAAATTTTTTTTTGTCAAAAAATGTCAAAAATTATTGTTTATTTTTATAATATTTATTGGAAGGCAAACGATTTTTAAAAAATCTTCATTAAATGGTCCAATTTCAATAAAATTGTGTGGGTTTGCATTTAACATAAGAAATCAACAAGAACTGTGTTTTCTATTATATATATATTTTGAAAATATTTTAAATTAACGAATTTTAATTTTTTTTTCACATAATTATACTAATCCGATTTAATTCATATATACGCCAAATAAAAAACTATATAAAATAGCCTGCTATAAAAAATAGGCATTTAAAATAAATATTTATTTATTTTTTAAATGAAAAACTCTCATTTTCTAAAAAAAATGAGTTTTTCTTATTTGTTTAAAAAAAATGAGTTGGGTAAAAAAATATAAAAATTTTCTTATTTTTTTTTAAAGAAATATTGGCTAAAAAAATTGAATTATATTTTTAAGAGCCCTGTTGCTAACCTTGATTAGAAATTCGTTTAAGAATATTTAATAGTTTAGACACAATTTAAAAAAATAAAAAAAAAACACGACTTTTTTTAATTTAGCAAAAAAAAAATTGTTTTTTTATTAGTTTTTAAAAATCGCCGGGGCAGTTTTCAGTACCTCATTCAGCTGGACCCTTGGTTTAAAAATATTTGTTGTATTTCTTTTGACCTCTAAATGGATTTGTTTTATTAGTTTTTAAAAATCATTGTGGACAGTGTTTGGTATCTTATACAGCCAAAGCTTTTAGAACTATTTCATTATATTGAGAAAAGTTTGTTTAAAAGCTTGATTACAAGTATGTCCAAAAGACAGATAAAGAGATATTTACTATGTGGTCTTAATCTAGTCTTACTTCGTTGTTTTTTTTTTTTAACCAATATAATCTATACACAACTTAGTGGTGAGATATGTTAGGCCTAATAAATGATGAAAAAAATAAAATTCATTCAATAGGCTGTGCCAAAAATAGCTTTGCATCATGAAAAATTGTATCCCAAGTATTTATTATAATAATAAGCTTGTCGATTTGTTCAGGCTGGTTCCGGATTTGAAATTTTTTATTATTTAGTTTTTTGCTTAAAATATAAATTGCAAAAAAGTTGTAATATTGTTAGCACCTATTTGCTTAATGAGCTGATTTAGAGGGTATAAAATCAGATAAGATTAAAAAACATATGTAGGCCAGACCCAATTTTTTGTTGTTATACGAGGTGTGTTCAAAAAGTAAGGTGACTTTTCAAATTTCGCGGGCAACGTATTTTGTTGGTTGTGAGAGGCGAAGGTTATAGGTTTTGCGTGCTCGGCGATTTTTTGCTATCGAAAAATATGGATCAACGGATTTGCATCAAATTTTGTGTAAAAAAAAAAATTAAGTGCTCCGTAACACTTGAAATGTTGTCAGTAGCATACGGTGAAACTGTTCTGAGCAAAAAAAATGTTTACAAGTGGTACAAACTCTTCCAAGATGGCCAAGAAGATGCCAATGACGAGCCTCGCTCTGGACGCCCAAGCACGTCAACAACTGATGAAAACGTTCAAGCTATGAAGAAAATTGTTTTGGAAAATCGTCGAATCACTATCAGAGAAGTTGCTGAGGATGTCGGTATATCTCTTGGCTCGTGCCATGAAATTTTTTCTAACGTTTTGGGCATGAGACGTGTGTCAGCGAAGTTTGTTCCGAAATTGCTAAATTTTGACCAAAAGAACCGTCGCATGAGCATCGCTCAAGAGCTGTTGAATGACGTCAACGTCGACCTAGATTTACTCAAAAGGGTCATAACTGGTGACGAATCATGGGTATATGGTTATGATATCGAAACCAAAGCCCAATCGTCCCAATGGAAGCGGCCAGAAGATCCAAGACGGAAAAAAGCACCCCAAGTTCGATCAAATGTCAAAGTTTTGCTCACTGTTTTCTTCGATTACCATGGCGTGGTGCATCAGGAGTTCCTACCATATGGTCGTACGGTCAATAAACAGTATTATCTGGAAGTTATGCGCCGTTTGCGAGAAGCAATACGAAGAAAACGTCCAGAATTGTGGAAAAACAATTCATGGCTTTTGCATCACGATAATGCCCCTGCTCACTCATCTTTGCTTGTGAGAGATTTTTTGGCCAAAAACAAAACAACAATCATGCCTCAGCCACCAATTCACCGGATTTGGCCCCATGTGACTTTTTCTTGTTCCCAAAACTAAAGAGACCTATGAAAGGACGGATATTTGCAACGATTGAAGAGATAAAAACTGCATCGCTGGCTATACCGAAAAGTGCTTATGAGAAGTGCTTTGAGGATTGGAAAAACCGTTGGCATAAGTGTATTGTATCTGAGGGGGATTACTTTGAAGGGGAAAACATAAATATTGATGAATAAATGAATATTTTTATTTAAAAATACAAAGTCACCTTACTTTTTGAACACACCTCGTGCACTGTACCTCAAGCGACAAGGAGTACTGTAGGCA
This sequence comes from Chymomyza amoena, assembly GCA_037043745.1. Classification (NCBI taxonomy): domain Eukaryota; kingdom Metazoa; phylum Arthropoda; class Insecta; order Diptera; family Drosophilidae; genus Chymomyza; species Chymomyza amoena. Next base: position 361,969 of record JBAMAX010004800.1, on the reverse strand, counting down.
AGCTTTAAAAATTATTATTAATTATTATTTTTAAATTAATTAACTTTTCTCATCAGTTTTTTAAGGGCTTTACGCAGGCAAGAATTCCGCGTCGGAACAAAAAATAGCCAAAAACTGGACGCAAACTTGTTTAAAAGAAGAACCCGTGTTGTTTCTTTTATTTGGTAGAAAATGTGTAATTTGCACAACATATCGCTAGATGGCGCCGTTAAATTCGCTGATGGCGCTAGTAGTTTCGATAGATGGCGCCAGCAGCTTCTCTAGCTGCAAATTTCATTAAATTGGTGACATTAGATACAAAGCGTTTATTAAAGTTGGAATGTTCTGCCAAAAATGCAACAAAAACATAAACGGTTATGCTCTAGAAGACGAATCCAAATATTTTATTGGTATAGAAAATCACGAGCACGCAAAAACAAAAAAGTATTTTCAGCGGAATTTTCCGCTTATATTAAGAAGTAGATTTTGATATTGTTACTAGGTACTGAGCATTGTAAAAACCTACGCAAAATATCGTAAACCTATTTCTTGACTGCAAAATCTGTTATAAAAAAATGACAGATAAGTAAGTGCAAATTATAAAGATAATCGGTTATTACGGTTGCAAAATTGCGAAATCTACAAAAATCTACAAAACAAACCAAGACATACCTACATACATAAATTAAATTAAACAAAACTCTTTATAGCAATGTCTATGGCACTATGGAAAAGTCATCAGGTCTGTTCCGAAAGCGTTTCGTCATTAATCATTTTATGGTTGACAATACGATTTATGAAACTAGTTTCATAAATATGCAATTGTCAAGTCAAATTTGTGTTAGTCCATTCGATTAATTAAACGCAGAATTTGAAATCTAAAACATGCCTTTAAACAATTTAATTACATTTTTAACGCCGACCAGATTTGCTTTATAAGTAATGTTAATAGCCATATTGATTTATTTATATATAATTATATAAAGAGCAGCTACCTAATTAATGGCATTTTTAATAATGAAAATAAAAAAGAGAGAGAAGAAATAGTAAAATAAACGTTTTTGTATACCTAATTTGGCATTTAACCAATTTAAGGAATTTAAAAAATTTTTAAGCGGAAATCGCAACGATTATAATTTGTTAAATAAAAATCATGAAATAAATGCCTAACATATTTATGTAATATTTACTGAACTTTTTATTCGATTGGAAAGCAAAGCTTATTAATATTCATTTTATATTAAATTTTAAATCAAATTCATATTAAATAACAATTAAAAAACAATTTCTACTGCCCTATGCTCAGACTATGTGCAATATCTTGTATTATACATACAAAAAAAAAATAAAATTATAATATTAATATTTATAAAAAATATATTTGAAATATTATAAATTCTAATTATTAATATTATTTTTTCAAATATTAAAAATTCTTATTTTTAATATCAATTAAAAATAAATTTCAATTATTATAATTTCTAATTATTAATAAAATTCAATTTAAAATATTATACATTTTAATTTAAATTGTTATATTAAATAAAACTTAAAATAAAAATTAATATTTCAAACTTTTATTTAAAGAGGGTTTATTATTATTATTTTTTTTTGAAATTTTAGTATTAAAATAATATGTAAATTTTAAACTTGAACAATTGAGCCTAAAAAATTATTTCTTCATATTTATAATATTCATATTAATAATTTTAGCAATAGCTATTCTTAAATTTTTATTTAAAAAAAAACTAAATTTTTAAAATAAAAATTATATTTTTTAAAAAATAAAAATTAAGAAATAAATTTGTAGAATGCAAATGATTTGTAAATTTTTAACTTAAAAATCGAGCATACAAATTATTTGTATATATTTAAGACTAAAAAATTTAAGCAAAAGCTAGTTATCAATTTTTATTAAATACAATTAATTTTTATTTTACAAATAGCAATTTCATTTTTAAATAAAAATTAAAAATAAAAATTAAGAAATAATTTTTTAAATATAAGCGATTTGTCAATCTTTAACTTAAAAATCGAGCATAAAAATTATTTCTTCATATTTAAGATTAAAAAAAGGCGGACGTAAAGTCGGGCGCGGACGACTTTAGGATACCCTGTACCACTAGCTTGTAATAAAGTCAGATTTCTTCACAAAAAACCAAAAACAGAAGAATTTTTAAGCAAAATTTTTTTTTTTTCAATAAAATTTGACACAGTGCTTAAATACCTTAAAAAAGATATGAATGCCAAATTTATTTCAAATATCTTTACAAACAAACAAAACACATCGAATTTTGTATAAAAGTTTTTGGACCGATTGGTCCTATGGGAGCTATATGATCTAGTCAAACGATTTGGATTAAATTTAGTACAGTGCTTAGGAACTATAAAATACTCACGAATGTCAAATTTGGTCCTAATATCTTAACAAACAAACGAAACACAACAAATTTTGTTACAAAATTGATTTTTTGGAAGATCAGACCTATGGGAGCTATATGATATAGTCAACCGATTTTGTTCAAATTTGGCACATTGCTTAAGTGGTCTAAAAAATTTCCAAACGCCAAATCTGGTTAGGATATCTTTATTAAAAAACGAAATATAGCGAATTTTTCATTAAAAAAGTTATTTTGGCCGATCGGTCCTATGGGAGCTATATGATATAGTCAACCGATTTCGATCAAATTTGGTACAGTGATTGGGAACTATAAAAAACTTTCGAATACCAAATTTCGTTACGATATCTTCATAAACAAACGAATTATTCATCTAAAACGCTTTTTTTTGTCGAGGTCGTCTCAAACACCCCCATGGGAGCTATATAATTTATCCCCGATATCAAAAAAATAAAATAAACTTGCCTCCTATGGAATAATATGGGATCTAATGTGAAAGTTTGGTAACTCTAGCTCTTACCATCTCTGAGATCTAGGCGTTCACACGGACGGACAGACGGACGGACGGACAGACGGACATGGGTATATCGACTTCTCTATTCACCCTGATCATATTTTAGGTAACTTTGGGGTGTCTCCGACGTCTCCTTCTATATGTTACATACATTTTCGGCTTGCACAAACTTAATATACCCTTGGTACCATACGGTACAGGGTATAAAAATTTAGGGAAAAACTATTTGTCAATTTGTATTTTAGAAATATAAAAATTAAGAAATCATTTTTTAAATATAAACGATTTGTCAATTTTTAACTTAAGAATCGAGCATAAAAATTATTTCTTCATATTTAAAATTAAAAAATGTAGGGAAAAGTTATTTATCAATTTTTATTTAATACAATTAATTTTTATTTTACAAATTAGCAGTTTCATTTTTAAATAAAAATTAAGAAATAATTTTTTAAATATAAGCGATTTATCAATTTTTAACTTAAAAATCGAGCATAAAAATTATTTCTTTATATTTAAGATTAAAAAATTTAGTGAAAAACTATTTATCAATTTGTATTTTAGAAATATAAAAATTAAGAAATAATTTTTTAAGTATAAACGATTTTTCAATTTTTAACTTAAGAATCGAGCATAAAAATTATTTCTTCATATTTTAGATATAAAAATTTAAGGAAAAGTTATTTATCAATTTTTATTTAATACAATTAATTTTTATTTTACAAATTAGCAGTTTCATTTTTAATTAAAAATTAAAAATAAAAATTAAGAAATAATTTTTTAAATATAAGCGATTTATCAATTTTTAACTTAAAAATCGAGCATAAAAATTATTTCTTCATATTTAAGAATAAAAAATTAAAGGAAAAACTATTTATCAATTTGCATTTTAGAAGCATAAAAATTAAGAAATAATTTTTTATATACATTTTTAACTCAAAAATCGAGCATAAAAATTATTTCTTCATATTTAAGATTACAAAATTTAAGTAAAAGCTATTTATAAAATTTTTATATAAAAATAAAACTGCTAAATTAATTATGTTTTTAAAATCAAAATTGAGAAATAATATTTATACTGAATTTATGAAATTAAAATGGTTAAAAAATTTTTTTTTAAATTTTGTAAATTACAAATAATTTTTTTAGCTCAAATTGAAAAATTAGATTTATATTGCAACCAGGAAAAAAAATTATTTTCAATTATAAGTTAAGTATTTCAAAAAATAAGAAATCATTCTCTAATCAAAATTTTTCAAACATCTTAAATATAATTTTAACCAAATTAAAATTATTTAATGAAAATCAATATTTAACTATTGTTCCATTGCATTCATAGCTCAAAACTAGGAGCTAATTTTTTAAAATTTAAAATAAGAATTTTAAAAGATTGTAACGATGTTTGTAAAATGGAAATCATGACATAAATATTTTAAACTTTTTTTTATTTAATTCAAAAATAAAAGTGGCAAATATTAAACCAATTTTTTTATATTTATACATAACAAATATGTAATAATAATAAAATAATGGTTATTTTTAATTTGTATAATTAATAATAAAAATTATTTGGCAATTTTTGTTTCACAAATTTGTTCACTATATAAATAAAAATAAATAAATTGGAAAAAAAATTATCTCTATTTTTTTTAGTTTAGTTTATTGGAGTAAAGTCAATCATGTAAATTTTAATTATAAAATGTTATAAAATTTGTTGAATGTGCTTTGAACAGATTACAAATAAAGAAATTTGTAAGCTGTCCAAAAGATATTCAACAAATATAAAAAAAAAATAATTTAATTTTAAATTGTAGTTTTTTGTAATACAGAAATGTGGAAAATTAATATTGTTTCTTTAAAAATTAAGAAATAATTATCTCTTTTTTTAATAAAATTTTGATTTGTTCAATTAAAATAATGAAAGATAATTTTTTGGAAATAGATAATTAAAATTTATTTAACATTTAATTGAAATTTTTGAATTAAAAATTCCGCCCATGTTGCTTAGGCTACAAACCTTTTATATTATAGAATTAATTTTTATTTAATCAAATTAATTAAGTATCTTTTGCACCAAGAGCCATGTATACTTCAATATCTTTTCATATATCCTTTAAGGATCAATAATATGAATCTCAAAAAATAAAATTAGAGTGTAAATATCTTTTGAACCAAGGTGCGTACTTTGTTTTTTTTTAAATGTTTACAAACTAATTCATATTTGAGTTCTACTTCATTAATTTGATAATCCACGTTAAACTAACTCATCTTAAACTTGAAGTATCCCAAGAAGTCCAAAACTAAAATTTCAAAACCGTTTCGAATTCCAAGGAAATGGTATGCTTCAGTGTTTAATTTCTTTTTTTTTTGTATTAAAAAAATTTGTATCTTCATCTTTTTTTATTAAAAATAGTTAAAAATAAAATAGAAGTAAAGTAATAAAATATATGACCCTGTTTCATAAGAATAAATAATTCTGTCAAAATATAATTTGAATATTGGCCTACAAGAAGCGCCAACGGAAAGAGAATTATAGAGAGATATACTTCGAAAGATTATTTAATTTTAACATAGTATGTATGCACATAAAATGCATTTGAAATCAAAATGGATCGTAATTTAAAGTATAAGCTGATCTATCGCACAGACGTTTGCTGCCAAAAAAAATTAACAAAGTTTTAAAAATCACAGAAAAATAGCTAAGGAATTTGTGTAGTGTTAAATTTGAAATAAAAATTTAATTAAAAATTTTTACTTGAAATTTTGCGTTACCTTTATATTTGCTCTAGTATAAAATTTTGAAAATTCAAAAATGTCTTGAAACCAATCTTATACAAAATTTTTTTGACCACATTTTCGAATTTATATGATATGTTGAAAATAACAAGAAAATTTTAAATTTGAAAACTCGTAATTAATCAATTTAAACCAGGGATCGAAACTATTATAATTTTTAAAATAAAAATCAAATAATTGGAATTTTTGGATTTTTTTTATCAAAACTGCAAAATAATTCTTATCTTTTGACTTAAAAAATACAAATTAAGAAAAAATATTTAAATGCCAATTTTTATTTAAAAATTTTAAAATAACTCTTATTTTTTAATTAATTAAAAATTATTTTTTTTAATTATAATACAAATTGAAGAATAATAATTATTGACCAATTTGTATTATACAAATTGAGAATAAGAGTTATTCTGCAATTTTTATTATATAAATTTAAAAAAAAAAGTTACTCCGCAATTTAAAAATTGAAAGTAAAAATTGAATTTAAATATCTGGGATCCTTTATACAGATTTTTCAATGACATTGGAAGAAAAATTATGGGGTTGAAAAAAATAATACATTTCTTAATATTTTTTTTAATTAGGATTTCCTTCTTTTTTGACTTAAAAAATAAAAATTGTGAAATAATATTTAACTTTATTTTTTTTTATTTTATTTTAAAATACCAAAATAACTCCAATTTAAATGTTAAACAATTTTTGAGCTTGTCAAATTTATTTAAGCTGACTCTTTATTTTTATAATTTTATGATTAGATAGATCTAAGACTTTTTGAACCATAATTTGTTTGATTGGAATTAAGTTTTCCACGTTATCGTAGAACTTTACAGTCAAAAACAGAAAAAGTGAAAATTTTACCTTTGACCTATATTTGCGTCCATCAAATATTTTCGGTTTATCTTTACAGGCAGGTAAAAAGAAAACTTTTTTTATCGTGAGATAGTGCAAAAATGGTCACCCTAATATACAATTTGGGATTTTTCCGATTTGTACAGTTTTTACTGAATTTACTCTATTTTGAATGGAATGGCAGTTTCAAACACAACGAAAGAATGCCGATGTCAATCGAATGCGACTCTCCCGACTTATGAAATTATAAATAAAATATAGAACTTTATTCTATGCTAAAAAAATTTTTCAAAAGGGATATATGCAAAATATTGTAAAACTTTTGTTTGAAAAAAATTTTTAGTTCCCGATATAGAGTGTCTAACAGTCGGACTCTGATTTCTACACTTTTTAGTAAATTTAATCTATATGGAATGGGATGGCCGAGTCGAACCAATGAAAGAAGCCCAAAGTCAATCGAATGCGACTTATAAAATTATAAATAAAATAAAGAATTTTATTTTATGCTTAAAAAATTTGTCAAATTTAGGGATGTATGCAAAATATTGCAAAATTTTTCTTAGAAAAAGAAATATAGCTCACGATATAGGTAGAGTATCTAACTGTCGGTATGCTGTTCGTTTTCTAGCAGCTTTTTAATTGCACTCGCAGCTCGCGTGCTGTCAAATTTGAAAGGACGTTGACCGACTTACCATATCGAAGCCAACCTCATAGTGAGTGCCCCGGGTATAGAGCACGGGGATGGCCTGGCGGCGTGGCAACTTCTGTCCCATCGACATTTTAAGGCACTGCTGAAAGTTCGATGAAATACTTTTTTAGCATTTTTTTTATTATCAAAATGATTTTATTTTTCAAGCAGCAACTTTTACGATTGTAAGTTGGTTGTATCAAATTTTACGATTGTATATCTATGGCAATATGAAGTACTTGAAGTGATATTACGTCTATATATACATACATATGTCTATAGATGCGTTTCTTATCAACAAAGCTGTGCCAGTGTGCGAAGCGCGAGTAAACAACAAAAAATTACACAAAACAAACACTATAAAAAAAATAAATATATAAATAAATAAATTAACTATGCATCGAATTAAAATTGCAAATTTTTGACTAGTGAGCACCGATATTTATAATAATGTTTTAAAAAAAAAAAAAGAAAATTTTACACTTTGAACAATTAGCGCCCCGGAATAAACTTGGGTTAAACAATGCCGTTACTATACCTATAGGTAACACTCGGAAAGACCAAAGCTAACGGTTGCTATAGACTCGGGGGACTTGAGTTCGTTCTAGAGTGCTTGAAGGTAGAATTCAAACTAAATTTGCTTTGTTTTGGAGCCGCAGCAGCAAGGTGCCTAACGCCAGCAGCGACGGCGGCAGCAAACAAAACAAAGACGCCGACGGCAACGTCGCACAGTGGGCCAAATGTGCATAGCGAGAGATATTTTTATTTTTCTGTTTTTTTTTATAGGCATTATTTGTGAGCAATGCAAGTAAGTTGGTTGCTCGTATAGTCGTAAAGTTTTTTAATTTTTTAATTTAAAAACATAATTTTATAGACGAGAAAAAAGTTCTTCAAATAAGCCTAAAATTCTTGAATTGGAGAAAAATCAAATTTTTACCAAGACCGCAATTCTCGAATTAAAAATATAAATTCCAAAAATAAAATATTTTTGGGTCGACAAACACGAAAACTGCATAATAAATTTAAAATAAATTTTTTTCTTAGGAACCGTTTTTGAGATTTTTATCGAAAACATGTTTTTGGCTACATAGTATCTACAGTTCTTACCCGATTTTGAAGATCTTAGTCTCAAAATGTTTGTAAAAGAATTCACTTTTAGCTTAACGCTTAAAAAAAATTATAAACATTATTCTTGTTAATAAAAGCAAATGTTTAATTTCGGTAAATTTCGAAAGTAACAAAAAAGTGACATTTACGACCTTTTCCAAAAATTATAAATTTTCAGTTTGCTTTTTATTAACAGAAGCATTTGAATTTAATTTTTAGTTAATTTTTTTGATAATAATTTCAATAATTTTGTACCAGTCGCCGCAAAGCCCACATCCTTTTTGATCTAATGTTATTTTATGTCGGTAAAACATTTAGTTCACGATATACTGACGAAAAACTAAAAACAGTACCCAAAAGCATGTTTTCCATAAAATCTCAAAAACGGTTCTCAAAAATAAGCATGTAATTTTCGTGTTTCTCGACTCTAAAAACTTAAACTCATCATTGTCGGCATTTTCCTTACTACATTGATAACACAGCTCTCCACCGACATAAAAATTTCCGATTCGATTTTTGAAGCACGGTTGATTAATAAATATCATGACAGAGAATATTTAGAAAATTAAATATTTCAGGTAGAACAATTGATTAAAATATTTACATTCGTTTTCCGGTGCACGGCCGATAATCTTATTTTAAGATTTTTGAAAAATATAAAAATTAGATTTTTGAGACGATTTCAGATTATTTTCGTTTTTATTATAATCTTGGATATTCTTAATTTTAAGACTCCTTTCAAGTTCTTTCGTTGTAGAAATTAAATAAAAAAAGATGCAAAATTAAACCTTTTTCATATTTTAGTCGGATTCGTTTTAAAACTAAATTTTTTATGGTCCCAATTTCACTTAAACGCGTTTTTGATATGGTTTGAATATTGAAAATTGATATACTGAACATTTTTTTAAATATACTTTGATATTCTTTCCATGTATACAAACAAGCCAGTTTCAAATCCAGATAGTTATTGATAAATATTTTTTTTTGTTTCCTAACTAAAACTGAATTTTTATATGGGTATGTCTAGCATAAACGAATATTCACGTCTGCAATAAAAAAATTCCCTTGTAATAGGAAAAGCATAGTCGTGAATAATTTCCCTTGAAAGATATTAAATTTTGTTTAAAAGAATCAAAAACTTCCGATTTGAGAGCATCCCAAAACGAATCCGAATAGAATTTCTCGTTTTGATTTTTTCGTTTTTCGGAGCATTGCCGATTATTTTTATTGGTGTAGTTATCACAAGACTTGAATACAAAAGCGCAAAATTACTTTTTAGGTGAAATTTGCCGAATTTGAAGTTACGAGCCTTAGATAGAAAGGTATTCAATTATTTATGTTTTTTTTAACATATTTTAATAAGCTTCACTTCAATGTATTGAATAATTTAAAGATAATTTGACACAACTTCTAGATATCTAATTGTTCTGAAAATGTATACATATATTAAGTACCAAAGATGACGCAATTTTTTCCAATTTAAGCCAACTTTATATAAGCCGGTTTTTTTAGGTCAGTTTTTTACTTTTGAACTTTTACATTTTCAAAATGCTAATGAAGAATTTATTTTATTAGATTATTCAATAGAATTGTTTTTTAATAAGTGAAATTTATTTATAAAGGAAGGGATTTGGTACATTATAGATTTTTTAGGGAATTAGGTATTTGGTATAAAAGTTTTTTCGTGTAACTTCCTTGATTTGAAAGTTAAAAAAAAATGCTGAAACTAGTAAAGCATATTTTATAGCAGATTTTGCAGTCAAGAAATATGTTTATAATATTTTGCGTAGGTTTTTACACTGCGCAGTACCTAGTAACAATATTAAAATCTACTTCTTAATATAAGCGGAAAATTCCGCTGGAAATACTTTTTTGTTTTTGCATGCTCGTGATTTTCCATACCAATAAAATATTTGGATTCGTCTTCTAGAGCATAACCGTATATGTTTTTGTTGCATTTTTGCCAGAACATTCCAACTTTGATATACTCTTTGTATCTAATGTCACCAATTTAATGAGATTTGCAGCTAGTGAAGCTGCTGGCGCCATCTATCGAAACTACTAGCGCCATCTAGCGAATTTACCGGTGCCATCTAGCGTTATGTTATGCAAATTAAGCCCCTTAAAAAACTGAGAAAAGAAAATTAATTTAAAAATTATAATTAATAATAATTTCTTAAGCTTGCCTACAATACTCCTTATCGCTGGAGGTACAGTGTATAACATAAAAAAAATTGGGGCAGGCCTTTATAGTTTTTTTTATCTTATCTGATTTTATGCTCTCTAAATTAGCTCATTTAGCTAATTCTACAATTGTATAAATATACATGTGCTTATATTATTAAAGCTTTTCTGCAATTTATCTTTTAAGCAAAAAATTAAAATAATAAAAAATTTGAAATCGGAAATTATCCTGAACATGCATATTATTATATTAAATACTTGGAATACATTTTTTCATGATGCAAAGCTATTTTTGGCACAGCCTATTGAATGAATTTTATGTATTTCATCATTTATTATAATTGAGGCCTAATGTCTCACATATCTCACGACTAAGTTGTGCATAGATTATATTGGTGGAAAAAAAAACTAAGAAGTAAGGACCATATAGTAAATATCTCTTTATCTGTCTTTTGGACATACTTGTAATCAAGCTTTTAAACAAACTTTTCTCAATATTATGAAATAGATAGTTCCAAAAGCTTTAGCTGTATAAGATACCAAAAAAACTTTCCACAACGATTTTTAAAAAGAAATAAAATTTTAGTTAAAAAAGTAAATATATGGACTCATGCTTTAATGAATTTCCATCGTACTTATGGAATGAAAAACTTAATTAAAACATATTTTTAAAAAACCCTATTTAAATAAGCTTTTGAACTACTTCCAAATTGGTTAGAATTTTATAAAGTTATAAGCAGATATTTTGAATCAAAAGAACTATATGTTCTGTATTTTTTTCGACTTAATACATTTTTATATCAAGCTCTCAATACAAAAGTACTAAAATTTGTTTATTTCGATTTCAGGGCAATTTAATGACATTGGTAAGTAAGACTTAAACTAAATATAAGATTCAAAATATATTTTTTTAGCTGGATAAAAAATAGCTATACCATACCTAGAGGGACATAAAATATGAATTTTATAAAATGCCATCGGAATTGCTTTCTATTAAATCAATATAACGATCTGAATAAAATTAGGATTGAAAGCAATTGTGAATATAATTTCCCTAGCATTCAACCATAAAAGATTCGGCATAAAAACTTTTGTTTGCAGTAAAGTTCGTATACTGAAAAAAAAATTAGAATTTTACGCTTAAAAGCAAGAAATGTGTGTAAAGTTAAGCCAAGAGCGATACTCTCTACCTTCCTTAAAAAGTGTTTTTCAGGGTAATAAAAAACAAACTAAGAACTTATAGTTTTAAGATATAGCTTGAAAGGTCTTTACCTATTTTTTAGAGAATTTCAAGCTTTACAATGTTTTAGAACAATGAGAAATATTTAAAAGTACTGGTAAAATGTTATTTGTAAAAAACCGATTTTTGTGACCCTTGACCTTAAATATCTGGAGACAGGGTCATGATACTCATTGCTACTTTTTAAGTTGATCTTAAAATGTTAAAACCATTATTCATGTCAAGTTTGAACTTATTATCTTTCAATTCCAAAGAGTTAAGCTTTTGTGTCATTTTTCGATGACGGTTTACTGAGGTTCCATCACAAAAATAAGCATAACTCCTAAAATCGAACGAGTTACATACTTTTTTTTTCGTCTCCTTCAGTGAATTTCCACGCATAAAATAACATTCACACTTTTTTTTTCAAAAGTGGGAGATCACTTTTGAATTTTAAAATTAAAAATGATAAAAAATTAAAAACAAAATTTTTTTTTTAAATTTAATTTTTTATCTGTCATGGTAAAAAAAAATAATGTCATTATCTTTATTCGCTTAGAAGATATGGCTTATCAAAAAATAGTACAAAAATGAAAACCCAATATTCATCAAAATCGGAAAGGGTCGGGAAAAAAGTGGCCCGCTTCACTTATTTTCGCCGATATATTTTTTTAACGGAAACTCTTAATTTGCAAGTAAGAGTAAATATGATTTCGTAATCTTTGTAGACTCGGAGTATTTAATTAAGCATACGGCAGAAACAATAAATATCTAATTTTTTATATAATTTTATTTTATATAATTTTAAATCGCAAACCATTTTTTTAAAAGAACGCTCCAATCATACATTTTACCTGTTCACCAAAGAGAGCTCACTCAAAAGAGTTGGCCATAAATTAAACAAAAAAGTTACGCCCTTTTTTAGTAAGTTTTAAAATAAAAAACTTACATTTAATGTTCCGCTGAAACTGGTTCCTTAACTAAAAAAAACACACTTTAGCTAAAAAAACACAAAAAACTTTTATCTTTCTATAAAATTGATTTAAAATTATAAAAATAGAAGTAAAAACTATTTTTTTAAGTTTTAAGGCAAAATTTTTATTAGCCCACAAATGCCGCTTGGTACCACTGTGCGGCAGCGGCATAAGCAACCGCTGCCGTGACGTTATCTAAAGCTACAACAACAACGTTAGCAGCGCAGCGTCAACGGCTTAAGACGTCGACTGCGACTGCGTCTGCTCGACGTCACGATTATATGTAGATAGTCTCTATTGTTGATTCTATTCTGAAGCACTACGCCCAGCTCGGACTGATATTAATTGTCTATCTATGAGTGGCTGCACTTGCTCCAACTTCGTTATCTTTGGCCAACACTTGGATGCTTCTATTGCAGCTAGAGCTAGCTAATTGACTTAGTGAAGCAACACGCCTGGAAACGTCGCATAATGGTTTTCCATTAGCTGCTAGTTTTGTCATTTCCCTCTTGGTAGCGTTTAGAAAAATAAATTACACTGGCAGAAATAGTCCACTGGAATGAATTAAGAAAATTATGTGGGTGGTTTTAATATAAAATGAACGGGTTTGGGCGTTGTAGTTGTGCAACAATTTAAAAAAATATTTTAAATTTTTGTATGCATTTAAAAAAATCAGACGCTATTTTTCAAAAAACTGATTTGCATTTATTGGATTGCAAATATTTTTTGTTATTAACACAAATGCCTAAACAAATGTGCTTCAATTTAATTAAATTGAAGAAAACAAATCTGTTTTTCAAATATCCATATTAATCAAATAGTTTTTTTAAAAAAAAAGCTTATATTTTTTCATACATCTACTTTTTTCTAGGCTGCTTTGCTAATACTCTAGTTTTTAAGTTTAAATTACAAAATAAAAACTATAATATAAATAATATAATTATAAAAGCAAACATTTTTTTTTAATTTTCTAATGAATTAAGTTGCACCAATTTCTTGTTTAATGTTTTAATAATACGCCTAAGCATCTAAAAATAAAATCGGCCAAATTAAAAAAAAATAATATTAGCTAGATAAACGAAGATTTTTTATACCCTGTACCGTATGGAACAAAGGGTATATTAAGTTTGTGCAAGCCGAAAATGTATGTAACATAGGAGTCGTCGGAGACACCCCAAAGTTACCTAAAATAGGGTGAATAGAGAAGTCGATATACCCATGTCCGTCTGTCCGTCCGACCGTCTGTCCCTCTGTCCGTTTGAACGCCTAGATCTCAGAGATGGTAAGAGCTAGAGTAACCAAACTTTCTCATTAGATCCCATATTATTCCATAGGAGACAAGTTTATTTTGTTTTTTTTATATCGGGTATAAATTATATAGCCCCCATATGGGTGTTTGAGACGACCTCGACAAAAAAAAAGGTTTTAGATAGATAATTCGTTTGTTCATCAAGATATCGTAACCAAATTTGGTATTTAAAAGTTTTTTATGGTTCCCAAGTACTGTACCAAATTTCATCAAAATCGGTTGACTATATCATAAAGCTCCCATAGGACCGATCGGCCAAAATGACTTTTTTAAATCAAAATTCGCTATATCTTGTTTTTTAATAAAGATATCTTAACTAGATTTGGCGTTTGGAAATTTTTTAGAGCACTTAAGCAATGTGCTAAATTTGAACAAAATCGGTTAACTATATCATATAGCTCCCATAGGGCCGATCTTCCAAACAATCGATTTTTTAATAAAATTCGTTGTGTTTCGTTTGTTTGTTAAGATATTGGAACCAAATTTCGTATTCGTAAGTTTTTTATAGTTCCTAAGCACTGTTCTTAATTTAATACAAATCGGTTGACTATATCATATAGCTCCAATAGGATTAATCGGTCCAAATGGTTGTGTTTCATTTGTTTGTAAAGATATTTGAACTAAATTCTGCATTCAGATCTTTTTTAAGGTATTAAAGCGCTGTGTCAAATTTTATTGAAATCGGTTGACTATATCTTATAGCTCCCATAGGAACGATTGGTCAAATAAAAAATATTTTTGGCTTAAAAATTCTTCTGTTTTTGGTTTTTTGTGAAGGTACCGGATTTTATTGCAAGCTAGTGGTACAGGGTATCCCAAAGTCGTCAGCGCCCGACTTTACGTACGCCATTTTTATAAATTTGATTAGTTATTCATTTTTAATCAGAATTTTTTTAAACTAAAAAATAAATCGACCCGATTAGCGAAAATTTTTGTTGTAAGTAAGAAGATTTTATTTTTGGATTATTTATAAAAGAAATGCTACCTTTTTAAATTTTTAAGTTTTGTTTAAAAAAAATTGTTAAGGTTTTTGTAACTATTCAAAAAATGTTATTACGAATTAATTTTTTATTAGAGTTTTCTAAACTAAAACTAAATCGTCCACATTAACGAAAATTTTTGTTTAAATTTTAAATTTATTTTGGCAACTTTTATTAAAAAAAAAAAATCAACCAGATTAGCGAGAGTTCTTGTTATAAGTACAAAGGGTTTTATTTTTGGAAATTTTATAAATAAAAATTATACTTTTTTAAATTTTAAGTTTTGTTTTAAACAAAATTTAAAAAGTTTTTGTAACTATTGACAAATTTTTACAAGTTTTATTAGTATTTCAATTTTTATTAATTAATTAATTTTTGTTTTTAACTTATTTTTGAAACTTTTATAAAAAAATAATTTTTTTTAATTTTCAAAAAACTTAAAAAAACAAAAAATTTGCAAAAAATTTTAGTTCATTTTTTTAAATTTTAAATTAAAATTTTTTTTTTGCGAAATAATATAAAATTTAAAACTTAAAAAAAATTTAATTCTTAATAATTTCTTAATCATACTTAAAACACAAAATTTTTGTTATTCAATTCATTTTAGTTTTTTATAAGATAAGCGAAGATTTTTGTTTTTTAAACTTATTTTTGAAACTTTTATAAAAAATTCTCGTTTTTTAATTTTCAAAAAAACTTAAAAAAACAAAAAATTTTCAAAAATTGTTAGTTAATTTTTTTAAATCTTAAATTAACATTTTTTTTTGCGAAATAATGTAAAATTTATATATCTTCAAAAAAATTTTATTTTTAATAATCTGTTAATTATCAAACACAAAATTTTTTTTAATCAATTTCATTTACATATATTATTAAAAAAATTTGTTTCGATTGTGAACTACCAATTTTTTTTAAAACTTCAAATTTTTTTTAGATCAACAGTTTTTTCAAGGAATTGCATAGACCTTAATTAAAAAAAAAAATAAAATAACAATTTTTATCAATTAAACTATTAGGCTGTATGGAACTTAAATTTTTTTTTTTAATTTGCAAAGAAATTTAAGACTTTGAATAATAAACTTATTTAAAGAAATTTTAATAAAAATGTTATTTAATTTTTAATCACCAATCAATTCAATAAAGGAATCAAAAAAATAATAAATCATTTGAGCCGGTTTCAGAGAGTGGAATCTCACCAAAACAAGTTTATTAAGTTGATGCCATTGAAGATTCTAGGCGATTTTAGAAAAATGGCTTACGGAAATAAAGTCACCCATTTTTTATAGCTATTAGGCTCACACAAGTCTTAATTTAAAATTGAAACTTTATATCAGTTAATTGTGGAAGGTGTCTAATTTAAATCACCTGTTTTTCGACACAATATCTAAACATGGTTAGGTTTGGAATTAAAAAAATAATCACTAAGATGCGATTTTCGAGATTAAAAAATATTGGATATATCATAATTGCTTCCCTAATAGCGGTCGGTTGAACATATCTCGAACAGTGCTCAATATTATTTTACTTACGATCCGCCACGCCTCATTTATCATTTTAAACTTTGCAAAAATCTATAACAACCTCTATACTATAGATATAGATAGATATATTAATATATATAAATAGCACTAATTACCTTGTTTAAATTTATCATTTAAAAAATTAACATATTTGTATTATACATATATCATTAATCTACGTAATTTTTTTGTACAAAAAGGGGAAAAACTTTAGACATGGAGTGAAAAGCTATATATATACATATATACTGGCCAAATTAATAATAATATAACAGAGGGATGGAAATTTTCCAGCCCTCAAGAGTGCATGTATAGAAGTATCGATGCGAACATATTTATAAAGCGAATTTCTCGACGGCATTAAAAGTAATTATATGCCTATATACTAATTAAAAATGCAATTATTTATAAATAATTATTATATCCGAGCGAAAGTCACTAAATTTGATATGTAGCTTAATGTAATTAAAAAAACTTTGTCGGCCTATTTTCGAAAAGAAAGCCGCTTTTAGAATTTTTTATACTCGGTTTTTATTGTTCTTTCTTTTGTTTAGAGTTTTGTTCTAAACATATTTTAAAATAAATGATATTTTTCTCAGTAAGATAATATATCATATTAGACTTGAATACGTTTAATACTATTTCGGAGTGCTTTGCTGACCTCAGCACTGATAAAAAACCATCTTTACGATTTTTAGTCATAAGTTCGTGACACGAGAGTGCTTTTTTGTTATCTTGTTTTAACTGTTTTTTTTTTTTGTTGTTTTTAATAAGCCCAAAATAAACGATTTAGGAGTTAATTTTGAATATTTCACACCGAAAAATAAAGTGAGAATTTTCAAAAAAAACCGGGAAAAATATAAAAGTGAACCCAAAATCTTAGTTATGGATTTGAAAAAAATCGTACTTAAACATTTTGACTCATTGGTTTTTAAGAATAAATTGATTTCTTTTTTAATGTGATGAACAGCAAATCTTAAACAAAATCTTAATATTTGATTTTGTTAATAATCGTATTTTATTATATATTGTTTTTACCTTGATTTTGGACTTTTAAGAATCTGTGATCTTACCTTAAATTTTTTTTTAAATCCTATTTTGAGAAATTTTGTTTCCTATAAAAGAAAATATATATCAACTTATTTTAATTCTTAAATTATGATTAAAAATTCTTGCCTTTTTTCTTATAATCTTAATTTGAGAATGTTTGGTGATGTTTTGCGAATTTTTGGATTTTTTCCTTTAATATTATTATTTGTTTTAAAATTCTAATTTCAAAACTTTTTTTGAATTGTTTTTTTTTTTTTTTTGTAGCATTTTTGTTCCTAATATTATTTATCTGCGGTCTTTTTTTAGGATTATTTTGAGAGTTTTTGGTTCTTAACAATAAAAATTTAATTCTTAAATTAAGTTAAGAAATTCTCAAATTTTTTCTTTTAATCTTAATTTGAGAATGTTTGGTAGATTTTTTAGTTTTATTTTTAAAATATTATTCATGATTGTAAAATTCTTTTTTCCATTTTTTTTAAATATTTTTTTTGTTAATTATTTTTGCTCTTAATTCAATCAATTTTAAAAAATTTTAATAAAAATTGTATAAAAATATTCTTAAAATAAATAAATAATTACTTTCTTTTTCTCATTTTAAGATTTTTATACCCTATCACCTATAGGAAGGGAATACTAGATTTGTGCAATATATAGAATGTACAGAAGTAGGCGTGGCAGACCCCAAGTTCGTTATACCAAAACGCTTATCATAACATCGGGTTGGCTACCGAAAAATGTTCGTCTTTTCATCTCTACAAACAGCTTAAATTCGGAGACTATAAGAGCTTTAAATACAAACTTTACCAGCTAATACACATATTTCATCAAAAGATGAAGTTTGTTGAATTATATCCATTACTTTCTCCGTTCTTCCATAGTAGATTCACACTGTTTAATACAATTTAGTAAAAAAAATTTACAAATTTCACCTCCCCTTGCATAGGCAAATAATTTATTTATTTATTTATTTAATTTATAGAAATTACACCAATATTTGACTTTACGTAATTTTGAATTACCCTCTTTTCTCCCACACCCCTCATCATATGATGTTGAAATTTGCTGCATATACTTTAAATAACTTCTTCAATGTAAACTTCGAGTTTTATCAAAATCGAAAAAAATTTACGAACATAAAATCCGACTGGGAAATTCTTAGAAGGAATATGTGGGAATAAAAAAGTTACAGTGTATTAAACTATCGGTCACCGCCTTAACTATATACATTTTGTTTATATATGTATATTGGCTATGAAGCTGCTGGCCATGCACTTTTATTGAAAATTAAGATTTTAAAAAATTTGTAAGTTGCTCTAAAAATTAAAATCAAGAGCCTTCAATATCTTAATTTAAGATTGTTAAGGCCTTCTAATTTTTGACCTTGGAATCATCTTTGTATTTCCAAAAATATTTATCTGTCTGAAAGCTTCAATTAATATAAAATTCACAAGCTGAGTATTTTTTGGCGTGTTGGAATTCGTCATGAACTTTTTTTAATGAGGTTAGAGACTTCAATTTTTTTAACAAATTGGCAACATTGTTAACAAAGCATTTCTATAGCGTATCTACGAATATAAAACTGATTGACCTGCCTGAATTATTGACGATCAAGGTTCAACGTTCGGACAGCAGGTCTGTCATATTATAAAATGGAATGTAATGGGATAATGGGACAGATTAACTTTTTTGCTAAAATTAAAATCATCTTTTTACAATTTATCACAAGTCCAAACTGCTTGATAAAAAGTATAAAAGAACAAGCACTTCGACTATAACAGAATATGATTTGGGTTTTAATGTACGAAAGTTCAGCAAAATAAATCTATATTTATTTTTTTCAGATACTTAATTATACCCTGTACCTGTAGCTACAAAGGGTATACTATATTTGTGCAATGTATGTAACGGTCAGAAGGAGACGTGGCAGATCCCAATTCCTTTATACCAAAATGCTTATCATAAACTCGGGTAGCGATTGAACCATGTCCGACCGTCCGTCCGAATGAACGCCTAGATCTCGGAGACTAGAAGAGCTAGAAACTCAAAACCCAAACTTTACCAGCTGGTGCGCATATTTCCTCAGAAGATGAAATTTGTTGAATCATGTCAATATCTTTCCCCGATCCCTCGCAGTGGATATTCTCGGTTTTTGGCCACACCGTTAAATATATTCATCTTAAATTTAACTGAGTGGTATCAAAAACGTTCAAAATCGGACAAATACAGCAAAAGCTATAGTCAAAAATATGTATACAAATTTCACCTCCCCTTGCCTGTAAACTGCGTCAATATTTGACTCCACTTAATTATGGTTATAAGTGACCACGAATCAAAGAAAAGGTACTGGGTATTCCATTTTCGAGGCGGTGTACCACATTTTTTTTATTTAGAGATCTAATAAAGTTCATGACTCATAAGATTTTCACTTCTTTCTTTGTTCGAAATTAGGGGCTTTGCTTTTCTGCTATTAGCGAAATCGGCAAGAATTTTTATGATATTCAAAATATTGTAAAAAAATATATATCGATATCCCAAATGGATCAATGACTTGGCAATAATGTTCGTAATTGACAAATTACTATAAAATTTAAACTGCAATCTGTACATTTCATTTTATTAAAGCAACTCAAGTGGCATATCGGTTAAAAAATAACCTATTTATCTTGAAACTTTCCTTTAAGAATTATCGCTTAATTACCAGTGAGTTTCGACAATAAGTTTGGGCTAATGTCATGATACAATGGGCTTCAGTTTTTAAAGTTTTCAAAAGAATTGAAGAAATGCATCGAAAAATAATACTATAGAATTCCGATCCTCTCCTTTTTAACCCCATCTGAAGGTGCTTCTGATGTTTTCGTTCTTTACCTGCATTTCGCTTTTTACATTGACGCTGCTTTTTTCCACTAGAATTTTCCAGTCATAATCAT
Source organism: Chymomyza amoena (assembly GCA_037043745.1). Taxonomy (NCBI): domain Eukaryota; kingdom Metazoa; phylum Arthropoda; class Insecta; order Diptera; family Drosophilidae; genus Chymomyza; species Chymomyza amoena. The sequence continues at coordinate 341,483 of JBAMAX010004800.1, read as the reverse complement.
AATTTCAATACGATATGGACAAACTTTGGAGTTATAATTTTTTGGGATGCCACTCCCATTTTTTTAACTACAAACCTTTCTAATATAAAAGTTGAAACTAGACGCGATTAATTAAATAATTAAAAAATAACCAGTTTCAAGGTATATTACTCCAAAATTTTTCGACTGTTCCGTCCAACTCTTATAAAAATTAGTTTTTTCTGGATGTTTCAAAAGATGTTTTTTAAAAGAATCTAATCTGAATATTTTTATCATGTATATTCATTAGGGTGGGTTAATTAGTATGGAGCCGAAAAAGTCGATTCGTGGAGTATTCTATCGACAATTCTTAGCAACTTTGCCGAAGAAACCATAGGTTAGGTTAGGTTAGGTTACAACCTATTGTGTAGGTTGTTAGATAGTGTCTGAGATCACCCAGGGACCATGAGGTCCATTGTGTTGCCTAATTAAAATAAGGGGAGGAATGGCATTAAAGAAAGGGAGCGATTTTGAAGGAGGATCAAAAACTGTAGGACATCTCTAATTGCCTAAGTCTCTCATGTTGCAGAACCGTTTTGAGGATTCGACGGAAGCACCCAGATCTACTATGGCCACAAAGGCTGGACTACCTAGATCCTCAAAGAATGGTTAACCCAGAAACTGGGTTCGTTTTCTAAGAAGCGCCGGGCAGTCGCAGAGCATGTTGGATGCTTTCTGTCTCTCCCTCATCTTCGCAGCTCTGACAGAAATCGTGATGGGGAACGTGCAACCTCTCATCCATATTGCCTATGGTGCAATGCCCCGATACAACGCCTACCACAATCCTAGTCCTGTTTTTATGGAAGCGCAGGAGCTTATGTGCTCGCGTAGGATCATATCTCGGCCAAAGTGCTTGGGAGATGCGACAACCGGACACCATGTCCCATTCTATTTCCGCCAGAGCTCTAGTCGTCTCTCTGATTTGCGATACGACGTCCTGTGATGGTCTTTTTATATCTTTTTATATATTCCGCAAGGTCTATCTTGAATTTAGAGTCTGCAGTTTTTTAAAAATAGTTTTTTTCCCTAAAGCAACAAAATGTAACATTATGGATTTTAAAACCAAAGCTTGTCATCTTTTTATGTGTTTATGGGGTTTTTGTGGGTCAAGGAATTATACTTATTTTACTTATGAGTGCCGCCAGAGGGCGTTTCATGCATTACGAATTTCTTGGGAAAATTGAGAAATATTTGAGTTTCTCGTATTGCAATCAAAATTAGAATTGTCCGTAACAGTGGCAAAAAAATTGACCCACCCAAATATTCATACATATTGTGAATATTTATAGTCTTAAGTTCTTCAATATGTTGGTATGTCTAATCAATTTATTTTTGTAATTTTGACATACTAATTTGTTTGTGTGTATTCCCCTTACTTTTTATTTTAATTTGGTTTATAGGACAGTCGACTCAACTCGAACAATTCCCACATGCATTTGTAAGTCGTAATACACTATACCAGAGGGTGGTATTATAAATCTGTTACAAAATATGTAACCAGCTGCAGAAGGCATGAAAGAATATAAGTTCTTGAAAGTCAAGTGTCTGTAATTAGACTGGAATGTAATTGAGTCAAGTGCGTGTTCTTATCAGACCCGATAATAGAACACCTGGATGTACGAGGTGTGTTCAAAAAGTAAGGCACCTTAAGCAATTTCGCGGACAACGTATTTTCGATTATCGATTTTTTTGTTTTGTTGTGTTGGTACACTCTTCACGAACATCTGTACTAAATTTCAAGTGAATGGCATTTTTGTTTGGTTGTAATAGGCGTAAAGGTTATAAGTGTTTTGCGTGGTCGGCGATTTTTTGCTATCAAAAAATATGGATCAACGGATTTGCATCAAATTTTGTGTAAAAAATAAAATTAAGTGCTCCGTAACACTTGAAATGTTGACAGTAGCATACGGTGAAACTGTTCTGAGTAAAAAAAATGTTTACAAGTGGTACAAACTCTTCCAAGATGGCCGGGAAGATGCCAATGACGAGCCTCGCTCTGGACGCCCAAGCACGTCAACAACTGATGAAAACGTTCAAGCAGTGAAGAAAATTGTTTTGGAAAATCGTTGAATCACTATCAGAGCAGTTGCTGAGGAAGTCGGTGTATCGCTTGGCTCGTGCCATGCAATTTTTTCTAACGTTTTGGGCATGAGACGTGTGTCAGCGAAGTTTGCTCCGAAATTGATAAATTTTGACCAAAAGAACCGTCGCATGAGCATCGCTTAAGAGCTGTTGGATGACGTCAATGTCGACCCAAATTTACGCAAAATGGTCATAACTGGTGACGAATCATGGGTATATGGTTATGATATCGAAACCAAAGCCCAATCGTCCCAATGGAAGCGGCCATAAGAGCCAAGACCGAAAGAAAAAAAAAAAGGTTATAAGTATTTTGCGTACCAACACAACAAAACAAAAAAATCGATAATCGAATATACGTTGTCCGCGAAATTGCTTAAGTTGCCTTACTTTTTGAACACACCTCGTACACTTTGATATTAAAGATCCAGCGCGAGGTCCAAATATGCCGATCAAAAATGTTATAAAATACATCTTGTTAATAAATGTTTAAGATCACAAAAGCACACGAAAAAGTCGAATTCGAATTCAAGGTCCAAGCAAGATCACTTCAAGGTTCTAACATAACCTCAAAAAGCAGCACAAACCGATTTCAAGATTCAAAAAGCTCCAGCGCGAGGTCCAAATATGCCAGTTATACTTTAGAACCCTAGGAGCTGGAGTTACCAAAATTTGAAAAATATATATTAATTTTTTTCCTATAATAGAACACCTGGATCTATACTTTAATGTTAAAGATCGCACAGGCATACGAAAAAGTCGAATCCGAATTCAAGGTGCAAGCAAGCTCAGTTCAAGGTTCTGACATAACCTCAAAAACCGAATCCAAGGTTCATAAATCCCCAGCGCGAGGTCCAAATATGACTAGCTATCGGAAAACCCTAGGAGCTGAAGCTATTAAAAATGTTGTAAAATATATATTGATTTTTTCCCCCATAATAGAACAACTGGATGTATACTTTAAAGTTAAAGATCCAACAAGCACACGAAAAAATCGAATCCGAATTGAAGGTCCAAGCAAGCTCAGTTCAAGGTTCTGACATAACCTCAAAAACCAGCATAAACTGAAGTGTGGGTGTGCCAAGATGTTTAACTGAATCCAAGGTTCAAGAACCTTCAGCGCGAGATCCAAATACCTAGTTATCTCAGAACGACCCAACGTGCTATGTGTTTTTGTGAACTGGGCTCAGAGTATCCCATTTTCGGACAACGTCTCTCTCGTGATTTACATTTTCATCGAGTCGAATCCGAATACAAGGTCCAAGCAAACTCAGTTCAAGGCTCTGACATAACCTCAAAAACCGGCATAAACTAAAGTGTGGGTATCCCACGATGTTTAACTGAATCCAAGGTTCAAAAACCTCCAACGCGAAGAACAAATAAACCTAGTTATCTCAGAACTAAGTCTTTGTGAACTGGGCTCAGAGTATCCCATTTTCGGACAACGTCTCTCTCGTGATTTACATTTTCTTCATTTATTGTGCATGTGTATTGGTGGATAACTTATACGTAATACGATTGTTATAAATTTTCATGCCGTTATTTTTAACTGACCATGAATATTTTGTTTGGTCGCCCATAGACAGAAGTGGCCCAAAGCCGGTGACCGGTGACCAGTGACCGGTAATCGGGTAAATGCAGTAGCTTTCATGGAAACACGTTTGCCATTACCTGACCGGGTGTTGGGTTGGTCTGAGCTCTGGCAACAAATTAAGCATACGCCTTGTGTAGCCACAGCTGTAGTTAAACTCCAGCTGCGATTTTATTTAGCATTTTATTTTTTATCTTATTATTTTTTATTGCATTTTAAATGAATTTCTTTGAACTCTAAACTGAGTTTATTATTTTATTAGCTTTTACTTTTACCAAACTATTTTGACATTGGAATCTAACAAAAGCGAAAACTATTTACTTCTAATTAATGCCAAAAAAACGTTTTGTATTTTATTTATGCAAATTTACATACATAACACATATACATAAATACTTATTTATGCCTATACATATGTATATATGTATATAAAGAAGCAGCGCGTGAGAGTGTCAAAATTCGAAATCATAATGATGCTGATCTTCTTCATAATAATGATGAACATTGTCTTGAAACTTTCTCAGTGTCAAACTATTAGCATGACAATTAAATCTTTAACGTTATATTGATATTGAAATCAAGAAAGAAGCAGCCAGAAGGCGTTCGCCAAGTGTTATATAAGTGCTCCCATTATGAAATAATGTGAGTATATTATATACTACTATGCTACGTTATTATTACTTCAGTAGACCAATTATGGATACCGCAATTTGTTGCTGGGATTTTAGAGTGTACCACCAAAGAAAAGGTAACCAGCTGGGTTGACCCAGCACTTGCTAAAGCCGATCGATCGATCGATTGGTCCAAGAGCTTTCATCATTAACTTTCGTTTGAGAAAATTCATGCTTTTATTTTTACGCTCTTTCTACACACACGCGCAAACGCTTACAGAGGGATTTACATTGCTTAACAGTGGCGTGGACAGTGGGGAAGATTTGGGGGCTAAATGCACTCCATGTGCCTATGATGAGTTACAATGTGCAAATTAGCCTGGATAAGTCTTCAAAATGTTTACATTATCGGAATCTCACTGAGTATGATCAGATTCCCGATATTGCCAAAAAGTAGTAGGAATTTTTATATTTAAGAAAAAAATTAGCAAATTTTCAATCAATTCATTTTATGATAGATGGATGATACATAAAGAACTAATCTTGATAAAAGTTGGACGGAACACTCGATATATTTTGGAGTAATTGAAGCTGTCGATTTTTCAACTATTTAATTGTTTGCGTCTAGTTTGAGCTTTTTTAGTAGAAAGGTTAGAAGTTAAAAAACTGGGAGTGGCATCCCAAAAAAATCGTAACTCCAAAGTTTGTCCATATCGTATCTAAAGATTATGAGTTTAAAATTCTATTGGGGAAAATCAGCGTCAATGTAAAAAACTGAATGCTGGTAAAGAACGAAAACATTAGAAGCAGAGGAAGAGGGTCGGAAATCTATAGTATTATATTTCAATGCATATCTGCAATTCTTTTGAAAACTTTAAAAAAGGGTAACCCATTGTATCGTGAGTGTAGCCAAAACTTATTGTCGAAACTCACTGGCTGGTAATTAAAGCGATAATCCTTAAAAGAAAGTTCCAATATTAATAGATTCTTATGACGAGAATTAGATATTTGATATCATAACGTAACGAAATGAGGTATGCTGTGTGTGTATGGGTAAGACCATCGAGTATTGAGATACACATATTGTGTATTATATATAATTATATATACAAATAAATAAACTAACATTACTTTTTTTAATTTAGAACTTTTTTTTATAAAAAAAAATGGCGTACGTAAAGTCGGGCGCGGACGACTTTAGGATACTCTGTACCACTAGCATGCAATAAAATCCGGTTCCTTCACAAAAAATCAAAAACAGAAGAACTTTTAAGTACAAATTTTTTTGTTGACCGATCGTTCCTATGGGAGCTATATGATATAGTCAACCGATTTCAATAAAATTTGACACAGTGCTTAAATACCTTAAAAAGATTTGAATGCCGAATTTAGTTCAAATATCTTTACAAACAAACGAAACACATCGAATTTTGTTGTTGTTGAAAACGTTTTTTTTTTGACCGATTGGTCCTATATGAGCTATTTGATCTAGTTAACCGATTTGGATTAAATTTAGTACAGTAGTTAGGAACTATAAAATACTCACGAATATCAAATTTGGTCCCAATATCTTAACAAACAAACGAAAAATTCGATTTTTTGGAAGATCAGACCTATGGGAGCTATATGATATAGTCAACCGATTATGTTCAAATTTGGTACAGTGATTGGGTACTATAAAAAACTTTCGAATAACATAAACAAACGAATTATTCATCTAAAACTTTTTTTTTGTCGAGATCGTCTCAAACACCCACATGGGAGCTATATAATTTATCCCCGATATCAGAAAAATAAAATAAACTTGTATCCTATGGAATAATATGGGATCTAATGTGGTAGTTTGGTAACTCTAGCTCTTACCATTTCTGAGATCTAGGCGTTCAAACGGACAGACGGATGGACGGACGGACGAACGGACAGACGGACATGAGTATATCGACTTCTCTATTCACCCTGATCATATTTTAGGTAACTTTGGGGATTTTAAATTTATTTAATATACAATATTTATAATAAAATATATGAAATTATCTTGTATTATATTCATTATATAATTTTTTACTTAAAAAAAATTAAGAAAATATGATTAAAAAAAATGGTTTAAAAATTTTCACAAGTGTAGTCATAATAAAAAAAAGCCCACCCATTAAATTTAAAACTGGTATTTTTAAACTTAATCAGTTTCCTTTGTCACCCAGATCTTTTTGTTTATAATCTGTGAGTTAATACTCATTTTTAATAACATTTTTATGATCTATTTAAAAATTTTTACTTCCTCAGAGAAACTTGAATATTATTAATATTTTTTCTTCAATTCCTTTCTTTCCTTAATTTTTAATTTTTAATCGACTGTTCGTACGTTCTACATTGTTATTGTAGTCGTATTATTTTTAATATTTAATTGAAGTCTGTTTTTATCAGGTGTTTCGTTGGAAGAAGTTCCTTCTGTATTGACTTTTAGTGTTAATGAATATATCAAATTACCCATTTCTGCCCGACTGTAATCTTAATCTCTTGCCTGGTATAGAGAAGGGAATCCCTTTAAAATGTGGGACAGATTTTGAACGGGCAGTATTTGGTTTATGCTGAAATTATTTTGTAGAAAAGAAAAATTGGCTAGGATTAAATATGTCAATATCGTAAACTATCAGTAAGGGAATAAATATTTTGAATCTTTTTTTAAATAAAATTAAATTAACTTTATAGTTAATAAAAATACTTAATTGAATCGGTTTTAATAAAAATTAAATATAATAAAATTGAGGGAACCAGAATCTTTTTAAATACTAAGATGATTAAATGAAAGCATAAGTTAAATTCTTGTAAGGTAGCTGAAATAGTGAACAAATTTTGATCCAAAATTTATTTCAGTTGTATTTAATTGAAGACTAAACGTTTGTGTGAAGTTCAATCAAAACTGATGCAGTATTTCGTATAGCTAGCATACAAAATAGAACCAGCCAAACTCGCATTCCTTTGCTGCACCTTATTAAATTCTTGTATTTTTTTAATTTTTTTCTTTTTAAGATATTATTTATTTTACACAGTATTAAATACTGTAGTTTTATATAAAAATATTGTATAAAAATTGTATTACAGAAACAACAACGCATTAAATAATAGAAAGCTATGCTAAGATCGGCACGGGCTTTATGAAACTTAAAGACTGCTCCATACCGCGATGGAATACTCAATGTATTTTTTCGGGACGCATTTCCCATATATCTTTTGTAAAAATGCTGAACAGGTAGTATTAATTTTAAAATATACAGAAATTTAGGACTTCTAAAAGATCCCCCACATTTGTAGAATTTTTCCCGTTCCTTCCACATCGCAAATGTTTGAGAGACATGCGGAGTTCCCGAATTCTGCACAAAATGTATCTCTTAGTTATATGATCGAACCCCCCTTGCAAAACCGCCAACTAAGCCTCTGGTGCTTACATATGCATGAGCTTCGGTAGCAAGTAAAGTTTAACGTTTGCCTCTTGGCTAGAAATATGCGTTGCCTCTCACACAGTGAAATGAAAACAAAAGTTCAAAACAAATCCGACAATAACAACACTAAAAAAAACTACCGCTATTCGATGCCGCGAAGAGAGAGAAAATAAGCCAAAGAGAGAGCTAGAGATGCGCAGAGCTTGCCAGAGAGCTGCGTATATAAATTTTGAAAATAGACAGTTTTCGGTTTAAACCAATATTGTCAATGAAGTGGCCATAAGGTCAGACGCGCTACCAAAAGGGATTTAAATTAAGCCAAAAAACAAAACCAAATTTTACAAGATGTTTTCACATAAACTAAAGGTAAGTTCTTGTGACGTCACGAAATCAGCTGTAATAAAGCATAAGTACTTAAAGGCGGCTTTAAACGAACGATTAGAGTGTATTAAAAAAAAAACAGTGCTGTGAAATGTAAAATGGAGCCAGCAGTTTTTCGAGTTCTTAAGTATTACTTGTTAAAATATCGGTAGAAATTGTTAACGACATAACTTATTATGTTAATAAATTCTTTAAGCCTATATGGACTCTATATATTTTTAAAGTTCGAACTTTGGATCTTGAATTTGGTCCCAAGATAGTGCAAAAGTATATGAGAACTCGCTTGGAAATCTTACCACAGATATTATTCAAATGCTTTAAAACAAGGAATACGATTAACGAGCGCTTGGTGATCTTTTCTTATCTAAAAATTAGCTTGCCTTTCGGTTGGCTACTTAGACAAAGTTTGGCAGCAATTTATTTTGGATAGGCTAAGGAAACCTGCATGGACATTGTTGGCAAGCAGTCTAGAATTTTCAACTAGTTACCAAATACCAACAGCTTTGAGATAGTCAGGATCAGGCCCGACGAATGAGAGGGGGAAGGGGGCAGATTTCTTAGTGGCCCGGTAAAATTTCTATCGTACTGTCGTGATTCAATTTAAAGATGTAATAGAGGGGCCCATAAATATTTCCCACGAGCCCGAATTTTCACTTTACGGCCCAGCTCAGGATCATCACAACAAGCAAATAAATAAATTAATCGATATCGATATGCCTAAAAAAAAAACTTTTGAATGCCGAAAAAGATTTCATTATCATTATAAACAAAGGAATTATGATATATTATTTTTCCAACCTTTTCTATAAGATCTTTTGATATAGAAAAACGATTTTAGATAATAAATAAGATAAATATGGAATCTTATGCAAGTCATATGATCAATTTTTTACTTTTTTTGCTCTGCAAAACCTCTATAAGAGCCATATAAAAGAATCCCGATATCGAAAATATAAACGAAACTTATTTTTCGTTACATAATAATGGGTTTTATCTTAAAGTTTATTTGCTCGAGCTCCTACCACCTCGCAGATCTAGGCTTTCAAAAAAACAAAGAAATAATGATTTTATATTATTTTTCTAACTGAGCTCGTAAAGGCTATATGATATAGAAAAATGAATTGATTAACTTTTTTTTAGTTCCGGCATAAGCTGTTAGATAATAGTTTACTCATAACTGGTTTCCCATAAAATATTGGATCTTATGCGGGTCATATAATAAACTTATTTTTTCGAGTTGCTCTGCAAAACTTATATGGGCAACATATGATGGCATCCCGAAATCGGAAATATAAACGAATCTTGTTTTTCGTCATATAATAAGGGTTAATTTTTAAGTTTTTTTCCTGAAGTTTCTACCGTCTCTGAGATCTAGACTTTCATACAGACGAGTAGACATGCACATCTTGAACACTCTTCTCTTGGGAAACCATGACGCCAGTTATAGTACCTAAAGTATGGTGTTTCTTAAATAGATGCGCCTAAAAATGTATAGAAAAAAATACAAATAGATCCTTAAGGTATACTATTAGGATTACGCTTGGCGTCCCAACTCACTTAGGTCAAGGTATTGGCTCGTTGTAATGCCGCTGGGTTGACCTTACACCACCCTTGCCCAACTCCGGAGGTCCCCTTAAAGTCACATCCAACCGGCGGCCTGAATAAAACTCGAGAGGATTCTTGGACTCTTTTCTGAGAGCTCAGATAAGTTAGTAAAGAAATATGATCTGAGAAAGTGGAATCTTGTTCTTCACAGTCCAGGACAGTATCAGAAAAGGTACTCCACCGTCTCTAGCTCCTCCTTATTAACGCAGCTTCTGCAGAAATCGTGATGAGAAGCAATTAGACTGGATGCCAATGTCCAGTTATAGCTCGGATTACGGTCTAGCATTGAGCTCTATTAAGACAGCTAAATTTCTATGTTCTTTTCCTGCAAAAAGTCGATAAGTTTGCTGTGTATTTGATTTTCGATTCCACATCAGTTTTGCAGTGGGGCGTAGGGATTTCGTAATCTCAGTCTATAACTGACCGCAAGGTATACTCAGGCTCTCCTTATCCTAAAGGAGGATGCTGGTAGTTCCTTGTCTAGCCAGCCTATGCCCTGGATAACCTAGATGAGGTGGAGTTAAAACGGCTGAGCCATCTCCAAGATATAGCTATAAGCTGGACAGCATTCATTCCAATTTTATATAAAACTAATTCCAAGTGATGCTTTTATTTACACCTTTACAGCTGTGCCTGCTCTTGCCACTCCTATTGTTCCTGCACTTTTTGGATCCCACATCAGCTACTTTTGGCAATGAATATGTGCACATTAAGGTGCATGTACCCAAAGAGGAATCTGCGGAACACTCGTCACATAAAGTCATACATCACTTTCATCATCATCCTCGTGCACGTCATCGCGCACCTGCGGTCAAGCACACGTCTAGTCCAGTCTTAGAGAGCGTTATTCTCTCGGAATTGGACAAGCCGTCACATATACATGAGCATGCCGAGTACCTTAATCATGCCAAGGATTTGGCTGATCATTTAAGCGAAGCGTATGCACATAAGAAACCACCACCACCATTGCCGCCCAGAAAGAAAATTAACACTTATACGGTTATTGAGGAATATCATCGACCTGCTGTGCATAGTTATGAGCCCGAGGAGGATAGCTACAGAGTGCGTGATACGCATCATCATCAGCACCATCATCAGCAGCACCAGCAGCAGCATCAGCAGCACCAGCAGCAGCATCAGGCACAGCCCACCAAGCATGCCGCACCTGAGGAGGATGAAGATACTGGCTATCACTATGAGGAACCCTCGCCGCACTACCAACGCCCCAAGCCCAGCTCATATCGTTCGCACTATCAAGAACCAGCGCCAGTGGAGGAACCACCAGAGTCGGATACGCATATTGATTATCCGCCCTATCCCACTGCGGGGACTCGCGCTGCCAAATATGGTCATAGCAGTTTCCGTCCCTCGCCGCAGCTGCCCGCAGAGCCGCATGCATATGATGATGAGCCGGAACCAAGTCATACGCATCACGCGGAATACGAAAGTACGCATCCATCGGCAGATACATTTAATAGCATTGATAGTTACAGTGTTGGGCATGTTCAGGGCGTGGACAGCGGTGGCTATCAGTATCTGGGACCCTATGCACCTTAAAATGAGACATACCTATAGACATACCTATTTAGATTATCAAACTTTTTTTTTGTACCTGTTAAGTTATCTTCTAAGTCTGCCCAGTAAAATTGCTCAAAAGCTGTGAAAAAAAAATTGGGTTTAACATATGAATGGTCAGATATGTTGCGGGATCCAGAATCGTGGGACACCAAACGACACGTTTTCTCAAAATATCCATTCAAATTGAAATGCTGTCTTTTTTTTTTAATGCTGCAGTTGATCCTTTTAGAAATTGATGAAACCAAAGGAAGTGCATAAAAACCTGTGAAGGAATAGCCTTGAGAAGTAGTATCCAGTTTGAGCAAAGAAATTTTCCGATATCGCAAATAGCTATACTTTCAAACATTTACCAACCACTAAATATTCCAAGTTTTTGAACGACCCGCAATACCTGTTTTGAATTAATGGCCTCGATCTTGAAGATGGTAAGAGCTAAAGCAACCAAATTTTCAGATTAGATGCTTTATTATATCAGGGAAGACAAGCTTATTTATTTTAGGATATCGCTAGCTTCTATAGTTGTGTTTCAGAGGATCTCGAAGAACCCCAAAAGTGTTTGATATATAATTCGTTTGTTTATGAATATTGTGACCAACTTTGATACTCGGAAGTTTTTATAGTACCCAAATTTGATCAGAATCGGGTGACTATATCATATAGTTCCCATGAGACAAATCGGTCGAAAAACGTTTTTGATACAAAAATGGTCGTGTTTCCTTTGTTTGCGACGATATCATAACTAAATTTAGCAATCATATGTTTTTTAGAGTCTTAAGTCACATGTAAGATTTAATTACAATTTAGTGGGCGGTACAGGTTATCCCAAAGTCGTCCGACTTCAGCGTGCGCCATCTCTAGGATTGTTTGAATAAACGCGAATGCATAAATCAAATTTTTTCCTTAGCCACGACGATATTTTCAATCCACTTTTTTTACTCAAAAAGTCAGCTTGTCAGAAATTTGTTTGTCCGGGAAAAGCTGCTCTGTGGCCCATAGGATCCATAGGAGGATTATGCTCCCTTCTAGCCGTACAGCTTCCAATATCTAAGACAAATTTAATTAATTGAGAAAAGTCTATGCGCACCAAAAAGAGAGTTCCTTCTTCTGGAAAGTACGTCACACTCTGCAAGTATTTTTGGGAAGGATTTCTTCTTGGCTTCAACAAAAAAAGTGTTTGATTTTAAGATGTCAATAGTATACAGATGTTTCCTGAGTCTGCAGTGTCACGATATTAACCCAGTTAGTATTCTTACAATAACCAAGAGTTCGTAAGCTAGCTAAATTTATGTATGTACATATCAAAAAATGAATCTGTTCCGGTTGGATGTCCTGGCAAAAAAGATTCAGAGACTTCAACCAAAATGTAAAAGAAAGACAGAAGATAACGCTATACGAAAAATAAATTAGGCAGATGCTTCAACAGAGCAACAGATTCTTTTGATGCCATGCTATCAAGTCTCTGCTAAAATTTTAGAAGAATACCTGAAACAAGAAAGTCAATTCCAGACGATATAAGAGAACCAACTCATGGACTCAACTGCAAACTTTGATGGTGTTAAAGATGAAGAGTTCCTCTATACTATTGGAAGTAAATAGGCGATCCCGAGATTGATTTAGTTCAAATTTTGTTAATGTTAAACATTTTTATACCCTGTACCGTATGGTACAAAGGGTATATTAAGATTGTGCAAGCCGAAAATATATGTAACATATAGAAGGAGACGTCGCAGACACCCCAAAGTTACCTAAAATATGATCAGGCTGAATAGAGAAGTCGATATACCCATGTCCGTCTGTCCGTCCGTCCGTTTGAACGCCTAGATCTCAGAGATGGTAAGAGCTAGAGTAACCAAACTTGTACATTAGATCCCATATTATTCCATAGAAGACAAGTTTATTTTATTTTTTCGATATCGGGGTTAAATTATATAGCTCCCATATGGCTGTTTCAGACGAACTAGACAAAAAAAAAGTTTTAGATGGATAATTCGTTTGTTCATAAAGATAAGTAACCAAATTTGGTATTCAAAAGTTTTTTATAGTTCTCAAGAACTGAACCACATTTGATCAAAATCGGTTGACTGTATCATATAGCTCCCATAGGACCGATCGGCCAAAATAACTTTTTTAAAGCTAAATTCGCTCTATTTCGTTTTTATACCCTGTACCGTATGGTACTAAGGGTATATTAAGTTTGTGCAAGCCGAAAATGTATGTAACATATAGAAGGAGACGTCGGAGACACTCGAAAGTTACCTAAAATATGATCAGGGTGAATAGAGAAGTCGATATACCCATGTCCGTCTGTCCGTCTGTCCGTCTGTCCGTCCGTGTGAACGCCTAGATCTCAGAGATGGTAAGAGCTAGAGTTACCAAACTTTCACATTAGATCCCATATTATTCCATAGGAGGCAAGTTTATTTTATTTTTTTGATATCGGGGTTAAATTATATAGCTCCCATGGGGGTGTTTGAGACGACCTCGACAAAAAAAAGCGTTTTAGATGAATAATTCGTTTGTTTATGAAGATATCGTAACGAAATTTGGTATTCGAAAGTTTTTTATAGTTCCCAATCACTGTACTAAATTTGATCGAAAGCGGTTGACTATATCATATAGCTCCCATAGGACCGATCGGCCAAAATAACTTTTTTAAAGAAAAATTCGCTATATTTCGTTTTTTAATAAAGATATCCTAACCAGATTTGGCGTTTGGAAATTTTTTAGACCACTTAAGCAATGTGCCAAATTTGAACAAAATCGGTTGACTATATCATATAGCTCCCATAGGTCCGATCTTCCAAAAAATCGATTTTTTAACAAAATTTGTTGTGTTTCGTTTGTTTGTTAAGATATTGGGACCAAATTTGACATTCGTGAGTATTTCATAGTTCCTAAGCACTGTAACAAATTTAATCCAAATCGTTTGACTAGATCATATAGCTCCCATAGGACCAATCGGTCCAAAAACACGTTTTTTATACAAAATTCGATGTGTTTTGTTTGTTTGTAAAGATATTTGAAATAAATTTGGCATTCATATATTTTTTAAGGTATTAAAGCACTGTGTCAAATTTTATTGAAATCGGCAGACTATATCATATAGCTCCCATAGGAACGATCGGTCAAAAAAAAAATTTTTTCTTAAAAATTCTTCTGTTTATGGTTTTTTGTGAAGAAATCGGACTTTATTACAAGGTAGTGGTACAGGGTATCCTAAAGTCGTCCGCGCCCGACTTTACGTCCGCCATTTTTTAATAAAGATATCGTAACCAGATTTGGCGTTTGGAAATCTTTTAGAGCACTTAAGCAATATTTCAAATTTGAACAAAATCGGTTGACTATATCACTTAGCTCCGATAGGGCCGATTCCAAAAAACAAAATTTGTTGTATTTCGTTTGTTCTTGAGATATTGGGACCGAATTTGGTATCCGTAAGTTTTTTATAATTCCTAAGCACTATTCTAAATTTGATATAAATCGGTTGACTATATCATATAGCTCCCATAGGACCAACCGGTCCAAAAAAAACGTTTTATATGCAAAATTCGTTGTGTTTCGTCTGATTCTTTACAATCAGACGAAAAATTTGAACTAAATTCGGCATTCAGATTATTTTTAAGGTATTAAAGCACTGTGTCAAATTTGATCGAAATCGGTTGACTATATCATATAGCTCCCATAGGAACGATCGGTCAAAAAAAAATTTTTCTTAAAAATTCTTCGGGTTTTGGTTTTTTGTGAAGGAACCGAATTTTATTGCAAGCTAGTGGTACAGGGTATCCCAAAGTCGTTCTCGCCCGACTTTACGTGCGCATTTTTTATGTTAGCAATTTAAAGACTACAATCTTGATTCTTAAAGCTCAATACTGAATATAACACAAATTGGGTTTACCAGGGGAGGGAGGTGTTAGTAGGCGTAGTCAAATCCCATTTATGAAATATGCCAATTTTTAGACCCGTTCCATCATTGTTAGATGTAAGATCAGCTTGTTCTGGGATCTGTTCCTATCTTTTGCGATGAAGTACATCATTGTTAATACCATTTCCTACCTCTTACAGCTGATTATAATAAAGACACTATAAATCTAGTAAAGGTTTTCAAATAAAGCACAAAAACTCGCAAAACTCTCTCTTGCAGTCAATTGGCAACACTCTCTAATAGATTTGCTGACCTTAGCTAAGTTCCATGGCATTCATCTTCCACATGATTCTTATGCGTAATTAAGCTTAAAATTGATTTGTTCCACAACTTTGCATGGTACAACACCTAAAAACAACCAAATCGCATTAAGCGTCAAATGCACCCAGACAAAGGTCACGTTCCAAACCGATGACCAAACTGGGTGTTCCTATCAGAGGCATCTATATTGTCTGTCCCATAAATTAAATTCATCCTTTATGACTTTTTGCAAGTGTCATCAGCGACTAGGAGCGCCCCTAATTTTGTATGTAAAAGTTTGCGCTTTAATCCATCAGATGATTTGATAAGACTTGCAGTTTTATTTATTTATGTATACACTGTAAAAGAGTGTACATATTAAGTTTTTGATACAGTTTGAGAAAAATTTAATTTCGGCAACAGAATTGAAACCATGTTTACTATATGTTTTTGTGGTGGCTAAATTTAAATCCAGGATCCAAAAGCCCCTAGCAAGACGATTTTCGGGCCTAACCTGAAAAAACGGCATTAAAAGATTTTTCGTGCTAGGATGTCAGAAGACGTGTATTTAAGGTTTTGGGTTCGCTGTATCCGAAACCAAAAAAATCCCAGCACGTCAAGGTTCTGATCAAGTCCGAGTTCAGGATTTGCTCCAAGGAGTGATTTTTACATCGATTAATATACTATCTTGATTAAAAATATCCCGATATCGTCACCATGTGGCAATTAAAGGATAAAAAAATAAACCGATGGTGTCAAAAAAAAAAAAAAACAAAAAAGTGTCAACCGATTTTTGCAAATTTTATGGGCAGAGGTCGACATATGAAATGTGGTCAAAGTGTAGACGCTCCTGGACTCTGATCATCGCACTTGCAATCGATTGAATGTTGATGAGTTAGAGATTTTGAACAAAAACGTCCAAGGAAAACTCTGGCCAAGCCCAGGGTTCTCAGGTTGCCCCACCCACCTTCAGTCCACTTCTATAACTGTCTGAGCTCTTTCTTTTTCGTCATCTCAAGATAAGAAAGATAAAAGATACACCTCACAGCAGGACAGTTGCCTAGAATAAGAGTTCCACATTAGTATCCCTATTTCAGGACATCCAGTAGTCGTTACTTCTGCGCTTCACTTATTCTGCAGTTAAATTTGTAGCTAATTAGTTGCCTGCTCAAGCCCATGCACTGTGACTCATGGATATCCAGTGAGTTTAAAGGCGCAGCCCCATCATGAACATATCCATCGGTCACGTTCTGCGCAGCCAGCTGCGTTTTCATCAGTTGCTTGGTTTTCATACGCTACCGCTTCCTGGAGATGCAACACGCTGCACTACGTCTTTACTACGAGCCTGGGCAGGATTTTTGCTTACATTTTTTACGCTCATGACATTGCACTGCGTCAGCAGCGATGATGATTACCTCTATCGTGGCGATCGATTTGGCTTTTTCATTGACGCGCTAAAGTACGGCTTTGCCGAATTGGCCGTTGTGGCCATTTATATGGAATCACTGTGTCGTCGACGGCATATGGTTAATTTCTGGCGTATTTACTCCGAACTGCAGCTGCGAAGTGGCTTTTTCCCGGCAAATAGCTGGCTAGGCCAATGTCGACAGCAGTTTTGCTATTTGTTTACTCTATTTGTGACTGGTTTCACAGAGCTGCTATTGTGGTTTATATTTCTCCACTGGCAGGATATGTACCATCATTTGTTTCTCTTTTGGCTCACATTTCAGCCACTAGTCGTTATTGTGCATATGCGCAATATGCAATTTGTGCTGTACATGAATCTTTTAAGGCAACAGCTGCAGCAATTAGAGCATGAGCTTCGTCTCTTGGCGGAGTATTCACATTTTGCCAGCTCGGCGGCAAGTTTTGCCGGCTTTGAGGATTACTTGCGGCGACGTGTCCGTCAGAAGCAGCAGCACTTTGATCGCATCTATGAGTTACATCTCAGCTTTCAGCAGGCCTTTGGCTGCTCCATATTTGCTGTCTTGCTAATGATTTATGTACGCGTCTTGGTCGATTGTTATTTCATGTACTATACCATTTATCAGGATGACAATAATATTGGTGAGTAGCAATATATGCTTAGAAGCGTCCAGCCAGCTGTCCATGTCTTTAAATTTCTGCTTAGATTACTGTCTGCTGGTGTCAGCCATACTGGAGATTCCGGCATTCATATATACCTCGCAAAGCTGCATGAAGGTGGTAACACGCATTGCCTTTCAGCTGCATAATATACTGGGCGAATGGCCCTCAGTGTCCCTGCAGGTAAAAAATATAATTAAAAATGCTTAACATGAACTCTAGTAGTGATTAAGCCATGTCAGTCCGTTGGGCACCTACATCTCAGGGTTAATAAGAGCTAAAGGTATATAAATATGCATATTATGCATAGAAGACTCGGATTCGAGGAAAACTCCAAAAGATATACACCAAGCCGCCAAAGCGAGTTTGTTGGTTAGTCAGAAGTTCCATTCTGGAACTCGAACTTTATTTCTTGACAAATGCAATTAATTAAAGTTGGTCAAGGGTATCGTAGAAATAGGCGTGGTAGACCATAAGATGTTTTTACCAAAAAACTGAGCTTCGTAGGGCCTTTTTTTCCTCTCTTAATACAGATTCAAAACTTCTCGCTGCAAATACTGCATCAACCCATGCGCATTAATTGCTTAGGTATTGCCACGCTGGATGGCTATTTATTGACAAGGGTAAGTAGTAGTTGTTGTTGTTTTTGCTGCAAAAGAATCCATACAAATGTCAAATGTATCCTTGTAGATAGTTTGCTCGGTGACCACCTACATGATTTTCTTTATACAATTTATGCCCAAATTTGGCAACTTCAATCTAATTTAAATGTATTAAAGCTTTGCTAAAATCTTTGTTATAATTATATAATATATGATAAATGTCTTAACCAAAAGGAAAAATAGTATTAAAATTATATTTTAATATATTTATGTAAGTATGCATGTATATTCGCTAGTGGTCAAGGTGCACGTGAGCGTGCATTATTGCGGGCTGCCGTTTGGTCAATGAGCAAGTTGCGTCTTTAAGGTATGTACATGTGTTGTATTCGTTTGGACGGGCGGCGGCGGCGTCGGCGGTGTTGAGGGTTACGATAACGCTATGCTATGCTTTATCATCGAAATGCACACTAAAACAAGCTACATACTAATTAGCATTAGCTTGTGGTTCAAATGGAGTTAACGTAGCTAGGCGTTTGGTGTCATTTACAGTACAGATGCGTTTTGCTGAATGTATTGCCTAATCATACTCATGACTTGATTCTCGTTTTGCAATAAGATTTTCGCGCTCATCATCATTGCCTTCAATAATAACTGCGGTGGTGTGCGTCGTGCGATGTAGCGGTTTGATGCGATGCACTGTCTCTGTAAGGCCTGATTCTGTGAGCACTTCCACTTCATCATCATTGTCGGGCACGGTAAAGTATGGATGCGATGAGACGGGGCGGAATTTATAGCCGGTCAGCACAAAGAACACATAGGTGGCCATTTCGCGGAACATTTCGTCCAACCAGGCATATTGGAATACAACCGTCATTTGCAACAAATCCACAATAATGCGTGTAAAGTAAATATAGCAAACAATCATAATATAAAACTGACGGAAGAGTTTTAGTTTGCGCAAATTAATGGCAGCCTTGCCATCAGTGGCAGATGCTTCATGTAAATGGCGTATGGACCAAACAATGGGAAACAATATGGCGCCACAACATAGCAGATCCACAAAGAAGAAAATATTATGCCAGGTACGAAACTCTGCATCGCTTTGATCTGATTCATCTGTAATAATTTGCGCCACATTAGCAAGCACCTGCAAAAAACAAAGTAAACAAATAATTTTAGACAGATTATACGATAAAAACTTTTTTGCGACTTACCTGCAGTGGTATGACAATCATAAAGATCTTTTTATCTTTGTCAGAGAGTATGTGCTTGATAAATGTCCAGCCTGTGCCAATCAAAACAATTGTTATAAACAGCACAGCGCCTTTTAACAAATGTGCTATGTAATATAATATGGCCCAGGTTTCCACATGCTCGCCGCGTTTTTCAATAAAGTGATAGTTGATGGAGTGAAACATGAGCGAGAGTGACTTCAAAAAGACCAAAACAGCCATGAGATAGTGTATCTTATAAACAGTGTGTCTGCAAAAAAAAATTTGAAAAATTAATATTAGCAAAGAACGACTTAATCCCAGCAGCCCTATGACTTACTTGCTCTTCTTCAATATGAATACCCAGAAAAGTCCAGACAAAAAGAACAGCAGGCTCATCATGAAATACAAGGCTGGCAGCGGCATTTCACCAGCAGACAAATAATTGCCATTGTTGTTCTCCTCAATATCCACCTGGAAGCAGATTAAAGCATTTTAATATAACAGCAGCTTGAAAGCACAATGAGTAGCTTACGTTAAATGAAACAATCTTCGGGCGGCCATAATTGGGACAGGCATGAAAGTATAAATTGTATAGACCCTCATCTCTTAGTGTGGCCACAAACATGGAGAAGTTAAAGTTATAATAGCTAATGCCCTCTATGACCTCTTTGCTTAGCGGCAAAGTGAAATCGTTGCATAAATCATTTTGCGACTGCTTGTCAGCGCTAGGATCGTAGTTACTAGCAACTGGAGCTACTCCACTATTCTCTGAGGAAGATTTTTTTGACGATAGTAGAGAACTATCACTTTTCGACTCCAATTTGTCTGTGTTAAGCACTCCACTGGATAATATAGCTGAGCCGGCAAGCACGTTAGGCGAAAATGCTTTAGGTGTTTCATCTACATCTGAATTTGCAACATAAGGCGCTTGAGGCAATGCTACTTCAGCTTCTGGAGCCTGCACTAAAGCAGCCTGTGATTTGTTTGCGGCTTGTGCGGCAGCTGTGGGCGCTATTTTGCCCGCTACAATGGGGGATGATGGTTGGGGTTGTAATTTTTTGAATTGGTCTGCATCCATTGGTTCCTCTACCGAATGATCATCAAGATCGTCCGCTTGCTCTTCCGAATCAATGGACGGCACATCACGACGTCTGCGTTGCATAAAAAGTCTAGTATCGCTAACTTTCGTTATGTGCGATTGACGTTTACGTCGATATATTGTGGAGATGTCTTTGTAAATGTGCACATTGGTCCATTCTGGTGAGCATTTTACGTGTACCCTGCAAATAAAGACAAATTTAATTAAAGTAAGGAAAAATGTTATGGCTGAAATACTTAAAAAGATAACGCAAAACGGGCTTAGGCTTTTGTGTTCTAAGATCTTAACTGCCAGCATTTTTAAATAGAAACTCAAACTTCATTTTTGTAGACCCTTACATTGTAGAGAATCATCTGAATAAATTGGGTAAGGCCACACAGCCCTTCTACCATCGATTTACAAACGTACGCCTGTCTGTATTGCCTATTCCTCAAAACCATAAGAACTAGAACCATAAATTTAGTCACAAGGTGCAGATTATGATCAATTTCATCGTCAAAATATTTCAAATCATTTAACATTTTTCCTTTTTTTTTATACCCATCCGTAGGTGTCAATTTTTGGTTGAGAGCCTCAGGAGTTTTAGGCCATAATGGTCAAACTGAAACCGCTTTAGCTTTGGCAGTAATTTGTCTGTTTATAAAGACGCTAGTGTCATCATAATTATTGTATAAACTCAAATAAACCAAGCCCAGTCCACCGCAACAGTTTTTTGCAATTGATACGCTAACTCTACTCCGCAGATTGTAGGAAGCCTCAAAAGTTATAGCCACCGAAACTTAACAAATGTAGGTTACTTTTGCCTAGAAGCCACACTAAAAACAATCTATAGCTAAATATGGCTGTAAAGCAGCTACAGTAGACTCATTGTACAGCACGCACTTGGGGTTTCCCGACTGTAGTCAACTTACTTTAGTTTTGCCAGATCCAGTAAAAAGAATAGAATGGGTCCATTAGTTTGCATAGCAGCTGGCTCCTCCAGTATGCATTTATTTTGATGTGAATCCAAATACGGATTTAACAGATCAATGGTTGTTTTGTCTAACGAGAGTCCAAACTAAAAAAAAATTAACATTAACATGTGAAAGTTATTAAGACCATGGTTTCTAACCCCAAAAAAAAACATACCAAATCTGTGGGTTTTTCATCGTCTATGGTAAACTGGCTCAATTGCACGTCCAAATGTCCATTTCTGTAGAATCCAAAGGTGCTCAGCGCTATGTACGGTCGCATATCATTCTGTAGTTATAAAAAAAATATTAATGACTTTCATGTGAGTCAGGGGCGCATCGGGCTTATAAAACAACTGCGCAGTCCGTCCGCCCAATCTATGTAAGAGAACTAAAACGTCGTGGACTAGGCTGCTCAAAACTTACCCGAACTTCCAGATGATGCTTGCGCGATAACACTGTGTTAGGGCCAGCCAGAAGCGTGGCACATAATATTATACATATTGATTTAACATTTAATATATGCAAATGCGAAGAGACACGCATTATGTGCTGTTTATTCTATGCTTAAGGCTGCTTCAGCCGCTGTTTGCTTTGCGGGTGTGTGTGTGTTTTGAAGCACTTTATTATTTTGTAATTTAATATTTAGATGCAGTATTTGTTGTATACATTGATGCGAATCGATTGCGATTCATTTGTTACACCTTAACGTTGCATTTTATGTTATGCACACTTTAACGTTAGTTTATTGCCTTTGTAGTTTACGTTGCAGCTTTTAAAAAATAATTGTTAGCCACAAAAAAAAATATACTTTGTACGAAATAAACACACACACACACAAATCAGCCATCGACTGATTGTGCGGCGTTGCCATATCGTCATTTCATTTGTAATGCCGTTGAGTTAAGCACAATGATGCGCGCGCGCACGCTGCCGGCAAGCGTTGACTTTCGTTGTAAATAACACTGTACTACAGTGATTTAGCACTTTTCAAGTGACCTAGTGTACGTTGTAGGTCTTGACGAGTAGATCACGATAATGTGTTTCAAAATTGTCTAACAACCCGAAATTCTCAAGTTATTGCTTAAAAACAGTTTTTGGTGTACTGCGATCACTCCAACAATCACAACGTCGTCATTTTTCAACCGATTTTGATTGATTGCTTTACGGTTCTGGAAAGACGAAGATTCTCAAGCTTTAAGATGATATACATTTGTTTATACATCATACAAAACAACTACGAGATTTTTTAAAAGTAATCTAAGAATTGTCTTTTTTTTCCCCGTTTTTCACACTTTGACGTCTTTTTTATATAACATTTTGGTAAAAAACCCTTACTTTTTTACATTTTATCTTGAAGAAATCTTAATGCCGAGTAACAAAAGTCATGGTTTATCAAAATCGGACGATAAATGTTTAAGTTACGACGCTTATTGTAAACAAGAAAATTAAACTTCCATCGCCAAAAAAAAAGTTTTAGATGGATAATGCGTTTGTTCATGAAGATATCATAACTAGCCATATAGACTGACATTTGGTCGAATTTAAGGTAATATTCCACCTGCGAGTCCAGCTCTCAAGCAGGTGGATGTACTCTTGTATCCCGTCAGCTACTTCATACTCACAGGATTATGAGTAAAATATTGCCAGGTCGTCAGCGTATGAAGCGATTAGCATTTTGTCCTTGACAACAGCTTGCAGTAACTCCGTAGGAGTAGGGATGTTAGAAGTGTACAGATTGTAAAGAAGCGGCGCTAGTACGCTTCCTTGAGGTACTCCAGCTCTCATTAGCCTGGCAGTGGAAAGCGTGTTTTTGATGTTTACTTGAAATCTTCTGTCCTCAAGGTATGATCGTAATATTCCAAAGTACGAAGCAGGAAGTAAGATCTTAATTTTAGCCAGAAGACCGATCAGCCAAACTCTGTCAAATGCCTGTTAGACGTCGAAAAATATCCCATAACAATATTCATTGTCGTCGAAAGCTTTAAGAATATGGCTAGCCACTCTATTTACCTGATCGACGGTGCCGTGTCCTTTCCTAAATCCAAATTTATGGTCAGGTAAATAATTGTTATGTTCATTGATCCTTTTAGCCATCAACGTCTCCCAAACTTTGGCAAGAGTAGGGAGGAGGCTTATTGGACGGTAGGATTCTGGGTCCGACTCATCTTTTCCAGGTTTCCTGAGCTATTTTCCATTGGGTAGGGAAATGTTGTGTTCTTATTATTGCATTAAAAATAAGCGTAATAAAAAGAAGAGCTTTCCTTGGCAAGGCTCGTAGGGTAGCATGACATATTCTGTCATGACCTGGGGCCTTTGACTTAGGAAGCTTTGTTATGTTTTCTTCAATCCCATCTAATCGGATGGGACGAACAGGCAACGTCATTTGGAGTGGAGTGTCAATGATGCTTAGAGTTTGTATTACTTCTTCATCTGTGGCCAGTTTGAAAGGCGTAAATCGCCCTTCAAGGTGCTTAGCAAATGTATCTGCTTGTTCCTCTGTATTTGAGCAGTAAGTACCATCATGACGCCTTAGAGGAACTATTCGATAGGGTTGTCTCTTTATGTTCCTGGTCGCTTTCCATAGGTTATATCCAGTATCAAGTTTATAATCCAGAGCCTCTTTTTTTCTGTAGAATGATTTCTGTCTGAATGTCTGAAGTGCCACTTTAAGTTCCCTTTCAGCATTTTTCCAGACAGCCTTGTCTGCTGGATGAAGAGTGGTCTGAAATTTCCTACGGAGTCGTCGCTTCTTAGAGAGAAGTCGAACTAGCTCAGGAGTTAGCTGGTAATTTAAGTTAAAAACTGTAGCTAAGAATATTGCGTTTTAGAAATATTAATAATTAATATTATAATGGTATATTTTTTTAGTTGGAAATATTTGCTAATGTTAGAATGCAAGTTATAAAATCTTCACGTAGCTGCTTCTAGGCGCCCAAAAGTTAATAGCAGGTTTTGAAACAATTTATATCCATTTTGACAATTTGCTATAAGGTATCCACTGCCTTTACAAATGAGTGGCGGGTCCGACTTGACCAGAAAATACTCCTAAAGTAACCAATAATCGTCACTTGTGAGGTAAAAGAATTTCGAGAGTCCAATTTTCTTTTTTCTTCAAATTAAGAAATTTTGTCAGTGGGAGAGGGAAAAGTTATAACTTTCTTATATCAAGAAGCTCCCTTTCATCCCGTTTATGGGAACGCCAATCTCTTATAATGATGGCGTATTCAACTGGCTACGGCTTAATAAACAAATGTGGTTAAGGCTACGACTTGGCGTATTGTTGCCTTGATCCAAAGGTTTTGGGTAGAACCCCCTGGGTTCACCACCCTGTAGCGTAGTTCCGGGTCAACTTTCAGCAACCTTGGCTTCTATTCTGTAAAGATATTTGTAGTACCCAGATAAGAATAATCACCTGAACTTGGACCAAAATTAGTATCCGTTTCCCTGGCCAAACCATCTAAAACAGATATACTAAAAAAAATATGCTTTATTTTTAAAATTTATTTTATATCCAGTGACTCTTTGTAAACACTCTAAGTATATAAAACTATCTAATATACATATCAATGATGTATGTTAATTGAAATCTAGATATAAACGCCTAATTAATTTATTCCAACGAGACTTCCAACGAGAAAGAGAGAGAGATCTTGGATTATTACGAGTGTACTTGTCCATGGTTTGGGAATTGGTCAAATTGAGTGTTATGTTTATAGAACAGTGAAGCCTTGACGACGACAATTCCAAGTAAATCCAAGTAGACTGCTTTTGAGACTGTCAAGTTCACATGCTCAACTGGAATTTCGATCAACTTCAGTATAACTACTAATTTGAACTAGTAAAGTTCTCAAAAATAGTCGACTAAATAAATAAAATTATTTTACTAAAGTTTTAAATTTTTTGGCTATTTTTTTTAACACATTTTTATTTTTTGAAATTTTTTTTACGTATTGCGAAATGAGTGAAGCTGGACGACGTGTTGATCAGGGCGAGGTGGATGAGTTAATCCGAAAGCACGACGAAAAAAAGATGTCATTTCCGTATAAGACATTACTTTTTGGCGCCGTTACCATTGGAGTCATATTTTGGGGAATTCCAAACATCAAGAAATTAAATTTGCCCGTAACCGAAAAAAATGTCTTGCAGAAACTCAAGTTTGCAATAACAATGGGAGCTGATCGTTTGCTCCAAATATATTATACCCAATAAAATTTTTGTTTTAAATTAAAAATATTTTCTTTTATTTATCAAAGAATTTGTAATTGTAAAAAGATTTTGATGTTCATAGTGTAAGACTATGCCTCGTTGATAAAGCGAATACCCAATCGTTGAATTTTTTGGGCCAATCTTATCTCATGATACAGTGAAGGCTTTGCACTTTTGTCTAAAAGATTATTCCGTAAATATCTGTCGATTTTTAAGAGTATCGCTAAATACCTAAAGTACTTGCTTAAACTTAGGTGGTTAATTTTAGACGTACACGAGAGATTGGGTCAAAAAAGCTGATAGGTACAGACGAATAAATTTGAAATATTTTATTACATTCGTTCGATTTTGTTAACTTTTGGCAGCGGCTGATCTGAAGAAATACACTGCGCATTTTGAGTTTTCGCGGGTTACGTATATTCGAATTTCGATTTTTTGTAGCCGACAAGCTCGGCCATTTTGAAAGTTCACTTAATTGTTGACAGCTGCTTTGCTTGCACGTGTTTTGGCTTGACTTCGATTTTTACCTATTCAAAAAAATGGATCACAGAACCTGTATCAAATTTTGTATGAAAATCGAAATTAAGTGCGCGCATGCATTCCGAATATTGACTGTGCCTTACGGAGAAGCTACCTTGGACCGAAGCAACGTTTATTGGTAGTACAAAATGTTCTCAGAAGGCCGAGAAGATGTGAACGACGAAGAGCGTGGCGGACGCCCGAGCACTTCAACAACAGACGAAAAAATTGATGAAGTGAAGAAAATGGTATTGGCCAATTGTCGAATCACCGTTAGACAAGTTGCTAAGGACCTAGACAAATCGATTGGCTCGTGCCATTCCATTTTTATCAATGATTTGGGCAAAAGACGGGTCGCCGCGAAATTTGTACCAAAATTGCTCAATTTTGACCAAAAACAGAATCGCATGAACATTGCTAATGAGATGTTGGACTCTGTCCGCGACGACCCAAATTTGCTGCAGAGTGTCAGAATGTCATGGTTATGACGTGGAACCCAAAGCTCATTCGTCTCAATGGAAGATGCCGCACGAACCAAGACCGAAAAAAGCGCGCCAAGTTCGGTCGAATGTAAAAGTTTTGCTTACAGTTTTCTTCGATTGCAGGGGCGTGGTGCATCATGATTTCTTGCCACAGAGTAAAACGGTCAATAAGGAATATTACCTGCAAGTTATGCGCGAAGCAATCCGCCAGAAACGCCTGGATTTGTGGAAGAACAAAAATTGGCTTTTGCAATACGATAACGCCCCTGCTCGCACATCGTTGCTTGTGCGCGACTTTTTGGCCAAAAACAACACACTAATGATGCCGCAGCCACCGTATTTCCCAGATCTGGCCCCCTGTGACTTTTTCTTGTTCCCTAAACTAAAGAGGCCCATGAAAGGACGACGCTACGCTACGATTGACGAGATAAAGACGCCATCGAAGGAGGAGCTGAACAAGATAAAAAAAAAATGATTGATGAGAAGATTCCAATTCGAAGATTGGAAAAACCGTTGAAGGGGACAAAATACGTATTCATGAATAAATAAATAATTTTTGAAAAAACACAGAATTCGCGATATTTTTTGAACACACCTCGTACGTATATGTTATAAAAAATCTTTGCAGAAAATCGAAGCAGTAGAACTATTATAAAATTAAAGATATTAGGACCGCACGACTTCCTTATCAACATGATTTCGAATCTCTTTCAGTTAAAAAAAAAGAAAAGTTAAAAAACTTTTAAGCTCTTCTAGTTTCATCAACGAATTTCTAAGCAACGATAAAATAGTCCACAATACTTCTTTCAGTCTGGTCGCAGACTCTCAATAAACTCAACATCTTACTCCAAATGGCAATATCAATCAAAACCATAAGACTGGAGGAGTTAAAAGAGACTATTAAAGAGCTCCTTAAGTCTAAGTCTCCGGGCTATGGGCCATATATCATGCTACCTTGCGCCCTGCCCACTAAAACTATTCTTTTTATCAGATTGTTATATGTATAATTCTATAATAAGTACGATACTTAGCACTTCCCTGCTCAATGGAAGACTGCCAAGGTCTTTGATACGCTAGCATGGCAAAGCGGAGAGTGACCCAGTCTCCTTAACTAACTAAAGTGAAGCTAAGTTTGATTAATTAGAAGGTGGGCAAAATGAGTCTCAAACCACATCCTACTGGCATTTAAAGACAAAAAATACTGCTACGGAGTATTTTTTGATGTCAAACAAGCGTTGCGCATCTGAACCCCGCACAACGCTTTGAACCCAACTAAGTGCCTAGCAGTGCTATACACTTTGAAAAAATGCATTTACACAGCATTAAGCATTCAACTAAGTCAACAACTAAATCTGAATAAATAGCCGAATATATAGAGGACCCCTTGATAGTGGTATCATCTTCAGACGCCATATAGGACGCGATACAAAAAATTGCGAATGTTTAAAATGAACAGGCTTATAAATCGCCGCAGCCGTCTCCTACTCCGATGTAAAAGTGTCTTACAAAACATACTAGTGGTTCCTACCTGGAGGTACGCCATCCAGATCTGGCATATGGCGGCTCGCTAAATCCACTAACGTGTTCAGACGCTTTTGAACAGGGCCCTATATGATCTTGCACCTCAATTCTTGAGTTGCGCGCCGTTTGAATAATATAAGTGTAGGGCCGCCAAAAGAGAACCGGAGCTTGGCGAGAATTTGAAATGTATATCAACCCCTTTATAATATTCTTATTTCTTAGTCTTATTAAAGACTTCGCAGGGAATAAACGTCGGAGCAATTAATAATCGTTCCGAAAAACGAATCCGAAAATTTAATTCGGATTTGTTTTTAAACCACAGGTTTGGTACTACCTTTTTTAGCAAATCAAGTTTTTTATGTGGTTTCAAAATGGGCGTTTTTTGCCAAGAGGAATTAAAACAAATTGGCAAAAAAGGATTAAAGAGTAAGGAAAATATTAGTATATGGCGACAGCAAAAAAATATTAAATGAATCCAAATAAAATTTTTAATTTTTCGGAGCACGTCCGAGTAAATAATAGGCGGCCTTTGAACCACTTTATTTGCAAATTGGTTCTCTTCTTCACTTGAGCGAAATATGTCGGATTGGAAGTCCGCTAAAATATCTCGATGTATAATATATATCGCATTGGGTCATACCATCACGAGATTTAAAGAAACCCGTGAAGCCATTTTCATAAGTCTGGATGAACAGCAAATTTATAAAAACGGATAGATAGTTTGAGAGCTTTATAAAACTTTATTAACTTTCAAAACAGAGTGCCGAAAAATACTAATCTACATAGTGATCAATATTAAGAAAAAAAACGACGCACATGAAAGTCGAAAGCGGCCGACTTTGAGACAACCTGTACCAACTCGAGCGGGCTTTAAGTTTTGCAGCTAAGAACTTTGCTAACTCTGCTACCTTAATTATTTATTTGCAATGGAGGCGAAGCCAAATCTCTTTTCGATGTAAGTAGTCGGATTATAATATATTTGGAATTCCATTTTTTGGTATTCTCGCATTTAACCCAACAAACAACTAAAGCTGTAACTTATAAAAGTTTTAGAAAATTATAGATTATTTAGGTAGCCCAATAGTACCCAACTCCAAGACCTAGGCGTTCATTCAGACGGTAAGACTAAAGAACAGACGAACAGATTGCAAAACGAAGAGAAGACTGGCCGGCCTGCTGCTTCCCTACATTAAGGTACATTGCTTAAAAAAAAACATTCGCTTATTACTCAATATAGCCGCTCGAACTGGGATCTGTTCCATTGCTCCGTGGCAATGCAGTTGAACGTCCCCAATGTGGCCTAAATGTGCCAATACCCAATGTAATACCTGACGGCACACGCTGTCCACGAAAAGTAGCTTGCCTAAATGTTGGGGGCGGCGTTACTTTCGGCATTGTAGGCGCTTCCTCCTTGTTCTCATCTGCAGTTGGCCAACCCAACTTCAAGGTGCTAGCATCCAACTCAAAAGGCTTAACATTCACGATTTGCCCAGCGCTAGACTTTTGTTGTTTACGATGATACATCAGCTCCACGCCCAGCGTAGCCATGGCCAGTATAAGACCAAAGATAGTGGCAATAAACACACCACCCAAGCTCTCAAGTGTTATGCCCTCTTCATGCTCAGATAATGGACAATTGCGTGAGCTCGATTCACTCCAATATTTGGCCTTAAGGTCCTCAAAGAAACGATCCTTTTGTAGCTCCAAAATGGCATAGCTCAGCTCGTCCTAGTGAAAATTTTTGCTTAAGTAGTTATACATATAAATTGTTATATATACATACGCCCAGATGACTACCCTGCTGCACGGCCACGGCATACGGCTGTTTGGAGAATACCTCACCCACCTCGGTAAGATTACAATTTTGCATCACCTCGTATTTGATTTCGGCTGAGTCGTGTATAAAAGCAAAATCTGCATTCAAATGCTCGTTAACCTTGCGAAAACCTTCACGTGCATCAATCACCGGCTTGGAGCTGTTGATGGCCAACAATATATGACCGTACTGTTCCTTGATGGGATAATCCCAAATGCGAAACTTGTGTAAATTATGTGTGGCATTTAAAGCCAGCGTCTTCCACATGTTGTACAGCGTGTCTTCGGCAAATTTCATATTTATAAAATACTGATGCGTATCCGAATCCTGCACTACGGTATAGTTTATGCGCGATTGACGCGACAGCTGCTCCAGCGACTGCACGGGCGTCTGCATGCGCTCCACTGTCAGAAAGGCAGCCAAATTGGCTGTAAATGTAGCCAACATTAGCACTACGAACAGCCAGTAGGCGGCCACTAGAAAACGTCCCGAAACGGACTTGGGCGCCTCACCACCACCCTGTGGCGTGAACGAGGTCAATGCAAACCAAAAGGATTCGCGCAATGTAAACTCACGGCAGGCATAGGCATAAGACTCACGATTATTACGCGAGCTATACGGCGAATACTTGTCCAGTAGCCACATCATAAATGCCGTGCCAACCAAAGCAAACAATATGCTAATCCATACCTCCAGACGCAGCACGGTCATAAACTTGAACAGGGAGGTGCGTCGTACTGCTTTGCGTATGACTATCGAGATGCCAGTTTCATCATAGTATGGTGGTAAAAAATCAATAACCTCCTCACGCTCGGAGTACATCTTTAGCGCAGCTATGGCCATGTCCGTCTCACCGCTGACCAAATCACCAACGACTCCATCCCACTGTCCAAACTCATCGCGTTGACCCATATGACCGCGCTTGGGTGCTACAATTTCATATTCAAAGTTTAGTTTTTTGGACAGTGCTTCCATAAAATCAATACAGTAGCCCTCCCAGATGGGTGCGCCACGACTATCGAGTATTAGCTTGTCATTCTCGTCACGCCGGTAATAGCTCCAGGGTATGGACTCGGCCGTACCTATGCGAAAAAATCGCTTGCCCGGGCTTATAGTGCTATTGATTAATCTTAGCTGTCCCTGTCTGTGTACGGCTAGCAGCGTCTTGGTATCATGCCCATTGGTATAGTAGTTCATTGATATGTTGATCATAAGCTGAAGCGTCAAGATATTATCCAAAGCTTCCTGGTCAGATTCCACTGCAGTTAGAAATTTAGTAACTTCAATGTTTCTTAAAAAATATGTTGCTCTGTCCAATTGCTCCTCAGACACTAAACTCTCGGTTAGGTTGCATTCTACATAGCTGGGAGCAACATCATCCAATGCTTGATATGCTCCAATAAGGCCATTCATTATGTCTACCAGTATGCCGCGCTGCAACTAGAGTGGAATATTAGAAAGGAATTTAATGACTTGGAATCAGCACACTTACCGTAAAATTTTGGATGCAGTACGTTATTGGTAGCATCATGGACTCACAAAGATGACGAGAATTTAAAGTAAATTTGGTAGCGCCGTCTGATATACGCTTATATCTATAGACGCGCTCTCGTGGATCCAAAAATACCAAATGCCATTCTCTAGTTCTCTTGTAAAGTCCACTTCGTTGCACCTAACAATAAGATTAAAGTCATTAGTATCCTTTTTTTTCTAAGCTTATATGTTGATCAACTCACATTTGAAATAATATTGTTCATGGCTGCACTGCCCGAAAATACGCCAAAGTAGGCGGGCGGCGGTCTTAGATCTTTAAGTTTTTTCAAAAAACTTAATTGACCACCCGGCTCCATAGCACTGGCATCCAATATGATTGTGCGATAGGGATAACCGGATTGCATTAGCACCAAAGCCTCCTCGGCAAAATGCGCATTCTCAAAAATCAGCACGAGATTATTGGCGTTCTTCTGCCACATATAATCTTTGAATGCATTTAGAAAAGGCTCCATGGCAGATACCAGTTTTATAACTGGTATGCCCTGGGCACGAGCCAGTTCATAGCCTGCCGAAAAGCCCCGACAACTCAGATCGACAATGACATGGCTGCCCACATTGCTCAAAATATCGCAGACTGTAAAGTAATCAAAGCACAAGGTCAGCCAGGTCATGAGAGGATATGTATCTCCGAATACGCGTCTCCATTAACTGAGAATTTAATTTGATCTGGGGGGTACCCAAATCCGTCCAGGGAGAGGGGGTCTTGAAAATACGCTTGGTCACTTTACCGGGTGGGCCGTCTGTGTTTTTTCGGATATACTACGGCTGGTCACCGAAGAGTCGGTCCCGTAGTTTGGGTACCGCCCTTAACAGAAAAATATATTGGTACTGATCACAAAATCTATATCAAAGTTATGGTAGCAAATATTTATACCCTGTACCGTATGGTACAAAGGCTATATTAAGTTTGTGCAAGCCGATGTATGTAACATATAGAAGGAGTGGTGTCTCCGACGACTCCAAAGTTAGCTAAAATATAATCAGGGTGAATAGAGAAGTCGATATACCCATGTCCGTCTGTCTGCCTATCCGTCGCTCTGTCAGTCCGCCCGTCCGTCCTAGATCTCAGAGATGGTAAGAGCTAGAGTAACCAGACTTTCACATTAGATTCCATAGAAGACAAGTTTATTTTATTTTTTTGATATCAGAGTTAAATTATATAGCTCCCATAGGGGTGTTTCAGATGACCTCAAAAAAAAAAAGTTTTAGATGAATAACTCGTTTGTTTATGAGGATATCCTAACCAAATTTGGCATTCGAAAGATTTTAACAGTTCCCAAGCACTGTACCAAATTTGATCATCGGTTTACTATATCATATAGCTCCCATAGGACCGATCGGCCAAAATAACTATTTTATACAAAATTCGCTATATTTTGCTTTTTAATAAAGATATCGTTACCAGATTCGACATTAAGAAGTTTTTTAGAGTACTTAAGCAATGTAGCAAATTTTAACAAAATCAGTTGACTATATCATATAGCTCCCATAGGGTCGATCTTCAAAAAATCGATTTTTTAACAAAATTTGTTGTGTTTCGTTTGTTTGTTAAGATATTGGGACCAAATTTGACATTCGTGAGTATTTTATAGTTCCTAAGCACTGTACTAAATTTAATCCAAATCGTTTGACTAGATCATATAGCTCCCATAGGACCAATTGGTCCAAAAACACGTTTTTTATACAAAATTCGATGTGTTTTGTTTGTTTGTAAAGATATTTGAAATAAATTTGGCATTCATATCTTTTTTAAGGTATTTAAGCACTGTGTCAAATTTTATTGAAATCGGTTGACTATATCATATAGCTCCCATAGGAACGATCGGTCAAAAAAAAATTTTTGCTTAAAAATTCTTCTGTTTTTGGTTTTTTGTGAAGAAATCGGACTTTATTACAAGCTAGTGGTACAGGGTATCCTAAAGTCGTCCGCGCCCGACCTTACGTCCGCCATTTTTAATAAAGATATCGTTACCAGATTCGGCAGTTCGAAGTTTTTTATAGGTCCTAAGCATTGCACCAAATTTTATTACAATCGGTTGACTATATCATATAGCTTCCATAGGACGAATCGGTCAAAAAAAAACGTTTTTTACACAAGATTCGTTGTGTATCATTTGTTTGTAAATATATTTGAAGTTAATTCGGCATTCAGGTAATTTTTAAGGTAACACTGTGTCAAATTAGATCGAAATCGGCTGACTATATTATATAGCTCAATTATATTCACCACTTCCTACCACTTTTTTAAAGTAAAACACCCTTTTCTCAGTCAATTTTTATCCGATCGATTTGAAATTTTGCCACAATCTTCACAAAACCTTTTTTTAGCACGTAAGATAATAAAAACTTTTCTTTTTAATTAGTTCTATTTTTTTTTTTTTAATTAATGTTTTTGAAAACCTCTAAGCAGTTCACTTGCTCCATATATTTAGAGAAAAAAAAGTTTTCACCACTTTAAACCAGATATTAAACTTTAAACGCGTTTTTCTCGAAACCACTTTAATCGGATTGCTTCACGATTCACTTAGTCAATTTTAATAAAAACTTTTTATTTTAAAACTCACGGGTTAAATTTTTTTTTGGACGAAAAAAAACTTTTTTTCAAACTTATGCAATTTTAACCTTAATGGTTTACTTGATTTTGGTCTATATAATATATATAAAACAAAATTTCTTTAGGTGTCAGCTCAATGGTCATGTCAAAAGATGCAGGAAAATTCATTTCTGTAGCTCAAAATATGTTTAATTAAGGTCGGCCGTAACCCGAGAACGGGTTGACATGACAATGAAAAAACCTTTAATAACGTCACATACTAAAATTTTAAATATAAAATTGTTTCTTTGAAAAAAAACGATGACCTTAAAAAAAATTATGTTCCGCAATGGTGTTACCCCTTAAGGTTACTTTAGATCAATGTATTCGTCGTGTCTCAAATTCCTACCAGTTTTTAGGCTCCCATAGACTCTATTTAGTGCTGCATATAACTAATTTATTATCCGCCTATGCAAATTTGTGAAAAAGGTTCAAATTGTACATAAAATTTTTTGCTTTTTAGGCGAAAGTTTGGGGCTCTCAGGAACCTTAAAAGGGGCACATGAAATCTGGTGACAAATTGATTCCAATTGTCTAAATCTCTTTTTTTTGTCAGATAACACAGGCCTTCCAAAAAGAAGTAGTGTGAACTGTACATTTTGCAACGCTGAATACGAATCCCAGTTCCAAAAAAATCCCAACACTGGGCGGCTTTGAGATAACCTCCAAAAATCGCATACCTTTTTATCCGATTTATGGTTGACACAGGTTTAAGGAGGACATAGAATCTTATTAATTCAAGCCCAAACAACACCCTAACACGTCAGCGTTTAGAGATAAACTCCAAAATACTACCATTTTGGGGGTAATTCGTAACTCTGACGTGTTGAGGTTGGTTTGACCTTGGCTTCGGTAAACGGAAAGATGTATTGTAAACATAAGCTGACCTTCGAAAGCGAAAATCGATTTTTTTGTGACTGGTTATAAACCAGGTCCAAAGGAACGGGATTCCCCCTGAGCCGGAGTTTTTTTAGGGGCTTGGTGAAATTTCTGTATGACAGTAATCGTGATTCAATTTAAATGTGTAATAGAGGGGCCCGGATTTTCTCTTTACGGCCCTGGTTATAGCATTACCTAAAAATTTTTTGCAATGCAATTGTACGGCGATGGTTTCGAGATCTCGCTAAATAATTTCTATAACTTTCGATATTTATGGTCGACAATCATTGTAGCATAATCAAATCTGTGAAGTCAAAAAATTTACAGAGTTGGACTGTCCAAACCGAAAATGAGAAAAGCTATCGGTTTAAATCATAAAACTTTACAAGGCCTTTTTTTTGGCTAACGTTAATTCTTCGAAATCATATGGACGTAGTTTACTTATAATAACTAAATATATTAAACATTGAACCCCCACATTCAGATTGTAAGGAGTAAATAAATCAAATATCACATACAATTTTCCATGTCCTTGTCTGGTAGGCCCGAGAGCTCCAGCACGGTATCCTGCACCTGCATGTTCGGCTGTATACTTTTAAGATCTTCTAAAGCACCAGCCATGTCTTTGTCGTAGTCTGTCCTCTGCCCGATATCGATGTAAAATGCTATAAGAATCCAATATTAGCCATAATTATTATAAACGATTTCAAAAATTGTTCTCACTCACTTATTTTAATTTCATTTTCTGTGGACACCAAGTTTATACCAAGATATAAGAATAAAAACAGAAAAGTGTTTGGCGCCATTGCGACTGTCTTCCTTGGTTGCTGCCTATAAATTGCCCTTGATTTTAGCCATTATGCAAGCCTTGGCCAATTTAGCCGGTGGTTGCAAATGCGCCTAGCCTGACTACAATAATGGGATGTCCATCAAAGGGTTATGAATTTTTAAGCGACTGTCTTGGCTATGTATAGCTGTCAGAAGTCCCAAAGTAGGTGAGCATTACTATTGTCCAGACAGCTTTAACAATGTGCATGTAGAAAGTTGAATAATTCATCTGCAGCGTATTGGAATGGTGGTCAGTTGTTGTTGACATGATTTGCAAACGTCATCTGTACACGAACAATATGTTAAAGGTTGTGCTCGTCAAGCCAACGAAATCAATAAGTTTAGATTCAGGATGTACTATACATATGTCTTTTGTAATCGTAGTTTTTGATCCGTTTTTAATAAAATTTTTTGTGCACGTCAACGAAATACAGATTATAAAAATAGCTTCAGGACGTTAACGAAACGTCACGATGTGCCGTTGGTAATCCAAGTTCTTCAATCCAACTGCTTTAAGATCCATGCTCAATCATGTTCGCACTAGTTCTAAAAGTAGCTCGATGACTCTAGTAATCAGCTCTTATTTGACAAATGCGGCCCTATATTCCCCTAGGAAAAAGAACGACAGGAGTAGTAGTAGTCTGACAAATGTTTCCGCTGCTTCTGATAAGGTAATTCTGTGGACCATGCTGCATCAGATAAATGGGAATACTGCGATTCAAAGTCCAGAAAGAGAGACCGCATTACCGCCAGCTCTCTAGCTCTTCTTTAATCCTGCTGTTTTCCAGCAAGATGCGATACATTCGTAGTTTAATTTTTTCTCAGCCCACCTTAAGCTTATAAAAATCTAATAGAGCTTGTTGTACATTCCAGCTTTTGCCAATGTTCACTCAAGAAAGAAAATCCTACTTTTATCAGGTGGAGTTTAAGATTCCTTTTCCAACAAAATTTTTGGGTAAATACAAAAACGTATTCCAAGGTATTTGGGAAAAAAGAGATTTTCGAATATATGATATGATTATACTAAATATGAATATTTCGACATACATTGATGAGTACTACAAGATGCGTCCAAAAAGTATTGCAA
Source organism: Chymomyza amoena (assembly GCA_037043745.1). Lineage (NCBI taxonomy): Eukaryota > Metazoa > Arthropoda > Insecta > Diptera > Drosophilidae > Chymomyza > Chymomyza amoena. The sequence goes on along the minus strand of JBAMAX010004800.1, from coordinate 304,580 downwards.
AAGAAGGTCACAGCTTTATGATTCGTTGAATTAGTTGGTGAAGACTTTCAGCTTTAAAGCAATATTCCCAAATAATAGGAGCGCCAGGAGCTACGTTACCGATTAAGATTTGTTCACTTTTGAAAAAATCTCGTGCGTTTACGTATAGAAAAGTTTCGAGAGTTGGTTTAAAAGCGTTGGAAGACCGTCAATCAATACACTCGACGAAAATGGGGCCCGTATACGTTCCGAGCTGTACATCTCCTGCAAGAATAAAATCCGCCCAGAAGAAAGTCAGTTTTTGGTCGATTGAAGCCGTCCAAGACGCCTTGATGAAGCCGCCTACAGATGATCCGGTGGTACAGCTATCTGGATACTTCAGATATTTGCAGCAGAGTGGTTTAGTTATCGCTTTAAAGCTGTAAATCACCGCCACGTAATCCAAACGACCCAAATACTGTGCGGTCATTTTTACAGCACGTCGGAAAAGTGCTCCACTTTTTGGACACATCTTGTATTTGGTTTTGGAAGGTTCTTCACTTCGAAGTGTACATATCAGAGCTCGTAAAAGACTTTCAAACAATTTTTCCTAATTTGGGGTGGGTTATTTCTACTTCGGTATCTGTAAAAATAAAAGAAATACATAGATTTTATTTTTGAAGGATATTTCCTAAGACATCTAACTTACCTATTTGATATAAGTGGTGTTCCGATCTGGTCAATTGTAAAAAATGTTTCTAGTCTCAGTTTCCGTTTTGTTATTTTTCAAAACTTCTGCATTTGGTTTGTTTGTTAAATCTATTAAATATCTGACTCGTTGGGATCATGTGGCAGGGTCACTCACAGGCATGCTTCAAATAATACAAATTTATCAGATATGATATACAAAATAAGAATAGGTGAATTTTTTCAAGTTTTATTCTGCAAAGTTTTGGAATATCCGTAATCAAATTGGATTGGCTGAAAACGGCTGATTTACTTCAAAACGTTATTTTGGAACTACGATCTCTATGGAAAACAGTTTCTTATGACCCTGTAGGTTTTTCTACCTATAATCTTAACTATAAACATTGCCTTTTCAAAGGCTGCACAGCCACATATTTTTCGTGTTCGCCTAATCCGCAAAAATTCCCAGCACGTTGGGCTTCTGTCAGAACATTCAAATTGCAATAGTTCTAAACCATGCTTTGAGGTTATGTCATATGGCATTTAACATTTAACAAAATAAAAAAGATGTATGTATATGTATCAGCTTCTTGAAATTCACAAAAACATTATAATTCCTTGAAATGCCGTACAAAAAACAAAATTATTTAACTTTATATTTGATTTATTATAATTATAAACATATTTCTATTGTGTGCTAGATTTTTAATAATTTTTTTTCTTGGTATTTCGAACTTACAGCAATTCGTAATTTGATTTTTTTCGATGTGCTTGGCAATGATGCGTTTTTTTAAAGACTATATAATAAAGCCTGATTAGAGATTTCAGGCACATATTAATTAATTATAAAAAAAATACTTATGTGCCAATACGGTTTGGGAAAAAAAGTCAATTAATGAACAAAAGAATGTTCCGCAACCACAGATTCATAAGCGGATTTGTTTGGTTATTTTGTTACATTTAAATAAGTATTAAAATAAGAAACTTTTTCAAATTTAACGCTTAACCTCATTTAGATATCAAAATAACAAAATTTTCATACATTTTTACTTTTTATTAATCGAGTTAATTATTAAATGAACACACGGTTGTTAAATAAAATTGAAAACCATTTTTTACAAAAAAGCTAAAAGCTTAGCGTCACTTGAAAAGTTTTTTTTAAGTCAAAACCGGGGGCTCTGTTCGCGAGAGATGTTAAGAACAAAAAAATTTAGGACGGAAAAAGCTTTTTAATATTATAAAGAAATATAACTAAATAAAAGCTGATAATAGCCTAAGTTTGCTTTCAGTAGCATTGGGTTCGTTGTAATTTGTTCAATGTTTATATAAATATATTAACCAAGATTTAGTTTCAATACAAATAAAAAGCAATTTAGTTGGAACAGAAAAGTGTAATACATTCAAAAAATGTTTAAAATCAATTGATTTTTAAACACTTGGGCTTATAATAGCCTGCATTATATTCATATTTGTTTTTCTCTTTTTAATTTAATGTGTAATGAGTAAAACATAAAATAAATTATTTTTTCAAAGTTTAAGCCCTAAAGAGTTTACAACTGCCTAGTATAGTAATTTCATACAAGATCATTGGAATTGTACAGCTCTATATATAGGCTCAAGCTAATACTATGTATTTAGTACAAGTGCGGCTATTTAATTCAGGTATGCCGCACATTTCTTACTTATGAAAGACACAAACAAATAAATAAAATATAAAACTAAAATAATAATGAATTAAATTCAGTGTCTTTCTAACCAAGCGAATAATAATATAATAACACTGTGCAAACAAATTTGTTTTGGTTGCGGTTTGATTCCAATGATAAATGCTAAGCTTTAAGTTATACATAAAAATATTCCAATGTTTAAAGTTATGTAATTCTCAGCTCAGGCAAAATCCTTTTATAGCATTCATAATTGGAATCTACGCGACACCAAATTGCCTGTTGCACAGTGTTACTTATGTATATTTGCGGTTTGCGTGGAGTGTCTAAGTGCCGTGTAAACGCGATAGTATAGATTCTATATCTTCAATGTGCATGCCCTCATTGTTCCCTTCCAGTTGTTCCTCTGGTTGTGGTTCGTTTTCATTGGGGGTTATTTTGTTGCTGCACGAAAAGAAAAGAGACAGAAGAAAAGAGTATTAGAAAAAGATGTCATACATAAAAACAACCTATCCCAAAATGCATAGATTACAAATATCTATAAAATATATTACAAAACTAAAGATCTCGTAAAGCTACAATTGCATCTATTGTCTCTCTGTGCTCTTAGTTTTAAACAATAACAAATGCTGCAATTAATACCGACTTATCTCCAAACTATTCATAGACCAAGAAGCCAAACTACATTTATATTGTTGGCGTACAATCGGATAACTTATAAATTTAAGAAGCTCGGTTCTGGGCTAATCTCATCATGGCGTAGTATCCTAAACAATCTTGTGTCTATCTTCTCTCTCCTGTCAGTGGCAGAATGCCTACAAGCGTCTCTAAAATTTTCAAAATTCCAACATCCTTATCGACATTAGTTTTGTTGAAAACTTACATGGCTGCCACCTCCAAGTCAGTATCATCAGCTTTGCTGAAGTCCGGCTTAGAAACAGTAGATACTTTAGCAGTTTCACTTTGCTCTTGCACAGCCGCAAGTGGTGTGGATGTGGCCGATGGACTACTTATTGGATAGGAAAACATTCGCTTTTTTGGTATGTTTCTTATGACAGCTGCATTGCTCATGACAGCGCTGCTGCCCGGCGATTGGTCATGCAGAACTATTTCGCCCATAATTTGCAAGGCATGTTCTTCATCATCTAGTACAACTAGAGTTTTAAATTCCTTGTAATAACTTGGCGGCATGCGAACTGCAGGTTTGGTATTCTTTGGTCCATCATTGTCATATATATAAGTATATGTGTTTCTGGCTTGTCTGACGGCTCGAAGGACATCCTGTTCCCATTTTGTCGCTGCTGGTTCTACGGGCGAGGATTTCCTTTTAGCAATAGGCTTCTCATTGGCTGTGGATATTACTGTATCAACCTTAGTCTGCTGCGCAGTCTTTTTAGACTGTGCTTTAGAGACTGTGGACGCAGCTTCATTACGGGGAGATGTTCTTGTTGCTGTAGGTGTTTCTGCTACGCCAACTTCGGACTGTGCCTCATTGGATCGGGCTTCTGTACGTTTTTTAGCGGGTCTTTTTGTAGCTACCAATTTGGAATCCGGCAGGGGCTGATCCTGTATAGGCTCTGTGGACTTGACTTCTGAGCCGCGTTCATCGATAGGCTCCAGCTCGCACATATCATTAGCTGTTATAATAAGTTTTAAAATTAGTAACAATATATTTTAGCTATGTATACGAAAAAACTGAATCGTAAGAACATAAAATTGGATTTTCAAATCCCAACCTTCTGATATGCTTGTGCGATTATTGTGATTCCATGTACATATGCATTAAAAGCAACTTACGCGGCGGTTGTTCCAATAGACGAGATGAGCGACGCGTCGCAACGAGTAAACACTCCTCCGACGGTTCCTTTTTGGGACGCCCACGACGCTTGCTGTTCTGATTTGTCTCATTAGTGATGGGTTTGACAGACTTATGTGACTTAGAGTGTTGTGGTCGCGGATCTATCTGTATAATCTTCCGTGGCTTGTTTATTGGTTGCTTCTTGGCTGGTGATTGTGTTGGCTTTTTTGCGGATAAGTTAAGTGCCTTAAGCAGTTCAGGATCGCGGTCACGCTCACGTTCACCATTAATTGTGCTGCTCGACTGTGCTTTTGGTTGATGCTCCAGTTTGATGGTAACCGTTTCAGCTGGTGCCGTTGGCTTGAACGGTTGGCTACTTGGATTGGTTTTCTTTAGCATATTTGTAATCTTCTTATGCTTGTTTGCAACAGTTGACTGTGTTGGAATTTTTTGCTCTGAGCTTACAACCTTTTGCCTGACACGCTCGCGCTTGTCTGCCAGCTCACGCTGTTGCTGGGTTACCTTTTCAATTTGTAGCTTAGTATCCGAAACACGCTTGTCAGATAGCTCTCGCTTCTGCTGGACCACCTTTTCACTTTGATGCTTAGAATCCATCTCCCGCTTGTCAGCCAGCTCGCGCTTTTGCTGGGTTACCTTTTCGCTTGGTGGCTTAGGATCCTGCCCCCTCTTGTCAGCCAGATCGCGCTTTTGCTGGTTTGCCTTTTCACTTGGTGGCTTAGAGTCCAGCCCACGATTGCCAGACAGCTCCCGCTTTTGCTGGGTTACCTTTTCACTTGGATGCTTAGAATCCAGCTCCCGCTTGTCAGCCAACTTGCGCTTATTGGCTACCTTTTCACTTGGTAGCTTAGGATGCTGGATTACTGTGTCACTTGTTGGTTTAGGATCTAGTCCACGCTTGTCAGTCAGCTCTCTCTTCTGTTGGGCTACCTTTTCACTTGGATGCTTAGGATCCAGCTCATGCTTGTCAGTCAGCTCGCGCTTATCCTGAGTTACCTTTTCACTTGGAACTTTGGAATCTAGATCACGCTGTTGCTGGATGTCTTTTTTTGGTTGCTCAGGATCCAGCTCATGTTTGCCGGCCAGCTCCTGCTTCTGCTGAGTTACCTCTTCATCACTTGGTTGCTCAGGATCCAGCTCTCTTTTGCCAGCTAGCTCCTGCTGGGTTACATCTTCATCACTTGGTTGCTCAGGGTCCAGCTCACGTTTGGCGGCCAGCTCCTGATTCTGCTGGGTTGCCTCTTCATCACTTGGTTGCCTAGAATTGATTTCAATAGGGTCCAGCTCATTGCTGGGCTGAATACTATCTCGTGGTAGTTGAACTGAATTGGACGAGCTGGAGGATGATGAGCTAGATGAGGACGATGTTGACGAATTGCCCGAAGATGAACTGCTGTCTGATGAGGAGGAAGAGGAAGATGTACATGAGGAGGAGCTATATGCTGCATTAACCATATATGGCGTAGGACCAGTGTCGACATAACGAGGTTCAGACATAACCGCATCATTGTCCATGCCATCCGTTGCTTCTGTGCCAAAAGAACACATTCGTGGTAGTTGATTGGACTCAGCGTTGTGCTCATCAATACTGCAAACTTCTGCTATCAACTTTGTTTGTGGTTCTACTTCACTCTCCGTCTCTGTGCGTAATGGCGTGTTTTGCCGTGTATTGGCATTGGGTTCGTCGGCCTCGTCAGGCCTGTAATAGGAACCGGCCGAGGAGTATTCGGTCTTGGCGTCACTGCGCGGCGTACCCTGTGGCATACCAAAAGGCGTAAAACGCGCTCCGGGTGTTATGGCATTAAGCAAAGGAGTATCTATGATGCTCTTGGTATCGGAACCAAAAAGCGATGAAGCGGAGTGCATAAGTTTGGAGAATGGCGTCTCCTGCGGCATCATCATTATTCCAGGTGTAGGTGGCACAAGAGCAGCTGGCTCTGAGTATTCCTTGAAAGGTGTATCCAACAGTGCAGCTATATTTGCCGAACGTTTCTCATGTTCTGCATTAAGCTGTTTAATTGGACATTGTGCCGTTGACGAAGGAGCACAGATCAATGAAGACCCACTTGGACCAGAGTTTATAGCACTGACAACTGGCTTATCAGCTGGTGCTTTAAGGATAACCTCTTTCACTGCTGACTTGAGTAATTCTTGCTTTGCTGGAGTTTTGCCAGATTTCCTTGGCGTTGTTATTTTAATGTTAAACTCGACGCTACTACTGTTGGCGAGGCGTTGTTGTTTGTTCCTCCTTCGCGACCTTCTTGCTCTATAAGATTGTTCATTTTTTGCATTAAGATTGCGTCGTGGTTTGCGTACAGACGTTGTTAGCTGACGACACGCATTAATTTCACGCAAACGCGTTTCTAAATCGCTAATAGAAGTGTGCTTTGCTTGATTCCAGGCAGCCAACTCTGCAGCATGCTCGTTAGCTTTAGTCAATGCATCGTTTTGTGCTTCAACTGGTTTATTTTCTGCCACAGGGTCCATGTGATTCTCCTTACTGGCATCAGCATGGTCGTCCACCACGGTTGGGACTGCTGGCACTGTTTTACTCTGTTTCGGAGATGGCGCATCCTCTACTGCTTTTTGTGCAATAATACGCTTGCAAGCCTTGAAAGCTGTATCGCGCTTTTGTTTACGCTTGGGTGTTTGTTGCATGGCACTGGCTGCTAACAGTTTCTTTGCGGGTTTCTCATTCTTTGGTTGTTTCTTGGTAATAGCTTTAATAACCGTCTGATTGCTGCTCTCCTCCATAGCAAAAAACGCAGGCGCACTATTGCTGCTTTCATTTAAGTTGGTCGGGCTTGAAGCTGTGCCTGAACTGCTGTTTATAATTTCCACGTTGTTTACTATGGGCGCTTCTGGCTGGGATGTGGCTACTGTAGCAGGCGCTGGTGCTGCCTCAACGTTGACTTGTCCTGTATGTGCTACTGTTGGGTTTACAAGTTGATTGCGACGCGTGGATATGGGTGTGTTTGTTAAGGCCGCTCCAAAACTTGGCAGCACCTCTCCAATTCTAGGCGAAAAATTTAAAGTGCGCACATGAGGCCGCTTACGTGGCGTGGATAAGCTTCGAGATGCAGTTTGATTACAAATACCAGATGTCGAGGGTGTAACGCGCTCTACTTGCATGCGTACGGAGTCCAAAGAAGCTGGTACTACACTGCTTGTCTCCAATACATTAGGTGGCTTTTCCGTCATCACTTTTGGTATTTCAACTTTACGCAGTGGAATAGCAGTAGTTGTTACTGCTGGCTTTTGTGAACTAGGGAGTTTCTTTTCCGCTATAAACTGGCTAATTTTTACAGCAGGGAGCTGATCTTGTGCGTTAGCGTTTGCGGAAGGCATTTGTTTTTGGGCACTGCCGATTATAATTGAATTTGGAGGTAGTTGATTAGCTTGCAAGATAATTGGTTCCTGCAGCGGTATCTCAATATGAGAGACATCTGCATTGGCAAACACATCCGCTCGCACTTGCTGGGCCAGCCATTCGTTGTTAACTAAAAAGGGAAAGTTTGGCAGCAGTCCATCGTTGGTCAAATACATGGGAAATGTAAGCTGCCCTTGAGTAGCATCCAGACAAACTTGACCACCAAATGCTGATGGATCTGATACAAGATTTTCGCCATAATTTAAGAGATTCTCGTTAAAGCTTACATTAGCCGACTCACTCGGCGGATGTTTTTGAGAGCTCTCATTGGAGTTTACTAATATAAGCTTGGATATGGAAAAGTTGGGATCCACTAGAGTGGTGTTCATAGATGCGTCTCCATTGATACATGAAGCGACAGCAGTTCGTATTATTAACGGCGTCTCTGGCGGCGCTTGTTGAATGTGCAGAGTAAACTCTGGGCTATGTTGCGGCACTGGAGAACTAGCTGAAATGGTAAAAAATTAAACATTTTAAAGTATAATGAATTTCATAACTTTTGGTTGCACAATCAAAGCATGCACACAACCTTGATGATTTACATAAACTCAATAAAAACAGTCAGAGGAAAACAAATAAAATATAATACTTTTATATGGTCTTTTCTTTACTTACCTACTGGTTGAGTATCTTCATTGCTTTCCTTATTTTCATCATCATCCCCAACGACTTCCTGTATAATTTGTTCAAATGATGGTTCACTTACAGTTGCCTCCAAAACGTTTTTCACTAAATTGTCAAGTACATGTTCGGGGTTTATGTCAGGAGGTGCAGTAACTGAACGTAAAGCTACATTTATGTTCTTCAAAAGTTTTGAAGTAAAGTCTGGATTGGATAATATAGCTTGACTTAACCCCTGTTTATATAAAAATGTAGCCTTTATTTTCTGTAGGACTTTATGTTGCGTATTTCAGTTCACTTACCGGCATAGATTGTGGTGTTGGAAATTGACGGGGCGCAGCATTATCTTGTCTGCTTGGTGTGTTTTGCTCGCAATAATCCTCACTCGTAGATTTGCTGTTCGTTTGGTTACCATTCTCAATTGTTTGATTAGGTCTGTAAAGTTCCACATTACATGAAATATGCGGCGCAAGCCGTAGTCGCTTGCAGCTTTGAGTCTGTTCCTCCACTGCTTGACCATCGTTCTCCCTAAAAAAAAAAATACATATATTTTAAAGACTGTGTTTTAAGACGAACGGGCCAGTACTTACGGGAAACGCCTCTTTGTAGCCGATGTGTTGTTTTCGCAGGACAGTTTTACTAGCTCCCTTATTTGTTCCCATAATTGAAGATTACTAAATTCAATTCGTTTTTCAGGTGGCAAATTATTTACTGCCTGAGCCACTATTTAAAGTAAAGATACGTAATTATCATCCTTGCCTTAGCTGTAAGCACTTGCTGAACTTACCTACTCGTGTTACCTGCACATGCTCTTTAATTATGTGTTCCAGTTCTCCCTTAGCAAAGCGATGCGTCTCTACGCCTTGCTGAAGAGCCAAGAACTCGGTTTCCAAATGTGGGGAGCTTTGTAATAGTGCCGTTGCAGCACCACTCAAATTGTGATTGATTAAGTAGCCTAACAGGAAGGGATTATATTAATAAATATGTTATATTTTATATGCGAACTGTACTTACCATGTACCAATCGTGCAACATCAGACTGTAACACGATTATGTCCATAGAGTCCATGGTACTGAAAATGAACACTTGTTTGGTAACTAAAATCAACTAACTATGTTTTAAATAAGCGGATTAAAGCAGCAACTAATTGGAATGCTACTGCTTATATTTTCAATCTTTGTTTATATTTGTACGGCATTTATAAGCAAATTTCTTCTTCTTTTACCCAACGCACACTGGGGTATATGTTTGCCGCCAAAAACGTTTACATGTAAAGAACTGATAACTTTTTAGCCGCAGTGCTGCCAGAAAATGCAATGTTCGTCTATCGGAATTTAAAATATTTTATTTTTTGTCGGACAATCACTAGCAGATACGCCCTAAATATGGGGAAGTATAGTTGCAGAACTTAATATTTACAATTAAATTATTAAATGTTGCTGTATTTATGGTTTTTTATTGACAAATTTTGTGCTATTTTAAATAAACACCCGACACGCCATTAGTGTTGCCGTACAGTATTTCTTGCGAAACTATGGCAGCCTTGAAGTCTGTGCTGCCATATAATATAGTGCATATGTTTGTCGGAATCTGATTCTACTATTGGCTGCGAAGCCGTGGTTACAAACCAATAATTAAACAAAACAAACAGCAAATATGCCTAGCGCAAAGAATGAAACCCAAGTGGCCCAGGAAACCGAGGCGGAACAGGCTCAACCGACTGAACGTAGCAATGCAGTTGGAGTAGTCGGCACAATGGAAGGTAACATTGGAGGACGTAAACGCAAGCGACATTTGTACAATTCCATACGCGAGCAAATGGAATTTTATTTTGGTGATGCTAATTTATCAAAAGATCGGTTTTTGCGGCGTTTTGTAGATCAGGATCCTTGTAAGTGCTAAACGTTTTGGCTGCAAAGTACTTGTAAAAATCCTCATATTTGCAGATGTGCCATTGGAAATTTTTCTAAGCTTTAATAAAATTAAAGTACTAGCCAATGATGAGGATCAAATTGCAAAATCTTTAACCAATTCAACACTGCTGCAGCTGGATGAAACCAAAAAAAAAGTGCGACGTACCACACCTTTGCCACAACAGAGGAATGTTGCAGAGAAAACATTGTACGTAGAAGCGTTGCCCTTAAATGCGACTCACGATTGGTTGAAAAGTGTGTTTAGTCGTTATGGTCCGGTTGCATACGTATCGCTGCCCACATACCCGGGAAGTCGCAAAATCAAGCAATTCGCATTTATTGAGTTTGAACGTGATGGGTGCGTGGAGAAAGCCATGAACGCCTTTGCCGAAGTTCAGGGTGTTCTTTCCTTGGAGCATACTAATCCGGCTGACCTAGCAAGCATACGTACTTTCCAGCAACAACAGGAGCAGTCAACTTCTGAGCTTATAACGAGCAAATGCGAACGTAGCGATGAAATGCCTCAAGTGGCAATTGGTGTTAAACGCAAGTCGAAGCCAAAACATAACTCTGAAAGTGATGAGGTTATCGCCAAGCGTATTAAAGTTGATGCAACTGAAGAGCTTAAATCGGATGGTGGCACTAGTAATTTTGAATCCGATCAGAGCAACACAGATAATGATAACAACGCTTCAGGACAAGAGCTCGCTGCAGGCAAAGAAAAAAAACGTAGGCACAAGAAAAAGAAGCGCACTTCTGAATCGAGCAAGCCCAACATTGACCGCAGCGCCTTGGATCTTATGGTATTGCCGAAAACCAGCTGGAGTGCCTTGCGCAATAAATATCTTAATCTACAACGTCGTAAGGTTCGAGAAATGAAAAGCAAAGAGCAGCACAAAGAGCAGCACAGTAACATGCAGGTACAGCATTCAAATCAGAAGCGCATACCTATACTTTCGATCATCCCACAACAGCTGCCCGAAATCAAGACCGAAAGCAGTGGACGTGAGGAACGAGAGCTGCTCGACGAAGATGATGATGTCGATGCGCCAACTCCGCCAAAACGCAGCAAACGCAATAAAAACACAGACAACGCAGGTGTGCATAAAATGAAAATGAATTTCTATGGCGCTGGTGGTGGGGAATTAGATGACAAGTCAGCAGCTTCAACTAAAGCTGAGAATCCAGCTAAAGAACGCCCACCACTTTTTAAATGCGAGCCTGGTTTAATTGTTGAGTGTAAGCTGCACGAGCCGTGCGCCAACATTAAGGAGTTCAAGGCCGATATGCGCCAGTATGCTGATGTCAAGTATGTTGATATTAAGGAGGGTGCCGAATTGGCTCACTTGCGTCTAGCAACGTCCGATGCAGCTGAAGAAATGGTGCGAAAACTCAGCTGTGCTGAGATGCAATGTAAAGTGCTGCATGGCCAGGCGGAGGTCCAGTATTGGGCCAAAATACAGAATGATCGCGAGCTTAAATTAACTAAGCAAGTGCGCGTGCAGCAAAAGCGTGGACGTGAAAAGGTGGTTAAAGTTCTTGCCAAGCATACAAAGTTCGATGACGACCTTGATGACAATGTGCCAGAGCCACCGCCACCTTTAGCTACGGTTGGTACAAGCGACAGCTGAAGTTACGCCATTGCTGAAGAGTTAAATTTGTACAAGGTATCATATTAAATAAACGTAATATAACTTTTGCCACGTTTTTGTTACGTCTGCGGTTACATAAATATAAAAAGTATTATTTAAACAAATTATTGATATTATTGTTTATTTAATAACATACATAAACTTAAATTACGCTTTTGGCTTGCAGTCTTAATAATATGTACATATACATTTTTTGAGTAAATTTTAGTTTAAATGTAAAGGGAACCATCGGCTGGGCCCAAATAGTGCATGGATATAAGCAGCACATCGATGATAGTCCACACGCCTAGGCCTCCAAAGCTAAATAGCTTGCCAATGCCTTCTTGCCAGTGACCCAGGTAGAAGCGATCAGCACCAAAGCCACCTAGTGTTAAACTTATAAGCAACGCAGTGCTCCAACGATAACCCTGCGTCCAATTGCATTTTAAATTGCGTGTAAACGAACGATTGCCAAGGCAGAGCACGTTTTGGTGCACAGTACAATTTGTGCGGTAATATTTGTCTGCAGCAGAATTGCACTGAGCGCGTTGCAAACAGTCTTGCATCCATATCTCAGTTTGGTAACAAAATCGGCAGTTCATTTCGCGTTGAAATGAGCGCTCACCCTGGCATTGCACGTCCTTGTTGACTACCTCACAAGTTACATTGACATCGCGTCCGTATAGACAGGAGTAGTTGTAGGAGCAGCGAATGCACGGAAAATTAAGACTAGCACAGGGAGTGTCCTTGTCTAGCGGACAGAGAACATTGGTGCCATTCTCAATATTGGTTGCACTTTTAGTAGCAATATTGCCTAGAGCCGGTATATAGTTATCATTGTCATTGTTATTGTTGCTGGCATTGCTATTATCTTTGCGCGAGTGAAGATGCAATTGTTGGTCGTTTTTGGCATCTGTGAGATCCATTTGATTGCCGCCGGATGCAGTTTCGCTGTTTTTAATGCCTGTCAGCACAAATATAAATATAAGCACTAAGGCAGATCGCATATTCACAACAATGCACTTGCGTTGTCCTATCATTGTTGCAAATAATTGGCACAATGTAGTCTTTTGGCAAAATTTCCACTCGGTTTGTTATTGTTGCTTAGTTAGCTGGAAAAACACAGGTGGCAACCTGATGGCCTATCGCTTTCTATGTACAAGAAAATTATTATCGTTTATCGATTTAATGTTTACAAAACATGCTGACTCGTTCTACCAAATTTTTTAAACCAACCAAACATATAAATCAATTTATACCACGGAACGTTCATGGTGCACACATAAAATAAAATGCATAAGTCCACAGACGGCTCACTCAACTTGCAAATACGGATACATAATAGACATACAAAATTTCCATCTTTTGGAAAGCCTGAAGCCATAGGGCTTTTTGGTATCAATTCTGAAAGGGAATATGAAGACAAACCGAAGTTCACTGGCTATTTGTCTGTGCCGCGTAATCTTCCCATTGACTTAAATCATGGTATAGACCAAACAAAACGCCGCCACTCGGAAAAGACTATTTACTCGGATATACAAAACATCTGTAGGTACATAAGCCGTCACAAGGAAAAGCTATGCTCTTTAAGACCTGATGGTGGCTTAGAACTAAACGCTGATGTTGTTACTTGTCGAGGCATCTTACGCCTAATAATGTGCACTCCGTACGAAAGACTTAATGACTATCGCCTAAGAGTTACAAAATTCAACGGCGTACTTTACATAGACCGTGTACACAATGAAAGAGAGATTGCTGAGAAACTTGCTCAAACTCAAAAACAATTAGACATGTGTTCTTGGGGTTACAAGTTTGAACAGTACTGTTTGTCCTGTAAGTGCGCTTTTATTTAGCTGGTATGGTTTCAAACTAACTACTATTGTTAATGTAGCTGCTCCAAATGTTGCTCCTGATACAAGTGTGCCGGTAGACGAAAACGAGGAGTTCGACTGCATTTTTCGCACAAAATTGAACCAGACGAGACTTTTATATGGAGCCGAAATGGATGGCATTATAAGCAATGAAGTCGTGTAAGTATTCGAGCTTAATATTTTGTTAATTATATTTGCAAGCTAATATTTTGCAATTCTAGTAATTACGACGATCCAGAAGTATTGCGTGCATTAGAATTTATAGAGCTTAAAACTGCTGCAATTCATTTGACATGGAAGCAGCAAAGAAATTTTGATTTATATAAATCGCTGAATTGGTGGTGCCAGTCCTTTTTAGTTGGTATTAATACTATATTAACAGGATTGCGAGAACATGATGGCGTCGTACACGAAATTAAGAAATACAATGTTTCCGAACTGCATCACAACAAGCCATGGAACCCAGCAGTTGCATTAAAGTTCTTGGATATGTTTCTGTATGAATTAAATATGCTGATGGATTATGTGAATGATCCGTTTGCTGTGGTACAACTGGATTTTAAGCCCAAAGAAGATTACATAAAATACACAATTTTAGATAAAGACGATGCGCAACCGCAAATGATACCAGATTGGTATCGTCAAGCTATGAAAAGCTAACAAATGTTCATATCAAAAATACACAATAAGTTATCATAAGTAATATATAATACATATTTGGAATTTACATAAAGCTTTTAATGCTTATCTAAGTTTGAGAACCAATCAAAGATGATTTTATTAAACGTCATTTAAGATCACTGGACTCTAGCAGCGGTATATAACTCATCTCGCTTGTGTACAATGGAAATTCTGGGCTAGTTGGCAACGACGTAGATGGCACATTTGAAGTCGTACCTCTTCGCCGATCCGCGTTGCTGCCAATACCATGGGCTCCAATGCTGCCGGAACAACCAACAGCACTATTCTCCCGTTTTTCTATAACACAGTCAAAGAAACGAGAAAGTTTAACAGCATCGGTAGTGCCAGCAGCGAGGCAACGCGTGTTACGACAATTTAACCAAATCTCTTCGGCGCCGCATTTCTCAGCTAAGCATTTTGATAATTAGAATATGGTTTTTCAATTGCAAATTATTATACGCACCAATGCCGCCAGCTTTCTTTACAGCTGCCTTGGGTTGTCGTTTTTCGTCTATCAGATCTAACTTTGTGCCCATAACCAAAATAGGAATTTGCGTAGCGCCCAGAAAATCCTCAACATCAAAGTTTACATGTGCATCTGAGCCGTAACTCGAAATCGCTTTATATTTATAAGTGTCTTTGCCTTCTTTGTGAAGAATCTCACATAGCCAATCGAGCAGTTGTTCCTGCGACTTTCCATTGGTTAAATCGTGTACAAGTATAATGCCGTGTATGCCTGTGTAGAATATGCTGCGTGTATTTTTGTGACTAAGCGAGCCACCCACATCGAAGAGCTCTATAAAATAGGGAGTCTGGCGAGCAGTACCCTCCTTAAATTCGTGTATTTTAACTTGTATATTGCAGCCAACTGTCCAACCTGGCCGTATAAGCGATTCATTATGTGCTATTAAATGCGACAGGCAGGTTTTTCCAACACCTTCAAATTTTGTGTATAAATGCACATTAATAGAAAAATAAACCTTGAGCCTGCTCACAACTACCTGAATCCCCAACTATTACAATGCGCACACGATTATTCATGGTTTAGAGCTAAAATTAATAATTGCTTTATGTTTACTAACTATTTGTTAAACAAAGTGGTAAAAGCTGTTAATCGCATTTTTGCTAGCTCACGAATGAGCTATCGATATTACTGTTGCGAGACAAAATCATCGATATGCGCGTATGTCATTATAGTCCAGCTCTAGTAATAATAAAAAAAATGCCGCCAAAAACAAAGCTAACGAATTTTCCAGGTAAACAGCTAAAAGCGTTTTAGTTGGATTTCCACTTCTAATTACGTTGAATGAAAGTTTTTAAGCTATTAATATAAAAACAAAAACATGATGATATTTAAGCGCCATAAAGTTTGTATTTTATGCACTACACATAAACAATACTTTGTGAGCACAACATGGCAACTAATTTATTGGAGTAACATAAGAAAAGTGCATACAATTTTGTTGATCGCACACAACAACGCTCCAAGCACGTGCCTTATACACAGTACACAAGCCAGCAGAGTCTGTCGAATGACACCTGTCAGTCGTCAGCGGCTTAAATGGCTTACTTCCAGAGCCCAAACAAGCTGCTCCACATTCCCCACATCAGTCACAAACGACTCCGACAAGCATTTCTCATTTGCTTTAAGTATTTTATTTATAATAATCATGGACCATCATAGCCATCGTTGTCAACGCTTGATGCGCAGCCAGCAGGTGCAAACATCGCGATTAGATTGCATAGCATTTTAATTGTTTGTCCATTTTAATGCAATATAAGCCCACGAGCATAAAAAGCATTTATAGTTAATCTAGACGGCTTTGTAATTACTTTACTATTTCTGTCAACTAGTTCTATACGTATACATCAAAGTTGAACGGAGTCAATCATTCTCGCACACACGCGCGCAGACAATAAGCCAGATATTTTCTTCAATAAGAGTGCAATTAATACGCGTACAACAAAAGAAGTTCCTAACGTGGAGCGCTAGCGCATTGGCACGCAGGCAGACTGACTGCGAAATTCCAAGGGATCCTATAAGCACGTAAGTATGTATGACACGCGTTGGAGTTTTATTTATAAATGGAGTAGGGTCTTAAACCAACAATTGCCAGAACATTAATTGCGTATTTATAGCCGCGATGAATGTTTTTACAGTTGGCTTCCATTCTATTCCGGCGGCGCGATTTTACATTTGTTTTTTCCCATACGTATGTCCATGCTTATTTCTATATTTACCTAAAGTGTAGAAAGTTGAAATCAGTGTACTATATAAAGAGTAGACATTTGTCCAGTCGTACTTATTGGTAGTTACTGCTCATTAATGGGTATCTGCGGAATTTGGGGTTCGTTCTTTCATATGCATCCTATAGCATCCTATTGCTTATAGAAAGTAAGAGTCTGGGTATGCTTAGAAATCATTGTCAAATCTAAATCAGTCAAAGAGCGATCTAAACTAGCTTTGTTTAAATTGTCAGTCTTGTGTTTTCATACATTAGCAGTGTTTATGCAATATATTTTAGTATCGTTCCAGCTGCTTTAAGAGCTAGACGTAAGTAAAATATAAAAATAAATAAATAATTTCAAAAATTGTTAAAATATTTAAAATATTTTTCTTTTTTTTTTATTAGTTTTAGCTGTATCATGATGCAGTTTCTTCGGCAAACGCTTTTTAAGCGACTGTCACGTTGCTATGTGGCAGTTGGAACTCCTAAGGCGGTATTGACCACTGCGGGAGGACCAGTAGCATCAGAGCAATTGCCTTTGGTGGCTGCATATATGAAGAAGCAACCAATGGAAATTATGTGCTGGTTGAAAGCTGCTCGGAATAATGAGGACAAATGCAAGCCTTTAGATGCTAAGAAAGAAAAGCAGAGCGATGCATGTGACGGTGGAGATAACAAGAAACCGCCGGGGCCGAAAGCAAAACAGGAAAAGCGCATCAAGACATTCGAGATTTATCGTTGGAAACCAGGCGATCAGCCCGCCATGCAAGAATATAAAATAGATCTTAACGATTGTGGCGCAATGGTGCTGGATGCACTTATCAAAATCAAGAATGAGATGGATCCGACTTTGTCCTTTAGACGCTCCTGCCGCGAGGGCATATGCGGTTCCTGTGCTATGAACATCGATGGCATCAATACGCTGGCTTGCCTTACAGCCATCAACACTGGCCTAAGCTGCTCCTGTAAGGTGTATCCGCTGCCACATCTTTATGTAGTACGCGATCTTATACCCGATTTGACACAATTCTACGAACAGTATGCATCCATACAACCTTGGCTGCAGCGTAAAAACTTGAAGAATGAGTTGGGCAAGGATCAGTATTTGCAGAGTGTGGGGGATCGTAATTCGCTGAACGGCCTTATAGATTGCATTATGTGCGCTTGCTGTCAAACAGCCTGTCCTTCATACTGGTGGAATAGCGAGAAATATCTGGGACCAGCTGTGCTCATGCAGGCCTATCGTTGGGTCATGGACTCGCGTGATGAGGCTACGTCAGAACGCTTAACTTTTCTACAAGATTCCTGGAAGCTGTATCGTTGTCATACAATACTCAATTGTACCAACACATGTCCGAAAAATTTGAATCCAGGACGTGCCATCATGCAGCTAAAGCAAATGTTGGCTGGTCTCAAAAAGAAACCAAAACCAGAGCTCCAGGCAGATGGGCTGTTTAAGGAGCAATGCTAAACCCAAATATTTCAAGTTTCATTAGTTTACGTTTCGTTTTGATTTGATTTTCGTATTCATTTCCTTTTTTTGTAAACATAATTGAAACGTATTTTATTGAGATTTTGCGTCTGCCTTTCCGAACATCAAAATTATTTGTTGAACTGAATGTCTTGAGGCACTTTGGAGATCAAAATTTTTTTTGTAAATCTATTATGAATAATAGATAAATAAGCTGAAAATATGTGTGCATCCTTTAAGATGGGGAATGACTTGAAACCTAGCCCAAAGGCTTGGGGGGGAAAAAAGTGCGTGTTGGTGGTGAAATTCCACCGTCAATGATGTATGGTGGCTATATGAAGTGGACCAATTTGATAAAACAAAATGAAATTGTGTTTTTGACATATATTCAAAATCCTTTATGTATTTCACAGTTGTGTGAAATTTGATCAAACTAGGTGCACATTTTCGTATAGGTACCATATAAAACTGAAACTGTGGTCTCTATAATGGACCCGTTTATTGCATAACCTTCCAATTGTTGGATCATGGTTCGCAATAGTGAATCATGAGTTTCTTTATAGTTATATTAATTTCCTAAAAACAATTGCAAATTACAGAACGCTTACTTACTTTTCATTTCAGTATGGGCTTAGGAATTCCGACTTTGATTTGGAACAATCTGGCGTACCTAAAGTATCCAAAACAAAGGTAAGCCTCTCAATTCGCTATTATTGAATAAATTTGGAATCTGAAATCGTATAAGTTGTATTAAGAAAAAGTGTTTCTTATTTTAAAACCTTAGTGCATGCAAAGAACTATCTGCTCTTATGGTCTTTGAGAGCATTTTACTATTTACTCTGTTGGTGTTACAAACATATTTTTTTTGTAAAGTTTACTTTTTGATGTAGAGGGTACATTAAGATGGTGCTTACGTATGTATCGCTGCAGATCCTTTATAGTTGGTACCAATAGGGTTAGGAGAGCAGAAGAAATTGGTCTAGACATGTGCGTCCGACTGTTTGAACGCTTAGATCTTAAAGATTACAGCAGCTAGAATAACCAAAATTGACCTTTTGATTCATTGTATGTCAAGATGATGTTTTTTTTTGGGCTAAACTAATTAAACAATTGTTTAATTTTTGTCACGTTTATTTTTTTGTAAACTTTACAAACCTTGAATTTCTACTCTCTACAGCAATCGCCAATACCTTTTGTTGTTTAGGTGCTTTTACTAACCAATTGTTCTTTTTGTAAGCTATATTTGCGGTCAATGGTCATAGGTCAAGGATCCTTATCTCCAATGATTACATTGTGCACACCGTATGAGCTGTGGCTATCACATAGTGTGGGTGTAACTTCGAAACGTTTCTGTATACGAACACAATCGGTACCACATTGGTCATTTGTGCATTAGGTTAGGTTAGGTTAGGGCGGCAGTTGGGACTGACGTCCCAACTCACTTAGGCCAAGGATAGGTCCTTTGCGATACCGCTAGAGTGGGCTAATTCACCACATTTCCCCACTTCAGAGGTCCCCTATGAAAGGTGAGGAAGCCATCCGGTTGTCTGAATGAACCTTAAAAGGCATTTTGGACTCTGTTCAGAGAGCTGAGATACATCGTCTAGAAAGTGTGACTGTAGGAACCTAAATCTTTTACAGCCCAGTCCAGGGCAGTGACAGAAGAAGTGTTCCACCGTCTCCAGCTCCTCTTCATCGCCACAGCTTCTACCGAAGTCATGGTAGGGAGCATTCAACCGGGATGCGTGGTTTCCTACCAACCAGTGTCCCGTAATGGCACGGATAACAGATGAGCACTCGGCTCTATTCATAGCAAAGTTTTAAGGTTCTTTTACTCCAGTATGTCGACCAGGTTTGCCGCGAGATTCTACACGTGTTCGATGTCCGATTCCACGTTTTATTTGCACATAGAGCGAAAAAGTTTCGTATTCTCAGTTTACAACTGGCCATGGGTATACCCAGGCCCTCCTTGTCTTGAAGGAGGATGCTGGTAGATCCTTTTCCTGCCAGTTCATCCGCAATGGAGTTTCCCTCAAAGTTCCTATGTCCTGGGACCCATATCAGGTGAATTGAAAGCTGCTCAGCCATCTCCCCTAGAGACAAGCGGCAATCATTCACTGACTTCATACACAAAGTCATCGAAACAATGGACTTAAGATGTATATTTGTGCATTACTTAGAGTTTTAATTCGCATAAATAGCGACAATTCCTTAAGCCTCATTGGAGATGTTCTTTCGATGAAAATCACGATCGATTTCCATGGTTTCAGCGAATTCAAGAAGTAAACGATGATCATCATTGTTACTCGTTACTTATAGTAAAGAACTAGTTGTTTAATATAGTTTTTCTTATAGTTAGATACATATTACGACTTAGTTCGAAATTAACATAGTTGTGAGTCGGTTAAAAATTCAAAAGTTTCAGATTAAGAGAGTTATTTATTTGCAGAAAGTAAGATTTTATGGAAACTAATTTAACTAGAGGGGAAAAATACGAATTCGTTTTTTATACTCTATACCGTATGGTACAAAGGGTATATTAAGTTTATACAAGTCGAAAATGTATGTAACATATAGAAAGAGTCGTCGGAGACAACCCAAAGTTACCTAAAATAAGAATAGGTGAATAGAGAAGTCGATATACCCATGTCCATCTGTCAGTTTGAACGCCTCAGAGATGCTCAGAGCTAGAGTAACCGAACTTTCACATTAGATCCAATATTATTCTATAGCAAACAAGTTTATTTTATTTTTTTGATATCGGGGTAGGTACATAGGTAGGTAGGTAAAGTGGCTGTCATTTGACGCACCTAGGCCTGTTGTAGGGTCATTGTGATACCACCGGGGCTATCCCTCTTCTCACTCTACGCTGTCCTCATTGAACCAACCTGTAGTCTTGATGTAACTAACAATCTTTGTTAGCTTTATTTTTGCAACTTCTGTCATGTCGTCCAGAAAGCTTTGCCCAAGAGTATTTAGCCTTCTTCTACACAGAGCCATGCACCCGCATAGAAGGTGTTCTACAGTCTCTTCTTCTTCAGCGTCTCTACAACTTCTGCCGTAATCGTTATAAGGCGCCCCCAATCTACTGGCGTGTCTACCCATTAGGCAGTGCCCTGTTAGAACCCCAACTAGGTTTCTTATATCATTTCTGTTAAGTTTCAACAGTCGGTTTGTGCGGCCCATGTTCCATTCTGGCCACGTCAATCTACTTGTTGCACAGGTTGAGGATTGAGTCCATAGGACATTGACGGATTTGATGGTATATCTATCTATTAGCAGTTTGCAAGTTGCTAATGGTATAGGTGTGCTTGCTTTATCTGGCAAGATTGGCATTGTTGTACCCAATCTAGCTAATTCATCTGCTTTGCAATTACCTTCTATGTCTCTATGACCCGGAACCCAGAGCAGATTTATTATAAAATATTGTGCTAGTTTTATTAATACGTCGATACATTCCTTCACTGTCTTCGAGGTGATTTTAGGAGATTTTAACGATTTAAGGGCCGTTTGGCTATCTGAGTAAATATTGATTTCTCTCGCGGTGAGAACACTTTTCTCTAAAAATATTAGGCTTTCTTTAATAGCCATGATTTCTGCTTGAAAGACGCTACAGTGATCTGGCAGCCGAAAGGAACTACTGGCTCCCATCTCGTCAGAGTGGAAGCCTCCTCCTACCTGCTCGTTAAGCTTGGATCCATCTGTATATATGTTAATTCCTTTAATACTGTCTATTACCCCATTATCCCAATCTGCTCTCGATGGGAAAGTTGTGGTAAAGGATGTGTTTAGATGTAGCTCTGTCGAGTTACAAAGGTCTGTGGTTTCTGGTATAAAGGGGAATTCACCCAATATCTTTGAATGCCCCTTTCTGTTAATGGCTTAGAGAGAGGATTCCCTTAATCTAAGTGCCGATTTTGCAGCTAGCTGTTTGCTGTATGCATCAATCGGTAATAGATGCAGTATGACATTCAACGCTGCTGTAGGCGTAGTTTTTATTGCCCCGCTTATACAGAGACTGGCTGCTCTTTGTATGCTTTCCATGCATTTATCCATGTTCTTTTTCTCACGTGTTGGCCACCAGCCCAAGACACCATATGTCATGATTGGTCTTACCACTGCTATGTATAGCCAGTGTACTATTTTAGGAGTTAAGCCCCATTTTGCCGTTGCTGCTTTCTTTACTCTATCCTCTACTGTTAGTTTCCATTAAAGCTTCCTGTCTAATATTAGACCCAGGTAGCGTGCTTTTTCTCCCAACGTCAGTGTGCTGCCACCTACGGTTGGAGGATTTACCACAGGGACTCTGTGTTTCCTAGTGAACAAAATTATTTCTGTTTGGCCGGCATTTATACCTAGACCACATGATTCCGCCCATCGGCTTATATCGTTCGGAACGTTTTACATTATATTGCAGAGGGTATCCGGAAATTTCCCTCTTATTAATATTGCAACATCATCTGCGTAGGCCACAACATGTGTTCTCATCTCTTCTAGATCCTTCAACAATCGGTTCATTGTCAGGATCCAGAGAAGAGGAGAAACTACACCGCCTTGAGGGGTTCCCCTCTTGACAGATCTGCGTATTGTCGAGGGACCAAGCGTCGAAATTACGAACCTGCCTAGCAGCATCTGTTCAATAAATTTCACCAGCCCCTCGGCAACACCCAATTCAGTCATCGCGTTTGTTATGGCCCCCGGTAGGAAGTTGTTGAAAGCGCCTTCTATGTCTAGGAAGGCTACCAGAGAATATTCTTTATCTTCAATTGATTTCTCAATTTCATTTACTAATGAATTTAGTGCTGTTTCTGTAGATTTACCTTTAGAGTAAGCATATTGCGACTTTGCAAGTTGTTTTGGTGTTAATCTATTTCTGATGTAAGTATCTATTAATCGCTCTAACGTTTTTAATAGAAATAAGGAGAGACTGATGGGTCTGAAGTCTTTAGGGCTCGTGTGTGAGCTCTTACCGGCCGTCGGTATAAAGACTACTCTAACTTCCCTCCAACTAAGGGGGATATATTTCATTCGTTAAGTACCCCTGAACATGGTGATTAACCATTTCATAATGTAACTCAATGTTTGTTGCAATTGTGCAGGGAATATCCCATCTGGTCCCGGCGTTTTGTAAGGTTGAAAGTTTTCTACAGCCCAAGTAATATTGGCTTCTGTGATAGTGCTTAGGATCTCGGAGCTAAATTCCGTGTTCGAATTAGGAACATTAGTGGTTATAACCTCTTCCGTGTTACCCGGGAAGTGTGTATTTAGTAGTAGGTCTAAAATCTCAAATCCCAAAGTCGTCCGCGCCCAATATTGAGTACTATGAATTAATCGCTACACATAAGATATAATTTAGTCTGTGGTAGGGTACTAATTCGTTGTCTTCGAAATAAGTATTTATGGACTGTATCAAAATTTGGTTAATAATAGAGCATCCTTTAAACTGTATAAAGCATCTCAATAAATCTTATTAATGCCCGACTATCTTATCGTATAATGGTCTTTGCTAAATCCTACCTTTTTAATCATTCAGCACAAATGACAGAAAATTTGTAAGTGTTTTATAATCTCGAACCAAAGAAAGTTTAGAACTGGAGTGTTGGAAAATTTTCTTAGCTTAGAACTCCAAAGAAATGGAAAAATTTTGTGCTGCTTTATTAAAGTCACAGCGGATCAAAGTGCCAAAAATACACAACAATAAAATAGGCGGATTTTAAGTTTGTTTTAACTAATTTGATTGGAAAGCAGAAAATTTCTTGAAATTTAAATTTTAGTCAAAAAAAAAAAATCTATTACACTAGCTTCAAAATTTTAAAACAATTTGGTTTCCTCAATATGTAGTAAAATTACACGCTAAAACCGAACATGAATTTCACAAAATTTTTTTAATGGAACGGATTTGGGATATTTCGAAAAAATTGTTTTTCAAAATTAAATAAAAATTGTGTTCCCTTAAAAGCAAATATCTCTGGTTGCACTAACCTGTAGATAACAATAGCTTACAAACTTAAGGATCATCAAGTGAACCTTCGTATAAAAGTGTTTATTAGGGTAATTTTTTATCGAGAATCACGAAAATGGCAATCTTTTTTAAGTGTTTTATTACCGTTTTCGAGATTTTTAGTTTTTGGGCACTTGTTTCAGTTTTTCATAAATATCTCGTGAGAAAAATTTTGTATTGACTTGATATACTAGATTAAATGGTATGATAAGTTCTTTACAGCGATATAATATGTACAGATTAAATGTAAATTATAAAAGTTACAAGCAACCAAAGTCTACAAAAGTGTAACTTTCTACCATTTTTCGGATAGCTTTTTATTAACGAAATTTTTTTTTCTAAATTAGGCTAAACTTTAAGCTGAAAGAGAATTCTTTTACGAACATTTTGAGTCTAAGATCTTTAAAATATGGTAGATACTTTGGAACCATTTACGGAAGTTGCAACTCAATCACACCTTTGTTGGGAAAATCATTTTCTAACAAGGATTTTCATTTATAGTCAGTTACATCTTTAGGAATTTCTCAGCAGCTACAGGGTGCGCCATTTGAATGTGGTCGATGGAAATATTGAAGCAGACACCGGCCCAAACAGTCACTTTCTGATCATGCAGTGGAGTTTGATGGATAGTATGAGGATTTTCTTTCCCCCAAATGCGACAGTTTTGTTTATTTACAGTGCCAGATAGCGTGAAATGGGCCTCATCAGTCATTAAAATTCGCTCCCAAAAATCGGGCATTTACATTTAATGAACATTGTCACTATTTTCGCGCGTTCTTTGGGCGTGAATCAATTCATGGTTAAAATTGTAATGCAATAACCTTTCCAAAACGTGTTCGACGACGTCAATCGGTTGAAATCTGTCAAAGTTATTCAATATTTCCATCGACCACATTCAAATGGCGCACCCTGTACAATCGAGATATTCCGTTTATGGTTAAGGTTAATTTTTCGTGGAAACTAGTGTAATTAAATTAGCATAATAATCAAATATATTTTTTTTAAATTTACGGCTTGGACGCTATTTATGCATTCATATTAAATTTTTCATAATATTTAGTAAAGCTACTAATTTTTTATGGCATGGTCAAGTTCGAACGATTTTGAAAAAAATGAGTGCTTGTTTATTAAAATCGTATAAACGATTTTAGAATAGAAATTTTTGTAAAAATTAAATATAAATATTATAGCCATTCAAAATAGTGTGCATTTTGTTAATAAATCAAGTTTGAAGCTAATCAGGTTTATATTTTTTATATATTGATGCACTAAATGTGTTACAAAATATAACTCGAAGAATTGTTAAAAAATATATAAGCATATTATTTTCCCAGAAGTGTAGGTATTTAAAAAAAATTTTCGTATATAAAGTTTTAAGTTGATCTGAAAAAAAGGCCTAAGAGTAAAATAAAACTTACAGCTCAGTTGGGCGTAGGGTATCTTAAATGCAAATAAACACCAACCTATTAAAGCTTTTGGCCAAGAGCGTCATAGTCCTGTCTCTTTGGAGCGCTCTTTTGCTCTCTTACGTTTTGCTTGCTAATATTTAGCAGAGGGCAGATAGATAAGTTTGTGACTGTTTGCAAAAATTTCAAAGTTATTCGTCATAATGCCACCTAAAAAGTTTTACTTCAAAAATAAGAAGCAAATAAAACTTAAATATCTTATGAAAAACTAAAAATAGTGACTCAGACAGAGTTGGTCAAGGATGCACGAATTATCGAAAATTAGTGTTAAAAAATTGTAAAGTTTATAGGGGATAATTAAGAGTTACTATAAAATCTATGACAAAGGTAAATTTATTATGATTTTTGGTGGAGTCAATAAGACCGACTAAAAGTTTATGCAATAAATGTAATTTTATGGGGCAAAGGCTGTCAGTAGTCTTAAATTGGGATCCAGATATCCAACTGTCATCGTAGTATAATTTATTGCTGTAATCTCTTTATTTAAAGAATTTTACACTTTATAATTATTTTTCAAAAAATTTTTAAGAAAATAAAATATTATGTTTTATTTTTTTATGAAGAATATCATGGGTTGCAATGCAATTAATTGAAGCTTTTTACAATTTATCATAAAATGTTAAAACAAACTTACATCATAAAGGAGATCTTCCTATTTGGAGATGTTGTGCTTATTTACTACTATTTAAAGTTACTTTGTACTATGGTGACCATCGGAGGTGTGATTACTTATAATAAATTAATCAAATTTCTATAATTATAGGAGTAAACATTTTTTTTAATACTTTCTTCAGTGAATTAAAAAAAACTAGTATTTCTTAGAAACTCTTTTCTTACACTTAAAAAAATAGTTAAATGACTTAATTCGCTAAAGAGAGCTTTTCAATAAATATTCTAACTAAATTTGTAGTTAAAGATAATTCGAATATTTTCTTGTAAATTTTCAGAAGTTGCGTTTTTATACCCTGTACCGTGGTACCAAGGGTATATTAAGTTTTTGCAAGCCGAAAATGTATGTAACATATAGAAGGAGTCGTCGGAGACACCCTAAAGTTACCTAAAATATGATCAGGGTGAATAGAGAAGTCGATATACCCATGTCCGTCCGTCTGTCCGTTTGAACGCCTAGATCTCAGAGATGGTAAGAGCTAGAGTAACCAAACTTTCACATTAGATCCCATTTCATTCCATAGGAGACAAGTGTATTTTATTTTTTGATATCGGGAATAAATTATATAGCTTCCATATGGGTGTTTGAGACGACCTCGACAAAAAAAAAGGTTTTAGATGTATAATTCGTTTGTTCATAAAGATATCGTAACCAAATTTGGTATTCAAGTTTTTTATGGTTCCCAAGCAATGTACCAAATTTCATCAAATTCGGTTGACTATATCATATAGCTCCCATAGGACCGATCGGCCAAAATAACTTTTTTAAAGAAAAATTCGCTAAATTTCGTTTTTTAATAAAGATATCGTAACTAAATTTTTTAGAGCACTTATGCAATGTGCCAAATTTGAACAAAATCGGTTGACTATATCATATAGCTCCCATAGGCCGATCTTCCAAAAAATCAATTTTTTAACAAAATTTGTTGTGCTTCGTTTGTTTGTTAAGATATTGGGACCAAATTTGATATTTGTGAGTTTTTTATAGTTCCTAAGCACTGTAGTAAATTTAATCCAAATCGGTTGACTATATCATATAGCTCCCATAGGATCAATCGGTCCAAAAAAACGTTTTTTACACAAAATTCGATGTGCTTCGTTTGTTTGTAAAGATATTTGAACTAAATTCAGCTCTTTTTTCAGGTATTTAATCACTGTGTCAATTTTTATTGAAATCGGTTGACTATATCATATAGCTCCCATAGGAACGATTGGTCAAACAAAATTTGTTGGCTAAAAAATTCTTCTGTTTTTGGTTTTTTGTGAAGAAACCGGATTTTATTGCGAGCTATTGGTACAGGGTATCCTAAATTCGTCCGCGCCCGACTTAACGTACGCAATTTTTTTTTTTTGCACTTAATACTTGGTTTTTAATAATTAGAGTATTCACGCTTGCTGCTGAGCTAAGGAGCTAAACAGTTGAGGATTTTTGCAACAACAAAATGTACACAGCTGAGTTGGAGCTCTAAACTCTTCTTTTCCTCAAATCACACTATATTCTAGCTTGTAGCTGTTGAGTTAAAGAGAATATGTTACAAAACAAGCTTTTGCGGCATTTTCAATACTTCAAAATGTATTTTTTTGGACATTCTGTGATGTAAGATGCGGAAAAAAAGTAACATAAATTAAACAAATTAGTTAAGTTACTGACGCTACAGAAAAACTGCGTAGTGCTTAATTTTAAAATTTACAAATGTAAGCAAAATCAGCAAACAAGAAGCACAAACTTAATTTATTAACTGACAAAAAGTGCGTTCACGCTTTAGCAATTTGTGTTCTTGCGCAACTTGTCAACTCCTCAGATCAATAGCAAGTGTGACAAGCTAATTGATTTTCTTTAAGTTTATACAAGGTGTCTTAAATGAAAGTTTATGTTTTGTAAGTCGAAAAAGTACAAAATAAGATATTTTTAGAAAAAATTTTGTATTAATTATACAAGTACAGTATTTGGGAAATTATTTCTTAAAAATAATTTATTTAGTCAACGGCTGCGATTTCGAAGAAAAAATTTTGTTTGAAATACGCCAGATAAGCCTGTTTATTTCTATTATCTATAGATTTAAGATAACAACACAAAAAATAGTCCATAGGAGTCGATCCTATGGGTGAAATATATTTATATAAGTCAACTGAAAAAATTTGGTATTGACATTTTTCACAAAACTCCCGCTCATATTTTCCGTAATCGATCTTGTTTTTTTTTTTTGTATACACTATTTAAAGAGTTCTCAATTGTGAAAAAAAGGACTATAGATTCACATTATTAGATTGCAAATTTTATGCACATTTACCTTAAGGACTCTCTTTGGGAGAACTCCTGTGGGCGGTACCGTTTTAATCTTTCTGAATTCGGAAGTTCTGCTAACAAATTTGGATGAGTTTCAAGACGCTCTAAGTACTTTTTGGCCTGCAATTGGATAATATCCCCTATTTTAGGCACCCTGAAATCGTTTTCTATATCCCTAGTATGCATTTAAAAGGGAGCGCCGCACAAATTTCTCAATATTTTGCTCAGGGCAACTCTAACTTTGATTAAGTTCAATTTCGCTATTTAAAACATAGAAAATAATGCTAAGTTAAAATATGAAAGGTGCCTTACGAGCAGGCTGGTTTAAATTTTTACAGTTTTTCCGATCTTGATTTTGATTTTTCTAATGTTCAACCAGTCTTTTCAAATGTTTTGACACATTTTCGAATGAAGGGGAAATACTGCAGAATCTTCAACAGGCTGGGGTTGCCGTTTTTATAAAACTTCACTCGCGAGAAATGATCCATCTGGGAATTCTCCCAGGCTACCTACTGGCATTCCCAATGCAATAGAAACGTTCCCAGGAAATACGCGTAAAACAAATTCGCTTAAAAAAAGGTACAGTATCAAAAGTAGTGGATTCGTTTTCCGTTTAAAAATTCAACTAAAATAATATCAGCTTATGATATAAAATAATTGCTTTTATATGGTTATCTCCATTTTGTATAAAAATTAACTTTTGTATTAAAATTTTGTATTTAAATACTTCGTAGCATAAGGAAAAACGAACAAATGCAATAAAGAATATTAATTGCCCGAAAATTCATATTATGAATTGCCGTTTATTAAAGCCAGGAAAATTTATAGTTTCTTATTAATTTAGATCTTAAATTTAACGTAATTAAAATATTGTCTGCTATCAGCTGTTTTCAAGCTACAAATATATACAGCACTAGTGGGCCGGCAGACGTCGTCCTACTCAAACTTTTTGAATGCTTTTAAAGTGTATAAACATCGTAAGATTCTCTAGTTAGCTTATCTAGACAATCATAAGATTTTTGGATTACTTTCATGACTCTCTAAAAAGCCGTATGGACGAACTGAAGTATTCTTAAGAGATCTCGCATTTCTAATAAATTCATGCCCCACAGAATGTACATTTCAACCCCTTCTGTCCAATCCCGGTGTTAAATAATTTTCTACTATTCACGATATTCACAAAAATGCGTATATCTTCTGAACCAATACACACAATCACATCGCTTAAAACATCCGTATTGACAACCCCTAAATCACGCAAAAGTCAGATTTGAAATTTATGGACGTGTTCTTGAGAACATCCGTAACACGTAAAACAAAAGTTTCTTTTATATATAAAGATTAGTTTAAAATAAAAATATAAAACGGAAATGTTAAGGACTATGTTTGTGAATGTTTTTTTGTGTGTCGAATATTCTCCTTTCTACGTTTTATATTGAAATTCATGTATTTCCACATTTTGGTAATTTTTGAAGAGCGCCACCTATCGGGCAATGTTCAAACTATGCTAAGAACCTTCCACACGGTGCCCGTAAACACACACGTAATATTTTATTAAAATATGTAGGTCTGGTGGTTTGGGGGTCTATAGAGGACATACGAAATTTATTTGATTTTTATACATATAGATGTTTTTTTTTTCAAAGTGTTTTGAGTTATTTTTATTAAAAATAATTGAGGATTTTTTAAAATCGTGTTAAATCAAAATAAATTCCATAAAAAATTAACGGAATAATTTTTTTGAATCGCTTTGAATTCAATTTGCGTATTAGAATTAGGTTCATTTTATTTGCGCCTTTAACAAAATGCAACAAACTTTTCAAACATTCCTCGTAAACAATGCAAAAACAAAGCGTGCGTAGGTTCGAAGAGAAAGCACCAAAAGCGTCACCACGTGCTACGCCAACGGCAACAAACAACGAACAAAATGCAAAAGCTTAGCGGCAAAAGCTCTCGGCGTACATACGTCACAATAGACGCTACCGCCGCTGCCGCTGCCGACGCCGCTGCTCTCTAGGTGCCGCAGCAGTTGCTCGTCGAAGAGCTTTCGGACGCCTACAAAACAACCCCAAAGCGGCTTCGCAAATCAGTCGCAAAAAGTACGTCGCCAGAACGCAAAAAAACAAACTTGGGCGAAGCCAAAGGCAGAGAGACAAATCAAATAAATTTGTTTAAATATTTAAATTTAAATGAGAAAATCAAAACGTAGAACTTGTAATATTTTTAACTAAAAGTTAAAAACTTGTTTATTACTGAGAGCAGCAGAGCAGCGAAAGAAATCAAAAGAATTGTGCTTGATAGTTTGTGATTGATAGCTGACGAGATAACATCTATATATAGGTAGCTTACTACATTTAATTCTTTTTTTTTAACAAAGTTTTTTTTATGCATCTATTTTTTTTTTGCATTGTTGAATATTATTATAAACAAAAAAAAACACGAACCTGTGTGTGTGTGTGAAAGTGTCGAAAAAAAAAGTATTGAATGCAGCAATATTGCTGAAAGTTTATACATAGCTGCTCTATATAGAGTATGATATAGCTGACATCGATCGGTGCGGGGGTGCTTGCATATTTAGCGCTGCGTTTGTCTTTGA
The DNA here is from genome assembly GCA_037043745.1 of Chymomyza amoena. Classification (NCBI taxonomy): domain Eukaryota; kingdom Metazoa; phylum Arthropoda; class Insecta; order Diptera; family Drosophilidae; genus Chymomyza; species Chymomyza amoena. The sequence goes on along the minus strand of JBAMAX010004800.1, from coordinate 273,589 downwards.
TCTATTATTTATGTTTATTCAATACCAAATGCAAGGTAACCAACCCAAACAACAACCAAACGAAGAACCAACAAACCAATCAACCAACCAACCAACCAACCGAGCGACCGACCAAACGACTAAGCAACGCTTTACGGGAGCAACGAACGAACCAACAAGCAGCAACCAAATCAAATCAACTCCGGCAGGAAGCTAACAGCTAGGGGCGTTCCAAGAACCGGCAGCACATTAAAGGAGCAGCTCTAACTGCAACAACAGCAACAACCACAACAACAACAACCAGTACACTAGAACACATAAACCAAGATGTCATGGCGATATGCGGTAAGTTGGCAACAATCAAATATGGCGTGCTTTTAGGCGTCCATTTTGTTAACATACAAAAAAAAAAAATAAGAACAGCTGCTGCTAACTGTTTTTTGTGGCACTGCCCTGACCTCAGCCTCAGTATCAGTTTGCTGCTGCTCAGCTGCTGCTGCTCAACTGCAGCTGCTCAGCTGCAACCTTAACCAACTTGTTAAGCTGTCCTTGCCAGCGCTGCATCTTTTCGTGAACTGCGACCTGCACTGCAACAATTTGTCCTGGCCCTGTCCCTGTCCCGCCCTAAGCAAGCTTTCTCTTGTTGCTGTTGTCGTTATTGTTGTTGTTATTCTATGCGTCCGTGTACTTTGACCTTGAGCAGCATGTGTGCTGCTGACCCAATTTACCGCTAGTTAGATGCCAACACACACACACAAAGACACATCAATAAAATATAACGCATACACTTGGCATATATTTTAAAGTACAGTGAAAACACGCCTAAGGCGACAAAAGCATGAAAAATAAGGCGAGTGTTAGATAGTCTGTGATAATTTGGAATGAAATGGCTTAAAAAGAAGAATTGACATTTTTTTTCGACTACTAATCGAACGGAGCTTAAGTTCTGAGCCCAACAATCTACTTTTACCACTGAGCCAATTCAGACTTTAAAACAAAAACCGTATCTCTTAAAATATTTAAAATTAAAATCATAAAGTTATTATTATTTTTTAATTTGTTTCATGCAAATTGAAAAGTAACTCTTATATCTTAACACAAAAATAAAAATCATGCAATAATAATTACCAATTTTTATTGAAAATTGCCAAGTAATTCTCATTTTTAAATTTTTATAATAAAAATTTTTTTTTATAAAAAAATTATTATGTTTAATTATGTTTTTTTTATAAAAAAATTTTTTAATTACAATTTCTCTGCAAATTTTTATTATAAAAATGACTAATAAAATTTATGGCGTAGTTTTTATTTTAAAAGTTAAATTTTAATATCTTCTGATCCAATAATGGCCTTTCCGTTGTTTCGACATATCCTTAAAAGGTCAATATTATGTATATTTCAAAATAAAAACTAAATTTTAAATATCTTAAAGTTTTAAATACTCAATTGTGATTATCCTTAAAATCCATGGATTATTATTATATTATGAATTATTACTTAAAAGTTTATTATGTATTAGAAAGATTGTTTAATTTTTGAAAATATAACATTTTAAAACTGTTCTTGGGCGTGAAATAAGTTGTTTCAAAAGTAAAAAAGAAAATATGCTTAATATGCCTACAATTAAAATTTTTTTTTGGATTTTTCTTTAAGATATAGACAGTATACAGTCCCCTTTAGGTGCAGGGTATAAAAATTTTATTTATCAATCTTCAATATTTAAAAAAAAGGGTTCTCGAAACTGAGTATATAACATATGAAATTTTTTAACTTTTTTTAAAGTATGTTTGTTAAATACTATGTCAATCACCATTTTTTAAACACGTGTTTTGATACGTTTTTTATTTGGTGTTAATATGAATAAAATCTATTTGGTAGAACAATGTTTAAAAAATAAATTTTATTAATGTTTAAAAAAAAAAAGAATTTAAATTAGGAGCCTCTAAGTAACTTATAGGCTCTAAGATATAGACATTGGAACGGACGGCCAAGAGGGACATCGCGCATAGGCTTTGACTACAGAATGCAAAAATGAGTCAGGGCTGCCACTACATCCATATCCTTATCTTAATTTAAGCTTCGATAAATCGATATCGATGCTTTGCAGTCCAATATTTTAAATACGGAAAAAATATTCTGTTTCAGCCAGAATTATCTACTCACTGTTTTCTTATATTTTCCTTATTTAAACTTTGATTTATCAAAGCTCTATGCTCCACTTAGGAGTCAAAACTACAATTATTAGAAGTAAACTTCGATTTATCGATTTTTTCCATTAAAAAGCAGGAAAAATATCCATGTTTTTTATAAGGATTGATTATTCTCTAACGGCCAGAATTATCGTCTCATAATGTCCTTACATTATCTTAATTTCAACTACGATTTATCGATACATCGACGTTTATTACTTAAATGTATCGAAAATACTCAGCTTAACTAAGTAACTAAACTTAGTTTTTATTTTAAATTGAAAAGAAAGCTTATTAAAAGCAAGATTTTTTTTTAAATTTAAAAATCAGAAAGATGAAGAAATGTTTTTATAAACAAAAAATATTGTATAGACCCCTTTTAGTTATCAGTTTCTTAAAATAAAAATCATGCCATAACTTTTATTTGTGATTTTTATAATAAAAATATCAGAATAACTCTTATTTTATTATTTTTTTCTATAAAAATTAGCCAATAATTTGTATTTTAATATCAAGAAATAAGAGTAATTTTTCAATTTGAATGAAAAAAATTAAAAAATTATAATTATTTCATGATGTTTATTTTAATAAATATTATAAAAGTTACTGTCCCTGGTTAGTTTCAGTTCATTTCCATCAATTTATTTTTTAATTGGCTTAATTTTTTTGTAAACTGAATTTTATTTAATTGCGCTCTTATTTACAATTTTTTCAATAAAAATTAGCCAATAATTTGTATTTTAATGTCACGAAATAAGAGTAAATTTTCAATTTGAGTTAAAAAAATTAAAAATTTATACTTATTTCATGATGCTTATTTTAAATATTATAAAATTGACTGTCCCTGGTTATTTTCAGTCCATTTCCATCAATTTATTTTTAAAATGGCTTCATTTTTTTTGTAAACTGAAATTTATTTAATCGCGCTACGAACTAAATTAAATTTTGTATTTATTTTTACGGAATTTCACTCAAATTGGTTACCAGAAAAAGTCTAATAATTACAAAAATAAAATATCTTTTTAAATAATATTTTTAAATTAATAATATTTAATTAGAAGTTTTTCAAAATATATGAATAACCTCACCAACTCCAAACCAGGAGAATACTTTGATGAAAATGAGCGCATCAAATTATCTTTGTTAGCAAAGAATTTAAAAAATGAGAGAACTTAACATGTTTTTAAAGAAAATTGTTTAAAATGAATTGAGGACCACTTCAAATACATGTAAAATTTTTAAATACATTCTATACTCAATATTGTTCACTCCAATATGTCTATTAATTTATTTTTTTGATACCTTGTCGCACCATGCGAGTGCCCACTGTACTATGTAAATATATATGCAGCAAGTCACCTTAAAGACAGGGCCACTTCAACAACAAACATTTAAATGTGGCCACTTATATATATTTTTTTTTACATAATATACATAGCTACCTGCAGCACATAAGTGTGTGTGTATATGTGTGTGTGCCATTTTCCAGGTAACTGTAACTGACAGACACATATCTGGCTTACTGCAAGGGCCTTGGAGCGGGCAGGTGCTTTTCACCCACCCACTCCACGGAATTTCACTCAAATTGGTTACCAGAAAAAGTCTAATAATTACAAAAATAAAATATCTTTTTAAATAATATTTTTAAATTAATAATATTTAATTAGAAGTTTTTCAAAATATATGAATAACCTCACCAACTCCAAACCAGGAGAATACTTTGATGAAAATGAGCGCATCAAATTATCTTTGTTAGCAAAGAATTTAAAAAATGAGAGAACTTAACATGTTTTTAAAGAAAATTGTTTAAAATGAATTGAGGACCACTTCAAATACATGTAAAATTTTTAAATACATTCTATACTCAATATTGTTCACTCCAATATGTCTATTAATTTATTTTTTTGATACCTTGTCGCACCATGCGAGTGCCCACTGTACTATGTAAATATATATGCAGCAAGTCACCTTAAAGACAGGGCCACTTCAACAACAAACATTTAAATGTGGCCACTTATATATATTTTTTTTTACATAATATACATAGCTACCTGCAGCACATAAGTGTGTGTGTATATGTGTGTGTGCCATTTTCCAGGTAACTGTAACTGACAGACACATATCTGGCTTACTGCAAGGGCCTTGGAGCGGGCAGGTGCTTTTCACCCACCCACTCCAGCTGCGGCCTTTTAATGCAAATTCAGTTTGGGCCAAAAGCAAAGTTAAAGTGCCTGGCCACAGTTGGGCGTGGTAGTTGTCTACGCCCTTTGTTAAAGCCATGCATGTGTGCGTGTCTGACAGTAATAGGCTTTCATGCCAAAGCAGATTACTCATACGCCCGCGTGGCCAATTAACTTAATTATAAACAAATTTTAATAGAACGCGTCTAACAATTTTATTTGCGACCTAATCGTGACTCATTGCATTGTTTTGGTCGCATCTATTCTGAATGAAAAACCAAATGCAACAGATAATTAAATGTTTTGGTATGGGGTTATTACGTTAGAGTATTTTTTGTAGCTTTTATGGGTTAAGCAGGCATTGGAAAAAGGGTATTAGAGATTTGTGGAAAATGTGTTAGAGGTTAAAGGTGGCAAAAGGGGGGTTCTTTTTAATAGAATGTGCAGCATTGGGTTTTTTTTGTACCGATTGAGTTACTTCTTAAAGCCTGTAGATCCAACTAAATTTTACTGAAATGTGGGCGGGAGAAAGCGCAATTTGTTAAAATATGCGCATAATCTCGCTTTACATAATTTTTTTTTATTATGTCAACATCTGCTTCACTTTTTAACTCGAAATTTTGTCTTAAGATAGAAATCCCATGTTTTTTTTTTGCTACTAACCGAAATCGTAAAACCCTCAAAGGTGTTGGAGCTACCAAGTTTAAACAAAAGTTGCGCTCAACCTCAGTTTGCAATTTATTTTAAATACAATAACGTATACGCACTGTAGGCTTAATAGGCCTGTTAAGGTAGGCGTATGTCGAGGAAACTGACTAGCTCCTTCACAGGGAGCTTTTGAAGGTCTTCATCTTCTTGTAGGTATGCACCTAGAATTTTTTTTTTCTTCTGCGGCATAGCGCCTCACAGTTTGGGATCAGGTGTTCCATTGACTCTTCCTCATCACAGCAGAATCTGCATGTGTTCGAATCCGATACACCTATTCTTTGTAGGTGTTTGCTGCAGGCGCAGTGGCCTGTTAGAGCTCCAGGGAATGTCTTTAGACTTCTCCTGTTTAGCGTGAGCGTAATGTTCGCTCTTTTGGCGCTAAAGGTTAGAAATTTTTTGGAGTGGTTGAGGCCGTCAAGGCCATTCCCATATTCCGTGACTTTTTCTTGAGTAAATTTTTTTGTCTCATGTTTTATATGGTTTTTGTTTTAGCCAAATCAGGAAGATGGACCTATAAAAGCTCTTCCGCTCCTTTTTTGGCGTAAAGGTCTGCCTTTTCGTTACCTTCATGTCTTTCATGGCCAGTTGGCTGCGTGCATTGCTATAAGGACTTTGAAATTTAATGTGTAGTTCTTTAGTGCTTTGAGGACTGTTTGACTATCTGAGAGTATTTTGATCTTAGCTCTCTTGAGTACTCTTTTAGATATAAGCTCCACTGTTTCCATAATTGCGTACAGTTCCGCTTGGAAAATTGTGATGTCATTGCTTAAAGTGATTGATTTGTGTGGGGGCAAACTATTCCTGATTCTACTTCTTGGGGCGTTTTTGATTCATCTGTGTACCATTTCTGTAAGTCGTCATGTAACCAGCTTGGGTTAGCAATCCATTCCTCGCTTGATGGAAAGTAATTTTTTTTGTATCTCTCGGTAAAGTTGAGTACTATTTCTGTATGGTCATTAGCCTGCGTCATGCATGTTGCGTTTCCGAACCTTGTGAGGATTTGTAGGTGACCAGCCATATATATACTATATATTGCCTGAGTTCAAAAATTTCAATAATTTCTTTTTATGCCTGAATCAAGACTCAGTCAATTCAAGAAAAACTCTCAAGCCCGCATCCTTTGTTTTACCTTGTTACATGGTCACGACTTTGGTACTAGAATTGGGCATCGTTTCGATTTTAAATCAATTTAATCAATTCTTTTTTTCTGACAATAAAATCGATTTTTGTTTATTGAGTATCGATCTTTTATGCACATTAGGGCGGTTCAAATTGTGTGAGGCAGAAAAAATGCTTAAGGCTCTCAGCGATTTTGATTCTTTGGATCATTTTAAACATTCTTGCCCAAGAAGTTATGGTTCTATAATGAATTTCCTGTCGCACACTTTTATAAAAAGTGAATTTTTGAAAATACTCAAAAATCGACTTAGATAGACCGTGGGTGGTAAACCCAAGGCCAAAAAAAGGATTTTTTCTCTCGTAAAATGTGCTTTTGGGGTTGAGGAACCCATTTGTCACATCTATTTTTAATGTTGAGAGCCGCCAGAGAGCGCTTTTGAGTGTTTTTTTTTTAATAAAAAAAAAAAAAATGTTGCGAAATTTTTAATAATCTTGATATAGCATGATAACAACGTTGAACTTAAAATGATTTCAATATTTATCTTTTTTTTTTGTCCAGATTTAAATTTATTTTCTAAGTATGTTAAAAAACTTCTGTGGAGAATTATTTTTTATTTTTTAAAAAAAATAAGCACATTTTTTCAATGTAGGTTTTTATCCAAATATTCAAAAATCGTCTTACACCTTTCATTTACACGACCAAAAAATTATTTTTCCTTTAGCCAAATGTGTATTTGGTTTTGAGTAATCCATTTTTCACATATATTTTTAACGTTGAGTGCCGCCAGAGACCGCTTTTGAGCGATTTTTAAATATTTTTTCATTATTTTTTTAAATTGACAAAAGATCTAAAAAAAATTAAATAGTGTTACTTCACTTTTACTTTTCTCTTTTAAAATTTTGAAACAAACGAATTATTAATTTTCGGTTTTTATTTATAAAGTATTGAATTATTTTTTCCGTATTTTAAATTACGGAAATGAATTTAAGCGAAATTTGCATAAATATCCTTTTTTGCATATAGATTTCCATTCCAGTGAATTTACTGCGGCTTTAACTTGTTAGCGCCTACCGTTTTAGTCCGATCAAATCGATTTTTTTGAGAATCTTCCGAAAACATCGTTTCTCGAAAATTGAAGATCGAGCCTAGATCTAGTTGGTTACTTGTTAGCCCCTACCGTCTTAGTCCGAATTATCGATTTAATCAATTTTTTGTTGAGAATCGTCGAAAAGTGCAAAAGATCGTTTCTCGAAAATTGAAGATCGTGCTCAGATCTAGTTGGGCGCCCCTTTGTCTATTTGTCGGCATGAACATCTAGATCTTGGAGGCTACAAAAGTTGCTCAGAACAAAATGTGAATTCCATCTATTCATTTGGATATCTGTTTCTGGTTCACGTAGTAGCATTTTCCAGTTCATACCCGTCAAATTGATTACATGAAATGAGCGAGTCTAATAAACAAAATATGTTGACTTTTCTCGATATAAACGGTTATACTTTTTTTTTTCCGAAAAAGGGTTCCTCACAAAGAGTTGAGGCACTGCGATCATAAGGTCTTTTGTACCATACCCTTAAGGTAAAGCAAAAGACTTTCCGCATGAATAGCAGTTGGTCTTTTGTTGGTATTGACCTAAGATGGAAGGAACTAATCCGTTCCTTTCCAAAGTGACAGGCTCTGTCCCATACCAGTGATGGGCAGTCACATAGAACATGACTGGTGGTTTCATCGTCTTCTAGATAGAGTCTGCACTGTGAAAAGTCTGATAGGCCAATTTTTTGTAGATGGTATCTAACAGTGTGGGGGCCAGATAGGTAAGCTACCAGGAGCTTTAGGTCCGCTTTGCCAAGACATTTTGTCTTGATTGCTCAAGCACTTTTGCTTGACGAAGCCCCGAAAGGGAGAACCAGTATGTCCTAAGTTCTCCTGCAGCCCATTTGTTTATCATGGTTTTGATTGTGGACCAACCAATACCACAAAACGGCGCAGGAGATGTAGTCAGGGTGGAGGCGCCCTGTCGTGCTAGATCGTCAGCGATCGTGTTAGCACATTCCCTCCTGAGTGTCCAGGCACCCAACATAGCACGACTTAGTTCCGGGCGGACAGGGTTTGGAGGTAGCTATGACATTATTTAACCATCCAGGAGGAGATGCTCCAGGATGACAATGCCCTAATAGCAGCTTGGCTATCTGAATAAATGCATGTTTGCTCCCCTAGTTCCCTTGAGAAAGATACTAAGGGCGCAGATCTCTATGGCATGAATCTCCGCTTGAAAAACGCTGGGCCATATGCCTATTGCGGTAGAGATTCTGGTGTTGGGTTCAACGATTCCAACACCTACACCCTGCTCAGTTTTGGACCCATCCATGAGCCTATTGTTGCCACCGGAGGTTTCTGCAGGGGCTGCCATCAGCCCAAGCCCTTCTCCCGACTTGGGAGAAGAGATCTAAACCTCTTGTTATGAAAGAGTTCTGTGATCATAAGATCTGATCTAGAGCAGATCGATACGTCAGGAAGGAAATATCTAAGCGCGGCATGACCAGTGTCACTTGCTAAGAGTCCAGATGTGATCTGGATACGTAGTAGATTTTGCATGGCTGACTTTTTGACGGTTATACTTAAATAAGCTAGAAACAAGTAAGTCCGATAAACAAAAAAATGTTAACTATTTTTCTAATTTTGACCAGTCAAGACCCTACCCACACAATATCGTTAACAAATCTGAAGCAGATATACAATTTTTTTTCTGGAAAAATGGGGGCATGGCTTTAATTCACCCGACTACGCCTCGAATTATACGATTTTTTGTTCTTTTTTCTCATTTATATGTACATATATATACATATAATTAATTGTAGTCCCTTTGTGTGGGTGCAGTGAAGCGAGCTTTGGTTTTGGACCTACGGGCGTTGATTTTAATTGCTCTTCCGTGTAATGTGCATTAAAAATGCTTTTGCGTTTTTAGTAGCAAAAATACCAACCAAATGGCTATATATGTACATATAGCTATATATAGTATACTATATATAAGAAACAAAGCTTAAATGCTTAGTTAAAATGTCAATGTCGTGCTTTGTTGTTGTTGTTGTTTTATTCTTTTTTGCTGTTTTTGTAAAATGTTCAGTGTCAAGCCCAACGCGCTAATTGAGCGATCGATAGATAGCACTACAACAACAGCAACAACAACAACAACAACAACTTAAATATATCCATGTATTAGTATATGCTATATATGGCCTATTTACTTGTCTAAATATATATGTATATAGCTTGCCAGCAGCATGAGTGTGTTTGACTGACTTACTATTAGAGAATGTAGCTCATCGTATGCGGCGTATACTTAACAATTAAGTATCCGCACTGTGGGCGCGTATTGCCAACAAAACTGGCAGCTGTTGCGCTTGATTGAACAAAAGTTTGGCGGCCTGTTAAGTGTTTGCTGTTAGTTCGCTGTTTGTTCTATGAAATTATTTCATTATTTCGATAATTGTTGCTCGATGGAATTTTATAAAGACTGGAAGCTATATATATATAAACAATTTTTTATTTTTTAGGTTTATTGCAATAATACCAAAATTTGTTGTTTGGAATAATTGCACGCTTTATAAGTGTGATGTATTTAGAGTACACACAGCATGAGTGCTTTCCCAGTCAAGCGTTTTGGGTGTTTTTTAAAAACAATTTTTTGGGGATACACTGCAGACGTTGGTTTAAGGGTATACTAGACTTTTGCCATGTGTATGAGACGCAGAGGTAGGTATGACAAAATATAAATTCTTGACGCCAAAATGCTGCTTACTGCATCGTTATAAGCGTTTAGAGCATAGAGATGAGATGAGCTAGAGATGGTGGTACGGTTTATCGATCAATATCGATATCTTATCTTTAAATTAAATATCTTTAAATTAAAATGTGACAGAACTAGTGTTGTAGTTGGAATACATAAGAGAATTTTCGGATCTAGCCATAAGTTCTAGAGGACACTCGAGTATTCTGCGCCAATTTCCGCAAATTCCTAGAACCACTGACTTTTCTAACTTAATGAAGTTATTCTTAGACAAACCGTTCAGTATAAGTTTCCCATCTCGTTAAGATTGGGGCAATGGTATACCAGACTACAATAGTAAGATTACCATTTTTACGGACGGTAACTTACCTCAATGATCAGGTGGTAGGGGATGTCTATTCGGAAATGTTGGGCATTAACGAATCCTTCCGCTTACCAAGTCATTGTAGTGTTTTCCAAGCAGAAGTCATAGCTATAATGGAAAGTATTCACATTATTAAGAATCGTGTTTTAACCGAAAGGGAAAAGGACAGTCAGGCTGCTTTAAAAGCACTACAGTAAGTTAGGCTCACATCCAAAACAGAACTGGAATGTTACGAGCTTTTACGATATGCCACTGAATTTTTCATTATAAATCTGCTTTGGATACCAGGTCACCGAGATATAGTGGACAATTGCAAGACAGATGAATCAGATAGACGGGGTACCACGGCACCACTTCAGTCGGATAAGGCGTTGATACCTATACAACTAGCAACGTGTAAATTGTTAATAGATAGAAGTATCATTAATGATGGTGATGAAACTGGAACCTGTCTTATTAGTAGGAAAACTTGGCCGCAATGGGGCTTGACTAGGACCAAGCTACTTTTAAAACTCAGCAGACTAGGCATAAGGTCTACGATAGGGGCTCTTACTGGGCATTGTCTTATTGGTAGGCACGTCTATAGATTAGGCGTGCCGTCTTTTGACTACTGTATAAGTTGTCAGCTGGTAGAAGAGGAGGAAACAGTGGAGCACCTACTTGAGACTGAATACATTAGGTTTCGAAAATTTTGGGAATGTTAATGAATTTGCAGGAATCAGAATAAATAAGATTAATTCGTTTATAAAATCGATGGGCTGGTTCAAAGAGGATGCAGGAGAGTAAGGACTTACTCAAGTGGCATCACAACGGGCCTTTTATAGGTTCACTAAATAAGACAACTACTTTTACCTACCTACCTATAACAAAATTGCATAAATAACAAAATTCGACTATATTTTATTAATCGATCTAGAATCACAAAATTTGTTAAAGCCTATTAAAAAAAAACAAAATCGTGGTTTCCATATCAAGGAATACAGAAATAAATTTTTTTTGTAAAAAATTAAAGCATAGGTTATTCCACTTTCATGCACCAACCTCATTTTATATCAATTTTACACTGAGAAAAAATTAAGTGATTTATGCTTGAAATTTGATATTACAGACTTTTTTGGAGTGTAAGGCAGCTAAACTTAGATCCCATTTTAAGTTTCCATTTTATTTTAAAATTCTTGGAAACTGATTTCTTTAAAAAAAAAATTTGAAATGCTTTTCACATAAGTGCATCAATCATGTTTCGAATTTGAATTAAGATTCAAAAATAAAGCCATTTTCTCAGAATTTTGGTACCAAACATTTTGACTTTTAAATCAAGTTTTTTTCGCTCTAAAAAACTTTGAAACTATCGAATAAGTTTTCAACTAGAAATAAGATATAAAGATAATAACAATAATATGAGTATAAAATGTTCTTCGCCATGGAAGTTCTGTGAACTTTTCGTACCTAATTTTTGACATTTTAAATCAAGTCAATTTCCGCTCTAAAAAACTACGAAACTTGCTGCGAATAAGTTTCGAACTTCAATTAAGATACAAAAATAATAACAACAATATGTATAAAATGGTTTCAAACGAAGTTCTGAGAAATTTGGTACCAAATATTTTGCTTTTAAACGAAGTTCATATTCGCATTAAAAAACTTCGAAATGTATATTGAATAAGTTTTGATCTTAAATTATAACACAAAAATAATAATAACACAGGTCTACAAATACAGGGGTCATGTGAGTTGTTGGAAAGCTAAGGGTTCTTTCCGAAGTAATTTATTGCGTAGAATCCGAATCCGGCGTCAGAACTGGCAGATCACGTCAGGATTTTGAGATATTTGAGGTTATGTACCCAATTTAAGGCAAAAATACTTTCTTCAAATTTGGCTTCACAAGATGGCGAAAAGTTTCTAATTTAGACCAACTTTTTTCTCTCAGTGCATACAGTTTTGTGTCAGAATGTTTCCATCTGATTTTCAATGGATACATAGTGAATAATTTTTTTTTAAAAACCATGTGTAAAGTGAGCAAAAAAATTATATTATACAATTTTTGATGTAAAGCTTTAACAAGTCGACTGGAAAGATATATCATATTTGGACTCAATAAAATTGCGCCAAAAACAAGAATTCAATTATAATTATACCCTGTACCGTATGGTACAAAGGCTATATTAAGTTTGTGAATACCGAAAATGTCTCCGACGTCTCCTTCTATATATTACATACATATAGAAGGAGACGTCGGAGACACCCCTAAGTTACCTAAAATATGATCAGGGTGAATAGAGAGGTCGATATACCCATGTTCGTCTGTCCGTCCGTCTGTCTGTCTGTCTGTCCGTATGAACGCCTAGATCTCAGAGATGGTAAGAGCTAGAGTAACCAAACTTTCACATTAGATCCCATATTATTCCATAGGAGATAAGTTTATTTTATTTTTTTGATATCGGGGATAAATTATATAACTCTAATATGGGTGTTTGAGACGACCTCGACAAAAAAAATGTTTTAGATGGAAAATTCGTTTGTTTATGAAGATATCGTAAGCCAAATTTGGTATTCAAAAGTCTTTTATAGTTCCCAAACACTGTACCAAATTTGATTAAAATCGGTTGACTATATCATAAAGCTCCAATAGGACCGATCGGCCAAAATAACTTTTTTAAAGCAAAATTCGCTATTTTTAATAAAAATATCGTAACCAGATTTGGCGCTTGGAAATTGTTTAGAGCACTTAAGCAATGTGCCAAATTTGAACAAAATCGGTTGACTATATCATGTAGCTCCCATAGGTCCGATCTTCCAAAAAATCGATTTTTGAACAAAATTTGTTGTGTTTCGTTTGTTTGTTAAGATATTAGGACCAAATTTGACATTCGTGAGTTTTTTATAGTTCCTAAGCACTGTATTGAATTTAATCCAAATCTGTTGACTAGATCATATAGCTCCCATAGGACCAATCGGTCCAAAAACACGTTTTTTATACAAAATTCGATGTGTTTCGTTTGTTTGTAAAGATATTTGAACTTAATTCGGCATTCCGATCTTTTTTAAGGTATTTAAGAACTGTGTCAAATTTTATTGAAATCAGTTGACTATATCATATAGCTCTCATAAGAACGATCGGTAAAAAAAAAACTTTTGCTTAAAAATTCTTCTGTTTTTGGTTTTTTATAAAAGCACCGAATTTTATTGCAAGCTAGTGGTGCAGGGTATTCCAAAGTGGGCCGCGCCCGACTTTACTTTAATTAATAAAAATACTTAAGGTGTTCAAGTTTTGGTGAAAAGAATTCCTGATTTATTTTAATATAAATAATTCTGTATTTTAGATTTGTATATAAAATACATTTTTTTTCAACAAAATCAAGAACACATTCAAATTCTTAAATTAAAACAAATACTAATAAGTTCCAAGTTTTGGTGAAAAAAATATTACATTTGCTTAATACAACTAAATCCGTTTTTTAACGTTAGATATGTTTCAGAAATAAGCAATGTAAAAAAGTGATGAGTAGCCAAATGACATGTCCAAAAGAAAAGGGATTCCCTAACTAAATTTCTAGAAGCTTAGATTAATAAAAATATTTTGGTTTAAAGTTTCAATCAAACAGCAGCTTTAAATTTTTTTTCTAGTCCGTGTAAAAACAGAATTATTTATGCTGAATATATATGACCTGTTGAACAAATAGTCCATCTACAAATGCGCAATTCGATTTGAAAGCTGTTTTTTCCCACACATTTGATGTGTGCATTATTTATTTGAGGACTATCAAGCGCTGCAATTACGGCCGCCCCACGTTGGGCGCCCAACTTTCAAAGTCAAATGGAACTTGTCACAATAAAATGTATCCAACGTCGACTGCACTTAAAGCCAACGGGCGATCAATTTTTAATATAAGCCCTTCAATGTCGCCTTTTTTAGTCAACTTTGAGCCAACTTTTGGACCTGCCAACTTACCCCACCCGCAAATGGCCATAAATGGCTAATGAGAAAAATTTCAACTGCGCATTACAATTTGCTTTTGATATTATTGTATCTGTTTGTTGTTGTTGGGGTTCTCGTTTTCCGTTTTTCTTTTTTGTGCTTTTCAAGAAAATACTGTCGATGTGCAATTGACAATTTTCGTTGCCAAGTTTCGTGGCCTGTCACATACTACGGCTATATGGGGCGGCACGTGAGGTCCAATGCGGCGTATACGTATTAACATTGAAAATTTTTGTCTTTCCTGTTGTTTTTCATAATTTTCGTGGTGCACTGCACCCAGACTGACTGTTTAATCAATAAGTCTTTGGGTCTCTTTGCGTGTCAATTCAATTTGCATTTTTCCAAGTTGCTGCTGCTGAATCCGATCGAGCTACGTTTGGCCGGCCTACCTTTGATACTCTGCTCTGAGCAGCAATGAGTCACCACTATGAGCTCGAGGCCCAAGCAATTTCCTAACAGTTTCACACTTCTGGGAAAACCCCCGTCCCCCCATATGTAAAATATACGTTTGGTAATATAATTGAAAAAATCGTGATCATATTTTGCCAATGGCCAAATTGTGCAATCATCTGTATGTGTCTGTGTGTGTATCTGTGTATTTGTGTTTTTTCCAACTTGCTTGGCAATTTTCACACTTAAAATCTTTTCAAATGAAAATTCTGTTATTCCATTTAAGTTTTATTTCTATTCAAGGTCATGACGATCAGCGAGTAAATGAATATTTACAAATTCATGCGCATCTCTGTTAGTTGGGTTTATTATTGTTCTCTTGCTTGGTGTCACAAATAGTTTACCGATGATCTCAGGCCAAGGATTTGTTGGCAGCATTCGTGATTGATGTTCAAACACGCTTGCTTGAAAAAAACAATCCACCTGAAATTCTTAAGGCAATGCAATGCGATTATCGAGTAAGATAATAATCTATGAAGCAAGTCTGAAAACTCGTTTGTTTTTGATAGTAACTGCACAGGGGCTTAATACTGGGGGGATCTCACAGAAATCTCAAGAGGTTTTGGATCCGCTTTTAAACCAAATCTCTATTAAAATTCGTCGCTGTCACAGAAACCTTAGAAATTTCTTCCGAATATTTACGCTTATACGGACTGCTGCAAGTAACATCGATGTTATATAGATGCATCGATATTTTTTCCGATCATCTATATTTTTATTTCGATTATCGAAAGAAACCTCTGTATTCCTGCAGGCAAGGCTGGCAATCTAGTGAGCGACAAGCGGAGTTCGCTTAAATCAAAAAACATTGACATGATGATGACCATAATGAATGAATCTCACATTAGTTTAAAGATTATGAGACTGTAATCCTGGCCGGAACAGAACATTTTTTGTTATAACTTACAGGCTTACAAAAAAAAGTGGTGTAAACTTTACATTTGACAGAGGCCCCTTATGGGCTCTGGACAGCTGAATCGGAAATCCAAAAAACCCCGATCCAATGGTTCTTAGATAATATCCGAACTATCTTTTTTATGGAATTTTTTTTGGTGGTTATCCGTAACCCTTGTGTGAAGGAGTTTTTTGGACTTGAGATTCGGCTGCTCAAAATCCATAAGGAACTGACTGTATTTTTAAGAAAAAATATTTATTTATTCATCAATATTTATGTTGTCCCCTTCAAAGTAATCCCCGTCAGATACAATACACTTATGCCAACGGTTTTTCCAGTCCTCAAAGCACTTCTCATAAGCACTTTTCGGTATAGCCTTGAGCTCTTCCAGCGATGCAGTCTTTATATCTTCAATCGTTGCAAATCTCCGTCCTTTCATAGGTCTCTTTAGTTTTGGGAACAAGAAAAGTCACATGGGGCCAAATCCGCTGAATATGGTGGCTAAGGCATGATTGTGGTGTTGGTTTTGGCCAAAAAATCTCTCACAAGCAAAGATGAGTGAGCAGGGGCATTATCGTGATGTAAAAGCCATGAATTGTTTTTCCACAATTCTGGACGTTTTCTTCATATTGCTTCTCGCAAACGGCGCATAACTTCCAGATAATACTGTTTATTGACCGTACGACCATATGGTAAGAGCTCCTGATGCACCACGCCGTGGCCACCGACTGATATTACAGTGAGCACCACTTATGACATTTGCTCGAACCTTGGAGTGCTTTTTTCGGTCTTGGCTCTTCTGGGCGCTTCCATTGGGACCACCGGGCTTTGGGTTTCGATATCATAACCATATACCCATGATTCGTCACCAGTTATGACCCTTTTGAGTAAAACTGGGTCGACGTTGTCGTCAATCAACAGCTCTTCCTGAGCAGATGCTCATGCGACGGTTCTTTTGGTCAAAATTCTAGCTAATCTCGGAACAAATCTCTCGCTGACACACGTCTCATGCCCCAAAACGTTAGAAAAAATTTCATAGCACGAGCCATCGCCGATATACATACCGACATCCTCAGCAACTTCTTCGATAGTGATTCGACGACTCTCCAAAACAATTTTCTTCTACTGCTTGAACGTTTTCTGTGTCAGTTGTGTTTGGGCGTCCAGAGCGAGGCTCGTCATTGGCATCTTCCCGGCCATCTGGGAAGAGTTTGTACCACTTGTAAACATTTTTTTTACTCGGAACAGTTTCACCGTATGCTACTGTCAACATTTCATGCGTTACGGAGCACTTTAATTTTACTTTTTACACAAAATTTGTTGCAAATCCGTTGATCCATATATTTTCGATAGCAGAAAAATCGCCGAGCTACTGCAAAACACTTTGTAACCTTTACGCCTCTCGGCAACCAAACAAAAAATGCCATTCACTTGAAATTTGGCACAGATGTTCGATAATCGGAAAATACGTTGCCCGCGAAATTGCTTAAGTCCCCTTACTTTTTGAACACACCTCGTATAGCCGCTATATGAACTTTGATGTATCCAAACATCGATATATCGAAGTTAAAAAATATCGAAAACATCTATGTTGTCCACCATGGATATTTCTGTAGCATAACTGGGAGTGTTACAGAAATCTCTAGAGATTTTAGATCCGCTTTGAAATCAAATCTCAATTAAAATTCTTAGCGTCACAGAAACCTGCGAAATTGGTCCCGAATGTTTACGCTTTTACGAAAATGGCAGTTAAGAGTTGCTATTCTTCAAAATTAATTTAAGTACATTTAGACAATTATTTATTTCAATATTTTTAACAGTGATCCAGAAAGGTTAATTTAATATTGAATTTGTCGTTAACTTGTTGCAACATTTCGCTTTCAATTTCGAATAAATAAGTTTAAATAATTATTCCGTTTCACACATAAGTTTGAATGACAACCTTTCTGACCTTCAGTTGTCAACAGCTGTCAGTAGCATTGTTAATGGCAAAATGAATACGTTTACAAAAACTTTTTCTTTTGATTTAAAAAATACTACTCCAGTTAATTTCAAACTAACTGGCAAACTTTTTGCATTCACATCCGATTCTAACGTACAACTCGTTGCCACCTTATGTGAAAAAGTTTTCCAACATCCATTTATTTTACTTTACACTTTATAACAATAACTTAGTTACATTTTAAATACAGGGTGCGCCATTTGAATGTGGTCGATGGAAATATTTTTTCGCGGTGTGACATGTCGCGCCGTCTTGTTGAAACCAAAAGCCTTTAAGACCTTTTTTACGCATTTCTGGTAAAACAGAGTGTGCCAACATCCATCGATACCGATGACAGTTTCCCCAACTCTGAAGAAGAACGGACCGACGATGGTTTTTGAGCAGACACCGGCCCAAACAGTCACTTTGTGATCATGCAGTGGACTTTGATAGATAGTATGAGGATTTTCTTTCCCAAATGCGACAGTTTTGTTTATTTACAAGTGCCAGATAGCGTGAAATGGGCCTCATCAGTCATTAAAATTCGCTCCTAAAAATCGGGCAATTACATTTAATGAACATTGTCACTATTTCCGCGCGTTCTTTGGGCGTGAATCGATTCATGGTTAAAATTGTAATGCAATAATCTTTCCAAAATGTGTTCGACGACGTCAATCGGTTGAAATCTGTCAAAGTTATTCAATATTTCCATCGACCACATTCAAATGGCGCACCCTGTATAAATTTTTAACTTTATTTAAAACCAGAAACATTCATTGAACTGCAAAATTAAATCCACCGAAATATTTTTAATTAGTACCAAAACTAAATGGCAACTCTGTAGCTCGAGACGGTTTGGCATAAAAAATTTTAGTAGATACTTGGTAAAAATTTAAATTATGAACTAAAAAATTCGATTTATTAAGTAAAAACGATACAAATACCTCAGAAATTGAATAGGTTTTTAAAATTAGATACAATTTCTTGGCATGAAATTAATTTTATTTGCGAATTTGATCAAATATCGAGCAAATGCAGAGATTTAAAACCGTCAAAAGTCAAAAATTCAGCAATACCCATAGTTAATTTGAATTTTAAGCAATACAAGGCTTACAAAAATAATATACATATACATACCATAATACAGCGTGGTCTACTTTTATCCTCACAAAAAGGTTAATCCTTTCAGGACCGTAAAATGTTACGACTTAACAAATATTTGAGCTCAGAATTATCTCTATAGCCAGAAAAAATTATTGATTGATAATCTGATTGATTAATGGATAAATTGTGGCTTGTCTTGGAAACTAAGCAACTATTTCTAAAAAAAAAAAGTGTTTACTTTGATCCTAAGCCTAATGAAGAATTTCTTCAATTTTCTACTGAACTGCAGATTCTTCTACCATCTTTTAAATGATTCGTCGAATTCAGATTTTTCTCCTTGATTTTGAAAATTATACTTACTCTGCTTTGATTTTAAGCCCTATAAAAAATTGGTTTCATTTTCTCTGAACTGTAGATTTCTACCTTCTTTTAAACGATTCCTCAAATTCTGATTTTCCTCCATGATTTTGAAAATCCTCTTTCTCTTTTATGACTAAAGCATCTGAAAATATAAAGATAATTCCTTATTAAGAATTTGTTTTCTTATGGTTATCATTAACCCTATTTTGTTTTGTAAAATCTACATGTTTTCATTTTAATCAAAGGCAAATTTGAACAAAATATAAGAGTCCTTTAATAACGTTTTTTTTTAGAAAAAAAACAGCTAAAAAAGGTCCATATTTGCATAGGAAATATTTCCCCCTTTTAGAACCAATATGTAAAAAAAACAGTCTCTTTTTATGAGTACAGTCCCCAACTTTCTTTCGTATTTTTCAGATTTTTTCGATAAAATGAGTAAATTTGAGCAGTTTTGCTGATATTGAGATCCTATTTAATATTATTATTATAATGTTTATATTAAGATTGTGCAAGCCGAAAATGTATGTAACATATATAAAGAGTCGTCGGAGACACCCCCAAAGTTACCTGAAATATGATCAGGGTGAATAGAGAAGTCGATATACCCATGTCCGTCCGTCTGTCCGTTTGAACGCCAAACTTTCACATGAGAGGCAAGTTTATTTTATTTTTTTGACATCGGGGTTAAATTATATAGCTCCCATAGGGGTGTTTCAGACGACCTCTAAAAAAAATTAAAGTTTTCGATGAATAATTCGTTTGTTTATGAAGATATCGTAACCAAATTTGGTGTTCTAAAGTTTTTAATGGTTCCCAAATACTGTACCTTTGATCACAGTCGGTTTATCGGATTATATCATATGACCGATCGGCCAAATTTACTTTTTTTATACAAAACTCGTTATATTTAAGTTTTTAATAAAGATATCGTAACCAGATTTGGCATTTAGAAGTTTTTTAGAGTACCCAAGCATTGTACCAAATTTGAACAAAATCGGTATGACTATATCATATAGCTCCCATAGGAACGATCCGTCAAAAAAAGAAATGTTTGATTAAAAATTCTTCAACCAATTCAAAACCTCATTGCAAGCTAGTGGTACAGGGTATCCCAAAGTTGTCCTTGCCCGACTTTACGTACCCCAATTTTGATTGAGATTAACTCTATTTCTTTTAAGAGGTGTCAAAAGAACATTTTAAAATTTTAGCTAAGCAATTTTTATTAGTTTAGTCATTTATTCAATAATGCGAAAAGTAATAAAAAAATAATGTTAAGTTAAAAAACAAAGTATTGAAATTTCTGATAATTTTTTAACGATATCAACCAAAGCTTCTTCTTTTTAATTGCTCAGCAACATGCAAAGCTTTTAAACCTCTTCCGATAGATTAGTTCATGATTTAAAGCTATAAAAAAATCAATTAGACAAAATAAATTATCAATTCTTTGTTTAATGTTTAACTTTATTTCTGTTAATAATGATGTCACATATTCGTGTCTTTTCGGCAGAAGCAGTTTGGTTCATCTTTTTTAAAAATAAATTTAGGTCAGTTTATTTTTAGCTACTCAAGGTCTAATATTAAAAAAAACCATATTTTCGAAATATATCTGTATTTCGTAAATAAATTTGAATAATCAGGGACTCCAGTAAAACCCATTTACACTAATTAAGTTCATTTAATATGCAATTCAACATGAGTTAATTGTTAGAAAGCTAAGGGTCATAGGCATAAAATCCGAATCCGAAATTAAAAATTATGCAATAATGTCAGGATTTTGAGATATTAGAGGTTATGTATCCGAAAAACGAAAACATTTTTTCACCCTGTAGTTAACATCAAAATTAGGAAAAAACGCCCCTTTTTCGGGTACATAGCCTCAAACATCCCAAAGTTCTGAATTTCTGATTCGGATTCTAGGCAACAAATTACTTCCGAAATAATTCTTAACTGTTAAACAACTGATATGACCCCGGTATTTGTAGCCCTATGCTATTTAAAAACATTATTGACTGCAATTTTAATAAGATATTTGAATAAATTGTTATCCAGTATTTATTTTTTTTAAATATTTACTTTACTTGCTATGTCGGAAAACCATGCCTCCATCTTCATTATCATTTTATCCAAAATATTCGCAATAATATTTGAAAATGGTTTCAACTAGTGCTATCGATCTCAAATTTATATTTGTTTTCGATAACTTTTCAATCGCAATATCTCAAAAAGTTCAAAAACTTAACCTAACTTAAATTATGCCAAATAGAGAATGGAAACGTCAAAATGCCAGAGATGGTTGTTGTTGTTATTGTGAATGGCAGTGACTGTACCTGCGATCAAACAAGCTATTAGCTGATATATTGCATACATATACATAATAAGTACATATGTATATAGTATATGTATAGTAGTGTCGACCAGTCTATTATAAGCAGAGTACATTTTATAATAAAAATTGGCCGAGAGCAATCGCTCGCTCTGCCAACATGTGTATCTTAAAGATACAAATACACACACACACAGACAGTAGCGTGCCCACACACACATCTATACATATATACAGACAATCTTTATAAATGTATCATGTACGTGATTAACATTTAACATCCGAACAACTTTCGACTTTGTCGTGCGCATTTCAAAGCAATAGCTACTTATAGATACTTTATATATGCAGTATCTATTCCAATATACACCTGCGGCATCTCAAAGATTGATAATTTGTATGGCATGCGGGCTGTACGGATCGCGGACTGAGTCATAAGCAGCACGTTAGTCACTCGCTGGATGATCATATACCTCTTTACTATCTCTATAATTTGAGACCCTTAAGCGGCGAAATAATAATATTTTGTAGCCCCTATAATTTAAGCCACGTTTGCACTACAACAGTAATCCTTATAATGTTATCGATAAATGCAACTTTCTGAGCTTTTCACTAAATAGAAAATTAAAATTTTATTAAAGTTTGTTATTCACTGACTAACTATCAGAATATATTTTTTATTTAGAGCGACAATTGCAATAAGAATTGTCATATCTGTCACTTTTGAATAAACGATACATTTATTGCTTAAGAATATAGACGTCATAAGGTGTGTCATTTTATTGGCACTCTATCTTGGTTGCATCAAAGCAAATATGACCATTATGAATGTTGCGACAATATGGCAACATCTATGACGCCAGTTTTTATGGGACTAGACTTAATATGCGTATTATTATGACCGTACGTCTTAGTTTGCGTATTGTTTTTAAATATGGCATTACTTATGACGCCAATTTTTATGTCAATAGAACTACTTTTTTTTTGGGCTGTCATATATTATGACCAACGAGCGAGTAGTTTGGATATTATTTCAAAACATAGCAACACTTATGACGCCAATTTTTTATGTGATTAGACTTAATATGCGTATTTTTCGGGACTGTCATATATTATGACGCACGAGTGAGTAGTTTGGGTATTGTTTTTTAATATGGCAACACTTATGACGTCAATTTTTATGTGATTAGACTTAATATGCGTATTATTTTATACTGTCAGATTTTATGACAGTACGTCTTAGTTTGGGTATTGTTTTTAAATATGGCATTACTTATGACGCCAATTTTTATGTCAATAGAACTACTTTATTTTTGGGCTGTCATATATTATGCCCTACGAGCGAGTAGTTTGGGTATTATTTTATATATAAAATATATGACTCCAATTTTTTATGTGATTAGACTTAATAAGCGCATTTTTTGCGACTGTCATATATTATGACGCACGAGTGAGTAGTTTGGGTTTTGTTTTTAAATATGTCAATGCTTATGTTGCCAATTTTTATGTCATTAGAATTAGTATTTTTTGGACTGTCATATATTATGACGCACGAGCGAGTAGTTTTGGTATTGTTTTAAATTATGGCAACATTATTGAGGCCAAGTCTGACGTCATTAAAGTTATGTTAAACGAAATGTTGAGTTCTGGATAATTCCTTTAGTACAAAAAAAAATACTCATAAAATATATTAAGCTGGTCATTTGGGCATATTTTTATAGAAGAGTGACATTTTTTTAAAGTGGAATTCGCCATAAATACGCGCCATATCGCATGTATAAAAAATTAAATAGATTGTCATCTGAAATTTAAACGCATTTCAAACATATTTTGATAGCAGATCAACATTTTTTGAAAGTGGAAATTGTAATTGATTTTGTCATATTTGTTATAAATATCGTACGCATCAATAACAATATACTTTTAAAAAATTGAATATATTTTCATCAGAAAATTTAAATTGGAATTGTGCGTGGAACTGTCATATTTATTATAAGAGAACTTTTACATAATTCTTATATAAAAAACATGTCATATCGTATAGATATATGACAATCGTTAGCGTTTTATAATGCGCGCTTTACAGTAAATTTGACACTTCTGACAGCTGTAGCCATATGTATCCACTGATATGACGCCAATATATTTTGTAGCCATAGTAGATTGATTATTATTTATTTTTTTTGTTGTATTGTCATATATTATGCCGCACTTGTTCGGTTCTGTATTTTTTATGAGAAATGTCTTTGAGCTCTGAACATTTGGTTTAGCACAAAAAAAAATTCTCAGCCATAATATGCTACTTAAATATACATAAGATTACAAACTGCAATTTAAGTCTAGTTTGAGCTCCAGTTACTTGTCGACATAATATTCTTGGCATATTTTTATGGCAAAGTGGCATTTTTTGAAGTAAAAATTGCAAAAAGAATTTTCATATGGCATATGACTTTTGCTAAATTGTTTTTAAATATTTTTGAAGAAGCAACTTTGCATCAGAGTGTCCAAATGAATATGCCAATTATGAAAAATTGGTCATATATTATGCTGCACGTGTAAGTTTGTGTATTTTTCGGGAGGAAACTAGTTGAGTTGTAGATTTGTAGTTTATTACCGAACTATAGTTATAATATGCTGCTAGGGTTTCTATTAAACTTTGGCATAAGTGTCGTCATATTGTAAGAGAACACTTTAACTGTGACTACTACTTAAATGCAACTGTATATGAAGCAGAAATACAGACATATCTGTGCTAATCTAGCAGACCCCCAGACAAATCCAACTTCTGTGTAAACCATTCTTTGAAAATCTGGGTAGTCTGGCAATGTGCTGCTAGAGGATCTGGACACCTTTGTTAAATCCTCTTAATGTAAAGGGATTAGAAATACCAACCAGCTTTTGACCCACGAAATAATCCTTCTCTACCTCTTCCCCCTTGTTTATACTATATATAAAGCAGAATTACAGACATATCTGTGCTAACCTATCAGACTCCCAGACGAAATCAGATTCTGCGTAAATCATTCTTTGAAGATCTGGACAGTCTGGCAAATGTGACTATATCTGGGCACTTTTGTGAATACTCGTATTGGTTCTCTAAGCAATTAGGCGACTAGAAAGGCCCACCAGCTTTGGAACCTCGGAATAATTCCTCTCAACCCCTTTTTCATACTGCTTTCTTCCTTTCGATTATTAGGCCAGTAGACCCCTCGTGGTTTCTGTGTGATCGAGCAGCCTAATCAAATTAACCCAAACTAGCAGAAGACATATTGCTTTATTCTTATCATATTTATTTATGAAGGTAATCGATACTATAGAGGCTATACGATATAATCCACCGGTTTTAATAAAATTTAATAAAGTGCTGAATATTTTTTAATCATTACATATTAGTACATATCATAATTTAATAGGTAGGTAGGTAGGTAGAATTGGTTGTCCCGACACACCTAGGCTTGAAAAAGGCCCCTTGTGTTGCCACTTGAGCTAGTCTTTACTCCCCTGTATCTTATCTGAACCAACCTGTTAATTTA
Organism: Chymomyza amoena; assembly: GCA_037043745.1. Taxonomy (NCBI): domain Eukaryota; kingdom Metazoa; phylum Arthropoda; class Insecta; order Diptera; family Drosophilidae; genus Chymomyza; species Chymomyza amoena. The sequence continues at coordinate 248,643 of JBAMAX010004800.1, read as the reverse complement.
ATAAGCAAATTAATCTTATTTATTCTGATTCCTGCGAATTCAGTACAGTTCCAATAAGCTTGTATCCGAGTGTAATCATTCTTCTCCTGCATAACATACATCCAAACAGGAGATGCTCCACTATTTCCTTTTCTTCTACCTCCAGACAACTCCTGCAGTATTCAAAATGAGGCACTCCCAATCTATTAGAAAAATAAATTTTAAATACGTAATGTATACAACTCCTGGTTGGAGCATAGCGTGGAAACAGTAGACATCCTGACCACTTCTATCTAAAGCTAGCTGCCCTATCTCAGTCCAGCTGTCCCTGGAGCGGCTTTCGGAAAGAACCGCCGAGGTCTGCCGGGTTGGCTAGTTCCATTGGAAGGCCATTTTCGCTATGTTGTCGTCTACTTTGCATATGGTGTGGCCGATCCAGTTTCTACATCCGTGCTCACATTACTGTCAACTCTAAAAAAAATTCCAACGAAAAATGTATTTACATTATCTTTATAAACGGAAGAGAGTATAATAATAATAATTGTAAGGCGAAAACTGCGCAGCGACCCTAAGGATCTATTTGGCTTCCTGCTAGCTCTAGAGCAGTTTGGCCAGTCCAATTATGGAAATAAATTTAGGGTACTAGTCTAGTTACGCAGCGCATCAATATTCGATATTAGTCGCCGAAGAGGGATATCCTTCTTCAGGCTGTTGGCAGGATTTCTCCCTCATTTCACACAACCTACAGGTGGTAGTATTTACGATGCCCATTATGCTCAGGTGTTTCCATAGCCTTCATAATCCAGTAAGTATCCTAAGAGAATCTTGGCCAGATGGTAGATTTTCTTCAACCTATTCAGATCATAGGAGCCCTATTTTACTATGCCCATTATGCTCAGGTGTTTCCATAGCCTTCATAACCCAGTAAGTATCCTAAGGGAATCTTGGCCAGATGGTAGATTTTCTTCAACCTATTCAGATCATAGGAGCCTAGGAGCTGCTTAGACTGTCATAAACAGCTCCTCGTATATATTTATTATGCATGGTAATTCTCTCTATTATGATGGTACTCTTGATATTCTGATCGCACTTTTCGTCACTTTGGGGGATGTCTTATATCTGTTTCTGCACCATATAATGTACAGTCCCTATTTTTCTCGGAAAAAATTGTATTCCTTTTAAGAATAATGTTTTGTAAATTTTTAAGGATAAGAATTGAAAGTTACGTCAAAGACGAAAAGTCGATTGTGGGGAAAAGAGTGGGCCAATATTCTACATTCAAACAATAGTTTCCAATTTCGATATAAAATGGCGTCGAATCACTTTGCCTGGGGGTCCAAGTCAGCACCCCGAAATGTATTTTCTTTGAAAACAAGGCGCACCCTGTACTTGTCAGCAAGATATGTTGATCTTCCAAGTGTGACTAAGTACAAAGAAGATCATTGACAACAAGAATAATTTATCCAAAATTATGTTCTTATTTTATTTTTGTAAATTTGATGCATGGGTTATTTTTAGATGTTGTGATATAGAAATTTTTGTGGCTTTTATATATATAGCGCAACAAGGTCAAGGCGGCGACAGTAGCCAAACATCAACGCCAACGTCAACGCCAACGCCGACGTTAACGTCAACGTCAACGCCAACGCTTTTTGTTCACCTGAGAACACGGCGATATTTTTCGATCCGCAAGCTTTTCAATTTTCTTGTTTTTCACACTCTGTTGCTGACGCAGCGCTTTGATTGCGTGAAACATTCCTCAAGATACAGATAGATATATACTTAAAGATATTTCAGATGCCGTCTAAAAATACGACAATTAACCGTTGCGAATGCTTGCAAAGATCTCTTAAAGCTCTAAACAATTTATTTTTATTATTACTTAATATAGAATGTAATTACAATGCTGTCAGCTGCTGCGTGTACCTATAATAATAATTTAAGAACTTTATGAATTTTCTTTTTTGGAATTTTACTTTTATTTATTGTATAATTTTTTCAAGTTATTATTTATTTTTATTGCACAATTTTTACAGCTTTCCACGGACAGATATGCCAGCAGCATTGGGGATAGGTATAGTCCGCACTATTATCAGGTTTGTTGGCACTTTGTGGTTCCCTATAAATGTTTTGCTCAGCGTAACCTTTGTTAAAACTAGACCATTGCTTTTATACTATATGGCTGTTATGAAGTTCTTTAAACTAACTAACTCTTGATTCTGTTTGGTATGCTTACTAAAAATAATAGATACATATGTTATATAGTACGGTTATGTGAATGATATTTATACATAATATACTTAAAACACTTTAAAATACCAGATGTTTGGTATAAGGAAACAAAAATATTGAAACAAAAATATTTATCATTTCAATGGCAGACATTTATATAGTTTGAAAAAATATATGCGATATGAATAGAAGATATTATATATATATATTTACTTATATAGTTTGCAGCAAGCCTGTTTTAAATTCTTCTTTAAAATTTTCAAGAAAAATTTGTAGCTTTAAACCTTTAAGCATGCCAGCATTTTCATCATAATAAAAGTTACAAAAAAATATACAGAACATTTATATATAATATAATATTTTTACTTTAAACTTGTTAGACTGCCATATTATATCTCCACAAAAGACATTCTAAGGAATAAATACATTTGTTTAGGTTTCTATTGATTCAAATTCTTTTTGAAAATTTTCAAGATCTTGAGATGACAATATTATTCGTATACCTAAATGTTTCACTTTGAATGTCTTAGAATCCCATATTTTCATCTAAAAAAATATAATATATTTCACACGATCCTGTTTTAAAAGCAAACATTAATATTTCCAAAATCTGTACATAGGTATTACTAAACACATTGAGCCGATTGTAAATTTCTTCTAGCTAGCATTTTTCTCCTAAGCCTTTTAGAATGCCATATTTTTCCGTGCATAGTACCTTGAGTTGATAATAAATTTACAATATTTTGACTTTAATCTTTTTAGGCTGCCGTATTATCATGTTCACAAAAGATATTCTACAGAGTGTTTCAAATTCTTTTTGAAAATTTTCAAGATCTATGCATAGCACAGAATACCTTTAGATGACAATAGTATTCGCATGCCCAAATGTTTTACTTTGAATCTCTTAGAATGCCATATTTTCATCTCAAAAACGGCTATAACATATGATTGAAGCGATCCTGTTTTGAATTCGATCATTGAGATTTCCAAAATCTGTACATATTACAGAGGATTCTTCTAGCCAGCATCTTTCTCCTGAACCTTTTAGAATGCCATATTTTTCAACAAAAGATATTTATAGAGATTAAAGATATACTATTTTGATTTCTTTTTGAAGATTTCCAAGATCCGTGCATAGTACTGAATAATAATAATATTTTTGCCATATATTTATCTCCAGAAAAGATATTAAGGCAATTAAGACATTTATGTAGGCTGAAGTGATCGTTCTTTAAATTCTTCCTTAAGATTTGCATAGTACAGAACACATTGAGATAATATTATTCGTATACCCAAATTTTTAACTATGAATCTTTCAGAATGCCATATTTTTCAACAACAGGTACTATATTTATAAAGATTACAGAATTTTATATAGGTTGAAGTGATTCTTGAAGATTTCACAGATCTGTGCATAGCACTACCTTAATCTTATAATAATAATATTTCCAAAATATCAATCTTTTAGAATGCCATATTATCATCATGTCTAAAAATTCACTTATAAAGTTTGAAGAGATCCTGTTTTCAAATATTGGAAGCTTAAATCTATGCATAGTACTGAACCACTTGAGCCGATAATAAAATGCTCTTATCCAAAATTTTTGCCTTAAATCTTTTAGTATACCATATTCATATATCAACAAAGTGGGCTTTTAAATATTGAAGCGATAATGGTTTAAATTCTTCTTGAAGATTTCCAAGATGTGTGTCTTCCTAATAATAAACGCCTATGCTAAATTATTACTTGAAATCTTATAGAATGGCAAATTTTCAAGATAATGCATTAAAAATTTATCGTCTCAATTAAAGACATTTATATAGGCAAAAATAGTTCAAACTTTTAGCTTACTAAAATTTAATTCAATAAATATGTTGAAAAAATTATAAAATCTGAAAACTTGTAAAGTCATCAAGTCAAGTACTTTTCAGAAGTCAAGTTATAGACTTAGCAACAATATTTTCAAAACTTTTATTTAAAAATAATTTAATACTAAGTTGTTCTTGGCTTATTTATTACCTGACAAGGAAAAACTAAAGAAAATAATAAACATTTTGTTTACAGGCAAATAATGCCCAACTGATTAATATAGCAAAGTACATTGTACGAGGGCAGGCTAACAAGTTATCGACCAGGCAAAGATCATGATCAAGATTTTGAAATAAAATTAATTTTTTACTTACTATATAATTTAATATGCGCTTTTTTTAGAACTAAGCAAGCGCTTCTAAAAGAAATTTATTCATTATGTTTCCAATTAACAAAAATATAAAAAAAACTCTCATAAATTTGTATTTTTATAATAAGATAAAACGAAGGAATCAAACCAAAAATTTATTTGCATATTGAGCGAGCTTTTGAAATTTTAGGAAATAATAGAAAATTAAAATTTATGGATTAAAAAAAATACGTCCTTTAAAAAAACATGAAACCAGAGCTGAAAAAAACATCAATGTTTTTGATGTTTTAAGGGGCACACCTAGTGTGAAATTTTCAAAAAATTAATTTTTTTTTCCATATTTCGATAGGTTGTACCTTTAAAAATAACATACTAAAATTTTAAATCGATATCTTAAATAGGTTTTGAGTTACAGCCATTTAAAAGAGTAGCCGCTCGGCAGTTAGATAGTTGGTATATACCTGAGATCGCGTGTCATTTCAAAAATATTTAATATTTTATTTCAAAAATTTTACTGTGTATTCTCAAAACATGTATAAATATACCCTCAAAATTTTAAATAGATGGATTCACTAGTTTTTTTTTTATTAATTCCCAAAAATGGCCTTTTTTTAGGCTGTCACACTAGGTGTGCCCCTTAACTGGAAAACATCGATGAATTTTATATGGAAGTTAATATTAAGATAAGATAATTTTTATATTGTCTTAATTTATAATTTCATATGTCGATATATCGAAAACATCGATGTTTTTCCAGCACTGCTTGAAACGTTTTTTTTTGGGATCAAAAGATGTTTTTTTTTTTTGCAATATCTCAAAATTTGCTTCATAAAAAAAATTCATCCGAATTCATCCCACTTTCCTGTGTGGCCCTATGCTCCACTGGGAGTCAAGGATAGGAGAAGAAGAGTTCTCTGGATACCAAAAAAATTATTTTAAACCTAAAATAAAGCAACTTCAGCAATGCTGGAAAATCATCGATGTTTTCGATATATCAATAAATGAAAGTATTAAGATAACATAAGGAATTAATATATAATATACAAATTATATTACTTTGATTTGTACTTTCATATATCGCTATATCACAGCTGAAAATGGTTTAGTTTAGGGTGAAAATATGTTTTTTTGCAATATCTAAAAATTTGTTTCTAAGAAAAAAATTTTCGACCGCATTTTCGTTTAAACAATTAATTGTGGAGTTTACTAACATATTTTATTTTGTTTATTTTTGAAGTTGTTTTTATAATGAAATAAAAAATGTTTAATACAATCGAATGCTGCGAAGATTATTTTAATGTCTTCATAAAGATAATCGATATATTCATGGTATAAAAACCGCATGCATCATCTTGTTGTCTGACAGATCCATCTATAACTCGGAGTAATGTAACCGCTCTGTGCTCTGAATAAGAGCGATAATGCAGGGCTATTTAATTTAATTTATAAATAAATATATCTCAATAAATTCAAGGAAATAATAATAATAACTTGGAAGAATTTGCGGTTTCCATTTTTCCTTGGTTTCTGCTCGACTGTATTACATTGAAATTATATACAGGGTGGTCCATATAAAAATTGGAATTTAATTTTGCTATAAAAACAAAACGGTTGAATATTTTTCAATGTTCAAAGTTGTATTTGAAAGGTTGGTTCATGACATTTATTTATGAAAAATAATTTCTGTCAAATGACCACCACGATCGGTTTGGCAGTATGCCACTCGATCGGTCCAATTTTTGAGCACATTTTCGATTGTTTCGGGCCTTATCCTGGAAATAGTGGCTCCAATTTCGTCCTTCAGCTCATCTATTGTTTGCGGATTGTTGGCATAGCACACATCTTTCACCGCACCCCAAAGATAATAGTCCAACGCGTCAAATCGCAGCTTCTTGGTGGCCAGTTCACAACGCCATTTCGGCTGATTAGGCGATTTCTGAAGATTGTGCGCAGAAGATCGATTGTGGCGTTCGCTGTGTGGCACGGGGCGCCGTCTTGTTGAAACCAAATATCGTCCAAGGCTTCATCTTCAATTTGTTCGAAAAACCAGTCGGTCAACATTGCGCGGTAGCGCACGCCATTGATGGCTTCGGCGGCTCCTTCTTCGTTTTCGAAGAAAAATGGGCCGATGATGCCGCCAGACCCAAATTCCACAACAAACTGTCAAACGCTTGCAAATTTTCTGAGCTCCAGATGCGACAATTTTGCTTATTAACATAACCACCGAGGTGTAAATAAGCTTCGTTCGAGAAGATGATTTTTCGATCAAATTCGCCATCTTCGGCCAAACGATCTTCCGCCCAATTTTAATATTTCCCATTTCAAATAAATGTCAATGTTTTTACTAAATATTTACCAATATATGAATGACATTTGACGTTTTAAAAGTCAAATTATCGGTAGTTCAAATTCCAAACACTAGGGTGGTCCCCTGTATATCTCAATAAATTCAAGGAAATAATAATAATAGCTTGGAAGAATTTGCTGCTTCCATTTTTCTTTGGTTTCTGCTCGACTGTACTAATTGAAATTGTATACATAGCCAGAAATCGACGTTTGTTATCGATTGTGATCAATGATATATACAACAAATCGATCACGTAAGTTGGTCAGCTATAAGAGACATCCCTACGCAACTAACGTCTATTTTCTGCAATGGATGATCTTCTACAAATAAGTGTATTCGCTCAGCTCCTCCATTTTTAATCGATATCAATATTGCATCGATAGATGCGAAAAATAAAGTTGTTCCGCATTACCTTCCACCAGAAAATTATGGCTTACATGATTTCTTGACCAAACCGCTTTGCTTTCGGCCTGCCCTCGCAGTTACTAAGTGTACCCCCATAGATCGCTCATAATAGATCGAAAAAGAAACTAAAATCTGATGAAATTAAAGAATTTGTACGGCAATGTCCCATTTGAGGGTTGCATGTCTTGGCTAAAAGCAAAAGTTTGTGACAACAACAACAAAACGGAACAAATAAGAAAGATTTCATTCGAATGTTATGACATGCCAGACAGCCCGACATCGAAAAGCCAAAACAATCGAAAAGTCTAAAAGTCGAAAAAGTTTCACTTTCACATGCTCGGCAAAAAAATTTTAATGTTTTCCTTGAAAATGACAAACAAAAAAAGTGCAAAGTAAATAACTTGGTAGGGCGGGAGAAGGAGGCGCTTCTGAGAGGCAGGCTGACCTTCGCCTTTGGCATAAATCTCTAGACCGGGTCTTAGTTTTTTTTTTTTTTTTTGGCAGCTATATATATATTTATAACAAAAGCCTATCGAGATTGTCAAAAGAGCTCTAAAGCTAAAGCTGAACAACTATAAATCTGACTATGAGTATGACTAAGTATAAATAATTGCCGCTGTGATTGCAGCCGTTGTTGTTGCCAAAAAAATGAAAAAAAAAACCTAAAGAATTGGATTTCCGCACATTGAAGCGTAGGCAAACAACAGCTAAACACGCCGACTTATATACATACATACATATAGTACATATGTAAATGTATGTATGTGTGCGCATGGTATGCAAATTATATAGAAATATACATAAAGATTTGCATGTGCATGTTCATGTTCATGCATATGCAGGCAGTGACTGTCAATGTCATAACCTTTGTGCCAGGCTAAGCGGCAAGGCCGCAGCAGCGCCCAACGTGGGGCCCGCGATATGACAGAAAAGTTGCGCAGACTCTATTTAACACTCTTTTGTTTTTGTTTCTGTTCTTGATTACAGTCACCCAGCCGTCTAGAGACCTCCGAACAGACCACAGGACGTTCGCTGCAGCGTGTTTTGCATTATTCCATGGCGCCATGCCGAGCACTGCCGGGTCTGCGAAGAGCCGAATGTGCCATACACGATGTCGACTGTGATGAAGTCTATCCGGGCATCTACATAGGTGATGCGTAAGTAATGCCAAAGATTATTGAGAAAAAAAAGAAGTAGTTAGACATATCCGCCAAATATGGTATTGGTAAGTTGAGGAAAGTAAGCAAAGAAGAAGACTTGTGGAAGGATTTCTAGCCAAAATTTCAAATGTTAGTTGATGATAAGTTCCGAAATGAGAAAACATTAGTTTAGAGCCATAACAAATTGTCGTCTGCTTTCCGGTCTCACAAAGATCTTACCAACTATTATTACTAATTTTGTAGCCATTACAAACGGTTATCGGTCTTGACCGGGGAAAGTATCCTACGCCAGCGGTTTCTGTCTTTTGCCAATTGGCAATCCGCAGGCTACGAAGATCCTCCGCTGTCTGGTCTTCCTATTGGAGAGGCGGACATCACTGTCGTCGTCGAACTTATAGTGATCTCCGCTCGAATACGTTTTTGGCTGGCGCAATTTTATCCAGTAGTGCAACATGACCTAGCCAGTGCAGACGTTGTAGTTATATGCGCCGAATGAGATCAGTGTCGCTTTATAGCTCATACTGCTCGTGGTTCATTTGAATACGGAAGTCACCATCACCATTTATCTGTCTAAAGATACGTTGGAGGATTTTTCGCTCGAAAGCCCCTAAAATCGCCTTATCGGATGATAATTATGTCCATGCTTCAGCACCGTCGAGAATCAAAAGTATATTGAGGGTTTTATAAAGGGGGGATCTTACCAACTAGACGACTAATTTTGATGAGCAGCATGAACATTTATATTTTCATGTAGAAAATGATTTTGTTTTTAAATTTAATTTCTTTAGCAACCTCATATATATATATATGTAATTTATTTTTTTCGCAAATATTATTGGAATAGACTTTCCGCTGTTCCTTTCCTTTAACATGTCGCAGAAAATATTTCTAGTGGTTTTATCTACTTTGAAACAGAGTCTGAAGAATCCCATAGGCCCATTTTCTGTAGGGGGTATCTAAATAGATATGCTACCAGGAGTTTTGAGTCTGCTCTGTCCAGACATTTTGCTCCTAGAGAAGGATTCTGTAAGCGCAGATCTCTATGGCTTGAATCTCTGCTTGAATGACGCTGGACTAAATATCCATTGCCATAGTGTTGAGTCCAACGACTCTGACACCTAATCCGGCTTAGTTTCAGGCCCATCTGTGAACCATTGTTGCCACCGCAGGTTTCCACAGGGGCTGTCTTCAGCCCAAGGCTTGGGATATAGATCTAAATTTATTGTTGAGAAAAAATTCCAATTACAATCTCCAGCAACTTTAATTAGCTTCTCATAGCTTTTAGTTGTCAAGATATCATCTATTTCCGGTTTATCATAATCTCCCTCACGCAAGAGTAATCGTTGTTTCTTTTTTGATGCATTGCTTTTACTTTCCACTTTAAAGGTAGATGCTAATTCTGCATTGCAGGTGTTCAATTTTCTTCAAAATCGGATCTCAGAAACCAAGAAAGAAACATCACTATCGGAAAAGATGAAAAATCCTAAAAGTGGGCAGCTGGTCACACTTTCATTCAATGCTACTCTCTTTAAGTTTTGGCGTTCTCCCAACCGAGACAAGCGTCTTGGTCACCTAACTCTCATTATGGCTCTTGAGAAAATTCAAATTTCACCGAACGTTTTATTCCTTCGTGACCAACTTTGAGAAACCCTTAATCTTTACAAAAAACAAACTGAAACGTATTCGGCATAGTACTCAGGTACTTCTAATAACTTTTCACAGTCAATTTTAGTTAGAAACAAACGTCGTTTTTTTTGAGTTGCTTGTTTCCCTTTACAAAATAAGAGAACTTATCTGTTATCTCAGATCTACGTTCATACGGAAAAACAGACATAACTATCGCCTTTCTAAAGTTAGGTTTGTATGTTTTGACGCCTTCTTCTTAGAGTCACTTTCGGACCTTTGTTCCTACAGATACAGTTTATAATAATTGTAAAATTCTGATTGAGTTTCCAAAAATAAGTCTTCTTCAGCAATCCCTGCCTCCCAGTGGAGAGTAGGGCCTCAAAACAAAGTGTGAGGAGTAGCTAATAATACAATATAATTAATAGTAGGTAGTTTGCCACTGACCATTTGGGGGAATTTTATTTGCCCGAGGGCCAGTTATGCCCCTAACCACAGACAATTGTGGTCAGCCCACCAACAAAGCAAATAAACGGACTCCGACCCGTGGGGTCAATCAATTGTGCTGAGGCAAGCTGTGCCCCTACCCACATGCAAAGGAGTCGAGGATGCAAGTTGGATCCAAAGTGATTCAAAACAGCTCTTGAGAAGAAATGCGCCAACTTTAAAAGGATTATGTAAAGTATAATTAATACTGAAAGTCTTAAGAGATACAAAATTCCTAGAGGAGCGTCTAGGAATGTTAAAGAAATGCTACCGAAGTAGAAGAGGGAAGTCAATGTAACCAGTTATAGGTAAGGCTACACTGGTTGATCCCTAGGGGGAGTCACACATAGACTGCATAGTCCTTAGTGGAACCGGAGGATGCGGCTGGTGTACAGTGCACGTTAGTCTACGAGTATGCACGTATGCTTGGCTGGCTCTTCCAGTGAGGTAAGCCAGGGTTTTCCTTGGTCTTTCAGTCTTGATTCGCATAAGGGCAGCGGCAGATGAGGTGCTCCAGAGTCTCTGTGGCCTCTGTCTCCCTGCACTTCCTGCATTCATCACTGTTGGTAATACCTATCTTCTTAGCGGGAGCTGCGGTGAGGCAATGACCAGCAAGTATACCCACAATGAGTCTACAGTCTCTTCTTGCGTGTTTCAGAATATACTGGTTTAGTCTGTTATCGATTTTCTTCCATATCTTCTGTTGGATCTGGTTACAGCGTCATCTTTTGCTCTGTAATAAATCGTCCTTAATAGAATATTAAGATCTTCAAGTGACGGTTGCCTTGACACAGTAAATTCCTTTGCGAGCCTGTCAGCTATTTCATGTCCATCAATGCCAATGTCTATCAGTGCAAAAGATGCACAACTCCTTAAGGGTTCTTAGTTCATCTAATGGGTCCCTGCTTGCCAGTACATCTTTGGAATTGATGCTGAAGGCTAGCATGGATTTGATTGCCACTTGACTGTCAACGAAAATATTAATACGGCTCTGCTCTAGGGTAAGCTCTAATTCTGCCGCCTTCTTTATGGCAAACACCTCCGCTTCGAAGATGCTACAGTGGTCCGGTAATTTTAAAGATACCTCCATGGCTGGGTCTATACAGTATACCGCGGCCACAACGCCGGATTCCATTTTGAATCCATCTGTGAAAATTTGTATTGCTCGTTGGTCCATGCTGATTTTACAATCCTCAGGTCTCATTTTAGTGAGTGTTTTGGAGAAGTTACTTACTGGGGTCATATAGTCCGTGCTATTATAACATAAGTATTAGGAGAAGTCTACTGGCATAAGGAGTCAATGGGATATTGGATATATATAGAATATATTAGAGTACTAAATCATTTTGTGGATTTGTACTTGTACACATTAAAAATTCTCGAGATTTTATTTACAAAATGTATTTCCAATTTCTTAAATAGGGCGGCAGCAAAAAACAAAACCTATTTGCGTATGATGGGCATAACACACGTGCTGAATGCGGCGGAGGGATGTCGCTATGGTCAGGTCGATACTGGACATAGTTATTATCGGGATATGCCAAGCATAAGGTAAGTCTCAAAGCAGTAGCGCACGCAGAGCATTAAACATGACGATATAGTTTAATTTTGCTTCTCGATTATTCGAACATCTGGTTAAAATTTATTTTATTCTATTCTAAAGAACACTCAAAATTCCAAAACAAAACAAAATTTTATTTGCTCTCTTTTTATTTGGACATACTGCACCTACCCACCCCACCAACTTGCCACACGAACTTGCACCAACTCGAAACAATACCTAACTTTGTCCTGCTCTACTGTTAATGTGTATATATGCGCTCTCTTTTGTACATTGCACGCAACACTATGGCCATTTCACTCTAACTCATTATGCTTCTTATATCATGTTCATTTGTGTGTGTGTGTGTGTGTGTGTGTGTGATTGTGCGCGTGTGCTTGTGTGCGTGTGTGCCTCTTGTTGAAAAAACTTTATGTAGACGCCAACATAAGGACTGTGTTTTTAGATATATGGGTTTCCCAATGATCGATGCGCCCACACAGGACATCTCACGTTACTTCTATGTGGCCTCCAAATTCATAGACAGTGCCATAAGCAGCGGTGGTAAGTGGGGTATATTTTATGCCATTTTGGAATATACTAAACTGGTATTTTTTTGTTGCAGGCAAGATTTTGGTGCACTGCTTGGTGGGCATGTCGCGTTCGGCCACCTGTGTACTGGCCTACTTGATGATCTGTCGCAAAATGTCCGCCGTGGATGCGATACGCACCGTGCGCATGCGTCGTGAAATACGTCCCAACGATGGATTTTTGCAGCAGCTGGCTGATTTGGATATGGAGCTGAAACGCAAGAATCTGTATCCCTACTAGGATGCAGGCACTAATCTTATGATTTCCAACAGAAATCCCTCAAAAAACAACAACAACATGATACAAACAACACAACACAACCAAAGATCCCAAAAATACATATATACACACACACACACAGACACTGACACTAATACAAAAAAGAGCAAGACTTAGGATTATAAGTTTCCAGAAAAAAGCGAAAAGCATTGTTCTAAAAAAAAAACAAGTACTACCTAGACTTAAAGGTAACTTGTTCTACTATCTAAGCACTGTGCCTGCTCTTGGCCAGCGCTAGTTATGGTTAAGTATGTAGGTAACTGGCGCCCTCTATATACTCCAGGATTGTGGTGAAAGTCAAATAAATACCTAATGCCCACGTTGAAAAAAACAAAAAGAAAAAAAAAATTTGTTTATCTAGACCCTTTTAGTCAACGTATACACATAAGCAAACATATAAGCGCATGTTACATATATATATATATATATATAAGCATTTCAGGACCTTTATATATACATACACAAGTCCTGTCTTGTTAACGAACTAATCGAACAATAATTTCTAACATTCTAAGTACTATTTAAAAGATGTTCTATTATATAATTGTACATGTTTATTTGTATTGGCATTAAGGCATATTTGCTGTGTATGTATGTACTATTTTACATACACACACACACACACAGACACACACAGTCTATGTATTGTTATGTATCACCTGCATATAGCCCATATAACTAGTGCATAAACAAGAGAGCTGAAATAAAACCAACAATTAACTAAAAAAAAACAAAATGTGTATGACATTATATAAAAAAATAAGTAAAAAAAAACAGCATATATATATATAATGTATAAGCGACATATATACATTTATTATACATATATATATATCCAACTATTGTACAATGAAATAGCAAAGCTAAAAGCAAAATAAAAATTTAAAAGTAAAACTCATATTTTCTAGAACATGTATAAGCGAAAAAATCAAGATGTAAACAAAACCAAAACCAAAACTCAAAATGAACAACTAAAAACTAATTAAAATTTAAGAAGTGATTAATAAACAAAACAAAAAAAAAAGAAACAAACACATTAAATCAAAAATAAAAAAAATTATATTAAAACTTGTGTAAATCTTTTGTTTTTTAAGAGCAATCTGTAGCACGATTTTAGGTAACTTGTTTTTTGGCAGGTCTTGAGATCGTAGCTTTTAGCTTAGAATATGAATTACTTTAAAAATTGTATTATAATTATAAATTTTATATAAAGCACAGTTTTTACTACTCTGTAATTTGTTTTTAAAAGATTGTTTAGCTGGTTAACATACTGAAAACTGCAACTAACGATTTTTGAAAACTAAAAAGAAACAAATCGTTCGCAAAATTTCAATTTTTTAAAGAAAAATACAATTATACATATAGGTTTATATTGTTTCAAATTCTTTTTGAAAATTTTCAAGATCTTGAGATTGTAATATTATTCGTATACCCAAATCTTTCACTTTAAATCTCTTAAAATGCCATATTTTGATCTTAAAAAAGTTATATGATTGAAGTGATCTTGTTTTAAATTCGATCATTAAGATTTCCAAAATCTGTACATATTGCTGAACATTCTTCTAGCAAGAAATTCCCTCCATATTTTCATCAAAATAAAAGTTACAAAAAGATGTACTGAACATTTCAAATATTTCTACTTTAAACTTATTATACTGCCATATTATATCTCCACAAAAGACATTCTAAGAAATAAATACATTTATTTAGGTTTCTATTATTTCAAATTCTTTTTAAAAATTTTCAAGATCTTGAGATGACAATATTATTCGTATACCTAAATGTTTCACTTTGAATCTCTAAGAATCCCATATTTTCATCTCAAAAAATATAATATATTTCAAAAGGATCCTTTTTTCAATTCAAACATTAATATTTCCAAAATCTATACATAGGTATTACTAAACACCTTGAGCCGATAGTAAATTTCGAAATTTAGAATGCCATATTTTTCAACGAAAAGTATTTATAAACGTTGAAGACATTTAAAAAGGTTAAAGCAATTCTATTTTGAATTTTTCTTGAAGATTTTGAAGATCCGTGCATAGTACTGAATACCTTGAGTTGATAACAAAATTTCCAAAATTTTGACTTTAATCTTTTAAGGCTGCCGTATTATCATGTCCACAAAAGATATTCTACAGAGTGTTTCAAATTCTTTTTGAAAATTTTCAAGATCTATGCATAGCACAGAATTCTTTTAGATGACAATAGTATTCGCATGCCCAAAAGTTTTACTTTGAATCTCTTAGAATGCCATATTTTCATCTCAAAAAAGGCTATAACATATGATTGAAGCGATCCTGTTTTGAATTCGATCATAAGGATTTCCAAAATCTGTACATATTACAGAGCATTCTTCTAGCCAGCAGACTTCTCCTGAACCTTTTAGAATGCCATATTTTTTAACAAAAGGTATATATAGAGATTGAAGATATACTATTTTGAATTATTTTTGAAGATTTCCAAGATTCGTGCATAGTACTGAATAATAATAATATTTCCATAATTTGTATTTTGAACTTTTTAGACTGCCATATATTTATCTCCAGAAAAGAAATTAAGACAATTAAGACATTTATGTAGACTGAAGTGATCGTTCTTTAAATTCTTCCCTAAGATTTGCATAGTACAGAACACATTGAGATAATATTATTCCTATGCCAAATTTTTAACTTTGAATCTTTTAGAATGTATTTCAACAAAAGGTACTCTATTTATAAAGATTAAAGACTTTTATGTAGGTTGAAGCGATTCTGTTTTGAGCTCTTCTTGAAGATTTCACAGATCTGTGCAAAGTACTACCTTAATCTTATAATAATAGTATTTCCAAAATATCAATCTTTTAGAATACCAAATTATCATCATCTCTAAAAAGTCACTTTTAAAGTTTGAAGAGATCCTGTTTTCAAATTTTGGAAACCTTAAGTCTATGCATAGTTCTGAACAGCCTGAGCCGTAAATAAAATACTCTTAGCCAAAATTTTTGCTTTAAATCTTTTAGTATACCATATTCATATATCAACAAAATGCGCTTTTAAATATTGAAGCGATAATGGTATAAATTCTTCTTTAAGATTTCCAAGATCTGTGTCTTCATAATAATAAACGCCTATCCAAAATTATTAATGAAATCTTTTAGAATGCCAAATTTTCAAGATAATGCATTAAAAATTTATCGTCTCAATTGAAGATATTTATATAGGCAAAAATAGTTCAAAATTTTAGCTTACTAAAATTTAATTCAATAAATATGTTGAAAAAATTATAAAATCTGAAAACTTGTAAAGGCATCAAGTAAAGTACTTTTCAGAAGTCAAGTTATAGACTTAGCAAAATATTTTCAAAACTTTTATTTAAAAATAATTTAATACTAAGTTGTTCTTGGCTAATTTATTACCTGACAAGGAACAACTAAAGAAAATAATAAACATTTTGTTTACTTTAAATTTTTAAACTTCACTTGTTACGGCTTAATTTATAAAAGAAAATGTATTTTTGTTTTAATTTATTTTTGACTAAATTAGTCAATATTGTTGAACCACATTTTTTAATTTAAATTGGCAACAGGGCTTTACAAAAAAAATATTAAATTTTTTTGTCTGACACCTTTTTTTTTTAAAAAAATATGAAATTAAAACTTTTTTTTAAGTATGCTCCTTAAATATGTGAATCAAAAAAATTTTTTATAAACACTTGTTTTTATACGTTCTTGATACGGTGGAATATCAATGAAATCGATATGGTGAAACAGTGTTAACAAAAATAAAACGAAAATTTTTAAATGTTTTTATAAAAAAATTTATGAAAACAATTTTTTTTATGTCAAAAGTTGGTAAAAATTAGCAAAAGTTTTTGTAAAATTAAATGGAATGCATACTGCTTGTTTTTACAATGAAAAAATAGATTTATTTTGTAGTTAAATTTGTTTTAAACTTTATTTTTTTTTGACTGTGTTTCGCCAAATCGATTTAATTCATATTCATCGCCAATAAAGAACGTATAAAAAACACGCGTTAAAAAAAATTACGATTGACATTTTTAAGGCATATGAAAAATGAAATTTTTCTCATTTTATGTTGGTTAAAAAAAATTAAGTATTTATTTTTAAATAGCCGGCCATATAGCGAACCTAGACTAAAAAAATAGTTTCAAAAATATTCAGTAGTTTAGTCACAATTAAAAAAAAAACGAAAAATTGTTTATACCCTCGTACCGTATGGTACAAAGGGTCTATTAAGTTTGTGCCAGCCGAAAATGTATGTAACATATAGAAGGAGCGTTGAACATCCCAAAGTTACCTAAAATATGATCAGGGTGACTAGAGAAGTCAATATACCCATGTCCGTCTGTCCGTTCGTTTGAACGCCTAGATCTCTGAGATGGTAAGAGCTAGAGTAACTAAACTTTCACATTAGATCCCATATTATTCCATAGGAGAAAAGTTAATTTTATTTTTTTGATATCGGGGTTCAATTATATAGCTACCATATAGGTGTTTCAGACGACCTCAAAAAAAAAAAGTTGTAGAAGAATAATTCGTTTGTTTATGAAGATATCGTAACAAAATTTGTTTTTTTATAGTTCCCAAGCACTGTACCAGTTTTATTAAAATCGGTTGACTATATCATATAGCCCCCATAGACCGATCGGCCAAACTAACTTTATACCCTGTACCGTATGGTACAAAGGGTCTATTAAGTTTGTGCAAGCCGATAATGTATGTAACATATAGAAGGAGTCGTCGGGGACACCCCAAAGTTACCTAAAATATGATCAGGTGAATAGAGAAGTCGATATACCCATGTCCGTCTCGTCCGTCTGTCCGTTTGAACGCGTAGATCTCTGAGATGGTAAGATCTAAAGAAACCAAAACGACTCGACAAAAAAAAAAGGTTTTAGATGGATAATTCGTTTGTTCATGAAGATATCGTAACCAAATTTGGCATTTAAAAGTTTTATGGTTCCCAAGTACTGTACCAAATTTTATCAAAATCGGTTGAGTATATCATAGCTCCCATTGGACCGATCGGCAAAAATAAGTTTTTTAAACAAAATTCGCTATATTTTGTTTTTAATAAAGTTATCGTAACTAGATTTGGCGTTTGGAAATTTTTAGAGCACTTAAGCAATGTGCCAAATTTGAACAAAATCGGTTGACTATATCAAATAGTTCCCATAGGGCCGATCTTCCAAGAAATCCATTTTTTAACAAAATTTGTTGTTTCGTTTGTTTGTTGAGATATTGGGACCAAATTTGATATTCGTGAGTTTTTTATAGTTCCTAAGCACTGTACTTAATTTAATCCAAATCGGTTGACTATATCATATAGCTCCAATAGGACCAATCGGTCCAAAAAACGTTTTTTATACAAAATCCGATGTGTTTCATTTGTTTGTAAAGATATTTGAACTAAATTCAACATTCAGATCTCATTTATTATGGTGTTTAATCACTGTGTGAAATCGGTTGACTATATCATATAGCTCCCATAGGAACGATTGGTCAAAAAAATTTTTGTTTAAAAATTCTTCTGTTTTTGGTTTTTTGTGAAGGAACCGGATTTTATTGCAAGCTAGTGTTACAGGGTATCCCAAAGTCGTCCACGCCCGACTTTAGGTATACTCATTTTTTAAATTAAGGCTCAACGCGTTGAGTTTAAAAACCGAAATTTTGCGAACAATTTTGTTTTTGCGTTATGCATCGAATTGCTTCATTTGTTTGCTGGAGATAGTTTCCAGTAACTTTTCCAGCTAGTTCCTTTAAAGACGTTCGTTCCGAGAATAATTCAATATTCATATTTTTGACTTTCTTCGTTTTTGACTGTATTCTTCTATATAAATACGAGCAGCTCAATTCTTGTCTAGCTTATTGAAGTAAAGTTTATCTACAAGTAATGTCGGAAATATATAGAACTCTCAAAGCTGTATGAGTCAAAAAAACGACTCTAAATTAATGAATTCTGTACTTCTGCGACATCTACTGAAAGTGAGAGCTACCTGATAGATACTTTTTTTATTGTTAATTGTTGAGTGGAGAGTTTTGGATGTAATTTTAGAAGGATCTATTTTCACAATGTCAAGAATAAAACGTTTCTGTTAAACGTTTCAAAATACTCTTTTTGTAAGTATTAAAATTTTCCCCACTTGCTCTATGGTACTTATTTTAAGAATGTGCTCCTTTTCTTGTGTGCTATATTTTACTTTGTTCGATGGTACTCTATAGTAGTATCGATTGTTTCAATTATCGAAGTCTAAACTATCGAATGCTGGCACTATCGTAATAAATTATTTTAAGCTAAAGTTGCAATAGAGGATTTTTGTCAATTCTGTAGGACAGTGTTATTCATCTAAAACTTTTTTTTTTTCGAGGTCGTCTGCAGCACCCCTATAGGAGCTATATAATTTAACCTAAGATAGCGATTGATAGTGCATTTGTGTGGTCCAGTGTTGGCATTCTAGCTTGATTATAGCTATACGAGGTGTGTTCAAAAAGTAAGGCGACTTTTCAAATTTCGCGGGCAACGTATTTTCGATTATCGATTTTGTTGTGTTGGTACACTCTTCCCGAACATCTGTACCAAATTTCAAGTGAATGGCATTTTTTGTTTGGTTGTGAGAGGTGTAAAGGTTATAAGTGTTTTGCGTGCTCGGCGATCGAAAAAAATTATGGTTATTTTTAAAGATTTTAGAAAAATTATATAATAACTGTTCTGTTATATATATATTTTTTAAATTAATTCATCAGGAATGTAAATGATGTCTTCTTTGTTAGCTATATTTAAGCTCTGGGCATTCCGACTTATCCTTAAATTTTTACAATAGCTATGTTTAATAGACGAAATGAGTTTCATCAAGTCTATCATACTTTTCTCTTGTCATAATTCAATCGATTGGATCCAATAAAGCATGGCTTACAGTTTTCAGACATAGTTAGAGTATTTCTTAGGTCAATAGCATTTAATTCTGAATTTTCTTTAAACTCGCACTTGAATTATATAAGACGGATTATTTGGTGCATTTTAAACCACTTAATAGATTGTAAAAAGCGATTTAACTAAAATTTTATTACGATATAAATTACAGTATGCAGCTAATCAGATTGGCTTCTGAAACAAACTAATTTTTCAGTAGCTAAAAACATTTTCTCTCTTAGTGGTGTGAATTTTTATTTTTAAAGATTTTCATCATGAAGCGCACAAATTTGGCATTTATCAAGTACTTTGAATTTAAATTGTCGAAAAATTAAAAAAGCCGGCAGTTGAGCCTGCGAAAAATTTTCATTAATCTATTCCCAATCAACGAAATCAACTATAGCATTTTCAATCACCAAATTAATAAAAAAACTTTTTTTCGGAATCTTTACCCTGTGACAAAATATCATAACGCAACAAAAATTCAATCCCCTCAAAACTGCAATACCAAAAATTATCCATATCCACATTTATGTTATGTATATATATCAATTATATACACATAACTAAAAATTTTATACAGTCCGTTAAGTAAGAGCTTGTACGGCATAACTTATTAAAAAATTTATTTTTTTACATCACTTTATTCTACATATTCCGAAGCATGACGCAATTATATCAATAACATGTCCAGTCACCACCAGCGTCAACAATCGCCTGGCATCTCCGCGGCATACTTTCCACCAAATTTTCAGCATATTCGACGGGAAGCGTCGCCAAATGCATCGAATTTCTTGGAAAAGCTTTTTCAAAGTAAATGTGGGTCTTCCTTGAAGCTTTTGCTTGATGACGGCCCAGAAGTTTTCGATGGGATTTGCATCAGGGGACTGTGCAGGCCAATCCAAGGTGACGATGCCTTTTTCGCGCTTCCAGTCGGTACAGAGACGACTGCGGTGTTTGGGGTTATTATCTTCCTGCAAAATCCAATGTTTTTTTTGTTGAAAAATTGACTTTTGGCAGTCGGTAATAAAGCTTTTCGATAAATTTCGACCATCGTGGGAGCATTCAGGTTCTCTGTGAAGAGTTGCAAAGTGCCGAAACCCTTTTTTGAGAAGCATCCCCAAAGATGAATTTTTATAGGGTGTTTAACGGTGCGCTGGGCAAAATTACTTAAAGACAAAGACCAGGCCCATGGTATGAAAGAATAACCCCAAACAGAGGATTTTCTGTTGCCCAAGCCAGCGTGTTTTTCGGACAACAGTGGTTTCTTCAATGTGCTTCGCCATTTCAAATTATTTGCTTGCAAATAGTTTCGAATCGTTATGTGCGATATATAATATCTATACCCTTTTTTTCAATTTTGCTTGCCCTACACGCAAACTTAAGTCAGAATTCCGCGAAAACAAACTCACGATCATATTTTCATCCTTCTTGGCCACGCTTCCTCTTGAGCCACGATCGGAAAGTTCATCGACGTTTTTTGACTCCTTGTAGCGTCGCACACACTTCTGTGAAAAAGTCTTCGACTTTTTCAAATATTTTGCCGCCGCTGCATAGGACATTTTGGGTCCTTTTGGATGGGTTCAGAGAAAAACTGCCTCAAATCGTTCTGCATATGAGGTACTCATTCTGCTTAACGTACTTTTCTGACAAAGTTTTGACTTCCAATCGAACTTTTTACTAGTGCGTCAAAAACAAAGGTTATGTCTACTCGTAAACGAATTTTTAGAGATCTACTCTTTACCGACTGCGGATAATGCCGTACACGCTCTTACTTAACAGACTGTATATCCTATCAGTCTGCCATTTTTTCATACAGTTGCTTATTTTTTTCGAGAACAAAATTCTTTTTATTTATTTATATATAAAATTAGAAGTTAGTTTAGAATTATAATGTGTTTGAAGCTCGAGCAACGTAGTCCTTCAACAAAATCCTATTTTACGCAAGACCTAAATTTCTGTCTATTCTACAAAATAATCTATACCATGAAGTATATAACAAAACTATATTTAATATTAAGGAAGAATTACAAAACACTTTACGTTTGTGATTTTTTTAATGAATTTTTTTGTTTATTTTTTATTTCTGTCTAGCACCAATCGGCAGATTTGATAAATATATGTAGCGAATTATTTCTTCTTTCAATATAGGATTATAACCTTACATACTTATCTGCTGATTGCAAATAAATAAATAGCTATATAAAAAAATAGAAGATAGTAAATGGCAGGATTTATTTTATAATAAACCACAAATTATTGCTAACAGAAAAACGTTCTGGAAACTCTAAAATATGAAATCTATTCAGACGTCGAACATGCAAACTATTTTAAAGAAGCTTAACTTAATTTCAATATCCAAAGTAGGGTAAGGAGGGATATGCATCCTCAAGAATAGATGACGGGGAAGATTTGGAGACTGACACAATACACCATAGCGGGATCATTGGCAAACACCAAATCAAGGATGCGATTTAAACAATTTCGGACGGTATTTATTTGCAGTAATGGCAAGTCGGACAAGCCTTCCAGGAATTTGTTATAAGAAATTGAAATAACAGAGTTAGAAAAGTTGACGAAACCCATGAAATGGATGAAAGGTTAGAATCACCTAAAACTAAGAGATTGTCGCGATACATAGTGAATATATAGTGACATATTAATTTCAGCCAAGTGTTGTAAATAAATTTCAGTAGTAGATGAAGGAGAACTGTACGAACATGTTACAAAAAATGAAGAGTTATGCAAACTTTGTTTGACATAAATAAATTCAATGTTCAAGGAGTTATCTACTATAACTAGGCTAGAACAAGGTATAACCTCAAGCCTGCATACTAGAAAGTTGGAAGATAAAATTTCATGGTCAGAAACGAAAGAAATCAGTCACGTCTCTGAGCAAGAACATGAGAATCAAAAGAAAAACTATTCCCAAACAGGACATTAAACTTTGTTAAAAGACCTCTTACATTTTGAAATTTACCAGAGAGATGAGAAATTAGTTTTTTGAAATGCTAGAGGCAGATACGGATGATGGGATAATTAATATACAATCGTTTTCAAATAAATAAATCGTACTGTATGATGCATCAAAAATTTAAATTCAAAAAAGTTGGCCAAGACCAATATTAAGGCAGGATAACAACTGCCGGATCTACTAGCAGGTAAGGCGCAATGGAGAATATGGAAGACAATTTTAAAAAAGGATCTAGATAATTGTAAACTCCCAGTTTTGCTGGTAAATTTAATATTCACTAAAATCCTCTTTTGATCATTTTAAATTTCGAGTCTTATACATCTTAACTCGAGAAATTGTCGGTCGGTAGCGCCAAGTTCGAAAACTATCAAAGTTTAAAAATAAGTTTTTAAAACGAAAACGAATAAAATATTCGGATTCGATTTGATTTCACATATATTGCGCTTCTAATTTCACCAAATGGAATTTTTAATGATGTAAGAATCCATCTGGTTCGTTGTGAGAGATACCCAAATGAAATAATAAAATAGTTTTAAATTGAATCCAAATATTTTATTTAATAATTATTTTTAATTTTTTTATTTTAATTGTAATCAAACGAACTTCTTATGTAGTTTGAATCCGACAACTTTATTGCAAGATAAATTCAAAGGAATAGTTTCATGAGTCCAAGTTAAATAGTTAATTAAATATTTTTTGATATTCTTAGATTTTATTTATTTCAATTTTAAGTTAGATATTTATTAATAATTGTATTTAATTTTATTTTTGTAAGCTTTTTAGGCGGTGGCTTTTTATTTTTGGTTTTTGTACTGTTCTTGGAAGCCGGAACTAATTTTTATTTCAACCCAACGTTTTTAGAAATATGTTCCTAAATCATGCTAATCATTATTTTTCTTATAACTGAAAAAAATGATTATTTTCTTTTTACATGAATACATTTTTTTTAATAAAATTTAAATTTTGTTATATATTGTATGATATAGATATATTCTGATTCTATGAAAAAATTTATTTAAAAAAACACTAAAAAAATTTTCTATTATATTTTAAAAAACCCATTTTCTTAAAAAAAAATTAACTTTTCTTATATTTTTAACGTTTTCCTAAAAAATATTAATGACATTTTTACAAAGTGAATTTTGATGACTTCCTTACAGCTGAAAAAAAAAAGATTTCGAATTATACGAAATATTTTTTAAAATAAAAATAAATTTGTTTATGTAATACTAGTGAGCCCGGCAGACGTTGCCCCGCCCAAACTTTTTGAATTCTCTTAATGTGAATAAATATCGTAAGATTCCCTAGTTAGCTTATCTGGAAAAATATAAGATTTTTAGATTAGTTTGCAGCTCGATTCAAACTTGCACCATTATTAGTCGAATGTCGCACTTCACGGGTCTGTCTTAACCGAATTCTTTCACGTTCATTGCGATCTTCACTTTCCTGGCAGTACGATTAGATTGCCAATTAATTTGATTCGTAGCATTTTTTCCAAATTTTTGAAAAAGATCATGCATTGATCGATTAGGAGACGGTATTCCCAATTGTCCTAATGCTTTATTAGCCATAGCCAAGCATAGATCTTCAATATGAATTAAAGCTTCATTGTAAACTTCAGGCGCAAATTCCATGACTGGATTACGTTTTGCTTTACGTCCTCGAAACAAAATATCTTCTGATAAATAATCTTGATATTTTATCCACAATTCAGATGGATTTAATGGAAAACATTTTGCTAAAATGATTGCAAATAAAACACGTATTTGATATAGTGCAAATAATTTTCCAATAAATTCAATTTTTTGCATGCCTCTCGATACGTTGCACAAAATACGCCACTCACTGTTCTCAATGATTGAAACGATGTTGGACCTCGAACATTGATTAACAACAATACCAGATTTTGTATATATGGCAATGAACACACAGAAACCGATATTCACAAAAATGATCATATCTCACGAACCAATCCACACAAACACATCGAAATTGGTGTAAAACCTCCATATTGACAACCTCTAACACACGCAAAAATCAGATTTGAAATTTATCGACGCGTTCATGAGAACATTCGTAACACTTAAAACATAAGTCTCTTTTTATATATATTGATAGATATATTTATTAGTAGAAAATAATTATTCTGTTTCCCATACACAATAAATATGAAAAAAATGCAATATGAATGAACTAGCTAAAGGGAAAAGCAATGAACATAGAATTTCGATTAAAAATTGTGACCTCCTTTTGTTAATAGGTCAAGGATTTTAGTGCAGTTTTATATGTATGTTTTGGCGTTTTTGTGCAGCAGGACTGCACTCAGTGTGTTGTAGATAGGCATCGCGTGGTAGGATATTGAGTTGATATTGTAAAAAAAGAGCTATGTTAGATGTGAGTAGTTTGTGTAGGTGCTAAGCCTGGCGCAACTTTTCTAAACTTCTTTAGAGAAGCTAGACTCTGCAACATTGCCCGACTCTTTCAATTAATTTTTGTGTGATTCCGATTTGTTTAATAGATCGAATTCCTTTTTCAATGATTCAAGAGCTGCTTTGGCAGCACCGTAAAACCATTGACTGCATGGCAGCAATGAGAACTCAGGTATATTAAAATTCTCCTTGTATTTGTCCGGTATATCTATAAGAATGGATTGTAGTTATAATAGGCAAAAACATAAGACTAGTTACCACTCACCTTGAAATTTAGTTATTTGATGGCGTTCTATCTTTTCCGAGAATTCGGTCCAGCTGTTTATTCGTTCATATATTTCAAGGCCAAATACTTTAAAGTGCTCCCGTAAATGATTGCGAAAAATCATGGGCGGGTTTTGCAATTGTTTAATGGTGGATTGGAGTACTTTTATAAGTACAATTTCGTTGTAGACGCTAGATTTTTCTCTGCCAAGTTGTGTGCTCCTTTGCTTCTCGAAGCCGGGTTCATTAAAGTAAGGCTCAACGACCAGTATGAGACCCTGAATGGAAACTAGCACCTGCAGCATGGTGCTCTCTTTTCTCCACCTTTCGGTATGCCGTCCACTCCAAGTACCCAGCAGAGATACACACACTTTGCCCCCCTCATACAAATTAGGATTGAGTCGTTCAGTACAAAAGCTTATGTAATGGCATTTGGGTGGACTCTTAGGGTAGTTGCGGCCCATTTGAAAATCGAAGAAAAATAGCGCGTTTTCATAAGGAGTTTTCTTTGGTCCAACTATCATCACAGACATCAGGTCCATGCGATCCTCATAGGCACGCACGTGCACACCATCTGGCAACGAGGACTGCAGGATTCGATATTCTCGATGCACAGCACGCTGATATTGCGCTTGATTGCTGGGCTGTATAATGATATCGTAAAAAACATGAGAGGGTGGCGCATTGGGAAGCACCTCAAAGCAAATGGTTTTAACCGAACAATTCACAGAGCTTGCCAAAGGTGGCAATGACTCAGATAGCACATTCAATGGTTGCTCTGTATTCGAGATAACATCATCGACTATATGAAGGACAAGCTCATTCATATCTTGCTGCGTCATCTCTTCGGCATCGGTAATATCAGATTTTTGATATTTAATTGGGTCCAGGCTGCACCAAAACACCTCCTGGTATTTAGCCAACTTTTCGTAGATCACATTGCAACTGTTCCTTAGTTCGATGTTGGTTTTAGATACCGATTTGAGATCGTCCTCATCAACGTTGGCTACCGTTTCCTTTTTGGATTCACTAGCAAAATTAATTTCGGAAGAATCATTCTTCTGATGATGATGTTTTGGGAAACACTTGGCTATACTGGAGCACACAATTTTCTGCAATTTCCCGTATTGAATGCGGTATTTGTGTAATTGGCTGTCGGTAAGCTGCACTTCAGTCGAAGGGGGCTTATCGTTTTCAAGGTGCATTGATTGTGCTATGTTCTCATTTGACTTTTCGGAGAGCTTTGTAGGTGTTGTAACTGATTCATTATGACCGGCCTCGGCATTGCCTTCAACATCTAAGGAATTCTCTGATTCTGCCTTTGTCTTGCGGCGCAATAAGCCTGGAAAGTTATCCTCATTAAAGTAATGGGTGTGCAGCCAACTATCCAAATAGGCACCGTTCTTGTAGAGCACCAAGAGATCGGAAAGAGCTTCAGCCTTACATTCTTTGGGTAAGATGTTAAAGATCTTCTGCAATATTTCCATTGCATAACTAGCCCTAGCCGCAATTAGCTGCAAGTTATAGGTGCGACTATTCTCGGATTGCAGCTCCCAAGAATCTTCAGAATCGTCTGAATCGGTGGCGTTTAGATCTTTATTGGTGAGATAATAGATCTCAATTAGGTCTTGTGGGTAACACATGGTAGTATGTCCATCCAGCCAACCAACTCTGACAAGGCCATCGGTAAGATTGTCTATGACATGGCCAACGCTAAAATTAACGTTATCTTCACTCGAATTGGTAACGCGCATGACCAACATGGCAGGTCGATATTGAAAGTCTTCATGATATTTTAAGTCATTAAATCTTAATTCTTCAACATTTTTGACTTCAGTTACACGATTATCTGCATTGGAGTGCATCTTAAGCCAGCTTACTTTGGCAATCCGTGTATCATGATCAACTTTCTGAATAACGCCATATTCTGTCTGAGAGGAATTGGGCTCGGTTGCTTTACGAACAAAACGTCCAGGGAAGAACTCACGATAGTCTAAGTGTTGTACTGGATAGAGCTGATTAGACGGTATTGCCGTTTCAACTGTGCCATCTTGCCAAACAACCGTGACAGTGGTATAATGAACCAGTATTTCTACAAAGAGCTTATCCCCATCTTTGGGATCAGTGTCTTTTTTTAGGAACGGCGGCTGCTTGGTAATGGGTACTTCACATTCGTCACAGTTAGGCAAAGCTTCATCATGCATTAATTCCACTGTTCCAGGTGTAACACAAAGCTCTTCCTGCTGCTCCAGTACTGCTTCACTTTCGTATTCTGTATCATCCACATGGTTCCAAGTTTCTTCATTGCTGTTGTCACTGCCTCTGGGCGTACGAGATGTAGCAGCGTCAGAGTGCTCAGACGGAGCCGTCTCCTTAGCTTTATTCCCATTTATCTGACGCTCGAAAATTGGCTGCAATGTAGCCCCTAGCTCATCCTCCCAGGCAGTGTATTTAACAAGGTTATCATTATTCGAATATTTGAGATAGTAACGATCATGCATTTGTAGCAAGTACGAATCACCGAAATTTAGAAGTTTTGTGTTTTGCAACTTCTCACCACTAATTCTATTGCTGGGGGGCTTTAAAGAATCTTTTTCGAAATTTACTTGAGACATTGTCCGGCCTGTCCAAGTTACATAGATACTATACGTTTTTAAGGATTCAACGGTGTAACGGCCTTTGAGATCAACTCTAAACGAGATTTTTGGTGTCAAATTTCTAACATGTTCCTTAGGAGGCAAGCAGCCTACGATCACATTGCCTGGAAAAAATATGCGGTATTTAAACAAATTACGGGAATCCGTGTCCGTAGCATCCTTAAATTTTTCGAAATACTGTGAGCCTATTTGAAGGCGTGCACCATTGCTGGTACTTATTATTGCGGACTCGTCCACGTTGCTTATTTTACCTATCCAAGTGCCAAGACAGACTGAATCACCTGGTACCCACTCGCTTATTTGTCGCAGGCGTTTAGAAGGCACATTCTTTATGACATATTCCGAGCCCAACACTTTGACATCGGCTCGCATGCTCACATCGCGCACATAGCCAGATTGTCCAAAAGGACTATTATTTTGTCCAGGCAAACGACGACGCACCACATCTCCTGGCTTTAGACAGCGGTCGGCAAGAACTATCAAATTTTTTGCGATAGTAGTTTCTGTTTCATCATGGTAGAGGGCCACGCGCACATGACCTGGACTCAGTGGCTTATCTTCATCAGAGCAGTAAGGTTTTGCTGCTTTTTTTATAACTCCAAATCGAACTTTGCCATTATGATCGATACTAAACACTTCGTCCCCAAAAAAAAATTGGCATTCGTAATTTTTGGGTGCCTTTGACACAGCACTGCCACCGCCAGCACTTCTGGTAACCTTGGATTTGGCAGCAGAGTGCAAGTCATTAACTTGGTTCTGCTGGGCGCTTCTAACCGCTAGATCTTCCGTAGTAGCCATGTTACCCATCTTGAAATTTGCTCACTAAAAAAATTTTTGTTATGAAAAAAATTGATATACAGCTTTTGTTATACAACAAATTGATTTAAATAAACTATTTTCACCACGACTGCCTGACAAATTTTCCAGATTTAACAATTTGGTTTTGATTTACAAAACAAGCGTCACTAGGATTACTAATATTTTAACCCATTTTTAAAAAAAGCTATACATAAAACAGCCAAAACTATACAATAAACAAAATCTCTGTGCCAAAACGACTGAATGTAAAAGAAAGTTTAAGGGACTTCTTCGAAGTTGAAGCAACAAAGCTTGAAAATTAGATCCATACTATACCGATACCCATCACCATCTGCCCTTCTGCTGTCTATTTAAAAATCTATGTCTCGGGGTCAGTAGGAGATATCTTTTACTTATTTATTATTATTGGGTGTATAAGTGTACTGCGACCCACGTGGATCTATTGTACCCCTTGTAGGCCTGCATGTATTGCAGTATTTTATTCGGACTTATAGTAACAACAGTCTCTGGTGGGAGAACGTACATGCCAAGGAGCTTGATTCTTTTACCGACGAGTGCCGAGTATCTGCGCCCAGTGAATCAGTCGTTTTTTGTTCTCCTCTATTCTTAGTAGGTTCCGTACAACGTGGTTACCAATCCCACAGTGTGGTTCAGGACCAATTAGCGGTGTTGCTGCACCGGTTCTTGCGAGTTTTTCTGCTAATTCATTTCCAGGAATGTTATTGTGCCCTGGAACCCATCTAATCGTGAGCTTATTCCTGGATCCTAAATTATCCAGTGATGTTCTCATTTCTTTAACCAGCCTTGATGTAATCTTGGCTTTACTTAATGCTTTTATTGCTGCTTGACTATCAGACAGGATGGAAATATCCTTGTCATGGTAGTTCTTTTGCAGATTATCCAATAGCACAAAACTCAGCTTGGAAAATGCTGGTGTGTCTGCCTAGAGGTTTATAATATTTGGTCCTGGGTCCTACTACCCCCAGGCCACTTCCTTGATCAGTGAGTGATCCGTCTGTGTACCACTTTATTTTATGTGGCTTAATAGGGTGAGCTGCCGCAAGAGAGGTCCAAGCCTCTTTTGTGCTGAGTTTGGTATCAAAATATTGATTGAACCTGTACTCAGCAAGCATCTCATCCCTTGGCTGCAGAAGCATAAGCATATCCTTTGCTAGATCTGCAGCATATTTCTTGGTGAGGCTAAAGTCGTCTCCTACCCTCCCAATTCTTATTAATGGTGCTCTTCGCCGCATATCGGCAGCAGCAGTAGGACAGGTGCGCATAGTTCCTGTCATATATATGCAGGCCATTCTTTTGCAGTTTCTGCATTTTTTCTCTGGCCGTGCTAAGGTACACTCTACTACCCCAGGCTATGGTCCCTTACGTTAGCATGGGTCTAACAACCATGAGGTATTGCCATCTTAATATTCGTGGTGATGTGCCCCACGACGTCCCGGCAGTACTTCTACACGTAAAGAGAGCCTTTTATTCATCGTGTTATCTACATGACTTTTGAAGTTAAGCTTGGAGTCAAAAGTCACTTCAAGATACTTGACTTCTTTACTCGTTTCTATACTGCTTCCCGATAAGGTTATACATTTCATTCTTCAAAGTTGATATCTCCTTGTGAAGGGTCTATGACAGTCTTGGCAGGGTTGAGACTCAGGCCTGCCATTTTACACCAGTCATTAGTTTTTTTGAGACCTAGCTGGACAATGTCGCAGAGTGTTTCTTCATACTTGCCTCTTGCTATAATAACGATGTCATCAGTATAGCCTCGACATAGTATGCCTCTGCTCGTTAGTCTCTCCAGCAGCTTATCTACTAGTAGGCTCCATAAGAGGGGTGATAAGATCCCGCCCTGAGGGCAGCCTCTTGTTGTTTCTACTGTGGTGGATTGTCTCCCAATAGTTGTTGTAGCCTGTCTGGATGATGGCAGTGAAGCTATCCATCTGCTGGTGGTTGTGTCTAGGCCCCTTCTGGCCAGTGATGCATTGACAGCCTCGTGGGAGGCATTGCCAAAAGCAGCCTGTATATCCAGAAAAGCGCATAGTGCAACCTCCTTATGGGTTAGGGATTCCTTAATAAGAGCTTTCACCTGATACAATGCTGTGTCCGTAAACCTTCCCGCTCTATAAGCATGTTGCATCCTCTAGAAAGGTCGTTGTTTTAGCAATGTGCTGCTAATTCTGAAGTCTACCAGCTTTTCCAATGTTTTCAGCAAAAACGAAGTTGAGCTGATAGGTATGTACGACTTTAAAATTGTGACATCTTTCTTCCCAGCTTTCGGGATGAAGACCACTCTAGTCATACGCCAAGCTCTAGGTATATGCCCTAGCGCAAGGCTGCTAACCAGTACTTCTCTAATGGGAGTTAAGAGATTGTCCGGTCCTTTTTGTAAAAGGATGTATACCATCCAAACCTGGAGATTTATTGGGCTGAAAGGTGCCAATTGCCCATTTTAATCTCTCTGGTGTTACCGTGGACTTGGTAATGGCCCAGTCAGTGGCACATGGTCTGTTGCTACCTGTCGACAAATTTCTGCCTTCCATCTGGGGAGCGCTCCCATGGAAGTGTGTAGCCGAGAGGAGTTCAAGTTTCTCCTTATTGTTAATGGTAAAGGAGGTTAATGGTTTAAGGAGATATCTTAAATTTTAAAAAATACTTTAAAGTTTGTAGATTCATGTTGATTTTGGTCCCATTTTCAGATAAGCAGATCGGAGGCAGATTAAACATCTGCACAGGCGCAATTGCAAGCAAACATCCGAACTCTAGGGTATCCATATTATAAGGCCACGACGACTTCAGTTGTAGCTGCAGATATGAGGAAAAACTAGAAAGCACAGTTCAATACTGCGGGTCATTCGTTGAAGATCTGACCGAACCTGGAAGACATGGATTTGAACATTGTAACTCCAGCGAATAGAAAATCTAAGCAAAAGCTTACCGGTTATCCCAACCCATTCCAAGTTTAAAGTACGTAACTTATTAAATTCAAAACGTTATAAGGGATCTAAGACTTGCGCTAAAGTTTCAAGAATGCAGCGTGAGAAATTCCTTTTCTTGAGATGATTCGTCATTATATTATTATTATTATTTGGTATTTATGCTTTTTGCTGAATAATAATCGCCTTAAATTAATTCGATTTCAACTCTTTGTGCTACCCACATTATTCATCCCCGTATCAAGTTGTGAGAAACATCAGGAAAACAACAACAAAGGAAGTGTCACCACTGTTGTGGTGGTATCTAGTATGGGTTCCACAAGCAGCTGTTGGCATAGACCATACATATGTATATAGTATATACCTATTTGTAGAGCTAAAGGATGTGCATGTGTACATGTTTGTATGGTTTACTATATATAGGTATGTAGCTGTTCCCTATCCCATGTGTGTGTTTATGTACTCATTATTTAGCTCTTTTGCATGCGTATGGTGTCCTGATACTTTCGACTCTATTTAGTGTTAGTTGTCGCTGTGCCTATAGAGCACAATGCAGATGAAGATTAATTAAGGGAAATTCGTAACATTTTTCATGCTTAATCTTGGCGCGCGTCAAAACCCAAAGCCGAACCCAAGCCCAAAACCCAAACCCAAGCCGTAACCCAAGCGCTATCTCTGCTCAGCAATTGCTGCACGTGGAGCAAAACTAACTTATTAATAATAATAATTGTTATTCCCATATGTTATGTATGGAGGAGCATGTGCGTCTGTCTATGTTCTACTGCCCCCCCTGCCACTGAACTGGAACTAGAAGTGGAACTGGAACATCACCCCCTGCGCTCACAGTCTACAATTTGAAAAATGATTTTTAGCAGCTTAGCCAAAAACAGCAGCGACCCCAGCGCAGTTCCAGAAACTAGTTTCCACCGCCACAATACCATCATCATTGCCACATAGAAGCATCACCTTGCCATTGGCTGGGTCTTTACCTATACCTACATCTATGCCGTTGGTATTCGTATCCAGACCCAGTTAACAGAATGCCAGTTAAGCATCCTCTGCGTGTTTTTAAAGATGCTTTATGACCATCGCTACCTGTTAGTTGTTTATTTTCCACTTGTATTTTTTTTATGCACTGCTTCATAAGTTCAGAAGATAGAGTACAATGAGTACGTCGAAGAGTCTCTATATTCATTTATCAATCTGAATCGGAAGAATCTGAATTTGGATATAAGGTTTTAGAAATAAGCGAATAAGATTCCATTAAAGTAATATAAACAAGAACATCAGGAAAGAAATCGATTTGACCAGATATCTAAGGGATCCGCTCAGAGGGAGGGCGGGTATTGAACATACCATGCTTGGGCACTCGTCCGATGAGAGGTTCTACGTTTATGTCACGCAGTCAATAACAATCGGAAAAAAAATTACTTTTTTTACAATAGTAATAATAACCCTTTTTATTTTACTTATAGGTTCCAAAAACTGCCAAATTTTTCGACCTTTTTGTTTCCGTTTCACAATTGCTGGGACCTACGAATGACTATTTGACAACTAGGGAGGGGAGTCTTCGCACACCTTCGCACCTTGCTCATCAAGGTGGTGAAGGGGTTTAACAATTTTAAAAATTGGATCACGTAGTTTGGGTACGGTCCCTTGGCTGTCTAAAGTGTCCCAAAAAATCGTATCAAAATAACATAACGAACAGTTTTTCGATTTTTCACTCCTATTTCATGTATAGAAAAAGTTATAATCGTATGATTTCCGTGAATATACAAATAACTGAGCTTTTTGGAACTCATATCTGCTGAAGATGGTAAAATAATTGAAAATAATATGATATCAAATATATTTCTGATCGAAGTGACTCCAATATAGTCATTCTTTGGAAAAGTTTTTGTAATATCTCAAGTTTCATATTGTTCCATACTGACTGAAATCAATTCCAGGCATCGGTTTGATTTGTTGGTCAAAGTTCTTTGCCTTCTCCAACGAGTTCTTACAAAAGCACTTAGTTCGGGCTCAAATCGCTTTCTCAAGTAATGATTATAATGTTTCGAAGTCGGTTTGGAAACATTATCTCGTTAAGGCCAGTACGCAGACTCGTAGAAAGACATCGTCGTTTCTGAGCAAACAGTGACAGCTAGATGGCGCCAGCAGCAATCACACATAATTTGTCTTAACGCTAATAAAAAGATTATGTGCCAATCAGCTGTGTGTTTATGAAAAATAAATTAGTTGCAAGTATAAAAACAATAACAATTGAGTTCCAAGCCGATTTGTTGATAGTTGCAGTAAAGGTTCCAAATATTTTGCTGGCTCTTACGACATTAATTTTTTTGCTCTTTTATAAAGTTTGTGCATCTATTTTGCCATCAAACTTGCTTCACATTCACTTTTTGGTTTTAGCGCTAAAACAGAACAGATGCTTTTACTGCTGGCGCCATCTACAAATCAAACGAACAAAAAAAGCATGGGCAGCACTGGTGTTGGTGTGGTAAAGGCTGCTTAACAGAGAGCAATATTGTCGTTCCTAAAAATATTGGTAGCGTTTTTAAATGAACTTTTTTTCTTTCAGGGCTTTTTGCGTTACTTCGTACTGACCTATAATACGTAAGCCCATCATCATCATCGTCATCGTATGGCCATTACAACCCGCTCTCGGGTTACAGCCGACCTCAGCAGCTCTCGCCAGGCGCCTCTGCTTTGCGCGCGGCTTCTCCAATTAGAAATACCAAGGGAGGATAGGTTCTCCTCCACTTGATCTTTGCATCGGAGTCGTGGTCGTCCCCTTCGTCTTCCTTCGTCGGCTTTCGCTGGAGCATCGTTATCCATACGTACGACATGGCCGAGCCAGCGCAGACGTTGTATTGTGATGCGCTGGACAACATCCATGTCGTCGTAGAGCTCGTACAGCTCGTGGTTCATCCGTATGCGATAGTTGTTCGAAAGAGGTCTCTGCTGCACATCTGCTTACTGAGACCATAGTAACACCTAAGAGAAACCCAAATGTAATTCTCCGCTTTATCTCCAGGCTGATGTTATTTTTTTGTTGAATAATGAGCCCACGAGCTTAAACCCCAGAACAGGATTGATCCGTTTGACTGTAGGTAAGCTGTAGAAGTCTTGAACTAAATTTTTCAAATTTTGAATCGTGATGAACAGTCCAAACTCCATATATTATAAATAACTTACAAAATGTGCGGCTTTCCTACTACAACACGACCGAACCTAACTTTTTCTCACAGTCGTTTTTCAATCCTTCACCCCGAAACCGAACTGTTTTCACTTTGATTAACTTCTGCTATAATATCCGGCGCTCAATTGGATCTGTTTTTGTTGCTGAGTATTACCAAATCTATTGTCACTTACCTTAGTCGTTTTTCGCGACTTCTCTCCCAGAATCCTTTCGATTTGATTTCGTTCCAGTTGGTGAGTGCTTGCAAGTAAAAATATTTGTATTCATCGGAAAGTGCATAGAGGAAATCTCCCCGAAAGATTTGTCGAGTCGATTGCGGACGGCAGCTCACGATAATTACCAAAGATATTTCTGTTAAGAATTTAAAAAATGATATTGCCTTTTTCTTAAATTGTACATCAAGTGGGAGTAAAAAGTTGAGAATATTTTTTTTCATAATTGATCATGGCACAACTATTAGAAGGCTTTCGTAATGTATTTGGATATCCCTCTTTTTTTAAATATTATTTTCTACATACCAAATATGGTTGGTTCTAAGAATATTGCAAGCATTCAAAATCAAACAAATATTATCTTAAACTATCTTTTTAAGAGCTATCTTTTAAGCTTTAAGCTACATACAGTTAGATTAGCCATTTAATTTATTGGGCAACTTAGAAATAAACTTCTACGTTCCCTCCACCACAAAATTTTTGAAATTAGAAAGCACGCGGTCTTAGGTTCCAGAATTAATGAACTAAAATATTAGTATATTATTAAATGTTCGAAAAAAAATGAGAGTACTATATTTAAAAAGCTTTATTTCACAGTTTGGTGCTCTTACATTGTCTATTTTATTGGACGATATTCTAGGTAACGTCCCCTATAAACTATCCAACATAGAAAACTTAAGTGACACTAAATATTATCAGGATTCAACTTTTTTTTTGTTTGAATATATGAGATATTTTATTTTATTGCTTACAAGGGCTACCAAACCCACTTCGGTGCTTATATCCTTAACATTTCTAATTAATATTTAAAATTAAATTTAATTTATTACTCTTTCCTAATCACTCTTGAGGCAATGAATTCATTCTATTTTTATCCCCTTTATCGAAAATCCCCAAAATTTAACTCTAATATGGTCAGTAGGAAAAAGGAAATATATCTGGCAAAATCCATTTGTCTGAACGACGAGATTTTGAGGTATTAAGAGATTAAGAGCTAAAATAATTAAACTTTACATTTATATCATAAGATTTCCTAAATCTCCTATTGGAGCAAAGGGCGACATATATACCAGGTTAAGTTTACTTCTTTTTTCTTCTGCCTTATCCTCTTCCACCCACAAATAGTTTGAAAGGGATATATTTCCAACAATTTCAACAAGTCAGTTGGGAAATGCAAACTTTTTCGATTAATTTTCTGGATAATATTTCATCATTTTCTGGAACTATAGATAGCGGGTATATTTAGAACATACGACTGTGGTCTGAAAAACGAAAAATCAAAACGAATAAATTTTGTTCGATTTCGTTTTTGCGAAATCCGCATTTTTGCTATCTCTATCTACTCATATTTCCCTTACTCTTTGTTACCACAGCTCTACAGCATTCAATTGGAATTAACCTCGACTAGGGAAATTTTATTTATGCAAGACTTGAACTACGTCCAGTATAGCAAAAATTCGTTTTCCTGAATTTGGGAGCAGCAACAAACTTTTGATTTCCAAACGAATTCGAAGAAAATATTAAATATAAAATATTCGGATTTGTTTTCGAAAAAAATATCCGCATTCTATTTTTGGAGCACGGCCGAATTTTACGTTTTCGAAACGTATCCAGATAAAATATAATATATAAAATATTCGGATCTTTTTTAAAGAAAAGTATGCGTATTCCATTTTCAAAGCATTTTGAATAATACGTTTTCGAAACTATTTGGAATAAAATATTAAATATAAAATATTCAGATTCGTTTTCAAAATATAACGTTTTTAAAACAAATCCAAATAAATTATTAAATAACATATTTAAATTCTTTTTCGAAAAAAATATGCATATTCCATTGTCAAAGCACCTCCGAATATATTGTTTTCGAAACGATTCCGAATAAAACATTAAATATAAAATATTCGGATTCGTTTTCACAAAATATGCGTATTCGATAGTCGGAGTACGACTGAATTTTACGTTTTCGAATTGAATCCGAATAAAAGATTAAATATAAAATATTTGGATTCTTTTCAAGAAAAATATGCGTATTCCGTTTTCGGAGCACTTCTGAATAATAGGTTTTCAAAACAAATTCGAAAAAAATATTAGATATTCGAATTCGTTTTCGAAAAAAACATGCGTATTCGATTTTGGAGCACGGCCGAATTTTACGTTTTCGAATTGAATCCGAATAGAAGATTAATTATAAAATATTTTTATAAAATAGTTGCATTCGTTTTCAGAAAAATATGCATATTCCATTTTTAAAGCACTTCCTTATATTACGTTTTTGAAACGATTCCAAATAAAATATTAAATATAAAAAATTCAGAATTGTTTTTAAAATATCACGTGTTCTAAATAAATCCAAATAAAATATTAAATATAAAATATTCGAATTCTTTTTCGAAAAAACATTAAATGTTAAATATTCAGAATCGTTTTTAAAATAAGTACAAATAAAATATTAAATATAAAATATTCGAATTCTTTTTTGAAAAAAAAATACGTACTCGATTTTCGGAGACCGGCCGAAATTTACGCTTTCGAAACGATTTTGAACAAAATATTATATATCAAATATTGGGATTCGTTTTCAAAATATAACGTTTTCAAAATACGAATCACGAATAAGATATTCGCATTCTTTCTTCGAAAAAAATATGCTATTCGATTTTCGGCGCAAGTCCGATTTTTACATTTACGAAATAAAAACTTTAGGCCGCAATATCTCAACAAGTTTAAGTGTTCCCAACTGCTAAACCCATATAGTCACAGATATACTCGCACTATATTATATTACGTTTTCGAAACGAATCTCAATAAAACGTTAAATATGAAATATTTTGATACTTTTTTTTCCCCTTTTTCGGACCAAATATTATGTTTTTAAAACAGATTCAAAAAAATACTTTATATCAAACATTCTGATTCGTTGCAAAAACAAAATAAAAAGGCGGAGCCGATTTTCGAAGTACGCCCGAATATTTTATTTTCTAAACAAATCCAAATAAAATATTAAATATAAAATATTCGAAGTCTTTTTCGAAAAAAGTCAGCCCGAATTTTTCATTTACGAAAAAAAAGGGTTAAGACGCAATATCTCAAAAATATAAAAAAATTTACCGAACTGCTTACGTCACATAGCCACAGATATACTCTCGTTCTATAGGGTAACTCATGGTCGATAGATTCCATATCTATAAACGTTTTTTGTTTTCTTTTTTATAATGATTGTTTCTTTAGTTGTTGTAGTGGTTGTTGTTGCTGTTGTTGTTTCTGTTTCAGTTGCTGTCTCTGCAGAGACATTAATTTTATTGCATCCATGCGATTGAAATCTTTGCTGGACGCAGTTATTGATAGTTGGAAATTAAGTTCAACATTTCGTGTTCTGTGCGTTGTGTGCTTGGGAAATCCCAAAACCACTTTAAACTTTACTTACTCTTTCATATATTTTGTTAGATTCGATTTGGGGTTTTCTTTAATTGAACGTTAATTATGAGCTGAGTTGCCCTGCCACTGTTTGGAGCGGGCCAGTCCATGCAGGTGTTCCAGAGCTGTCGGTCCGACAAGCGCCGCTAATATGCATTAGCTAATGATCCCAGCAGGTCTGTCCAGGTTCCCCAGACAATTCTAAAGAGTAGCAATGAACTGGGCTATCTGGTCAGAGTATTTGAGTAATGGCTGCAAGCAGACACAGCAATGACCATACGAGCAGAATATTTGGGAAATAGTTTATTGAGTTTAGTGCATTATGAAGTTATGGGAAATTTTATTTGAAATATTTTATGAAATATAAATTGAGAATTTTGTACTAAGAAATCATATATATATTTAAAGAAAAGATATCCGACTAGGCAACCAAATTTTAAAAAGTCCAGCTTCTAGATTAAAATTAGATTGCAATGAATATTTTATTTTTTTACAAAAAAAAACAAAATGGCGTACGAAAAGTCGGGCGCGGACGAATTTGGGATACCCTGTATCACTAGCTTGCAATAAAATCCGGTTCCTGCACAAAAACCAAAAACAGAACAGAGATTTTTAAGCAAACATTTTTTTGACCGATCGTTCCTATGGGAGCCATACAATATAGTCAACCGATTTCGAACAAATTTGGCGCAGTGCTATAATATCTTAAAAAAGAGCTTAATGCCGAATTTAGTTCAAATATATTTACAAACAAACGAAACACAACGAATTTTGTATAAAAACGTTTTTTTTTACCGATTTGTCCTATGGGAGCTATATGATATAGTCTACCGATTTTAATAAAATTTATTAGATAGCGTAAGAACCATAAACAACTTGCAAGTGCCAAATTTGGTCTCAATATCTTTACAAACAAAGGAAACACAACAAATTTTGTCCAAAAGTCGATTTTTTGGAAGATCGGCCTTATGGGAGCTATATGATATAGTCAACCAATTTTGTTCAAATCTGGGACACTGCTTTAGCGCTTTAAAAAAATCTGTAAATCCCAATTTTGGTAACGATATCTTTGTTAAAAAACGAAATATAGCGAATTTGGTATAAAAAAAGTTATTTTGGCCGATCGGTCCTATGGGAGCTATATGATATAGTCAGCCGATTTTGACCAAATTTAGTACAGTGCAAAGGAATTATAAAAAACATACGAATACAAAATTTGGTCCCAATATCTAA
The DNA here is from genome assembly GCA_037043745.1 of Chymomyza amoena. Lineage (NCBI taxonomy): Eukaryota > Metazoa > Arthropoda > Insecta > Diptera > Drosophilidae > Chymomyza > Chymomyza amoena. Next base: position 208,758 of record JBAMAX010004800.1, on the reverse strand, counting down.
AGAAACAAACGAATCACAACAAATTTTGTTAAAAAATCAATTTTTTGGAAGATCGGACCTATGGGAGCTATATGATATAGTCAAGCGATTTTGTTTAAATTTGGCACATTGCTGAAGTGGTCTAAAAAATTTCCAAACGCCAAATCTGGTTACGATATCCTTATTAAAAAACGAAGTATAGCGAATTTTTCTTTAAAAAAGTTATTTTGGCCGATCAGTCCTATGGGAGCTATATGATATAGTCAACCGATTTTAATCAAATTTGATACAGTGACAGGGAACTATAAAAAACTTTCGAATACCAAATTTGGTTACGATATCTTCATAAACAAACGAATTATTTATCTAAAACTTTTTTTTGTCGAGGTCGTCTCAAACACCCTATATAACTTATCCCCGATATCAAAAAAATAAAATAAACTTGTCTCCTATGGAATAATATGGGATCTAATGTGAAAGTTTGGTAACTCTAGCTCTTACCATCTCTGAGATCTAGGCGTTCAAACTTATGTACGTCATTTCAGCTATTTTTAATTTTAGCTTACAATTCACAAACGGTTCTAACATCAACTCGACTAAGTTGCAGGATGTGAATGATGTGAATTTATAATTTTTAATCTTTTTAGTGCTTTGGTATTTATCTTTAGTAAGCAATTTTGTTGCGACCCGTCGCTACGGATGCAAAATAGCCGATAACCCAATACATATTACAATTTTGCAAGATATTCGCAAAGAAATTATGGCGCAGGATTTTGCCGGCTCTGAAATAAGATTTAAGGGAAACTAGGTTTAAATATGAAATTTATTTAATTTTAATAATTGAAATTTTACTCATAATAACAAAAAAAAAATTCCAAAGTTAAACCTGAACTAGTAAAGTCGAAATTACGGAAAAAAAACAAATTCCAAATCATATTATAGAATTATTAACATACAAAAATTTAATTTGGGATTTAAAAATAGAACTTAAATCGGAAACTGTCAATCAATCAGGTCATAATCAGCGTAATTAAAACCAAGTATATTCCTAACAAAGTAGAAAGCACAGGTCAAAAGCTGAAACATCTCAAACAGATTATGAAAGACGATCAGAAGCTCCTTTCTACACTATTGCCTGCATCGAGCGAAAAAAAGCTGCGCATACCAGCTGTGGCAATAATGACGTCATACAGCTTTAAGTATGTCTATCAGCTATATGACGACTTGAAAGATTATTTGCTCACCCTTTCACTGGCGCTACATGAAATAGGATTAAAAACTATGGATAATGCCTATGTACGCCAGTCCTATCTGCAGGCAATGGAACAGTTAAAAATATTAGATCAACTGTTGCACCAAGAACTATTGTTTTGCAGAGAACGGCATGCAGAAAATTTAAAAAACAAAAAAATTTTCAAAATCGCTCTTGGCGTATTTTTGACACCGCAAAGTCTTATTTTAAGTCCTCTATGACGTTACGAATTTGGCATAATTACTGTCGTCAGGGCTGTAGAGAGAATATCCGCGACCCTATCAATGTTTCTTAATTGATTAAAATACGTATATTTGTCGAAAAGTGTGAGATCAACGTAAAAAGAAAGTACAGCAAGGATTTCTGAGAGAATTGGTAGCCTTACATATGTTTCACAATAACCGTCAAGATGCTTAGAATTTCGCCTTCCGTGCTTTAGCTGAGGCGAGAGCTTTTATAATATCACCAAAGTCGAGATTTCTTGCTAACTAAGATTCCAAATGCAAATTTGCCAATCCTGAGACTCGATTCTTCCCGAATGACTCTAGTCCGAGCTCCGGGCCCGGGGGAAAAAGTCCCCGATCCCGATTTGGCAAATCGTCAAGAAGTGTCCACGAAAGCCACATATCAGGATGTCCAAATCTTGGACCAGTGAAGAAATGCCCACTTTGATTTCGTATTTGTAACTCATTGTCAATAGGCGTGCTTTTGCGTAATTTTTTTTTGCATGTTTTTTTTTTTTAAGATTTTCCTTATAAGGTTGATTGTTTTTATATTTTCCAATAAGAAATCATTGAGTTCGAGTAGTCCTGGTAAATATAATAACTATTGGATGGATATGCCAAAGGACTAACAAAAATTTTCAAATTTTAGAAGCGGCTTGGTTAATGCCAGTTACACCCTTGACTCTCCATTAAACTCATATTAAATGAGTAAGGGAGAATATTAACATGTCTTACCGAGTGTTTCAATACCATTCCATTGTAAAAATTTAGCGAAATCCTATTATTTTAAAAGGACAACGCCTAAATTCAGAAAACCTGTGAATTGCCATTGACTTTATTTTTTACTTATTTATATTTTTATTTATATTTTATATTATATTTATTATTTACATTATATATTTACTAATTCCAAATATAAATATGCTATCAACTTATATGCTTTAGATATATACATGCTTAGAGACCCGTATAGGTACTAGAGCTACAGTAACCAAACTTTCAGATGAGAAATCTACTCTTATTATTCCATAGGAGACAAGTTTTTATACCCTGTACCGCATGGTACAAAGGGTATATTAGAAGGAATCTTCGGAGACCCCCCAAAGTTACCTAAAGTATGATCAGGGTGACTAGGACTATGTCCGTCTGTCGTTCTGTTCGTCCGTCTGTCCGTCAGATCTCAGAGATGGTAAGAGCTACAGTAACCAAACTTCACATTAGATCCCTAAGTATTCCATAGGAGACAAGTTTATTTATTATATATTATTATTATATTTTTTTGATTTCGGGGATAAATTATATAGCTCCCATATGGTAATTCGTTTATTCATAAAGATATCGAACCAAATTTGGTATACAAAAATTTTTTATAGTTCCCAAGCACTATACCAAATTTGATCAAAATCGGTTTACTATATCATATAGCTCCCATAGGACCGATCGGCCAAAATAATTTTTTTAAAGCAAAATTCGCTATATATCGATTTTTAATATGGATAACGTAACCAGATTTGGCGTTTGGAAATTTTTTAGTGCACTCAAGCAAGGTGTCAAATTTGTACAAAATCGGTGGACTATATCATATAGCTCCCATAGGGCCGATCTTCCAAAAAATCGATTTTTTACCAAATTTGTTGTGTTTCGTTTGTTTGATAAGATATTGGGACCAAATTTGGTATTCGTAAGTTTTTTATAGTTCCTTAGCACTGTACTAAATTTGATTAAAATTGGTTGACTAAATCATATACATAGCTCCCATAGGACGAATCGGTCCAAAAAAATGATTTTTATACAAAATTCGTTGTGTTTCGTTTGTTTGTAAAGATATTTGAACTAAATTCGGCATAAAGCTCTTTTTTAAGGTATCATAGCACTCAAATTTGATCGAAATCGGTTGACTATATCGTATAGCTCCCATAGGAACGATCGGTAAAAAAAATGTTTGCTTAAAAATTCTTCTGTTTTTGGTTTTTATGAAGGAACCGGATTTTATTGCAAGCTAGTGGTACAGGGTATCCCAAAGTCGTCCGTGCTCGACTTTACGTTTAACAGTTTTTTTATTTTATTTTTGATATCGGGATTACATTGTATATATATTTATTATTTATATACATTGTCATTCTAAATATTTAATTTAAATATCTAGGGTCAATTTAGTATTACTACATCTTTTGAATAAATAAATATAGTAATTCGATATAATACCGAAATAAATCTCATCAGTATCAAAAATATAACGTACTTAAAAGAACCTTGAATTAATTTTTAAGTTTTGTGTTATTTAAAATTAGAAAAATTTGTAATACCATATTTACGAGTATGTGCTATTTATGTGTCCATGGCTGTATATGTATGTATGTATTATATACATACATATGTTGGTATCTGTGTCATATATATTAAATGTGCTTTTGATGGCAACAAATATTTCATGCTGCGGTGTTGGTAAGCGGTGCGTGTGTGTGTGAGTGAATGTATGTGTGTGCGTGTTTATACCCTGTACGTAGATTGTGAAGGGTATTTAAAATTTCTGCTGCATGCATTGCAAAAAAAGGCGTGGCAGGCGATATGCTCTTTTTAGTGATTAAAACAACGTTCCTAGTCTCAGATCTCTCAGACGGGAGACACAATATTTTTTTATCAAAAAAAATTCTTTCTTGTACTATTTTTAAAGTATCTCCATCGAAATGTGGCACAATTATAAAGACCTAGTGATCCGGCAGACGTTGTCCTGCCCAAACTTTTTGAATACTCTTAAAGTGAATAAACATCGTAAGTTTCTCTAGTTAGCTTATCTGGAAAAATATAATATTTTTAGATTAGTTTGCAGCTCGATTCAAACTTGCACCATTATTAGTCGAATGTTGCGCTTCAAGGTTCTGTCTTAACCGAATTTTTTCACGTTCATTGCTATCTTCGCGTTCCTGGTCAGTACGATTAGATTGATAATTAATTTGATTCGTTGCATTTCTTCCAATTGAGATACATCATGTATTAATCGATTAGGAAACGATATTTCCAACTGTCCTAATGCTTTATTAGCCATCACCAAGCATAGATCTTCAATATGAATTAAAGCTTCATTTTAAACCTTCGGCGTAAATTCCATCACTGGATTACGTTTTGCTTGACGTACAAACAAAAACCGATATTCACAAAGTGCGTATATCTCACGAACCAATTCACACAAACACATCGAAATAGGCTTGAAACCTTCGTATTGACAACCTCTAACACACGCGAAAATTAGATTTGAAATTTATCGACGCGTTCATGAGAACATCCGTAACACTTAAAACATAAGTTTCTTTTATATAGCTAATATATGATATTATGTTGATAAAAAAATAGTTAGGATGTTAATGTATTAACATAAGAACCTAATAAACAAGCTACGGAGTTTGGATAAGTTGGCTCATGTGAACCAACCATTGAATCTTAATAAAAATATCTTCTAAAAGGTCTTTTTCTCTTTGCCTATATCTCTTTTCTGGTAGTTCCAATTATTGTATTAGGATAGAGTCTGCACAGAACACGTACTATATAAGAAGACCAAGAGTTCTCCCATCTTGTTAGGATACCTTGTCTGCAGGTTGAAAGAAAAGTGTCCTTGAAGAACTTCTTTTTTAAGCTTCTAGTAGCATTCAAAATAGTCGCCAATTTTTTCTGATGACGTAAAGGACTCTCATTGTTAAGACTACATATGCCTCTTTAGCTCCTGGTGCATGGTGAAGTGACTCAAGTGATATTTGCATAATTTGATACATCGCCAGGCCTTTCTTTGCCAAGTGATCTTATAGATCGCCATATTCCATATCAGGATGACGCTTCTCCAAGTCTGCACCAAAGCATGGTTGCATTAAAGGGGTAACGGGTTGTGCTGGTGGAGTTTTCATAAAAATTTGACCTATTTTAATTGACATCCTTCTTATTCCTTGTAGTTAAACTTTTGTTCGAAGTTATGGTTCTTTTTTTTCATACGCTTACAATTCACAACTTATTGCAACATATAGCAAAAAGGTTATTGCAGGGTATTCTATTGTCGGGTAACGTACCAAAAACGAAATCATAATTTCTGTTCTGTAAATTAATGTAAGGGTAAACTAACAACTTAACTAATTGATTAATTTATGTTGTCTTATATTTTAAATATTTTATATAAATGGCAAACAAATTAATTTTTGATAAAATAACTTTGTTTAATGAAAAATCTTTTAAAAAAAACATCAAGTTAAATTTGTAATAATTATATAAACATTTTTTACATACACTGAGAAAATAAACCAAGTACGACTTAAAACTAGGAAGGACCTAAGTCCTAAGATGTAGAATTCCGATCTTATATCAAGTATTTCGATGTTAATTTCGATGATGATATGATTTCTAACATGTAGGTAATGTACTGAAATTAAATCAAAAGCATCTAGATTAAAGCATATTAGTCAGTTTAACCTAAAGTTCCAAATTCAGGAGCTCAAGATTTTGATTCAAAAAATTTGTAACTTGGATCAAGTTCATATTTACTCTTAAAGTAAACGTAATGTACTTGAAAAAATTTTGATTGGGCTATATCATATACTTCAATTCAGCTTAACCTTAAAAATTAAAATAAGAAAAATGTAATCTTGAATCAAGATTTCAAGATTTTTTCCAATTGTCTATATTTTTTTTTTACTTTACAGGCTATAAATATTATACAATAATCAGGTTAGTTGGAAATTTTAGTTTATGATAGGTTAAGTTAAACTCTAGCGAGTACAACCAATTATGACATTCTAAATACAAAGTTACAACCTGCCTTTTCTAAGAATTAGAGCGGTTTCGATAATCGATAATCGAAAAGGAGTAAAGAAAAAAGAATAACAAAGGGTAGCTTTTCAAACTAAATCGCTTTAAAATTTGAAAGTATGTACATGGTATTTGAATGTCGGCAGTTCCATCATATACAACCTAGAAATACCCGAAATAACATACTAGCATTGGACAATATTTAAAAAACTAAGTGTACCATACCATTTTTAAGGTTTGATTATAACAAAAGCATACTCGCTCTGATTTGGGCAAACCAGATAGGTTATTATTATTACTTTCATAATTTAAGATAGGAATAAAAGGAAATGCTAATAGACATTTCATTGGACTATCCAACACTATAATGTCCAAAGAAGTGAATTAAAAACTAAGGAAGAAAGAAATGTTAAACTAATAAAATGGCGTTCTTCTGACTCTAAAATAATCGAAAACGTAAAGTCTGTGAACCTGAGTGACTGGCCGCTTGGAACAATATTTGATTATATTATTTACAGTCTCTTTATGATTCCAAGGCCTGAAAGAATTTTGATCTAATTTTGTATAATTTTTTAAAATTTTTGGAGTGGTCATCGATAAAATAAATTCTTTTGTTTTTACTTGTGATGAGTTCTAATTTCATTTTTCCTTTTTTTTTTTGTAGACTTTTTTATTTTTAAACATAATATTTTATGAAAGCAACTTAAGTCTATTTGGTTAATCCGGAATATAGAAGAGATCGCTCAAAAAATATTTTCAGAGTTGTTTTTTATCTCATTATGAAGTTTTGTAATTTTTCCTTCAAAGTTCTGTTTTAAGCGTCATGGGGTTCAAAAAAAAATGGCAAAAAAAGCCATAATATTAAATTTTTTTAAATTACAATCAGAAAAGAAACAAAATTTTAATTTTAAGTTGAGATTCTTATTTTATGACTTTAACATTAAGTTCTAAAATAACAATGGAGGCAGACCTTTTTTTTTTAACTTGAGCAAAATTTTTATTTTTGAATATAAGTGAAGAGACAGGTGAGGTTACTTCAAAAGAAATTTTCGTTGATATTTTAGGGCGACAAAAAACAATTTTTTTTAATTGGAAGTTGTGTCGTTGAGACCATTGAGTTAGCTACATTGTGTCAAAATTTTAAATCTATACGAAGAGTGCTGTTCAGCATGAAAAACTCGCGATTTTCGTTTTATTGGGCATAAATCCAGAAATGTTGAAAAATAATACAAAACCACCTTGAAATATTATCGCAAGCATTTTATTTTTTTATTTTAAATAAAAAAGGGTTGAATAATAATTGAAATGAATGAATGTGAAAAAAAATAAATATCTTTCAATTAGTTTTTGGATTTGGCTCGGTACTGTTGGAAATCTGGTTTCGTCCATATTTCAAATAGTTTCACGCTTGTTTGCTTAAAATACTTATTTAAATGGCGCGTAAGTTGTGATATCGGATTCACCCTAAATCGATTATTTCGAAACGCAGTAGCGCCATTCTGGTGGCTTGTAAAAATCGAAACGAAACCTTTACCATTTTTGAAGTATTGAGTCTAAATAATACTATGAATATGCAATGTATACCAATGCTATTTGACGGTGATAAAAAACAATACGCGAGTTTTACACCAAAGACGTTTTTTTGGACCGATCGGCTCTATGGGCGCTATATACAATACATCGTATAGGCAACTGATTTTGATGAAATTTCTTGCATGTGTTGGGGAACTCTACAAAACACCCAAACACCAAATTTCACTACGATATCTTTATAAAGAAACAAACACAATGAAACGTTTTTTGATCGATCGGCTCTATAAATTTGGTAAAGTCCTTGGAAACTCTTAAAAATTACAAATGACATCTTTCGATACGATATCTTTACAAACAAATGAAACAATACGATTTTGTGTTTTTTTTTATGTTTATGTTTTTTGGACGAATCGGTCTATGGGAGATATATGACATAGTAAATAGAGTTTCATTAAATTTTTTACAGTGCTGGAGAACTAAGAAAAAGTGAAATATTCATCGATTTTCGCAACATTTTGACTATTTTAAAAAAAAACCGGCAAAAAAATTAAACAGTACTCTAAAACGCCCTCAGGCGGCGCTCAAAATTAAAAATAAATGTCAAAAATGGATTTCTCGATCCCAAAAATCCTAAAACACACATTAAGCTACGGAAAAAATAGCGCGTTTTTCGCCTTGTGAATGCAATGTAAGTCGATTTTTGAGTATTTGGAAAAAAAATCTATTTTGAAAAAACTCGTAATTTATTTTTGGCCAATGGTTTCTTGGGCAAAGTTTCTTAGAATGACCCAAAGAATCAAAATTGCTCCAAAACGTTTTATTGGCTCAATACAAATTTATAAATTTAAAAATGAAATGCTGTACGTTTATGATCGCATAACCCTGAAACGGCGGAACGAATTTGCCTAATTTTTTTTTATTTTGTTTGTTATAGTGTGTAGAAGGTATATAGTACAATAAGTTTTGAGTAATTTGTAAGGAGGGGGTTGCCACCCCTAACATTTTTTGTTAATTTTTCGTAACAATTTTTTGTAATTTTTTTTTTTTTTGTATGGCATTGGGTACATTGTCAGTGTTCTCATGAACGAATCAAATCTGATTTTTGCGTGTATTAGAAGTTGTCAATACGGAGGTTTTAAGCCTATTGTATTTGTGTATATTGGTTCGTGAGATATACGCATTTGTGTCAATATATCGTAAATATAGCATAGTAGAAAATTGTTCAACACCGGGAACATTGGACATTAAGTGCAGACAGAAGCGTAGTCGCAATGGGGTTCAAATGTAGTTTCTGTGAGACATGAATTTATTAGTGATGATGAGCTCTCTATACTTAAGTTCGTCCATACGGCTTTTTAGAGAGTCATGAAAGTCAACTAATCCAAAAATCTTTTGATTTTCTAGATAAGCTAACTTGAGTATCTTACGATGTTTATACACTGTAAGAGTAGTCAAAAAGTTTGGGCATGACAACGTCTGCCGGGCTCACTTGTATCTAATAAAAATACATTTAATTTTATTCGAGAAAATTTTAAACTTTAAATAACACTTGATAGGTAGAAATTGTTTTGGAAAAATTATACTGAACAGAAAAAGACGTTTTTTCGAATCGAAGTATTATCACTAAAAACTAGCGTCGGTCATGACGTTTATTTGAAAATTGGTTTCATATTCAAATGTCTACTCTGGAATCTGCTAGGGTGCATTTTCGGATTCATCTTACTTCCAAATTCATCCGACTTGCCTCAACATAATCTTGTCTTTATTTTATTAAAATTAAAAAAAAATATTGTAGCTGTCAAAAAAATAGCTGTAGGGTTCAAAATTATTAAATTTAATAAAATAAATTTTTTTCTCTTTAATTTGTTAGTATAAAGTGTGAGATCTTAAAATTTAAACTACAATAAGAGCTACAGGCTTAGCCTTTTCTGCTTAGACTACGTCACATAAAATCGAAATTAAAATCAAATCAAAACTTTGTTTACTTAAGGGGGTCTTTCTATGTAATAGTTTCAAAAAATGTTTTTTTTTACATTTATTTAATATAAATAGTGTTAGCAATACGCTGGTAAAACGATTTTACTGAGGACGGGCTCGTTTGGCAGTGACAGAGCATTTTGAAGATCATGCGCGGTCGTTTTTCGTTACGTTGTCAAACTTTAAACGTGTTTTACCGAAAATCGTCTTTTTAGAGGTGGGGTGAACGTTTTCCAAAAATCTGCCGGACCGATCTTGTCATACTAAACATTTTAATCATCAGAAAAGATGTCGCAACAGATAGACACGAGCTTTTTTGAAATTCTTGTCCAAAAATTTTTAACAGCCTTGAATAGCAGAAAAAAAGTGTAAAAAAATTTGTTTTTTTCAAAATTCGATTATTTTTTGAATTTTTGAAAAAGCTCCTGTCTATCCATAGTCAAGCGGATGAGAAAAATTAATTTTAAAGTTTTTTTTTCTTATAATCTGATCGGTCAAAATCGTTCAACCCGTGCGCCCTTCACACTTTTGACGAGTATGCAGTGAAGGACGTGTAGCGGTCACATACGTTATTTTTATGTAAAACCAAAAAAACTATTTAAAGTTTAATAATGAATGAAAACAATACAAAAAACTGCTTTCCGAAATCATTTGTAGTTTTCGAGTAAATAAATTTTTGAATATAGCGCTCGGAAATGAGATTTTACATAGAAAGACCCCCTTAATTTGTTAGTATAATGTGTTAGATCTTAAAATTTAAACTATATTAAGAGCTACAAGCTTAGCCTTTTCTGCTTAGACTACGTCACATAAAATGAAATTAAATTTAATTTTGGTGAAAATTTTTACAAAGAACCCCTGAATTATTAAATAAAATATATCGAAATGCATTTTGTTGCGGTTATCATGGTATTTCAATAACAATTATACCTATCAATTACAATTTTTTCAGGCCACGTTGAAGCACAGAAACTAGATTTTGTAAACTTTTATTTTTTTATTTTTAATTTATTGCCAATCAGCCTGTTTAAAATTAAGGCTACAATTCAATAGAAAATAACTAAGTTATTCGCAAGATTTCGTAAACAAATTAATTAGCCGAATCGGGTTAATTATTTATTTTGTTTGTTGCAGGATATCTAAAAGTCGTTCGCATGCGACTTTAGCGTTCGCCATTTTTGTTTTATTTTTTTTGCTTATTTTTTTTTTGTGTTTCGCCACGAGAAGTGAAAAAACAATAAATAATGCAGCCAATTAAAACTTTGACTATTTGGTCAGTGTGTGCACACGCACACACACATATACACGTGGGTGCACACACACGCGCATGCACACACACATACGCGTACTAATTGACAAACAAAAGCAAATTGAATGCAATAAAGTACATACACACACTCACACAAACACACACAGCTATATATGTATGTATGTGTACTGGCATGTGCATTAACAATATGATTGACTGACAACAATCAATTAAAACTGAAAGAGAGAGAAAAACAAAAACGAAAACGAAAAATCAATGTCATTTGGCAGAAGAGAGCAGCAAAGCAAGCGTCAGTTAAAATTATTATAAACTTCTTCTTCGCTTTAATGGAATTGTTATCAAAACACATTAAAACAAAAAAAAATGAAAAACAACAACAAAAATAACAACGATTCCAGGAGAGTGGGTGCGGAAACGGATGCGCCGGATCCATCGTATTGTGTAGACGGACGACGACCAGCCGGACCGTACCGTACCCATCCCATTCCATCCCATCCCCTCCCGTCGTCCCGTCAATAAATGCACTTTGTCAATGCCAATTCACACAATAAATCTACTACAAGATAAGAGCGCCAGCAGCGGCGCCAGCAACAACAGTTTTGTGAGTTTGACAGGCCAGCCGAAAAAAAAAAAAAATCTTGAAATAAAAATAAAAATAATAATAAAGAAAACAACAACAGCAGCAACAAAGTATGCAAAACTGATAAAAAGGATGTCGAGCATTTTGAGGGAACAACAACAGACGCGCCAGAGAGCCAGAAAAAAAAACAGACAGAAAATAAAACATATTGCACTTGAAACTGGTCAGACAAGTTCTGTGTAGGGAACTCTGAAGAGCTTTGTGCTATTTTTTATAAGGACTTTGCTAATTCGGGTTATACACAGTTTTGGCCCTGCAGTTTAACACTAGCCAACAAGACACAACAACAATTTTAAGCGCTTGGCGTAGGAATAATTAAAAAAAAAATTCAAAGTTTTTAATTCACTTCTGTAAAATGGAAGCTGTTTGAATTCAAGATTTTTGGTTTATGGCACCGATTTCGATCAAATTTGACACACTGCTTTAATACCTTAAAAAAAGATCTGAATGCCGAATTTAGTTCAAATATCTTTACAAACAGAAAAAAAACAACGAATTTTGAATATATGATATAGTCAACCGATTTTGATCAAATTTAGTACAGTGCTAAAGAACTATAAGAAACTTACGAATACAAAATGTAGTCCCAATATCTTTACAAACAAACGAAACTCAACAAATTTTGTCCAAAAATTGATTTTTTGGAAGATTGGCCCTATGGGAGCTTTATGATACAGTCAACCGATTTCGATCAAATTTTATACAATGCTTTACTACCTTAAAAAAAATCGGAATACCTAATTTAGTTCAAATGTCTTTACAAAGAAACAAAACACAACGAATTTTGTATAAAAATCGTTTTTTTTTTGACCGATTGGTCCTAAGGAGCAAAAAAAAACTTTGTTATAAAAAATTTTTCTGTTTTTGGTTTTTTTTGAAGGAACCGTATTTTATTGCAAGCTAGTGGTACAGGGTATCCCAAAGTCGTCCGCGCCCGACTTTGAAAAAAAAAACTAAGTACAGGTTGCACAAACTACTTTTGGTATTAGAAAATGAAACAAGAAGCACCAGGAAAAGGTTATTCAATAGAGCTTTTGTACATAAAACCAAATACAGAACTAAGTATCTTTTGGTGATTATTATTCTGACCAACTCTAGACTTGATCTGAATGTATGAGCAAACTATATCGCTTTCAAGTTATTCTTTTTTATATATTTTAAAGCGATTTAAGCATTGGCTTGTCAAATGCAGTGAACTCAACCTTAGCCACTTCCGGAACTAGCAGACGTTAACCCGCCGCTGCCACAAGGGTTTTCTTCTGCCGCTGTGACGCTGTAAAGTGTGCAGTGGTTTTCTTATACCGTGTAAAAAATCAAGAAAATAATAAATCAACATTAAAGTCAAGTCATATATATAAACTAGTAATTAGCTTATACAAATTAAAAATTAAAAGATTTCATGTCTTTGCCCAAAAAATTTCCCTTAACAGTGGGCCTATGGTTCACACGTACAGTGTTTTATACAAAACGCACGCATGTGTGCGTACGTTATTTATTTGTATTGAAAAAAATGCATATGAAATTATTTGCCGAGCACTGCTCTAACGGTAAGCGCAAAACGACTGCAAAATTTGTTGTTGGTTTTGCTTTTGTTCTTAAGCCGAAGCATAATCTTCAAATCAAAACGCAACCCGATTGAAATTGTTGCTACTAATTGTTGTTGTTTGACAAAATCCAAAAGAGCGATATTCGTCCGTTGCAGCGAGGCTGCATTTTAATTGTTGTTGCATTTGTTACTCTCTTGGCTTGACACTTAAAGAGAGTGACCAAAATTGCTTTTTGTTTTAGCTGCTTCATTTCTTTTAATCAGTCTATTTTTCACTTTAAACTGTGCGCGTCGCGGTCATTATTAGCGGGTGAATCATTATAGAAAACTAAGTGCAAATCGTCGGTAACTATTTAATTAATTTACTTATTTAAATGTAATAATAACTAAAGCCATTGCAATTGCGTTGTTTTGCACACATATGTAGTGTGAGGGTGCAGTGCGCAGCTGCAGCCGCAGCAGAGACATTTTTGCGTCGTTGTGTGTGTTTTTTTTAATACTTTTTTTTTGCGTTATTTTTGATCGTCGCAGTCGACGCGTCGTTGCGTGCATGAATCTTGCGTTCATTTATAATTCGTTTCTAATTACATATCTGTGTATTAGTATTAGTATATACAATACAAATGCATTTACATTCTTTTATCTTGGGTAAGTTTGAAGTTTCTAATGTAAACATTGCAGTAGTAAATACAGAAAATTAATTGCGTGGGGCTCATTGGTTGTACTACTTGAGATAGCTACATCATTTAACCCTTCCACATATGTAGTTGTTGTTTCTGTACAACATTCCACAATTAACTGTACTATTCTCACACTAGAAAACGATTTATTATTTACACATTTTGAAGAGTAGCAGGCTCTGTTGGTGTCTTATTTTTTGACAATTTGGTTACAAGCCAGATTTTAAATAATACATTTTTAACCCCCGACGCAAAAAGAGGGGTGTTATAAGTTTGACGTGTCTGTCTGTCTATGGCATCATAACTCCCGAACGCATGCAGTGATTTTGATTTAGTTATTTTTTTTAAAGGTGACCTATATGCGAGTGTTCCTAGACATGTTTGATGAAAATCGGTTGAGCCATTTAAAAGTTGTGGGGAGTGAAAATGGGGAGAATAACCGAATGTCTGCAAATATACTCGGATGGGGTCTCAAATAAGTATATTATAATATACTAAAGTCTAACTTAACCTAACCTACCTATAAAAAGTATGAAATAAAAAATTAAATTAAAAATTTAAATATCCCCCGACACAAGAACTTAAGTAATTTCCTTTAAAAAGTAAAAAATAATAAAAGAAACTTAATGTTAAAGTACCTAAGAATCTATTAATATTTCTAAAAAAAATACGTCGCGTCGGGGGCTTTTTAAATTTTTAATTTAATAGTATACAACAAACAAACGTTCAACACAGACCTCTAAAAATAATTTTTTTTAAACAAAATTCTTAGTAAAGTAAAAACAAAAAAACGCGACAAATTTTTAAAAGTATAAAATTTTAGTTTTTAAAGCACAAAAACGTCTTTGTTGCCCCAGAACATGTTTCGCTTTGGGGCGAGAGATTGCCATCAATTAAGTTCTAAGCAATAAAAGACATTTTGCAGAATGGGAAGTATAAATGAAAAGCATTCGCATTTTTCAATACTATAAGTAAAACATTTAGAGATCATAAAGTCAAGCCAACATTAGCCAGAGAAGAACCTGCTGACAACTGCCAAAGAAAAGTTTTATGTATAGGGAGCTCAAGGCTGCACCTTAAAGTGAAAGATCAAGAACAACTATCTCTAAGGATCCCAACATATACACCTGGTAACTTTAAGTTGGGCTATGCTCGGGAAAACTTCAATTTCTTATTCGATATGAACTTGAATCCAAATTGTCCGATCATAATGGCTTGAATAGTGTTGGGTCACAAAGCGATCTTAGGCGGCTTGTGGTGCAACTATGACTCAGGCGGCGGTAATTTAGCTGTCTGGAGAACTGTGCTGGGTTGGGCCAACAAAAACTTGGAATTGCAAGGAGAGCTCATCGATAATATCAGCTGACTGGCCACAGCTTTTTGTAAGATTCGCAACAAAATAGATGCGGCCTTAGAATTCACCAAAGCTAAAGGTGCCATCAAAATGCAAGATGAACAAAACTCTATAGAAGATATTTAAAACTCTTATAAGCGTTAAAGTGTTAATAATATGTATATGGGTCTTGGCTATCCGCAAAAGCCACTTGAAGGCTTTACGTTCTCAATTTCCATTTAATTGATGTTATGAGTGTAAAAATGTATTTTACTTCTTTGTACACGACGGCTTTATAAAATGTTTTAAATTCTTAATTCCTTTTAACTATTTTAATTTTATTACTGCAAATGCGATTTTCTTCAAAAAATCATCTCCGATTAGGCTTATTTTTGGCTGAATGGCTTGTTTAAGAAGCTACACCAATTAAACCCTCAAGTGATTCATATATCACCATTACAACCCAAGGTAATCAGTGTTTGGTTTGTTTTATGGTATGGTGGGATTATCAGATCGTACAACTTTGAAAATTAAGAAGCATGCATTGAATGGTGAGCGCTCTTGTGCGATGTTGATAGATTTGTTTTCCGGAATTTTATGGTTTTGAGGTTGACAATTACTTCCAAAAAAACGGTGCAACATGCCACACAGCAACCGCTACATTTCACTTACTGCGATCAAAATTCGGTGTCATTAATTTCGCGAAATAGAGCTTACAATTACTCGCCAAATCGGTATACCGGATAACCTTGTAGAGTTAATCGTTCTTGAGACATGGCTTGAAAAGTGGGAATGATTTGAAGCAAAAATTCAATAAAATAACACCTTTTCGCGTTGCACTCTGAGCACATTATCTCGGGATGGGTCAGTTGTATAAAATAATGATTTACTACAATTTTACAATATGTAAAAATCATCAATATCGAAGAAGGTCGTGAAAAAAGTGGGGCAAAATAAGTCTACGGACAATTGTAAGCAACATTAAAGAAAATATCTTAAATTTCGAGCCAGGAGATTATTAAAATTCCATGTTTTCCCTAATTAAAACAAAACATGTCATCTTTTTATGTGTATTAGGGGGTTTCGGTGGTCAGAGAATTAATTTTTGATACTTAGAATTGTCCATAGAATACTCTAGGGGGCCCCGTGAATCGGTAAAAAATTTGACCCACCTTAATGTATATACATAGATATATATTAGGGCGGGTCAATTTGTATGGGGCTCACGGCGATTTTGATTCTTTGGGTCATGCTAAGTAACTTTACTCAAGGAACTGTGGGTCCAAAATGAACTTCGAGCTTGCCACTTTTTCAAAATAGATTTTTTTAAAAATATTCCAAAATCGACTTACAAATTGCATTCACAAGGTAAAAACATTATTTCTTCTGTAGGTAAATGTGTATTTGAGGGTTTTTGGGAAACACAAATCCATTTTTGAAATATACCTATATATTTTAATTTTTTCTGTTTTTCTTTTAAATTGACAAAATGTTGGGAAAATTACGAATATTTCACTTTTTCATAGTACTCAAGCAATGTTACACATTTTATGAAAATCGGTTCACTATATCGCACATATCCCATAGGACCGATTGTGCAAAAATCGTTTATTGAACAAAATTCGTTGTGTTTTGTTTGTTTGTGCACATATTGGAAATTTGGAAATTAGAAGAGTACCCAAGCACTGCACCAAATTTGATCAAAATTTGTTGACTATACATACCATATAGCTCCCATAGGGCCGATCTTCCAAAAATCGATTTTTTAACTAAATTTATTGTGTTTCGTTTGTTTGTGAAGAATTTAAGCTTAAGGCTTAAAAATTTAAACGTACTAATGGTGAAGTAAGTAAAAGAATGTTTGGGAAGAAAGAATTTTTCGTCTTATTTAAAAAAAAAGTGTTATTTTGAAAACTCTAATTTTTAATTTCCCTTTTTGGAAAATTAATAAATATTATATAGTGCTATTTTTATTTTTACATCAAGAATTTTTGGTTTAATTTATGAATTGGTTTTCTTATAAAAAATTTGAAATTTTTTAATCGCTAAAATTGCATTTTGGGATTTCTCTTTTGATTAAAAACTTTTAATCTGATTTAAAGAATTGTGAAAAATTTATTTTAAGAACTTAAAAACTATTTTTAAAAACTTTCTGCGTTATCTAAAGAGTTTTGGGAAAGATTCTTCAAATTGTTATAATTAAGTAGAAAAGGTAATAGGATTTGAATTCTAAAATATATTATTATTTTTAATAATATGTATATATACATATATATTTTTTTTTGCCTAATAATATTGAAATTTGAAAATACATTTTTTTATTATTCATTCATTATTATTTTACTTTAATTTTTTTCTAAAAAATCGAAATGTAAAAATGTTGAAGTAAAAGAAAATTTTGGGAAAACCTTAAGTTGAGAATATTCGGTGTTATTTTAAGGGTCTTGTTAAGTAGAAAAGGTAATTAGAATTTATTTACATATTTAATTGAAAATTAGTTTGATTCTGCAATTTAGTTTTTTATTTTTGTTTCAAGATTTTTATATATTTTTTTTTTTGCTTAATTGCTAATCTTATATTATAAAAGAAGTATCATTTTTTTAGTTAAGAAAATAAAGCGAGCTAATGAGCTAATCTGCTTCTCTAGCCCGATGGTTGAACTTTTTAATGATATTAAATTGATAAAACTAAGCAATCTTCGTCAATTGATTTGCGATCTCAGCTGTTGCAATCTCTCTGGAATAAAGATTGTGATTCAATCGTTACCCGATCTCGGATTTGTTTTTGGATCGTTTCTTCACTCCGAAGTGCATTTATATCAGAGCTCGCAAAAGACTTTCAACCCATTTTTTCAACTTTTGGAGGGGTTCCGGATTTGAAAATTCCTCGCGGAGCCTCCCCTGCCCGAGGTTATGAAGTATATATTTTTTTAAAGGAGTTTTTCTTAGAGTTATACTTTTTAAACCTGGAACACCAATTCTCACAAACTTTCCGTAGCATTTGAGGCCGTATTTTGCCAATAACTTTTCGAATGATGATTTTCAGGTATTCAATAATCTCTGGTTTATCGAAGAAAGACAAGTGACAGTAATTTTTCTTGGATGTAATTGTGTTTCTACCAAATTTTGAATTTTAAATATGTTTGACGAACGCAACTATTATTTTAATAAAAAATTTGCTCTGATGTTAGTCTATCCATAATGAAATGTCGAAACAAATTCAACGAAAAGCAACTATCGGCTGTTAAACCTCTAAAAAATCACGCTGTGTTATGCTGATTGTGAGGTGTTTGTTTTTAGATGTAGCCTAGATAGAAATTTCAACCTAGATATGATTACCATAAATCCCTTCTTCAAATGATTGAACCGACTTCTAATTGAGAGAATATCAAAACCCAAGCTACGAAAGCCGAAGTTTGTGTGCTCCCCTCCTTTAGTCTTTCTTTTAGCTTCGCTTAGGGCATCCCATAGTCGAGTCATCTGCAACTGCTCTCCATGCCACTTCTATCTAGTACTATATGTTGACCACTGACGCATGACACCCTTTGGCATGACACATTGAAAAAAAAAGAAAAACTAGTCGCACAAGGGGCAATGTGGCCGCGGTGAGGAAGTGTTAGGGGCATAAAGAATGCGGGGACACGCACCAGCGTCGATTTGGTTAATTGGAAAGCGTATGTACTAAGTAACTTGGCGGTACCCGGACCAGTGGCCGTTGTCCAGTGTCCGATGCCTCTGGCTGTTCCATGGACTGTTTTATCAGTCCATTTCGCTGTCGTCAATCAAAGCGCGAACTGAGTTGGTGTCTTGGTGTCTTCAAGCGTTTCGGGAACTTGGACTTGGGTTGTTGGGTTTATTGTATAAAGTGCGTGTGAAGTTTTTAATTTTCTCCTTTAATTTGGACAATTCTTCTATTTCGCACGCAACTCCAGCGTTGCGCAGGCGTCGAAGCGTGGCAACGGATGTGCATTAGATATAAAAAAATAAAGTATTAAAAAAAACAACAAGAATAACAGCAACCAGTTAGAGATACTTTTTAATTCCAGCACACAAAGCTCTTAGAGTGACGAGGCCATATGGATGAGTGGCCAAAAGTCGCGCAGAATCAACAAAATGTCAGCCAAGAAATCAACAAAGTGTCGGAGCTGCAACATCAAATGGACTCTAATGGTAGCAACTGACACGGCAGCGTCCACAAATCGCATCAAATTAAATGTCGAGGTGTCGGAGCAGTGGTCAGCAGGGTCTGCTGCCCTTTTGCTGTAGCAGCAGGCTGATCTTTGAGCCGACCAACTGTCAAGCATTTGGGCCACAAGTGGCTGTTGGGGCGTGGCAACAAGTTCTGCTCCTTTGAAAACATTTGACAGGCAAAGTAACCCAAACAGAACTAATAGGTTGTTGTGCAAATATGCAGAGAGTAAAGTACATAAAGATTGAACAGCTGGAGTTTTGGCTGCCAGCATCAAGTGGAGATCAGGAGGTAGGCCGGTCAGCAACACATCTACTTGTTGGTCATTGATCACGTTTCAGCAACCGGAGCATACTCTGTCTGATTTCTTTTAAACGTTTTTCCAGGCAGGGCACAATGTTATATATGTACTATATTATACTTTCAAAATCATCATTGGTAAGACAATCCTGGTCGGGCTTGTGTTCTCCAACGACCCCATCCATCCGTCTAAACTTAGGTTAACCTCTTCTTCGGTTAGTTAACAGCGGTCCAATCATTATTTGTTTTGGAGGATAGCTATCGTTTGCTCTAATTAGGTATGCCCATTGTAATCGGTTTGTTTTAAAGAATGTTATTATGTCGGGGTGACCGTAGAGGTTAGATAACTCATGGATATGTCGTTGTCGCCAAATTCCATTTTTTTGTAATCCTCCAAAGATTTTTGCCGGATCTTACGTTCAAATATTTGAAGTTGGTTTTCATTTGCCCTGCTTAACATTCTATTCTTTACTGTCTATTTTAAGATCGTTGAGAAAATTGATTTTTTGGTAGCTTCCGTTTTGGATAACAAATTTAGGCTTTCAATATCAGGCAGCTCTGCATATAGTGTCGAACCTGGAAACAGTGGGCGCCTTTCTAATATTTGCAGCAGCCAAAAACGCAAAGATTCGTTTCTTCTGTTGCTAACAACATCAGATCCGGTGGCATCCCTCTTGAATTTGGCTACCCACTGGGATCGAGAATAGTTACTACTAAGTTTGTTGTTGTTTTTTACGGAGAGAGAAGCACAAATTCCTATCAGGGGTGAACAAGCCAACGATCTATATTGCTGATTCGAAGACGGATTAAGGCACAGGTGCGCGCGTCTTCTCGGAGCAGCTCGCGAAACAACTCTCAGTAAGTTTTCCAAATTGGTGTAGTGTGTTTCAGGCCCACATCTTCGACGTCTGGCCAGCTCCAAAACCTTGAACATCAGACCAAAGAACGTATCTATGTATATTTGTTGACCCAGTATCTGGTAAAGACCTTCTTTGAAGACCTGTGCAGTCTAGCCAATCTACCCATCCGGAACTTGGGTCTTTTTGTCTAATCCTAAAAATGATTCGGCAAGTAGTATGATAATAGCTATTTTTCGTTCCCCACACCAAGCATTTATAGTCTTCTGACCTTTATCATTGCCTTTTCTTTACTCTTCCTGCATTTGCACCGCAAAGTCGGATTTGGGTCCAGCTACTATCAAGGCTCTGTCATCCCACACTTTGAAGAGCAAACTTACTCGTAAAACCCTGGTGACGTTGGACCCTTCAATCACCCACTGCCAGGTACCTGGTCACTCTGGGATACTTGAATAAAGAGGCTGCAAATGAGTGTGCTAGGAGCTATGGATATAGAACTTCCTTTACAAAAGATAGTCAGATTCGAAGCAGAACGACAATAGGGCACTGCGTCCGATAGTCGCATCTCCCGAGCAATTTGGCAAAGATACAGCTCAAAGCGAACTTCTGAGCTCCTATGATTCCACAACAGCAAGACTATGATGGTGACGGGAGTTATAACGAGGCATTGCGTCATAGGCATTTTAGCTGAGAGAATGCGTATTAGAACGTTTACTGTCGCAGCAGCCGTAATGAGGAGGAGACTGCACTTCTTAAGAAACGTACCCAGTATCTGGCAAAGCACTTCTTTGAAGACCTGGTCAGTCTGGCCAATCTGCCCAGCACGGACTTGGCACTTTTTGTCAAATCCTCAAAGTGATTCAGCTAGTACGATGAAGATGGCTGTTTTATTTCCTCCAGCATATATACTTTCCTCCTATCTGTCATTCCCTTCTCTTTGCTCCTGCCCATTTAGAGTAGGAAATGATAGAGGGAGAGGAGATCTCGGCCTGGTGTCAAGCTGCCTAGCATTACTACCCTCTAACACTCCCTTCTCTAAATAGGCAGGAGTACAGAGAAGGGAACGACAGGTGGGACAGTAAACACCTAGACTTTTTATTAATAAAACCAGGTTAAGACGTTTGTTGGATAGAGAGAACACTGCACACTGTTGACCTGACCATGGGAGGTTTGCCCTGGTGTTTTGTCCGATGGCTCTATAGATCTTTTTTTTTTAACATTGACAGAGTCTCCGATGAGTTATATGTGGCTGTAGCTTCTGTCTCCGCAGATATAAAGGCATCTCTAGTCAGATCTCCGTCAGTGTTATCTGTGGCATCACAAAGGCTCTTGTGCCAAAGTGCGTCTGGGCTGTTTCATGTCAGCCAACAACCTTAACCTAACCTAACCTAACCTTGTCCAGACTATTTCTAAAGATCGATGACAAGTGAGAAAGTTATCGAACTAGTATCTTAACTTGCCTAGTTGTCAGTGATGGAGTAAAGGCTTCGTTGAATTTTTGTTTGTATTGGATTGAAGGAAGAAAGAGGTTTCTAAAGAATCATTTTTTTTAACTGCTTGTGGGCTTCAGTTCCCTGGTGCTCAGGCTGCCGTTAGAAAACCTTTCTTAAACCCACTAACTGGCACCAACTGTTTAGTCTTAGGGCCCTTTGCACTGTTAATCCCCAGTACAGAATTGGACTAGTATTTATTTCGGCCAGTTTTATTTTTACAGCAAAATTCCTCTTCCAAAGATTTCGTCTTCCTCTGGCCTTTCTGTGGTTATACATGACAGTAGATTCCTTTAGTGATTAATTCCTTTAAATACCTTAACAGATTACGCTTACTTAGTTAGGTGCAAGTTTTTGGACGCTTCATCTTTCATTTAAATGCTAATAAGTGGTGGGAAAAAATATGAGAATAAAAACCTAACGACAATGAGAGTCCATGTCTAATGGTTCAAGTATTACGTACAGCCCTTGTGGACGAACAGACCCTCATAGTTGCATGCAATTACTGTTGAAAAAAAAAAACAAATAAAAATATATAAAAAAAAAACGTGACGAATTGTTTGGCGCTGTCCGTGAAATGCAACGAAAGAGTGAAAAGAAAATAGAAATGCGGACGTAGATGACGACAAAGGCGATGACGTCGGTGATCAATCTCATGCGTGGGGAAGTGCGCAGCGAAGAGTACTGAAGTGGCACGCTTTTGTGGGTGAAAATCGAGACCCGAGACATCCACGCATAGAAGAAGCACCATGCATACATATTTCTTATGTCTGGCAACGCTTAATAATTTGACAGCTTGTTTGACAGATGAGCCCGCCTGCACACGCAAAACCCCATAATAAATTAGCCAAAAACTGTAAATGCAATGTAGCAGCAACAGCAACAACAACAGCAACAGCAACAAGACAAACAAAAACTTGTACATAAATAATATAATAATAATAATAATACTTGGCTCCAAGCAACAGACGCAACAAAACGCATTTTGGGGGCTGCCTTAATAGCCATTAGTTGGCAATTTTTACGCACACGACGGACACATGCGCAACATGCACGACATGAAAAATTGGCAAAGCAACAACAACAACAGCAGCAACAGCAACAAATATGCAACCAGGAGCGAAATCGGGAAAAAATTTCGGTGCAATAGGCGTCGAAATATTAGTTTAAGGGGGAATTTTGACTAAGTGAAAAAATTGCATTTTGCACTACATCCTACATCAAAGTGACGTCACGCAGCACAAAAAAAGAGTTTGGGTTGCCACCTAAGTGAAAAAATTTCCTATTTTAGACTTCAACCCAGCACATACTGACGTCACGAGGCAACGGAGTCCTCTTTAGTCTAGACAGAGAAAAAGAGTTTCGGTGGGATTTTTTTTTACGTTTTTTGAAGTGAATAAGTTTCCCAGCAGACGTTGTCCTGCCCAAACTTTTTGAATACTCTTAAAGTAAATAAACATCGTAAGATTCTCTAGTTAGCTTATCTGGAAAAATATAAGATTTTTAGATTAGTTTGCAGCTCGATTCAAATTTGCACCATTATGAGTCGACAGTCACGCTTCACGGGTCTGTCTTAACCGAATTCTTTCACGTTCATTGCGATCTTCACGTTCCTGGGCAGTACGATTAGATTGATAATTATTTTGATTCGTTGCATTTCTTCCAATTGAAATACATCATGCATTGATCGATTGGGAGACATCGTTCCCAATTGTCCTAACGCTTTATTAGCCATCGCTAAGCATAGATCTTCAATATGAATTAAAGCTTCATTGTAAACTGCCGACGTAATTTCCATCACTGGATTACTTTTTGCTTGACGTACTCGAAACAAAATATCTTCTGATAAAAAATCTTGATATTTTATCCACAATTCAGGTGGATTTGATGGAAAAGATGTTACCAAAATAATCGCAAATAGAACACTTATTTGATATGGATAAGCAGTAATAGCAGCATCTGCTAAAGTTTGATCCCAGTGCAAATCAAATGCCTCTCAATACTTTGTACACAATACGCCAATGATTGAAACGATGTTGGACCCCGAACATTGATTAACAATATTACCAGTTTTTGTATAAATGGCAATATACACACAAAAACCGATATTCACAAAAATGGTTATATCTCACGAGCCAATAAAAACAAACACATCGAAATAGGTGTAAAACCTCCGTATTGACAACCTCTAACACACGCAAAAATCAGATTTAAAATTCATCGACGCGTTCATAAAAACTTTCGTAACACATTAAACATAAGTTTATTTTATGTATGTAGACTCAACACAACGTGACGTCATTAGGCAAATCAGTCTTTTTTTGTCTGGTCCGAGAAAAAGAGTTTTTGGTGGGATTTTTGGCCAAGTGAATAAATTTCCTATTTAAGACTATATTCAGTACATCGTGACGTCACTAGGTAACGCAGTCCTTTTAAGTCTAGCCCGAGAAAATAGTTTTGGTGGGATTTTTGACGAATTTTGAAATGAATAATTTCCTATTTCAGACTAAACCCAAAACATCGTGACGTCACGAGGCAAAGCAGTCACTTTTTTTCTAGCCCGAGAAAAAGAGTTAAGGTGGAATTTTTTAACGATTTCTGAAGTGAATAAATTTCCTACATCAGACTATACCGAAAAACATCGTGACGTCACGAGGCAGAACAGTTTTTTTTTTGACTAGCCAGAGAAAAGAGTTTGTTTGGGATGGATTTTTTTTTTTTATTTATTCGAATTCGTTTTGGAACTTATTCCAATTTCACTAAAACGATTTTTTTAATTAATTTAAATTCGACTATTTTTAAAAGTGCACTAAAATTATTTTGAACTGAAATAATTTGTTAAATATTCTTTGATATTTTAAGATGCTCTTTCAGGCTAGATATTTAATAATAATTATTCTGAATAGATTTTTTCTGAATTAATTAAAAAACTTTTATATACAGTACCCTGCAAAAGTTTGGGGTCAGTTGAAAAATTTCATGTTTTTTGTATTTGTCGCTTTATTTGTCGGTCTTGGAGCGTTTTATTTAAAATGATACATTGAAAAAACATTATATATAAATGAACTAAAAATAATATTCGCCAAAAATTTCGATTTTTCTTCGAAAAAAAAAGAAGAATGAAAAACATCAAATCAGGTGGTTTTCATCAATATGGTTTCCTTTAGATTTGATGATGGCTGCACAGACTCTCGGCTTTCGTTCGACTAATTTTTGAAGCGTTTGAACTTGTATTTGTTCCCAAGCCCTCTTCAGACACTCCCACAGGTGATTCGCGCTAGTTGGACGTAGTTTTCGCACCTCTCTATCCAGTTCATCCCACAACAGCTCAATGGGATTCGCGTCCGGCGACTGGGGTGGCCATTCCATGATTTTGAGTGCCCCAGCTGTTTCTTTGGATATTAAGTAGTTAGTACACAACAAATATCGAAAGAAAAGCGTGCTCAAATCGTTATTTTACATAAAACTGGCCATTCCCAGCGACATTTTGCAAAAATAGTGGGCGTTTCACAGAATGGAGTCTTCACAACCTTGAAAAGACACGCTGAAACTGGATGTTATGCAGACAAAAATCGAACGGGTCGACCCAGAAAGACCACAGAAAGTGATGCTCGGCTGATACAAATGATAAGCAAGCGTTCTCGATTTAAAACAGTGCCAGATATCAGAGCTGATATCAATGAATCGTTGCCGAACCCAATCTCCGACACAACAGTGACACGTCGATTGCATAAAATCGGATTGTATGGTCGAGTTGCTGCCAAAAAACCATTACTGCGGCTACAAAATATTCGCAAAAGACTTAATTGGGCCAAAATACACGTTAAATGGTCGATTGACGAATGGAAAACAGAGCTCTGGACGGATGAGTCCAAATTTGAAATTTTCGGGAGTAAACGGCGAGCTTACTGCCGCAGACAGCATGGTGAACGGCACAACCCTGAATGTGTGAAGCCCACAGTGAAGTTCGGAGGTGGTTCAGTGATGGTGTGGGGTTGTTTTTGCTACGACAGAGTTGGCGATTTGGTGAAAATCGACGGTATTATGCGAAAAGAATAGTATCACAAAATACTTCAGTACAACGCTATTCCGTCGGGTACCAGATTGATAGGAGAAGGATTTGTATATCATCAAGACAACGATTTTAAACACACGTCAAAAGTGTGTACTAACTACTTAAAATCCAAAGAAACAGCTGGGGCACTCAAAATCATGGAATGGCCACCCCAGTCGCCGGACGCGAATCCCATTGAGCTGTTGTGGGATGAACTGGATAGATAGGTGCGAAAACTACGTCCAACTAGCGCGAATCACCTGTGGGAGTGTCTGAAGAGGGCTTGGGAACAAATACAAGTTCAAACGCTTCAAAGAATTAGTCGAACGAAAGCCGAGAGTCTGTGCAGCCATCATCAAATCTAAAGGAAACCATATTGATGAAAACCACCTGATTTGATGTTTTTCATTCTTCTTTTTTTTTTCGAAGAAAAATCGCAATTTTTGGCGAATATTATTTGTAGTTCATTTATATATAATGTTTTTTCAATGTATCATTTAAAATAAAACGGTCCAAGACCGACAAATAAGGCGACAAATACAAAAAACATGAGATTTTTCAACTGACCCCAAACTTTTGCAGGGTACTGTATATATATATCATATAGACAGATATGGTTTACGTCTTTTAAGATTGGTTCGTGTCATGCATAAAAAAAAATGTTCTTTTTAATAACAATATTTAAATGGGAGCTAATTTAAAAAAAATATTGTTAAAGCTAATATTATTGTGAAAATTTATTTAACTACAATTATCATCAAGTATCCATTTTAAAAAGACAAAATGGACGAGTTTTACATCCATAATAAGTATCGATGTTAATAATATTTTAAGGTGTTTGAAATAAAATTATCTATGGATTCAAAATATGTATACAAGTAACTTAAAAATTATATAGTTTTCGATTTTCCTAAATGAAGAAAAATCCTTTTATTTAATAAATCAATAAACCAGTTGAGAATTATAAGCACCGAGTTGAAAAATTATTATTATTGTAATGGAGTCCATCTGACGTTAGGCTAGACAGATTCTGCTTACTTAGCAGTTTCTTGGGATCTAAAGTTGCGCGTGAGCATTCTTTTTTTTTGACAAAAATCAATTGATTTTTTTTACGTTTGACAAAATCTCATCTGGCTTCATCTTTCAAAGTAAATTTCACCAATTTCTAGCAGTCTAACTGGAAAACTAAAACACGTCTGAAACACGCAGAAAAATAAAATCATATCACAATTTTTCTTCTAGGATTTTTTTTTTCCGAAAAAGGGTGGGGCACTGCGACCAAAAGGTCTTTTGTACCATACCCTTAAGTTTAAACAAAATACTTTCAGCTTTCCGCATAAATAGCAGTAGGTCTTTTGTTAATATTGACCTAAGATGGAAGGAACTAATCCTTTTCTTTCCCATGTGACAGGCTCTGTCCCATACCAACGCTGTGCAGTCACAGAGAATATGTCTGGTGGTTTCATCGTCTTGTAGACAGAGGCTGCACTCTGAAGAGTCCGGTAGACCGATTTTCTGTAGATGGTATCTAACAGTGTGGTGGCCGGATAGGTATGGTACAAGGAGCTTTAAGTCCGCTCTGCCAAGACCTGTTGCCTTGATCGCATCCAGAGGTTTGACAAGCACTTTTGCTTGACGAATCTCCGGAAGGGGGAACCAGTACACCCTATGTTCTCCTGCAGCCCATTTTTTTATTATGGTTTCGATTGTAGACCAACCAATACCACAAAACGGCGCAGGAGTTGTAGTTAGGGTGGAGGCATCTTGTCGTGCTAGATCGTCAGCGATCGTGTTGCCATCCACTCCTGAGTGTCCAGGTATCCAACATAGCACGACTTTGTTCCGGGCGGACAGGGTTTGGAGGTAGTTATGGCATTCTTTAACCATCCTGGAGGAGATGCTTGGCTATCTGAATAAATGCAGATGTTTGCTCCCCTAGTTCCCTTGAGCAGGATACTAAGGGCGCAGATATCTATGACATGAATCTCCGCTTGAAAGACGCTGGACCAAATATCCGTTGCGGTTGAGATTCTGGTGTTGAGTCCAACGATTCCAACATCTACACCCTGCTCAGTTTTGGACCCGTCCGTGAGCCCATGTTGCCACCGGAGATTTCCACAGGGGCTGCCATCAGCCCAAGTCTCCCGACTTGGGCGAAGAGTTCTTCTAGGATAAATTAAAATATTTCTTTCTATTTTTTTCTTCTTTTTATTCTATTTTACTCTTACTAACTTGTCAAAAAAATCTAACTTTAACATTGGGTGTCCATAGCCCCCTCAGCCATCCCCTTCTTACCACCACTGTTTCCAGCAACATGCAACAACTTGAATAACAGCATCAGCCGCCCCAAAAACCAAAGAAAAAAAAACTGCATAAGAAATGCGCTGGCAAATTTCAATGCGCGTGGCGGTCTCTTCCATTACCGCTGTCATGTCCCCCAGAACACCCCTTCCCTGCCAGAACCAAACCAAGACCCAGAGAAAGAGACAGAACAGAACTCAGCCAGCTGGCAATCTATCATGCTACAAAACGCCTGCAGACAGAACAGAAGGAAGCCAAAGCCACGCACGATCATGCACACGTCCGGACTCCGGACTGCCTTTGGAGCCGCTGCAGCAGTCAAAAGCCAATTTGGGGGGCAGCAAAAACTTGCGCGTGAAATAAAAACGCGCTGTAAACGCCCCACAAAAAAAAAAAAAAACAAACCCGAAAAAGCAGCGAAAAGTTCTCTAAGCTAATGGATTTATGTTAATATGTATTGTATTAAAAACAAAGAAAAAAGCAACGGATGGAATACAAGAGAGCTTTCTTTTGATGGGGCCAAATTTGGTAGAATCCGGCCATAGCTGTTGGATACATTTTTTGCACTACTTTAAAAGGGCCTTTTGGGTCTGGCAAAAAGTCTTTCTTAAATCTTTCAAATTTATTTGCTTGGCATCAAAGTAAGACGATATTGATAAAGTAAACCAATTTCAGTTTTCGGAGCAGTTCTTTGATTTTTTTTATTTTGAGTTCTTTGATTCACCTAGCAAACTTTTTCAAGGAATCAGAAAAGTATTCGTAGAGTTTTTTTTCGATTTCATTAAACTGTCAGAAGCTAGAAATTCGAAAAAGAACTTTCTGAAACGTTTTTTTTTTTGAAGAATTAACATGATGCACAGTGGTATGACCTACCCTAGAAAGAATATTGTTTTTTTTTAATTTAATTTTTTTATAAATAATTTTTATGTTATATAGCTTAAAACCCAGGAAACGTGACTTTTATAATATTTAAAATTAAAATCATGAAATAATAATTATTTTTTTAGGCTTCTCATTCAAATTGAAAATTAATTCTTCTTTCTTAACATAAGAATAAAAATGCAATAATAATTAAATATTAGTCTCTATTAAAAATCGTAAAGGTGTAATTTTTTATATTTATAACATAAATTATTGATGTATTTTTATTTAAAAAAATGGCGTACGTGAAGTCGGGAGCGGACGACTTTAGGAAACCCTGTACCACTAGTTTGCAATAAAATGCGGTTCCTTCACAAAAAGTCAAAAACAGAAGAATTTTTAAGCAAACATTTTTACAACATTATTGACCGATCGTTCCTATGGGAGCTGTATGATATAGTCAATCGATTTCAAAAAAATTTGACACAGTGCTTAAATACCTTGAAAAAGATCTGAATGCCGAATTTAGTTCAAATATCTTTTCAAACAAACGAAACACATCGAATTTTTGTATAAAAAACGTTTTTTTGGACCGATTGGTCCTATTGGAGCTATATGATCTAGTCAACCAAATTGTATTAAATTTAGTTCAGTGCTTAGGAACTATAAAATACTCACGAATGTCTAATTTGGTCCGAATATCTTAACAAACAAACGAAACACAAAAAAATTTTGTTCAAAAATCGATTTTTTGAAAGATCGGCCCTATGGGAGCTATGTGATATAGTCAACCGATTTTGCTCAAATTTGGCACATTGCTTAAGTGGTCTAAAAAATTTCCAAACGCCAAATCTGGTTACGATATCTTTATTAAAAAACGAAATATAGCGAATTTTGCTTTAAAAAAGTTATTTTGGCCGATCGGTCTAATGGCAGCTATATGATATAGTCAACCGATTTTAATCAAATTTGGTAAAGTGCTTAGAAACTATAAAAATCTTTTGAATACCAAGTATGGTTACGATATCTTCATGAACAAACGAATTATTCATCTAAAACTTTTTTTTTGTCGAGGTTGTACCCATATGGGAGCTATATAATTTATCCCCGATATCAAAAAAATAAAATAAACTTGTCTCCTATGGAATAATATGGGATCTAATGTGAAAGTTTGGTAAATCTAGCTTTTACCATCTCTGAGATCTAGGCGTTCACACGGACGGACAGACGGACATGGGTATATCGACTTCTCTATTCACCCTGATCATATTTTAGGTAACTTTGGGGTGTCTCCGACGTTCCCTTCTATATGTTACATACATTTTCGGCTTGCACAAACTTAATAAACCCTTGGTACCATACGGTACAGGGTATAAAAATTGAGGAAAAAAATTTAACACGCGTAGTTTAAATCGAAAAATTCCTACTAATTTTTGGGCACAGTAGTACGCAACTTGTATGGACAAGTTTACATTGCAAGTCGGCACGGGTTATCGTTTATATATCGAACTAATATTTTGTTCTAGACAATATAGGGTTATTACGAAACTTTTAAGAAGGTATGCGTAAAAAAATATCGAACTTGAAATTTAAGGGACACCCTAGTGTGTATGCTCTCAATAAGTATACATCCTTGGTCACTTTTTAACGTAACAGGTGGGTCAAAAAGTCTTTGGCCTGACATACATATACTCCAGTTGATTATCCTTATGATTTTTCGATACTGCCACCCTTCAAATGGATCCTGTCAAAATTTCAAGTCAATCTGTTTATAATTACCCAAGTTACAGACGTTCAAGTGACGCTACTTTTGTGTTTACAAAAATCATGGATTCAAAACAATTTCATGTTTTGATTTATCATTGTTTTTTGATGGGAAAAAATACCGTCACAGCCCACCAATGGCTTGAAAAGTGTTGTAAGGAATC
The DNA here is from genome assembly GCA_037043745.1 of Chymomyza amoena. Lineage (NCBI taxonomy): Eukaryota > Metazoa > Arthropoda > Insecta > Diptera > Drosophilidae > Chymomyza > Chymomyza amoena. The sequence continues at coordinate 177,557 of JBAMAX010004800.1, read as the reverse complement.
TGCACCATCAAAATCAAGTGTTAAATAATGGTTCGCTGAGTTTAGTCGCGTTCGTACAGACACCGATGATGCTGAGCGCTCTGGTCGTCCAAATGAGGCAGTTACGGCAGAAAACGTCGAAAAAGTCGAGCAAATGATACTTTCCAACCGCAAAGTGAAGTTGCAAAAGGTAGCCGATGCTATAAAGTTATCAAAAGGTATTATTTTCAGCATAATACACGAACATTTGGGCATGAAAAAGCTGTTTCCAAAGTGGGTACCGCGCTTCCTCAAACCAGAAGAAAAACAACACCGAATGAAAACTTCCCAGAGAGGACAAAATCAACGAATTGGGCTTCGAATTGCTTCCCCACCCACCGTATTATCCAGATCTGGCCCTCAGCGATCACCACCTTTTCTCCCAGCTCAAAAAAGTGGTCTGTGGCAGGAGATTTCGCTCTAATGAGGAGGTGATCGGCGAAACTGAAGCGTATTTTGAAGTCCTCGAAACATCGGCCTACAAGACCGTTATTGAAAAGTTAGAGAAGCGGTTTAATGTTTGTATCTCTGCCAAAGGAAACTACTTTGATGAATAAATATGAATTTCTGTAGAAAATTGTGTTTTTCTTAGTTAGGCCAAAGACTTATTGACCCACCTGTTAGTACAGCAAATGCAAATATGAGTAGCTTGAAAATTAAATGAGAGTCGCAATCAAAGAGAGTCATCATTAAGTCATTTCTTTTATTCTGTTTCTTCGGAATTTTGTTTCACTCTTTCACTGTCATTTTTCAAAATTATAAGGTACTTTGTGCATGTGTATGAGTAGGTACGCTAGTTAATAATTAGATAAATAAATGCATATGTATTGGTATCAACTTTCCAGCAGCTTTTCTTTCTTGCAAATATTTTTTATTTTCCAGTTGAGTTGTAAATCTTCTGTTAGTATTTGTTTTCACACATTGAAGCTTAAATGCATTAACATTCGGCGTCTTCCCAAGGAAGCAGCTTTTATGCATTACTATCTGTGTATCTGTGTGTGTTGGTTTGCGTGTGTGTGTGCGTGAGTATCTGTGTGCATCGTGTATGTCATTTAAGCGGCATTTATGCGTTACAGTCAACATTATCAGCATTTATTCTTCTCGGTTTTTATTTCGCTATTTCCAGCGTAATTTCATAGCTGCATTTTATTTTTATTTTTATTTTTTTTTTAGCTGCCGCAGTCGGCATAGCTACTTAATGGGGGCGAGCGAGATGGCGCATAAAAAGCGACATGTATTAGTGTTGTATCTGCAGCATGTACTGCTCACTACTACTACTACATAGCTGCTGCATCGATAACAATGTTGATGATGAAAGCCATTCGGCTGATGATAATGATGATGATGATGACGTTGATGGTAAGGATGACAAAGATGACTATGGCGAGTAAACCGTTGCACAGTGGTCGAAATGCTCAAATTAGCTGCAAGTTAATAAAAAATTTTTGGTTCTTAAAAATTGTTTAAAATATGGACAGTTTTACAAAAAAAAAATAGCTTGATCGCAAAATAAGTCTTTTTTTCTAACTTTATTCAGTTTAAAATAAATAAGTCTAAAATCATTTCATAACAAGTCCCAAATTCATTTTTCAGTTAAGGCAAATTGTTTCTAAATTTTTCATTAGTAGATATTGTTTTTGGCTTCAGTTTAGAAATATAGTCGAAGAAACTTTGTTTTTGTAAACGAATAAGTCAGTGGAAAAGATACTCTGTTATCCAGGACTTAAAGGAAAAAATAAAGAATCTAATACAAAAAACTTGCAACTTCAAAATATACGAAAAATTTTAAAAGAATATAGAATACTAATATTTATTACTGTTTAAAACAAACTTCTTATACTTAATAGTGTTTAAACTAGTTCAGAATTATAAGCGCACATTTAATAAAAAAAGGAAATGTGTACAGTTGCACACACAAGCACAGTGAGAAAATATTTAAATAAAATGCAGAAATTTCAAATTTAAAAATAGGCAGAGCATATTGAAGATGTGCAACAAATACTATGGCACAAAATCTGAACACAAAAGTAGTTAGATTTTTAAATAATACCGAAAATCATGATCTGAAAGCTATTTATGGTTATTTTAGAACGAAAAATAAGTCTAAAAAAAGCTGCCAGGTTAAAAAGGTGAAACCGTAAAAAAATTTCGGAATTTCGAATAAGGAACAAAGTTGCGTCTTTTCTGACTGATTTGATTGCATTTTTAAAATGTACAGACTGCTTTTAAGATTACAAATTTTTTGAGTGTTCAGCACTCCCATATTATTCCATAGGAGACAAGTTTATTTTATTTTTTTGATATCGGGGATACATTATATAGCTCCCATATGGGTGTTTGAGACGACATTGAGAAAAAAGCTTTAGATGGATTATTCGTTTGTTCATCAAGATATCTTAACCAAATTTGGTATTCAAAAGTTTTTTATGGTTCCCAAGTACTGAACCAAATTTCATCAAAATCGGCTGACTATATCATATAGCTCTCATAGGACCGATCGGCCAAAATAACTTTTTTAAATCAAAATTCGCTATATTTTGTTTTTTAATAAAGATATCGAAACTAGATTTGGCGTTTGGAAATTTTTTAGAGCACTTAAGCAATGTGCCAAATTTGAACAAAATCGGTTGACTATATCATATAGCTCCCATAGAGCCGATCTTCCAAAAAATCAATTTTTTAACAAAATTTGTTGTGTTCATTTGTTTATTGAGATATTGGGACCAAATTTGATATTCGTGAGTTTTTTATAGTTCCTAAGCACTGTACTAAATTTAAACCAAATAGGTTGACTATATCATATAGCTCCAATAGGATCAATCGGTCCAGAAAACCGTTTTTTATACAAAATCCTATGTGTTTCATTTGTTTGTAAAGATATTTAAACTAAATTCGGCATTCAGATCTTTTTTAAGGTATTAAACAGTGTCAAATTTGGTCGAAATCGGTAGACTATATCATATAGCTCCCATAGGAACGATCGGTCAAAAAAAATGTTTGCTTAAAAATTCTTCTGTTTTTGGTTTTTTTGTGAAGGAACCGGATTTTATTGCAAGCTAGTGGTACAGGCTATCCCAAAGTCGTCCGCGCCCGACTTTACATATGCCATTTTTTTATCTTATCCTTATGATTCAATACTGCAAAAATGCTGCAAAACATGCTGAAAATTATCGCATATTGTAATAACTTTCTTGGACCACCTTTAAAAAACATTTATTAAAATAGGTGTCTAAATGTTCTAAAATAATTTGCGGAAAGTGCTAACCCCTTGCTGCCATTCAAGCAAATTTCTAAACATTCGAAATTAAATAAAATAAATTTAAAATAAATGTCTGAAAATTATAAACAACAAGCCCTGGAGATATTCCACGCGTTTGTTGCACCTCGAAACAGGATATGAAAAATTCACAGATTTCATCATGAGACAGAACCTCAACTATTTTAACAAAATAACAAACTCTTCTTATGACATAATTAGAGAATGCAGAGAGATATCATAAGTACTTAAGTACTAACAACTGAAATTTACCAAACTGAAATTAATGATATATTGTCGACTATTGTGAAAATAGTCATCCATAAACATTAATTTTTCAATTAGTGTTTGATTTTTAAATATTTTTTGTTGTCAAATGAAGGTTTTCCCTTTTTACCTTTAAAAATATTTATACTTTATTGTAAAATATTATTATTGTAATATAAATAAATTTTAATTTGCTGTAATATCTTTGATAAAACTCAAAACAAACTTGTAAATATAATTATGTATAAAAATGTAATTTTGGATGAATAAATGAATTGAAATTGAAATTGAAATTTGAGATATTGAGACCAAATTTGATATTCGTGAGTTTTTTGTAGTTCCTAAGCACTGTACTAAATTTAATCCAAATCGGTTGACTATATCATATAGCTCCAATAGGACCAATCGGTCCAAAAACACGTTTTTTATACAAAATCCGATGTGTTTCGTTTATTTGTAATGATATTTGAAATAAATTCGGCATTCAGATCTTTTTTAAGGTATTTAAGCACTGTGTCAAATTTTATTGAGATCGGTTGACTATATTATATAGTTCCCATAGGGACGATCGGTCAAAAAAAAATTTTTGCTTAAAATTCTTCTGTTTTTGGTTTTTTGTGAAGGAACCGGATTTTATTGCAAGCTAGTAGTACAGGGTATCCCAAAGTCGTCCGCGCCATTTTTTTATCTTATCCTTATGATTCAATACTGCAAAAATGCTGCAAAACATGCTGAAAATTATCGCATATTGTAACACAGTATTAAATTCCTTGGACCACTGTTAAAAAACATTTATTTAAAAAGGTGTCTAAATGTTCTAAAATAATTTGCGGAAAGTGCTAACCCTTTGCTGCCATTCTAGCAAAGTTCTAAACATTTGGAATTAGTTGTCCGAAAAACGTAATCTTTGAAATTTCTGTTGTACTTGTATTTTTTTTACGGATTTGTTTCCAAACCGTTGCCAAAATCTTTAAAGATTTCCCTGGCACCCCCGAAAATATCTTCGATTTCAGCAAAGGTTCAACTATTTGTATTATAATTTTTATAAAAGTAGTCAACCTGGTTTTTCTAGATTTTTTTTACATTCTTTATATTTTAATATTATTATAAACTTACTTAATTCATATAATATTATAATTAAATAGCAAAGTAAATTAGAACCTGAATTCTTTAATATATTATATAAGAGTATATATGTAAAAACTGTAAAAAAAATATTGAAAATAACGGCCCTAGTAAATACTTCCATCACACGTTTTTTTTTTGGTTTTCTTTTTATTCATTTGGCCCACTGTGCGATGCCGCCTTTGCAGTCGCTGACATCGGCGGACACACACATATGCAGACATGGAGACATATGAACAGCTTCATATAAAGCATATAAAGTTGCGCTTTATCAACAATGTGTCCAATTTATGTGACTTTGGTTGGTTGCCACTTCTACGACACGTCTCCTCCGTGTGCCGCCTCTCCTTACCACTCTCCCTAACTCTCTCTTTCCCTAGAGCTAGAGCTGCCACTTTGCAGCTGCATTTTTATTAGGCGACATCGACATGGAAACTGACGTTGACGCTGACGTCGACGCTGACGTCGACGCTGACGTAGACGTCAATGTCGACACCAACAAACAACGACGCAACTCTTGTCGCTTTTGCGCCTTTTGCACTTGGTCATTAGAGGGGGCGGGGCAGCTGCTGCTGCTGCTGTTGCGCTGCACCCCCCAGCCCACCCTGCAATGCCTCAAAGCCGCCAATCATTTGTCATGTTGCGCATTGCCAATGCTCCACTTTATTTGTTAACAGGCGGCTGGCAAACAACAGCAACAACAGACATACAGACGGACGGACTGACAAATAGATAAAGCCAACACCGACATGACTCGTAAAAGATTTGAAAGAAAGCAGCCGAGACCCGCCACAGAAATTGATTTCATCATAATTGATTTTTCTTGCATGTCTCCACTCAACAGCAAATGACTCAAAAAGAAATATATATGTATATATGTATATATGTTATATATAAGTATTTGTTAAAGATCCATTTCTACTCGACAAGTATTTAGCACCTATGTGGCAACCATGGTGTTAGATAATAACATATTGCACTCATTTGGAGAGTTTCCGTAGATCTTATGTAGCACCTGATTAAAGCTATGCTAACAAGCGATACACTCAGCGAAATGCAATTAAGGGCAAATTATTTTTATTACCATATATTAATTGACAATACTTGGGAATCTATAATTTTTGAAGCGCAACTTAATTTTATTTCCGTATACTGTGAAGATAGTTGGGAATCTATAACTTTTTAAGCCAAAGATCGCAACAAAAAATTGTAGAAACCAAAAACTTGAAACTGCCCCATTTATAGAGTAGTAACTTATACGAGGGTGGATTGAAAAGTTTCCGGCCTGACCAAGAAAAACAACGTTTTTAAGATTTTTTTTTTTTATTTCTCAACATAATCTCCACCAAGGCTGATACATTTCTCATAGCGGTGTTCTAGTCTAGCAATGCCATCTCTATAGACTGATTCGTCAAGCTCCTCAAAATACCCATTTGCAGCTTCGATTACTTCTTCATTGCCCGCAAATCTCTTACCGCCAAGCCAATTTTTGAGGTTAGGAAACAGATAATAGTCACTCAGGGCTAGGTCTGGAGAGTAGGGAGGGTGCGGCATCAATTCAAACTTCAGATCGTTGATTTTAGCCATCGCAACGATTGACTTGTGCGCTGGTGCGTTATCGTGTTGAAACAAGACTCTTTTCTTCGCCAGATGAGAGCGTTTAATTTTCACCTCGTGGCTCAAACGTTGCAATAAGTCTGCGTAGTATTGACCAGTGATAGTTTTACCCTTTTCAAGGTAAGCAATGTATATTACCTCTTGCATCCCAAAAAACAGTAGCCATAACCTTGTTCGCTGAAAAAATTGTTTTTGCCTTCTTTGGAGTTGTTTCCTTTGGCCCAATCCACTGTTTAGACTGTTCTTTGGTTTCAGAAGTGTAGTGGTGGACCCAAGTTTCGTCAACGGTTATGAATCGACGCAAAAATTCGCTTGGATTACGCTTATACAACGTCAAATTGGCGGTAGAAATGTTTTTTCGAATTTCGAATTTTCAAGAAAAACACAGAGGCGTCTTGTTCAGTGTGCTCTCAAATCTAAACTAACATGGCGATCGGGCTGAAACTATAGCTACAAGCTATCTAAGGATGGTACTATAGAACGCCACCTCAAGGTAGCCCTAGTGGAGCTAAGGTAGAAACTTATCAATCCACCCTCGTACTCTGTGTGCTATGAAAGTAAATATTTTTATTTTTCTATGAACAGCTCATTTTATAGAGTTCTCTTATAGTAATGGGATCCAGTAAAGAGAGATCAGTTTGGGAAACACTACAATGTTGTGCACTTAAAAAAACCCATAAGATGTACATAAATATGTCTTTGGATTAATATAAGAGTCTAGCATTATATTCTGGATTCATAAATCAAGAATCTGATAAAAGATGCTGGTTCAGGGTATTGGATGAGTGGAGGGATAAGTTCCTGCAAAGTTTTTAAGAAGATTATTAAGATAGATATTACTAATAATTAAAAAGAAGTTTTATATTTTAGTCTACATGGGATCCTACGATACATAAAAAAATGTGGTTAAAAGTGGTTGCAAAGGAGTTTTTTCATTATTATTGGATTTAATTATATTATTCCCGAAATTCCGTAGAACTTTAATAAAATTTAATTGGCTGAGTAGTACTAAAAACCCACATAAATAATTTTTACTATTTAGAAAAAAATATATATGTATATATTTTGAGGCCCTTTGCTGCCCCGCGGAGCCATTGGATTACATATATTTAGAAACAAAATAGGAATACTCGGTAAAAACTGTAGCAGTAGCCTAGAGGATGGTATTCGCAAGAAGAACGAAGTTTTTTATGTTTTCTTAACTTATAACAAAAAGTTTTACAAATAGCAATTTACAATTTTAACTTTTATCTGTTGAAGTATTATTTGATTTACAAAGTCGGCTTACAAAGTGTGTAATTTTGTAAAATTTGGACTGGGCTAAAAATCCGCATCTACGGACTTTACAGGCGCTATATGCAGGAAAAAAGGAAACATTTTAGGCTGTGGTATTGTTGATATCGTTAGACTACAATTTTTCCATAGAAGAAGCGGCCGCCCTAGGGAACAAGGTATACCATTGTTGGTATATTCCTAGTGTGACCTTCTGAATTACTTAAAATACGCAAGAGGTGCATTTTAATACTAGGATAACTATTATATGAATCCTTTCCTTATTATAATTATAATCTTATTCTATGTTTGTATTAAGCTTATTTTTTGGTAGAATCGGCAAGGAGTATCTAATTTTAAAAGTATCAATATATAAGTTCCTTTAAGTCCTACCAAGACTAGAGGGCCGCTAATTTTAAAAGTAGCACGTATACTGTGAAGATACTTGGAAATATATAACTTTTGAAGCCAAACTTCTCTTTATTGCCATTACACTGTCCAGATACTTGGGAATCTATAACTTTTTAAGCCAAAGATCACAAAAAAATTCAGAAAAAAACGAGTTAATTTTTGTTGCCTTTATAAGGTTGTTCTTGAGGCATGTTGATATACAGCGTGGTCCATATAAAAATTGGAATTTAATTTTGCTATAAATACAAAACGGCTGAATTTTGTTCAAAGTTTTATTTGAAAGATTGGTTCATGACATTTATTTATGAAAAATAATTTCGGTCAAATTACCACCACGGCTGGCTTGGCAGTATGCCACTCGATCGGTCCAATTTTTGTGCACATTTTCGATTGTTTCGGGCCCTATCCTGAAATAGTGGCTCCAATCTCGTCCTTCAGCTCATCTATTATTTGCGGATTGTTGGCATAGCATACATCTTTCACCGCACCCCAAAAATAATAGTCCAACGCGTCAAATCGCAGCTTCTTGGTGGCCAGTTCACAACGCCATTTCGGCTGATTATGCGATTTCTGAAGATTGTGCGAGATCGATTGTGGCGTTCGCTGTGTGGCACGGGGCGCGGTCTTGTTGAATCCAAATATTGTCCAAAGCTTTATCTTCCATTTGTTCGAAGAACCAGTCGGTCAACATTGCGCGGTAGCCCACGCCATTGATGGCTTCGGCGGCTCCTTCTTCATTTTCGAAGAAAAATGAGCCGATGACGCCGCCTGACGAAATTCCGCCCCAAACAGTCACCCGTTGTGGGTGCATTGGCTTCTCGTGAAACGCTTGCCCCAAATGCGACAATTTTGCTTATTAACATAACCACCGAGGTGGCAATGAGCTTCGTCCGAAAAGATGATTTTTCGATAAAATTCGCCATCTTGGATCAAAGTCAAGACTCACCACTTTGGAAATAAGTTTTTAATATTTCCCAACTTTCTTCAAGCGTAAAGCGTCCCATTTCGTAAATGTCAATGTTTTTACTAAATAGTTACCAATATTTGAATCATATGTGACGTCTTAAAAGTCAAATAATCGGTAGTTCAAATTCCAAACACTAGATGGACCACCCTGTACATACATGTGTAAACTCTACTCAAGCAGTGAAGGTTAAGCTTATTTTGTGCGGAAGCAAACGTGGTAGTTCATAAGATCTTTAGTTGAGATTTAGGCATAGATTTAATAAAATTGTTTTAAATCACACCAATTTCTCAAGCCACTGTGACCGAACTATATATTCGCATTTCTGAGAGCCTAACAAACAAGCAAATGTTGGACATCTTAGAAAATACTTTTATTTTCCTTTAACACACCTGAAATCCTCAACATATTATCCTATCCTGCTAAAAAACATTGTAGACTCTATGCCTATATCTTTAAAGCTGGGGCTGAAAGTTGAGGTCGGTGACATTCTCAAGCACATCCAAGCACATGATGATTAGGATGTACGATATTAAAGTCACTCTGAATATTTTTGTTAGTTATGATGATTCTCGGGGCCTTTGATTGAGCCTGCTGCTTACGTTCCTCCCAAATCGGGTTTGGTGATGAAACTTACCTGTAGTCCAAGAGCTGAAAGACTTATTACACGTTCTAAAAAATTGCTCTTAGAATAAACCAATAATGAGCTTAATTTCGTGCCCAAAATTTCGTGCGTTATCATTTGTCTATAGCGAAAGGAATTGAAACTTTGACTCAGTCCATCTACGTTTTTCAAAAAGTACGAGCTAATCCCACCAACCGACGAAATCGCATATAACCATACCCATCGTGTGAAAAAATATCCTCATAACTGAAGACAATTCGATGCCAAAAATCCTCTGCTGATCTTCAGGCATTAAATTGTCTGGCTGTTTGATCTGTTTGACAGATATCACTGAAACAGGGTTATCTCGATCCATGAAATTGATAACTAACTACCTCATGGTAATTATTATAATATATGCGCATTGCTTCAATTAAATTTATTTTTTCAAAAACGGCTTAGCTCATTAATGTTATTTATTTTTGTTTTGAGTTTTTGGAATGAGCTCAAAAAATACAAATATAATATTTTTAAAAATATTCTTTAATATTAAAAAAAGTATGCAGGTTTTTCCCCACAGCCAATAAATATATGTGCATACGTCTATTTTACTTAAAAAACTACTAGATATTGCTTATTTCCAGAACTTAAAGTAATGCAAGTTAGATATTGAATTTCAATTTACTTTATTAACAAGTTTTAGACTGCAGGGCATTAAGACAGCCATAATTTTATAGGGCGGAAAAGTGAATATTGGGCTTGATCCAATATAGGGTCACTTTTTACATCTTTTTAATAGATATACTTCGTTATGATAACGAAAATGATTTAAAATGCCATCTCTAAAATATTTTCAATCAGATGCAACATTTTTAACCCTAAAGTATGATTTTGGAGCTTCTGCTCCGTGGTTCACAGCCTTGAAAGGCTGTTCTGTTGCGGCAAGTAGGTCCTTCAGAAATGGAACCGAATCGTAGCTGATGTAATTTAATATATTCCAGTGCATATACGTGATCAGATTTATCTCTCGTAGGATCCTTCGACTTAACTTTTATATAAGACTATATTATGAATAAAATTGGGCGTGGTTGCTATTGGCTAGCAGCTCTACCAACTGTGTAAAAATCATCAAAATTCGGGAAGGTCGCCCAAAAAGTGGTCCGCTTCACTTATTTTTGCCGATATATATATCACTTGAAGAATATAAAGGCTTTTTTCCATATGTGTGAGGCTGCCTAAATTTATTAGTAATATATTTATCTGAGCTTCAAATCTTGAACGAAATCAATTGACTCTGCTTTCTTATCTTGACCGTACACCATTTGGTGACAGGCTAAGCCAGTCAAATTCTACGCTCATTCCAACATACTTCAAAGACATAACAAACTACATACGATACTGAAACATCAATCCAGAATCTCTTCAACTCCGTTTCCACAGAAGATTTCTTCTTATGAGCATATCTTACCAATATCAATAATAATAGATCAGCCTAAAAAAAATACAATTCTATGAAAGATACATAATTTTTGTAACTATAACTTTTAACATTTTTATTCGTTACAAAACCTAGAACATTTAAGAATTGGTTTGCTCACAATTCCGATTCATTCTGTTCATTTTCAATACTATAATTTTAAAGACTGTCATTTTCCAAATCACTACTATCACTTTCCAAAATATAATTTTTAAGATAAGAATCTTCATTGAGACGACTAGGTGCTTCTAAACGATGTAAATTCACAGACCGAACGTCCATGTTTTGTATGAGACCTGCATTACCTTCAATCGGTAAGCCCGTACGTCCGCATAGTTGTCTAAATTTTTTTAACTGCTGCTTACTAATGGCCAAGGCTGTTCGACATATATACCACTCCACAGGTTGCTCATTCACAGATCCATAATAGCTGTATAGATCCGTATGGAAGGCTATCATCAAATCCCGCAATGGAAAGGCAGGGATTTCAATGGTTGTTCCGGCCTGCTGCACTGCGTCCAGATATTGTGTTACCAAATCCATACGGTTATTCTGAGTCGATAATTTGGAAAAAAAAGTTAAATTTAATTTACACCGACTAGATGTCTGCGCATCACCGCAACCCGAACCACGGGTGTGTACACACTGCATTTCCAAGGGATAGCGCATATTATCCAGCGTGTGTTCTGAGCCAACATCACTCCATTGAAATCTGATCTCCTGAAAATAACAGCGCTCGATTAGATCGCCACCGGTGATGGAAGGAACGATTTCGCCATAGGTGGCCCGCAAAAGCAAAGTGTGGCCATTGTTCTTCAAGCTAACTCCTGTGGGCAAAGTCTCATAGTCGAACCATATTAAGGGGTCTGGGATTTCTAAGCTTTTCACGCTCTTGGCATTTATGTTGATTGGGCTTGAGTTAATGGCGGCGCAGGTATTGGTGTCCCCCGAGCTCATCATGGACTTGGCATCTATGTTAATTGACATTGAGTTAATAGCGGCGCAGGTATTGGTCTCCCCCGAGCACGTCAATAATATGGCATCTATGTTGATTGGGCTTGAGTTAATGGCGGCGCAGGTATTGGCGTCCCCCATGCTGCTGGAGCCAGGCTTGGATCCACACATAGCACGTCCTTTATAAATACGACGTGTCACCCATCCGGCTATTAGTAGAGCTGTTATAAATAGATACCAGTTGCCCTCTTTAAAGGCGCAAAGAAAGCACGAAAATTTGTCGAACATTTTCAGTTAAAAAATTATTTTGTGTTTTAGTATTTTAGAAGTATTTATAATAGTACTGATTCGTGTGAAGTATGACTAAAGAATGTGGCTACCTCGATGAAATTTAGGAATTGAAAACAATTCCAGAAATGAAAATAAATTCTTAGGTCACTATGATGTCTAAAAAGTATGCATATCCGATAGATTTTAATTTTGAAGCGAAAAGTAACGATAACATGTATATCGATATTTGCTTTACGAGACTACCGACAAGTTCTATAACGTCTTAAGTGACAAATTCGACGCAGCTTGCTAGCCCTAAAGAGTATGGCAGGAATTGAAAAACCGGATATGTCGTTGTCCCTACAACAAGCACAACAGGATATGCAACAACTAGGCAGTTCAGAATGTGCTCCCTCCTTTGAGTTGGATGTTAGTGAGTGCCAACGAGTGCCAAACAAGCTAAGGCTAAGACCTATATCAATAACTTGAGTAAAATAAAGCACATCTTCTTCTTCTTCTTATGTGGCCATAACAACCCGATTACCGGGTTACGGCCTGCCTTAAAACATCACTCCAGGCGCCTCTGCATTGCGCGTGCCTTCTCGAGTTGGTCACACCGAGCGAAGACAGGGTCCCTTCCACTTGGTCTTTCCAACGCATACACGGTCGTCCTCTCCGCCGACGGCCGCTGGCTACCGCATCGAACACACGTCTAGCTGGAGCATCCTCGTCCATCCTAACGACATGTCCAAGCCAGCGAAGCCGCTGGATGTTGATACACTGAGCAACGTCCATGTCGTTGAAGAGCTCATACAGCTCCTGGTTGGTGCGGATACGGTAGTCATCGCCAACTCGAATAGGACCAAAGATCTTGCACAGTACTTTCCTCTTAAAAACTCCCAAGGCAGCTGCATCAGTTAGCGACACGGTCCAGGCTTCCGCGCCGTAAAGAAGCACTGAAAGGATGAGTGCCTTGTAGAGTGTTAGTTTTGTCGCGCGAGAGAGGTCTCTACTACTCAATTGCATATTGAGACCGAAATAGCACCTGTTGGCAAGAGTGATTCTGCGCTTGATCTCCAGGCTGACATCGTTGTCGGTGGTAACGGCGGTGCCAAGGTAGATGAATTCCTTGACACCATCGAAAGTATAGCTGTCGGCCGTAATCTGGGACCCAAGCCGCCGCACGTCCCTACTTGTCGACATATACTTCGTTTTGCCCTCATTTACCGCCAGACCCATTTTCGCAGACTCCCGTTCGATAGCACTGAAAGCCGCGGTGACATCTCGCTTGGTATGCCCAATGATGTCGATGTCGTCGGCGTACGCAAGGAGCTGGACACTCTTGTAGAAGATAGTGCCAGTGCGATGTACGCTGGCCTTCCGCAGAACGCTCTCCATGACGAAGTTGAAGAGGTCACATGATAAGGAGTCGCCTTGTCTGAAACCTCGCACGGTATCAAAAGGCTCGGATAGGAAATAAAGCCATCCCCTAGAAAAAATTAAATTCCTCAAAATATATAGTACATGAATTTACTGTAGCTTCTTTTCACATCGAAGTACATTTTTTACTTGGTCTGCTCACAACTCCGGTTCTTTCAGCTCATTTTTAAAACTGTCATCTTAAGTAGCACCTTAGCATCTGCGACGTCTGGGTGCTTTATATTTATTTAAATAAACATTACGATCATTTAAGTTTTGTATCGGCCGTGCGTTGCCTACAATCTGTGCGCCCGTACAGTCACATAGTTGTCGAAATTCCGTCAACTGACGCTCACTAATTGCCAGGGTTGTGGGACAGATAAACCACTCTGCTCCAGCATGATACGGTGGTTCACTCACTGAACCATGATAGCTATAGAAACCAGTATAGAAAGCTAGCATCAAATAGCGCAACGGAAAAGGAGGAATATCAATGAATTTTTTGGCCTGCTGCACGGCCGCCAGATGTCAACACGTCCATACAGGGATTCTGACTTGAAATTTCGAAGAAATAAGAAACGATCAATAGACGCTGACTGGAGGTCTGCGTATATCCGCATCCCAAACCACTGGTGTGTACACACTAGAGGTGGAGAGCTATCGATAGTCGGCGCCATCGATAGTAAACGATAGTAATTTCACAGCCATCGATAGTTGACGATAGTACCATCGATAGTCGACGATAGTCCCGTCCACAATAATACACATATTTGGCTTTAAATTTAAAGTTTGTTTAATTTTTAAACAAGAAAATTCATAAACGATATTAATGTTTTTTGATCCAAAAGTTTTAGTTCAAGAATTAAAGAATGCTCACAATTTCTTCCTTGAGTCTGGTTCGCCACTCCGAAACAATTAGGCGAAGCTACAGAATGCATCGACGATCTACAACTGCCGCTTGTCGATGCGATATTGTCAGTATCCGCCGAAATACCTGCAGCTGGAGTGCTGCAATCTGACATGATTTTCCAAGCCAGGGTGGAATCTTTTCAGATGATCGTGCAAATTTGAAGTATTTCTGCTGGTTTTGTACTGCTTTCCGCAGTTAACGCACTTTGCCAATTTTTTGTCATCTGACGTTTTATAGTTTTTTCACACTTATGAGATTTTACTTTTCTTTTTTTGTGTTCGCGGTCTCCGAATCTTTCTAAGAGCCCTTGCAACTGCAATCGCATGTCTGCCTTTCAGCGAAACACTGAGTGTGAGGAAGTCCCAACATTTTCCTTAAATTCGACACATAGTCAAAATAAATAAATAATATACTTCATAGCTACAGTATGAACTCGGTAATCGCAACACTCGATACAAGCAATTCCTCGATTTTTGCAACACTAAGAAATATAGCATTGTATCCTTTTTTCCTATTTCTAAAAGAGCTATATAATAAACATTAATAAGAATAAAATGTAGACAACAATAATCGAGATGTTTAAAAAAAATATTTTTCTAGTTACATATTTTTCCTCGGTGGTTGCAACCTCCTCAATAAGTGCAATTACCTAGATTTCTATTAGTTGCGGTTAACTCGATGAATAATCAGAATTTTGCAATAAAGTTCGGCGTGATTCTAATGGCTAGCAGCTCTACCAACTGTGTAAAAATCATCAAAATCGGAGAAGGTCGCCAAAAAAGTGGCCCGCTTCACTTATTTTCGCCGATATATATTTTCTTTCTGAACATATGTTAAAATTTATACCTGGTCTTGCAATTCTTGCTAAATACCATTAAAATGGATGATTTTTTAGACGCTTTCCATCAAATTCAGTATTCTTTGATACCTTTTTATAAACATATTGAGCAATTGTATAAAGTAGTACATGAGCCTTGGCATACCATTGATATAAGATGGTTTTAGATTTTTTTTAAAGATTCTGATGTCATATTGAATGGCAAGTAGGTTCATTTGCCCCGGCCCCGTGTTCAAGGGGCCCCGCTCAACCGATGGGAAAATAAAAAATGAAAAAACGAGAAAAAAAATTGCTACACGCAGAAAAATTCCTGAAAATGTAGTTTAGATTAACTAGATAGAGTGCTAGGATTGACGCTGTTCGCCCATTGATAAACAACTATCAAGATATTGTCGCTTCTCTAGAAAAAGTTCTTGAAATGGATATGTTACAGGAATTCAGGTAGACGTTGCTACTTCGCTCAAGTGGCTTCAGTCTTTTGACTTCATCCTTTTGACAACCATTTGGTACAAATTGTTGCAATGCCTTTCAGATGCAATGTATTTGAGATCCCTGATGAACGCTTTAAAGTTGAAGTCTTCTTCCCACCAGTGGATCTCTTGTTGAATGAGCTCGGCAAATTGCATTCTAGGATATCAGAATTGTCGAAGCTCTTCACATCTATTATTGAGCCACAGGGTAGTGTAAGAGATCTCGAATACGCTGCACATGAATATGAAAATGCCGGAGCTGATTTTCAACAGCCATCTATCACAGCAGCAAGTGTATGGAAAATCGCATACCCGAATGATTTTGTTCAGAGTGATCTGTGAGACGAAAGCGATTTGTTGCATAGGATTCGCAAAGTAATGAAATGGGATACCAATTCTGCCTTGGAGCTACTGAACCTCATAACTGCGTGTGGGTATGAGAATGTTTTGCCATACGTATGTATCGCATTGAGACTTTTACTAGTTTTGCCACCATATGTTGCTTCCGGAGAAAGAGCCTTCAGCAAGCTTGTTCTAATCAAAAATAAATTGAGATCCTAATGAGTTTTGAGAAAATTATTGAAGATTTTAGTACACGAAAGGCAAGAAATCGCCTGGATTAAATTGTTGTAACATTTATCAGCAGGTATATTGTTTATTCAATCTTCTGAAATATAAAATTTATGTCACGATAAATGACATTAAAAATTATATTATTATAAACAACTAGGAAGCCCGGCAGACGTCTCCCTGCCCAAATTTTTTGAAAACTCTTAAAATGTATAAACATCGTAAGATTTTCTAGTTAGTTTATCCAGACAATCATAAGAATTTTGGATTAGTTGACGTTCATGACACTCTAAAAAGCAGTATGGACGAAATTAAGTATTCTTAAGAGAGCTCGCATCTCTAATAAATTCATGCCTCACAGAAACTACATTTCAACCCCATTGCGACTACGCTTCTGTCTGCACTTAATGTCCAATACCCGGTGCTGAACAATTTTCTACAACGTTATTCACGATATTCACAAAAACGCATATATCTCAAGAACCATTACACACAATCACATGCCAATAGGCTAAAAACCTCCCTATTGACAACTTCTAACACACGAAAAAATCATATTGGAAATTCTTCAACGCGTTCATGAGAACACCCGTAACACGTAAAACCTTAACATTAGTTAATCTGACAATGTACACAATGCCGAAAAAAAAAAAAAATTGTCGAAAAATTAAAAAAAAATTCGGGGTCCCCTCCTTAGAAATTACTAAAAACTTTTTTTTGCTATAAACCTTCTACACACTATAATAAACACCATATAAAAAAATGTGGCAAATTCGTCCAGCCGTTTCAGAGTTATGCGATAATAAACATACAGCATTTCATTTTTATATATAGATAATAAATTGATATGTTCGTTTATTCCGATTTCATTTATAATCCATTTATATGCGAATTTGAAAGAAATGGCCCCACAATATTCTGCCCCGGGCCCCCTTCAGCCTCTGTGCACCCCTGGCATGAGGTATGAATTTATATATAAATTCAATCAAAAAAGAAAGAAAAAGCTAAAATATGTTTTAGGAATACCATAAAAACGATATATTTTCGTAAAGAAGCTGCTTAAAAAAGAAGAAACTTATACGGATAAAGATTGAAATGGCGTGATTGGTGAAGTGTAGAGGCAAGTGGGTTGAATCCGGAAACGTCCTTTAACGAATTTCTGAGTAGATATTTGAGTATGAAACCAATTTTCAAATAAACGTCATGGCAGACGCTAGTTTTAAATACTCAAGTACACGTGTTTTTCTGTGTAGTATAGTTTCCTAAAAAAATGCTAACGCGAAAGTTTAATTTTAAGTTTTTTTGTCATTAAAATTTTTATATTTTGTCAAGTAAAATCAAATGTAAGTATATCCATAATGTTTTTTAGACTTTACACTTACAAAATGCCAAAGGATTTATTTCGATTTTTGTAAGCCATTAGAATGATGTACTCCGTTTCGAAAAATTCGATTTTGGGCTGAATCCGAAAGTGTCGAAATGAGTCAAATAACTATTTTGAATATAATTTAAGCACGGATTTCAACTGTTTTTGTGTCAAAATGGCGAGAACTTACAAAAAAGCGAAACAAATCTCCGTAAAGCACTAACAATATTGTCATCATTGTTGGAAATACCTAGGGAAGTAGAAATCGACAAAAGGAGTGCTCTTTCAAAAGATTTCGCTCTTTTAAATAACAAAAACATTTTTCAGGCCTTTTCCCTAGTCAACAATTATTTTTATTTTACATACATTCATTTCAGTGTATTATTAGAATTTAAAATAAAATGCGTTGAAATTTTATGGCGGTTTTTATCGTTTTTGGAAACTTCCGGATTCACTCAAAAAAAATTTAGAATCGCTAATTAGTCAGTGTTTACTCGGAGATCAATGTACCTAACGAAAAATCTTCGTATCGATTTGAATTTTTAATACAATGTGTAGGTTACTCAATGTCTCGAAATACAGAACTTTCAATTTTAAGTAAAAATCATCAAAAAAATCTTTAAAAAACTTCTTTCGAATTCACCATACTTGCTGCTTCATATTACGCTGTATTTAGTAAGTAAATAGGTACTATTTAAATTTTCAGTTTTGAAATTTCGATACAGTGTAAATTATTCAATGTCCTGAACAACACAACTTTCGATTTTGAAAAGTAAAATTTTCTTTCAATCCAAAAACTCTGCGAAAAAATTCTTCTGAATTCACTCCACAACGATACATTTCCGGATAGAAGATATTTTGTTTAAAATAGTCGAAATCCATACGGAAAAAGACTGAACTGGTATCACTTTTCAAGGGCTGATGTTCGCTTTAATAAAATCTAAACTATTATATCAATATCTATCTTTATTAGGCCATACATAACTCAAGGTTTTCTCTGCTTCGCATTTTTGTAATAGTTCCATTTTTGATTTCAAATAGTGCTTTGCCCTCGAAAAACTTACTTTGGCGTCTTAAGGTTTCAAGGTTGAAGCTCCTGTATTCCTTTGCTTTGATGGGCTTAGAAGTTCTTAAACACTATTGTAGGGCTTGCCAATAAGCCTTCACCGAGTTTATCCATCAGTTTGTTTCTAATCATCGAGGAAGTGTCGGAAAATATCGAACCAGCACCTGAACTTGCCTTGTTCTTAGTTCGTTGACTTCCGACAATATAAAACTGCTTGTAATGGGTGGAAGGATGGCAAAAGGTCTCTCAAGAATCTTCTTTTTAAACTACTTGTGGGATTGGATACTCTCAATTTCAACTGCCTAAGAGATTGACAATGAAAAGCTCAGTGCTCTGCCATTTGGAGTAAATTTCTTAAACCCATTCGCCACCTGTTCAGACTGTTTGTTAATCCCCTGCACAGCTTTTGTTTTAGAACTTGACTATTTAATTATTTGTTTTATTAAAATACAATAACAACATAAATTAAATTGGCTTACTTGTGGTTAGTTTACGTCCGTCCATGTGGCTTATGCTGTCAATTAAGCCAACTATGATCGAGTATGCGGCATCATAAATCTCTGAGATCTGTCAAATTTTGACAACTCCAACTGGACAGTTGGGGCGTGCAAATATGGTCAATAAAGTGACAAGCAGCCTGTTGCGGTTTCTCCGACAGCTTCCAGTGCTCCACTAATGCCACCGAGAGCCATGCTCCTGACCAGGCCTGGCCGCTTAGCTAATATTTTAGTATCTTTTAGCGTCAGGCAAGAAATGGAGCAAGTCATGTTTACAGTCTTGGCTTTTGGTCTTCTAAACCACTTCAAAAAAATGCTCCAAATTGCCGTGACTCAGAGTTAAGTTCGCTAAATCACTTTAGTGAATGTCATTAACATAAAAATATAGTCATATGTAGATATTAGTTAGATATGCGCTCGTGAGAAATTTGTCACGAGCGTCGTGCAATTATAAGTCGTAGTAAAAATTTATTAAAAAATATTTGTAAATAAATAAAGTTGGCATAAATATAATCTTGGAATATCAAAGAATATTTAGGAAAGTATTTCAGTATAAAATAGATTTTAATTTTTTTTTCCCCCGATTCCTTAATTACTTTTGCAACAAAACATTCGATTTCAAATCACATAAAAAGTTCGTTTTGGTGAATTGGGTGCTCCAAACATTCATTTCCTAATAAATCAAAAAAATTATGATTGATAAGATTAATTCAGAAATATTACGATTGCGAATAATTTGTTTCGAAATTGGTCAAAAAATAACACTGTCCAACAGTGAAAAAGAACTTTTCAAGTGACCTAGTGTACGTTGTAGGTCTTGACGAGTAGATCACGATAGCGTTTTTCAAAATTGTCTAACACCCCAAAATCGGAAGTTATCGCTTAAAAACCGTTTTTCGGGTACTGCGATCACTCCCACTATCACAACGTCGCCATTTTTCAACCGATTTTCGATTGCTTTACGGTTTTGGAAAGAAGAAGATTCAAGCTTTAAGATGATATACATTTGTTTATACTTCATACAAAGCAACTACGCGATTTTTCTAAAAGAAATCTAAGATTTACACTTTTTTTTTCGATTTTCCCACTTTGAAGTCATTTTTATATAACATTTTGTTAAAACACCTTTACTTTTTTACATTTAATCTTAAAGAAATATTAATTTCGAGTAAGAAAAGTTATGGTTTATTAAAATCGGTCAATAAATGCTTAAGTTACAACGCTTATTGTAAACAAGAAAATTCAATTTTCATCGACAAAAAAAAAATGTTTTAGATGGATAATTCGTTTGTTCATGAAGATATCGTAACCAAATTTGGTATAATGCTTAAGAACAATAAAAAACTTACAAGTGCCAAATTTGGTCGCAATATTTTAAAAAACAAACGAAATACAACAAATTTTGTTAAAAAATCGATTTTTTGGAAGAATATTACTATGGGAGCTATATGATATAGTCAACCGATTTTGTTCAAATTTGGCGTTTGGAAATTTTTTAATGCATGTACGCAATGTGCCAAATTTCAACAGAAATCGGTTGACTATATCATATAGCTCCCATAGTAATTGTCTTCCAAAAATCGATTTTTTAACAAAATTTGTTGTATTTCGTTTGTTTTTTAAAATATTGCGACCAAATTTGGCACTTGTAAGTTTTTTATTGTTCTTAAGCATTATACCAAATTTGGTTACGATATCTTCATGAACAAACGAATTATCCATCTAAAACATTTTTTTTTGTCGATGAAAATTGAATTTTCTTGTTTACAATAAGCGTTGTAACTTAAGCATTTATTGACCGATTTTAATAAACCATAACTTTTCTTACTCGAAATTAATATTTCTTTAAGATTAAATGTAAAAAAGTAAAGGTGTTTTAACAAAATGTTATATAAAAATGACTTCAAAGTGGGAAAATCGAAAAAAAAAGTGTAAATCTTAGATTTCTTTTAGAAAAATCGCGTAGATTGCTTTTGTATGAAGTATAAACAAGTGTATATCATCTTAAAGCTTGAATCTTCTTCTTTCCAAAACCGTAAAGCAATCGAAAATCGGTTGAAAAATGGCGACGTTGTGATAGTGGGAGTGATCGCAGTACCCGAAA
Source organism: Chymomyza amoena (assembly GCA_037043745.1). Lineage (NCBI taxonomy): Eukaryota > Metazoa > Arthropoda > Insecta > Diptera > Drosophilidae > Chymomyza > Chymomyza amoena. The sequence continues at coordinate 156,082 of JBAMAX010004800.1, read as the reverse complement.
AACGGTTTTAAGCGATAACTTCCGATTTTGGGGGTGTTAGACAATTTTGAAACACACTATCGTGATCTACTCGTCAAGACCTACAACGTACACTAGGTCACTTGAAAAGTTCTTTGATTTTTGTCAATTCTGTAGGACAGTGTAATTATCAATGAATCTGTCTTAAAATTGGCATTGATAAAAAAATATCAAAGAATATTTAAAAAATGATTTTAGTAAAAATAAGTGAATTTTTGAATATATTTTCGGATTCCTTTTAATTACTTTTGGAATAAAACATTCGTTTACAAATCACATTAAAAATTCGCATTGGTGAAATTGAGTGCACCAAACATTCGTTTTTAAAATAATCGAATAGATTATGATTGATTCAGATAAGATTAATTCAGAAATATAACGATTTAAAAATTTGTTAAAAAATAATTATTAATGAATCTGCCTTTAAGTTGACATAAATATAATTTAAAAATATTAAAAAATATTTTAAAAATTTTTGTAGTATAAAATAAGTAATTTTTTTTTAAATTTTACTTTTCTTATAAAACATTCGTTTTAAAATCGCATAAAAAATTCGTTTTGGTGGAATTGGGCGCATCAAAAATTCAATTTCCTAAAAAATAGAATAAATTATGATTGATTCAGATAAGATTAATTCTAAAATATTACGATTGTGCATAATTTGTTTATCTGATTATTATGAATCTGTCTTAAAGTTGGTATAATCTAAAAATATCAAGAAATATTTCAAAATTATTTTAGTATAAAGTAGATGCTTTTTTAAATCTATTTTTCCGATTCCTTTTAATTACTCTTGCAACAAAAAAAATTTTTTAAAAATTTGTTTTGTTGGAATTGGAAGCAACAAATGTTCGATTTAAAAAATAATCGAGTAAATTAAGATTGATTCAGATAAGATTAATTCAGAAATATTAAGATTGTAAATAGTTGGTTTAGAAATTTGTAAACAAATACATATATAAAAAATAATTGTTAATAAATATCTAAAATCACTAAAATTTACATAAAAATATTTTGAATAATATTTCAGTACAAAATACAATACAAAAATTGTTTAAACCTATTTGGGCAATGTGTCTTAACAACTGTTGTAAGAAAAGATTCGTTTTCAAATTACATAAAAAATTAGTTTTGGTGGAATTGGTAGAATAAATATTCGATTTTCGCAGCACGGTGGAATAACTTTATTTCGGATTTTGAAACACATAAAATATATAAATTAAGCGACTACGAAGCAGTTAGGCTCAGTGCTTAGATACTCAAAATAGTTTTTGATTGACGCATTTGGTAAGATTTTCCAACGATCGTGCCTATGTGGACCACATGATCTAATTTAGTTTAAGTTTCTTACAGTGCTTGAAAATTTAATAAACTAACAAAAACAAGTATACCTACCAAAATAAATAAATTAAGCCTATAAAACTTTAGGATTTAATACCCAGTACCAAAGATATGATAGGTTTGTGCAAATGTATGTAACACACAGAGCAAAACATTAGAGACGTCCTTTGGATTTAGGAAGACAAAAGAAATAGAGCTAGATCTCTGTCCGATCACCTAGATTTTAAAACTTTAAGACATTTTGCGCTCTTGTGTTCCTCCAGAACAAGTTTAATTTTATACCCCGTACCGTATGGCACAAAGGGTATATTGGTTGGTGAAAACCGAAAATATATGTAGCATATACATAGAAGGAGACATCGGAGACCCCCAAAGTTGCGTAAACTATGATCAGGATGAGTAGAGAAGTCGATATACTGATGTCCGTCTGTCTGTTTAATTTCCGTCGGTATGAACGCCTAAATTCTAGAGATGACTAGAGCTAGAGTAACCGAATTTTTGGACTAGATCTTTTATTCCATAGCACACAAGATAATTTTACTTTTTTGATATCGGGGCTACATGACATTACTATGTACATAGCTCCCATAGGGGTGTTTCAGAGGGCTTCGATAAAAACAAATAGAATTAGATAGATAATTTGTTTGTTTATGAAGATTTCATAAACAAATTTTTTTAAGGTACCAAAGTACTGTATCAAATTTTGTCGAAATCGATTGACTATGTTATAATGCTCCCATAGGAACGATCGGTCAAAAAAACAGTTTGGGTTAAAAATTCGGCTGATTTTGATCTGATTGGCAATCAAATGTTTTTTGATGTTTTTAAGCAGTATACCGGATTTTATTGCAAGCTGGTGGGACAAAACCCCAAAGATGTTTGCGGCCGACTTTAACGTACGCCATCTTTTTTTTCAGAGTTCATCGAATTGAGAATGGTATATTTGTACCCGACTCTATAATATACGAGAGTGTGTTCAAAACGCTAAGGTGACTTAAGCAATTTCGCGGGCAACGTATTTTCGATTATCGATTTTTATACCCTGTACCGTATGGTCCAAGGGTATATTAAGTTTGTGCAAGCCGAAAATGTATGTAACATATAGAAGGAGACGTCGGAGACACCCCAAAGTTACCTAAAATATGATCAGGGTGAATAGAGAAGTCGATATACCCATGTCCGTCTGTCCGTCTGTCCGTCTGTCCGTCTGTCCGTCCGTCTGTCCGTCCGTCCGTCCGTGTGAACGCCTAGATCTCAGAGATGGTAAGAGCTAGAGTTGCCAAACTTTCACATTAGATCACATTAGAGGCAAGTTTATTTTATTTTTTTGATATCGGGGATAAATTATATAGCTCCCATGGGGGTGTTTGAGACGACCTCGAAAAAAAAAAGCGTTTTAGATGAATAATTCGTTTGTTTATGAAGATATCGTAACGAAATTTGGCAATCGAAAGTTTTTTATAGTTCCCAATCACTGTACCAAATTTGATCAAAATCGGTTGACTATATCATATAGCTCCCATAGGACCGATCGGCCAAAATAACTTTTTAAAGAAAAATTGGCTATATTTCGTTTTTTAATAAAGATATCCTAACCAGATTTGGCGTTTGGAAATTTTTTAGACCACTTAAGCAATGTGCCAAATTTGAACAAAATCGGTGGACTCTATCATATAGCTCCCATAGGTCCGATCTTCCCAAACATCGATTTTTTAACAAAATTTGTTGTGTTTCGTTTGTTTGTTAAGATATTGGGACCAAATTTGACATTCGTGAGTATTTTATAGTTCCTAAGCACTGTACCAAATTTAATCCAAATCGTTTGACTAGATCATATAGCTCCCATAGGACCAATCGGTCCAAAAACACGTTTTTTATACAAAATTCGATGTGTTTTGTTTGTTTGTAAAGATATTTGAAATAACTTTGGCGTTCATATCTTTTTTAAGGTATTTAAGCACCGTGTCAAATTTTATTGAAATCGGTTGACTATATCATATAGCTCCCATAGGAACGATCGGTCAAAAAAAATTTTTGCTTAAAAATTCTTCTGTTTTTGGTTTTTTGTGAAGAAATCGGACTTTATTACAAGCTAGTGGTACAGGGTATCCTAAAGTCGTCCGCGCCCGACTTTACGTCCGCCATTTTTTTGTTTTGATATGTTGGTACACTCTTCCCGAACATCTGTACCAAATTAGTTCAGCTCAAAATTATTTCATTAAAAAACTCATTTTAGTGATTTTGGGAGCATAACTTAGAAATCTAAAACGAATTCGAATAAAAAATCGATTTTTTGAGCATGTCCGATTATAATTTTGATAGTTTTTTGAAAGTATGTTGTTATTAGTTACTTTATCTCCTTGAGCAGCAATACCTAGTAAAGTATACTTGCTGAGAAAATTATCTTAAAAGTAATTTAAAAGAACCTCGTAAAAGGATACTTTTTTTTTTACAAAATGTAGATAATTCGTATTAAGACCTTTCAGATCCTGAATGTAATTGGTAATAAAAATTAATAAAAATGATTAAATTAAGCTAAAAGTGTAAAATTGTATTATGCTGGGGAGCCACAGAAAACTACGAGATTTCATTTTTCTTACAATTGTTTACGAATATTTACGCTTTTCCCTGCCATTCAATAATAAGTTTTGTACAATTTGCAACCCTAATCAAATATATGCATTTTAAGAGTTATCTAAAAAAGGCAATTTATAATGATATTAGAGTATAACTTGTGGCATACTTTTGGCAAATTTTGCTAAAATTCTGATAAATAAATTTGAATATTTATTCCGCCGAACATATAAATTGAATGACAACCCTACGATCCATCAGTTGTCAAACTGTCAGTAGCATTGTGAATGGCAAAATCGAAAATGTAATGTAGATGTTGCAACATTACATTTTCGATTTGCTATTGATTTAAATAATTTTTCCCAAAACGCACCAAAACTCAAACTAAGTTCGCTTAGGCAATTAATTTTTAAATTTTGAAGTAACTGACAATTTATTGACATTCACAAACACCACTGACATTCAAACGTTATCATCAGATTGTGCGCAGCGCTTATTTAATTAACTTTGCGCTTAATTCGTCGTACTTCATAATGATAACTTAGTCAAATTAAAAATATAAGTTTTTAAATTTAATTTATCACCAGACATTAATTAATCTGCAAAATTAAATGCTCTTTCCGAGCAATGTTAAGTACCAAAACAAGGTGGCAACTCTTAGCTCGAGGCGGTTTTGCAGTAAATGGTTTTTTAGTAAATATTTGAGTAGAGATTTTGTAAAAATTAAAACCATTAATAAAAACATTAGATTTAACATATTAAGAAATAAAAATATAAATAGCTCCGAAATTCAAGTAACATTATCTTTGAAGTTGGAAATTAATAATTCGTTTTATTATAAAGATATCGAAGTTGTTTGGAGATATTCAGCGCTGTACAAAATTTAATCCAAATCGGTCAAATATATACGAGGTGTGTTCAAAAAGTAAGGTGACTTTGAATTTTTAAGAAAAAATATTTATTTATTCATCAATATTTACGTTGTCCCCTTCAAAGTAATCCCCCTCAGATACAATACACTTATGCCAACGGTTTTTCCAATCCTCAAAGCACTTCTCATAAGCACTTTTCGGTATAGCCTTGAACTCTTCCAGCGATGCAGTCTTTATCTCTTCAATCGTTGCAAATCTCCGACCTTTCATAGGTCTCTTTAGTTTTAGGAACAAGAAAAAGTCACACGGGGCCAAATCCGGTGAATATGGTGGCTGAGGTTGTTTCTGGCCAAAAAATCTCTCACAAGCAAAGATGAGTGAGCAGGGGCATTATCGTGATGCAAAAGCCATGAATTGTTTTTCCACAATTCTGGACGTTTTATTCGTATTGTTATTCGCAAACGGCGCATAACTTCCAGATAATACTGTTTATTGACCGTACGACCATATGGTAGGAACTCCTGATGCACCACGCCATGGTAATCGAAGAAAACAATGAGCAAAACTTTGACATTTGATCGAACTTGGCGCGCTTTTTTCGGTCTTGGTTCTTCTGGCCGCTTCCATTGGGACGATTGGGCTTTGGTTTCGATATCATAACCATATACCCATGATTCGCCACCAGTTATGACCCTTTTGAGTAAATCTGGGTCGACGTTGGAGTCATTCAACAGCTCTTTAGCGATGCTCATGCGACGGTTCTTTTGCTCAAAATTTAGCAATTTCGGAACAAACTAAGCTGACACACGTCTCATGCCCAAAACGTTAGAAAAAATTTCATGGCACGAGCCAAGCGATATACCGACATCGTCGATCTGATATGGATTCGACGATTTTCCAAAACAATTTTCTTCACTGCTTGAACGTTTTCATCAGTTGTTGACGAGCTTGGGCGTCCAGTGCGAGGGTCGTCATCCCGGCCATCTTGGAAGAGTTTGTAACACTTGTAAACATTTTTTTTTACTCAGAACAGTTTCACCATATGCTATAGTCAACATTTCAAGTGTTACGGAGCACTTAATTTTATTTTTTACACAAAATTTGATGCAAATCCGTTGATCCATATTTTTCGATAGCAAAAAATCGCCGAGCACGCTAAACACTTATAACCTTTACGCCTCTCACAACCAAACAAAAATGCCATTCACTTGAAATTCGGTACAGATGTTCGGGAAGAGTGTACCAACACAACAAAACAAAAAATCGATAATCGAAAATACGTTGCCCGCGAAATTTGAGAAATCCTCTTACTTTTTGAACACACCTCGTACATACATTTATAATGTCACATAATCAAATAAACGTGTTTGGTGTAAAAGTCTACCTTTTTTGTTTGTTTATAATCTAATCAAAGGGCCATGTTCCCTGCAGTTTTATGCTTACAATATGACCCCATATTCGATTTAATGTGACGTCATATTGACTATGACCAGCGGATGATAAAGACACTTCTAACTATACATCATTTGTAAAATTATGGTAAACGGTCTAGAATTTCCTAGGAAACAGATGAACATGGAGCTCAATCAAACAGATCTTTGGCGATCCGCCAGACGAAATTTATTTTGGATTTATATTGTTAATCCTTAACGGGCCTGTCCTAAGTGGGCTGACTTTTCAAGCCAACTGCCTCCCAAACCTTGTCCATATTATTAACAATTCATCATAATTCCCAAATTGGCTCTCATTAATGTCAATGACTTTATGCACTTGGTCACGTGTCACTAAATGCTCACGCGCCCATTCCTAATGAGCGCGTAATTGAAATAACAGACTAATGACAAAAGCGACCAGCTACCATTTACCACAAGTTGTACTTGTTATTATTATTAGTATTATTTTTGTTGTTCTTGTTGTCGTCACTATTTCTGTTATGCATATAATGTATTGGCTTGAACTACACGTTCAACAGATTTCCGAAATTAGAATGTTTAAAAATCGAACTAATATGTAAATTCATTTAAGCTCGTGTCTGTGCATTACATAATCTACACCATTGGTGGATCCATGGGGGAAGTTTTCGGGTCCGGACTCCCCCTACCAAAAGTTGGAAAAATTAGTTGAAATGATATATGCATTGTACAAACACTTTGAAGTGAAGAACTCCCCCAAATCCTAGATCCCCACCTGCTCTACACACCCATAATATTATTCAAAATTGTATGAAGCGTGATTTGTTTCCAAATGTCGGATTTAGAAAATAATTTGTTAATTAGAAGGTCCCTTAATCCGATTCCGTTCTTTCCTTAAAAAATGAGTTTTGAAAATAAATAAATAAATAGTTGAACAATGGTATGGCAACAAAGCTAAAGTTTTTTAAGTGCATAAATCAAAAAATAATACCTTGAAAGGCCTCTAAGTTTATTTTCATAAGTATATCAAAACCGACTGAAGACCTCGATCCCGCATCATATAGGCCCATAGATCTGCTGCCTTCAGTGGGCTAAATGTTCGAAAAAGGAATTAAGGAATACCCAGTTATGGGAAGTCAACAATATCTTCCCTTGCTTAATTTAATGTGACGTCACATGGCCTATAACCAGCGGACCAGCAAGACGCTTTCAACGATATCTCATCTGTCTAATTATGCTTAGCAGTCTAGAACTAACATGGGAGCAGATGAACATGGAGGTCAACCACATAACCCATTTTTTACTTTATTACATATTGAAATCAAATTTTATTAAATTAAAAAACTATGATAATTTCTTTTCTAAATTATTCAGATAATAGTGCTTTTATAATAAACACAAAATCTTTTATTTTATTCCTCAATTCGTGCCGAACCATGGAGTCTTGAAGAAACCTCCTTTATTGCTTTATCAATGTCCTAGAAAAACATTGATTCCAATCAACTGATAGTTATCCCATGATGCTTATTACATGTTTGAGGGGTCGTGGAATACAGGGTACAAAAAATCCCAGGTTTATGCTTTTCCCTCATACTATATCTTATGGATTTTTTACATTCGGATACGTGATCTCAAAATAGTTAAAATGGTGAAAAAAAGGTATAAATAGAATTTTTGAGCTGTAAACTGTTTAAAAATGTTTGGATATATCGAAAATATTAACCCAAAAGCAGCTGTAAATTGCCGAAAGAATTTTCTTATATCCTATTGTCTTACTGCGAAATCGCTAACATTTTGGGATAAAGTTCAGTTTAATATGTCACTTATCGATAGAAGTAAGTTTTCAGAAACTTCTTCTTTTTTTCACCAAATCTATTACGGCTTATTTACAAATATTAATTTTATGAAACCTACTTAGCCATAATGATAGATCCAGTAGAGACTTTCCATTTAAGACTCAAGTACGACTCCTCGTCGAGCTCTACTAGACGTTCCTACTAACTACCAACTGTTGAGTGATGGAGTGATGGGGCTCAACTTTCAGCTAATCAGCATGTTGCACTTGGAAGCTAGACGGCATGCAAAATGTTGTGCCACAACGAGGCCAAGATCACAAAAACAACAACAGCGATACGATCATCTGGTAAAGTGAATGAAACATTGAGAGGAGGGCGGGGCAGCAAGCGCGGTAACCACGATCAGTTGATTGGATCGCTTAAGAGTGCGGAGTGCGGGGTACTGTTGGGATTTGAATGGCATAGGACCTGAAGCGGCTTATCTACTACTAGTAGTCATGGCCATAAAGAGCGCAACAATATGCACAGCACATAGCGTTGGCTTTTGATAGACCCCAGTGAAGGTAGCGCACAGTGGTCGAAATGGGTGAAATAGCTGCATTTGATTTCGAACTGAAATTTTCCTAACTAGTATCTGGAGAGAGTTTTTTTTTACTACTTTTAAGGTTATGTACAGGATTCAAAATTTGTTGTGGTCTAACCCTTTAGTTACATCATTTAGTACCACTCTTTAACTTAGGTGTCCCAGAGATCAATTACGATTTTTTTTTTCGCAGAGTTATGGCTATTCGAAGGTACGAAATATATCCCAGTGACGTCATTAGTGATTCCAAGGCTAAGGAAATGTCGTCCATGTCGTAGTCTTCCCATTGCATAGACAGGCGTCCCTGTGGTTCATGTCCTTCAAGTGATTTTTGCTAGAAAATCTTTTTAGTTGGAGCATTCTCATCCATGGGGACAATGTGGCCCTGCCAGCCGAAACGTTGTACAAGGACAGTGTAGCCGTAAAGCTCAATCAGCGTGGTTCATTCGAATAGTTAAGTCATCATATTTTTCATTCTATGCTCTTCTCCCAGTGGAGCTTAAGGCCTCAAAAGTGTCGGTTTCATTCGCCAACGGAATATTTCGAGTTGAGCACCTCCAAATCCGCTGACAGTAAAGCAAAAGGATTAAATGATGACCAAGAAAGCCTTGGACACATAATTCCATTTCGGTTTGGATTCATGTCTGAATAGGCCGCATAATGAGCTCTTAGATTGATAATTAAGTGCCGCCTCTACCATGAGATCAGACGCCCACCTAGTAGCGATTTGGCTCCCAAAAAGGTACGAGGATTTTGTTTGTCGAGCTGCTCTTAGTTTCTGTGCTCCCCTTCGACCTTGCGAGCAAGGGTGGCACAACCAGTAGCTACGCAGCCGCTGGCATTGCTCTGAGGTTCCTAACACATACTTAGCCCCTTTACCAAGACAAGGTGGCAACCCCCAAAGTGATGGAAGGAGTCGAGGATTTGGTTCATTCGAATCCGAAAGTCACCGTACACATTAATCGGTCTAAAGATGATAGAATCCGATTCCGAGGTCAGAATTGGCCCAGAACGTTATTTTGAGATATTTGAGGTTATGTAGATGAAAAACTGCTTTCTTTAATCGGAAAAAATCCTACTTTTGAGGTTACGTTCAGGGTGCATAAATTTTTGTGGTAAAAATTTATTGTGTCAAAGGCTTAATGCAAATGCTAATGAAGTCATAAACTCTTAAATTAATGGGTAAAAGTAGTAGTAAATGATGAAACTGGAGAAACGTAAGAGACAAAAATGTTCGTACCCGATTGACCGATGACCAGGTAAGCCTTGGACACATAATTCCATTTCGGTTTGGATTTATGTCTGAATAGGCCGCATAATGAGCTCTTAGATTGATAATTAAGTGTCGCCTCTACAATGAGATCAGACGCCCACCTAGTAGCGATTCGGCTCCCAAAAACGTACAAGAATTTTGTTTGTTGAGTTGCTCTTAGTTTCTGTGCTCCCCATCGACCTTGCGAGCAAGGGTGGCACAACCAATAGCTACGCAGCCGCTGGCATTGCTCTGAGGTTCCTAACACAAACTTAACGTCTTTACCACGATAACGTGGCAACCCACAATGTGGAGGAGGATTTGCTTCATTCGAATTCGAAAGTCACCAATCACATTAATCGGCTTAAAGATGCGTCGAAGAAGTATTATCCTCTAATCTAATTCTCATCTTATCGGGACAGTGTCCATCAAGTGAATGCTCAAGAGATCTGGGAGAAGGGCTAGTTTTGTGTGCCTAGAGAGGGCTCTACTCTTGAATTCCTTAGTGAGCCCAAAGTAACACCGATTTAAAAGATCCGGCGATGTACATCCTTGCTGACTTTCACAAAATTATAATGCCAAAAGGAAGAGATGGCGTAAGTGAAAGTCGTGCGCGGACGACTTTGGAATACCCTGTACCATTGCAATCAAATCCTATTATTGCTTCCGGAACTAGAAGGGTTATAATCTAAAATTTTGGTTGCTTTAGCTGTTATCACCTCTGAGATCTAGTCGTTACAGACGGACAGACAGACGGAGGACATTGGTAGATCGACATTTCTAGTCACCCTGAAGGTCTAGAAATCTTTAATCTTTCGGGAATATTGTTTTTAATTTTAATATAGCATGACAGGTTGCTGGAATGTGGCATAGACTCAATTGAACTAAACTAAATGTATGGATTTCAAGCATTTTTGGAATCAGCTCATACGGACTTGGCTTTTCATAATTCCTTTGCAATTTCATAATTTTGGAACCAGTTTTTTATCGAGTTAAAATCATAGTTTAAAATTTTTTAACTTTTATCACGAACATTGTGCATGTGAACCACTGTGCAGCGCTTGCTCAATGCTATATACATTTGGTCTGGTCACACGTTGGGCTCCTTCGAGTGCTCCCAAGTAATATTCCAACTACTACAACTATTACTAGTAGTACTTATGACGCTTGGGCTTCAAACGTTGCGCGCGGCTTTTGTCGTTGAGCTGGTTCTGTATTTTTTCGCTTGTCGGTCGGGTGCTGTGAACAGCATGATGCCATCAGCAATAGCTACAACATTGACCACTGACCACTGAGCCAAATCCAAGTGCAAATGTTAGTGTCCGAGTCAGTGCTGGAGCTGGTAATGGTACTGGTACTGGGGCTGGGTCTGGGTTACAGCACGTTATCGGCGCAAAGAGCGGCTGGCCTTCAATCTATGCGGCTGAAAATGAATTGTTGGCCAAATAAAACCAAAACCCAGCCCAAGTCAACTTAACCATGGGCTCCGTTCCAACTCTGGCCGGGCACACCGTTATCGCCACGCATATTTGCATAACTGCCATAACATGACTGCGACTGCGACGGCGACTGCGTCTTGGGTTCCTGCTCAACTTGTCCAGTTCTGGTTCTCGGTATTACTTGGCATTGCTGGCTTGCGCATATTTCACATAGTTACTCCATAGAGCCATGGAGTTGCCCTTTTTTTTCGGTTTTTGATGTTGACCGCAGCACAAGTTCAATGTATGAGCCATTTGGCTAAGGCCAACTCTTTAGGCTTGCCCCATAGCCTGACATTCTAACATGAACTTGAGACACGAGAGAGTGTTCAACAATTTATTCCAAATAGCTACCAAACATAATTGTAGTATTTGTGCTGTGGCCCAAAAGTGATTGCACTTGGTGGAGATTTAATTCTGAGCCATAGCTATGGGAAAGTAATCATGTGACCAAGAGCTCCAAAACGGGTTAAATGCCCTTGAAAAGTTTTGCGCAAAAAAAAAAAAGACTCAGCTACAGAACCGACTCATTGTCTGAATCAATCAAATACAAGTAAAATTTAAAGCACTCCCGTCTGTTCCAGATGTCCAGTAATGTGTGAAGTTTTTTTAAAACTGGGATTTTCCATAAGGCTCACACCCCAAAAGCGATAAAAAAAACTGCTCAACTAAATCAGGTCAACAAATATCGGAGTCATGTCAGCTCTTGTAAAGCTTAAGGTTATTTCCGAAGTAGTTTTCTGTGTAGAGGCCGAATCCGGCCCATCACGTCAGGATTTGGAGATCTTTGAGGTTATGTACCCGACAATCGGGAAAAATCCTACTTTAGAGGTTATATACAAGATGCGAATATTTTTGTGGTATGTCTCTCCAGTTTCATCATTGAGTACTACTTTTACCCATTAATTTAAGAGTTTATGACGTCATTAGCATTTGCATTAAGCCTTTGACACTATAAATTTTTACCACAAAGTAGGACTTTTCCCGATTAAAGAAAGCAGTTTCTCAGCTACATAACCTCAAATATCTCAAAATCATGTTCTGGGCAAATTCTGATCCCAGAATCGGATTCTACGCAGCAAATTACTTCAGAAACAACAACTGACATGACCCTCGGTACTTGTAGACCTGTGTAATCGATATAGTCACACTTTTTCACCAGGTAATACACTTAAGAGTTAGGGCATTAAGAAAAACACATATTCCACTCTCGTAATTTGCCAACTTCGAGAGAGAGACTCTAAAAAAGAGAAGAAAAGAAACTACAAAGAACCCGAGCATCCAGACCCAACAACGACAACAAATTATGTGCCTCAAAGGCGGGAGGAAATCAAGTGCCGAATTAAAAAAAAAAAAATAAAACAAATGCGACTAAGCATTATCATAAATAATATGATTATGATATATTTTTTTTTTTTTAACTGGCTGGCAAAACATTCTGCGCATGCGCAACGGCCAATAAACCGGCTGCAACTACAACAAAAACAATAGGAACAACACTAAAGGCGACGACTATGTCGATCTCGATGTCGATGGAGATCGCGTTGACGATGACGAGTGGAAACCCAATGCTCGCTCAGACCCAAAGAAAAAACCAAGAACAACAACTGCTGCATGGTCGCGACTTCATGGGGTTCATATTTGACAAAAGGAATGCGCCGGCGCAGTTGCAAAACCAACATGCACATGCCCAGTTGGAATTTTTGAGAACAATTAAGTACTAGGCTGGAAATAAGCTTTAAGGCAGTACACAGTTTAGAAATTGCTTCAAGTGTAAAATTGTGACGTCATCGAGATGTCATATTGTAACTAACAATTTCTTAGAAAAACCAAATCTCTCGGTTTTGAGCTTAAATTTGGTTTAAAGTTAAATTCGTTTAAATTTTAGCTAAACAAAGCGTATTTTTAGGATAAATGTTTTTTTAAATAATATTTATTCAATATATGTACAGCGTGCTTTTTTAGAGGTTCACAGCTTCGAGAGTTGCTTTTACAGCTGATAGTTGCTTTTTGTTGAGTTTGGTTTTACATTTCATTAGGGTTAGATTTACACCAGAGCAACGCTTGCAAAGTGTTGAAATTTTTTATCAAAGTAATGGTTCCAATTGTTCCAAACTTATGAAAAATTGTAAATTTTGCCCTCCAATGAAGCCCATTTTTGGTTGAATGGTTATGTAAATTAGCAGAATTGTCGCATTTGGAGTGAGGATAATCCACAAGTTTTTGTCGTAACATCATTAGATTTACAGAAAATTACTCTTTGATGCGCTTTATGGGCTGGCGGATATATTGGTCCATATGATTTCAAAAACGATAGTCAGAATATTAGTGTTCGGAAAAATTGGTGTTCCAGAGTGTTCCAGGCCAAATGCTGGAATCATATTTAAACATTAATGTAATCAATTTTCTATTTAAAAAACCCGTTTCATTCATATTAAAAATATATTTCTTTGTTTTATTATGATTGTGTAACTTTTAAAAAAACACCCTTTACAATAGCTTAAAAGGGATTCGTATTAAACCAAATGTTTCAAAAAAACCGGCAGAATTGCATTGAGCTTTTTTTTTAGTGCCTAGCACTGTCATTCCTAAACGCTTTTTTCCCCAAGAATCTATATAATAGCCATTCAGGACAACGCCTTTCGGATTCGGCTATAAACTGTGGGTTCCTGTTCTCTTCTAACAGTTTTTAATAGAGTTCCTTATGCCCCACCTAAAGTCGACTTATAAAAATATCCAAGTCAGGAAAAATATTATTATTATTATTGAAATTCTTTTTATAGGCCGAGATTTTCGAAGTGCACTGATTTTGCGTACTAGATTTAATTTTCCAGTATTTTGAAGTTCTTTTAAACAATTTCTATACATATATCGAATTAAATTTACTAATCTTTTTAAAGTCTTTACGTCATTATCCAACAATTAGAATTTGGCACAATGTGCGCGTCAATTATTCGTTTCTCTATGAAATAGAGAGCACAGGTTTTAAAACATATGAAATACCCAAATTTATAGATAGAAATTTTTATTTCAATATCTTGACCAAATTCATGCCAGTTGTATGTTGTTTTAGTCTAAACATTTTTGAGAAGTTTGATTAAATTTGTTCCACTATTTCATATAGCTGCCATACAAAAATTGAACCAGTTTTCTGCGCAGCTACTTTGTGGCATCTTTTTAATTTCTTTTTATCATGGGTTATCGTATAACGAATAAAAAAGTAAAACATATTTTGGAAGTTTCCCAAAAACTAAATAAAATTGCCAAATTAAGAAATAAACGATAATAAAATCACTGTTCAGTGAAATTGTTGCAGAGAAGAAGCTTATAAATTATAGATAATAATTATACCATAACAAAGTATGGACAAAAACAAATTTTTTAAATAAAAAATTTACGCTAAAAGGCATTAAGCATTAAACTTAAAAAACTTCGTAGCTAACTCTTTAATAATAGAAGGATTTTAAAATATAATCAAAAACAAAAGTGGTCTACTAAAAAAAGTTCTACTTAACCAAACTTATGATTTCTAAAGAGGCACGTTTTTTAACAATATTTTGCTCCCGAACGAATTCGCTGTAGAAAAGTTTGACAGTGTGGAAAGAATAAAAATTAAAAGAAAATTAAAATATATAAATATATCTTTTTAATTCTTTTTATTTATCTATATTGTGTGCTATATTTTTATTTAATTGAAGAACACTCCTCATCACTTAAGGCAGCCTGAAAATTCTTTTTCTCTTTTTTCGATAGAAGCATAAAAATATTACGTTATTTTTGCACGTTTTCTTTGTGTAACTATTCTTCTATATCTAATTACAATTTCTAGAACAAAATCGTTATTGGGTTAAAGTGGAAAAATTATTATGTATAATTTAAAAAGAACATTTTTTATGTTTGACGATCTGGTCTCAAAATCTCCGAACTTCAAGAAATCGATTAATGTTTGTTTTATTTGTTTTCAAGCGTGCTAAATCCGAAACCAATATAGAATAAAGTTTCAGCAGGTTGGATTTCTGAGAAAGCCTCGAAAATAACACATTTTATGAGGTGTTTGTGTGGTTAGTCCAATTATGATAGAAGTTCCGGAACTCGTGCATCGAAATACTATATATATAATATATGAAATTTGACACTGTAACTCTGTTAACATTTGGTTTGGATTATAATAAAAATTGTATATAAAAAAATATTATAAATTATTTCCCATCTATAAATACTAAATTTTAATATTTCTTATAAGTTTAGATCAACTGTACTTTATTGTACCTCTTAAAAAAAATAAATAATTACGGAAATTGGATAAAAAATAAAAAAGGTATGTGGTAAAATTCATCAATTTTATTTATTTTATGGATGTTAGACGTCTGAAAAGATTTCACATTCTGGATCTTCCAGATAGATTTGCATAATAATATAATAATCTTTAGCAAATAGTTTTGTTGTATTCTCTATTGAATGGACTCATTGGAGCACATTCAATCCTGCCATTTGTTGATTTTACTTATAAAATTTGCTGATTGTCTCATATGACAGATTGCAAATAAAATAATAAAAAAATAAAAAAAAAAAAATTATTTTATTGAATTTTTTTCAACTTTGTTTCATTTAAAAAAATCAGAGAGGCAATTGTCATTGCGGAAATAATCAAAACAAACGCACCGAAACTAACTTTTTTCGTGTTTACAAAATTTCTAAGTTACTCCCTTTCAATGTCATAATGCCGCATAAAAAGTTATACTTCAAAAGCATTACATAAGAATCCTCTTTACTTATCTAACCGAAACTGCGAAAATTAAAGGAATTCCAAAGTGCGTAATTTTTTAATGTAATATAAAACATATATATTATATAATACCAAAGAAATGATTGGCTTATGATATTCCTGTTACTATATATATTTACTTTCCGAATTTATTTTCTAAATAATGCATTTTCAAACACAATAAAGTTTATTTTCCTTAAATTTAATTATATTATATCATATGTTGCATGAGTCACTAAACGTATAAATATAAAATAAGGAAAGATTACAATCTATGAATATAAACGTAAGTATGTTATGATGTCAATGGCTTAATAATGCTTGGGTTTAGAGCCCAGGGGTCCCGATTCTGTAAGCGCATCTATAGTTATTATGTACACGACTAACAAAAAAAGGCATATTGTAATATATATATGCATATATATATGAACCATTTATGAAAGATGTGAACCATGTGTGGCTTCATCTACGGCCTCATAGATGACTTTCCATTGGAGATTAGCGAGCTCATTAAACGAATGTTCTTCTTTTGTGCTAAAGGATTTCTTCATTAGTGCTTAGTTTGCCAAGTGATTTAAGAGCGCCGTATACATACATCAATTTTGTTCATGATTAAAAGAAACTGTATAATACGATTTTGTTTAATTTGCGTTAATATCTTAATTAGCTTTCAATGAATATGTCATATAAGAAAACATTATATTATAACTGAAACTATTTAAAATATTAAAATGATTTTAGTAAAACTCTGCAAAAATATAAGAGGGGCAAATCTGACATTAGTTTGGTTGTACTACTCTAAGTACAAAAGTTTTCCCAATTTTTTGCACAACTTGCATACAAAATAGCCTACATTTAATTGAGTGACGTCACGACAGACGAAAAACGCATTGCCTAAGCTCATATAGCCATCTCATTCATTTTCATGGATATGCAGCTTATAATTCACAGTTTGTTTACACATAACATAACATAAGATAACATAAAATTTTTGAACTAATTGTAACTTTTTATTTATATAGTTTCTCATAAAACATAAGATATTTATATTAATTATTTTGGGTATTGAATCTGACATTTTGCTTGGTTTATGAGATTTGGAGAAAGTGGCCCCAGTCGATAAAAAAAGTAGTTGTTTTAATAATTTCAATCTTGGGCTCGTTTGCTTCGTCTTTACAGCGGGAGACTCGAATTCTGCAGCTGCGCATAAAATCCAAAACCGATTGGTTTTGTGAGGCGTTAAGAGATCGTTGCTCAGGAGCCTTATCCTTTTTAACTCCTGCGGTAGGATTGTTTGGGTCTTTTGCATCACTCACAATGCTTCTAGCACGAGATCTACTTCGTGTACCACGAACATGGCATTCATGATCGTAGGAGTAGCTAGCATTATTCATCATTGATGGAATGTTATTAAAACATTTGTTCGTGTCCTAGAGGCAATTCAAGAAAACCAGAAAATCCCTAAAGCCATTGGCGATGGAATGGTATTTAATTCCCTGCAATCCATTTCTCGTAGCGATATATTAGGTCTACAACTTTGCTCCAATGTTCGTTATTCATTTGCATAGTGAAAAACATAGTCAATTATTGGAACGGATTTTGAAATTTTCAGAAAAACGTTTTAGAGTACTATTTACAGTTGTACTAGCTGATGAATTTTTATCCCATTTTGCGTTCTATTAAACTTTGTCGGTAGGTCTCCGTCATTTACCTGCTCTGTATGCTTTGGAACTTCTACTGACCTCGCCCTCAGAAATCTTTGCAGCTAGGGAAAAAAAATTCTACACAAACACGCCCATTATTTGTATACAAAATGAAGATAACCAACAAGTACGCTGAAATCTTGGAAATTATACAAATTACTTTTTTTAATATTTTGCTGAAAAAATTTTAAAAATCGTATGAAAACTTCATAATGGCGGAAATGTCTAAAATTACGATTTATTTTTTATACCCTAATAATAATATATTGGTTGCCAACATTTAGATTCTAGAAGGATACGCGAACTTTTATTGTCTAATTGTCCAATAATATCTAATGGATTTTATCGACGATTTATAATATAACTATTTGCTTCAAATTGCCCTAAAACTTTTTCGTTACAAGTAGCCTTTGCTTTACTTATTATTTCTTGATAAACATTCGAAATTAACAGACTTATATGCTTTTCTGCTAAACCCACAAAATTCTCAAAATTTTTAGTAATATTAAATAAAAACCAAAAACGGCTCAAAGGAACTGAACTAGCTGCGTTTACCCTTTCGAATTGGAGTTTGAAATGCAACACCTCAAGACACGACAAACTCTTTTGAGCCATCTCAAAAATACTTTTCGGCGGTTACCAACTTTTCATTTTTGGGTTATGAAGAATAAGCATATGGAATACTTGGCCCGTTTACATTCCAGGAATCCCTGAGGGTGGGCTTCATCTACGGCACATAGATGACTTGGTCTCGGAGGTTGGAGAGCGTATTAAACGAATGTTCTTCTGTTGTGTTAAAGGATGTCTTTAGTGCTTGCAAGTGGTTTAAGAGCGCCGCAAACGTCAATTTTGTTCATGATTAAAAGAAACTATACAATACAATTTTATTAACCGCATTTTTTGGTATCAACTCTTAATACTAAGATATAAGTGAAGAAGAATTTTTTATGCTCTAAAGATGACCTACGAGGATTCAGTTGGGCTTGACTAATATTTATTCTGTTTTTAGGCACTAGTTTTGTGCTATTAATGTGTTATAATTTTCTGTGAATATTACAGATGCACTTTGCTAAGATCAGTTGGGGCGTTCACGGTTGGTGCAGAGTAGAGTACTTTTGCAACAACAAAATGCATTTAAGTTTTAGACCCTTTTCTATGTTTAAGCTGCAGAGTTGAGGAGTAAGTGCTGTAAAAAACGCTACAATATTTTGGTATTTTTTTGTTACATTTTATGTAATAAACAGCTTTGCACATTTGGCTTACCAAATTTGCTCAATTGTGCAATTTTTACTTTTAATAGACTAGCCGAAGTCCTAAGTAACCAGTGCAATTATATTTTATGTTTATTATAAGTTTTAACTATTTAAACTATTATTATCATTGTAAATAAATGAAGAAAACCGCTCAAGTTTTAAAATCAGCGAAATCTCAACTACTTAACTCGTACAGTAACAAAAATTTCCTTCACGGAACAGCTAGTTGAGTTTTTTATCGAGCTTTTAATTCCTCGATTCAACAAGAACCGTGAGTACCCCAAAGTTATCAGTTTATAAATTATGCTGTTCGCTTTATGTGGCAAAAATGCGCAAAGGCAGTAGAGCTGTATCAAACAAACTTGCTCTTAATAAAAAAGGGCAGTTTTGCCTGATTGAGTCACTTGTCTATAAAGATTAACGCATTTTTGTCCAAACTCGTAGGGTAAATAGCGTGATATACTGCCAGTGTGTACCTACTTTTTAATACTAATTTTGGAATTTTAGTAGAATATCAGCATAAATGTATTATATTGCAAGTAGATTACCTAGTCGGTCTAATCGCTATAGATGCAAAACGCTTTTATGCTATTTTTAAAACGTAAAACCCGTTTTTCAATAAATAAATAGCACAGGCCAACATAATTTAGTGTTAGAAAAGCTAAGATCATTTTCGAAGTAATTTGCTTCGTGGAATTCGAATCCGTTGTCAGAATTGGCCCATTCCGACAAGATTTTGAGATATTTAAGGTTATGTACCCGAAAAACGGTTTTTTTTTATTTTTGAGATTTTGTAGAGGGTGTCCCTCCAGTTGCATCATTTAGTATGACTCTTGCCCTTTAATTTAATAGTTCAAGAGATGAGATACGATTTTGTTTCGCATTGATATATATTTTAATTTATGTTTAAAGCTGTAAGTCTAAACTCCTTAAATTTTTAATAATTAGTACCCTCAACATTTTAGGTTAAATAATATAATATAATAATAATATTTAATTATTTCAATTTAATGAAATCTCTATTCCTTTTAATCACTTCTTTTTTGTGAATTTTTAAGTTTAATTTTTTATATTTTTTAACCCCCGACGCAAAAAGAGGAGTGTTATAAGTTTGACGTGTCTGTCTGTTTGTCTGTCTGTCTGTCTATGGCATCGTAACTCCCGAACGCATATATATATATTGCTTACAAAGTCTTTTGAGCAAAGTACCTCTAGACTCAAGATTCTGTTGGCTATAGATAAAACTTTTTTTTTCATATAAAGATATTTATTCAGATTTATTATCTGTATTAAGCTCTGCGAAGCCTTCTCCTCCTAAAAAACATTGCACAAATGCACTAAGAATACACTCTAGAAAAAATATGTTCCATTAGTTCCAACTGGGGTAGAGTATAATATCTGCATGTGAAGTGTACAAAAAACAGCGACAAAAACGCCACGAGTATTTCATTATCGTGCCGTGACAATCAGTCAGAGCGATCGCTTTGGATCGCTTTACCAACTGCCAACTGGGTACAGAACAGGAACTCAGAGCTGGAGAGCTAAGCACAGCGAGAACTGACTGACTCCGTTCACTCTTCAGCCCAGTGACTGAGTGATTGCGTTTGCGGCGCGTTTTAAAACGCTTGTCGTGCTCACGTTGTCTTAGCGGCTGACTAACGACATGCGTTTGAGGCGCGACTTTAGTCGCCTCAAAGTCATATTAATTTGTAACTGCTTTGTCACTTGGTCTTCATGCCGAATCCATGACTAATTGCGTTTTCAGGCAGCTGTAAAATTGCATCGTAGTTGGAAAATTCCACAATGTGCAGATCTGGTCTGGGGTGACGATTTTGCTTTGTGCCATCCAAGCTTTTCTCTGCTTGATTTGGAGTTTATGATCGTTGCGACACCATTTACTAACAGGGCAAGACCTTTTTAGAAAGCCCAAATTAAAGGTGTTAAGTACCGTCGTTGGGTCTTCCAATGGAAGGGCATTAAATTGACAAAGATGTTTCTAGTAATGTGTGCTAAGGCTGACGAAATAAGATTTGTATACGGTTAATAAAGAGTAAGGTAAGTAGAGATTTCAGAATGCAGGGATGAATATATTTTTCGCTTAATTTCATAAAACGTAATTCAAATTCATAAAATGAAGCAAAAAATCAAAAATTCTGTAATTCTTTTAGTTGACTTCGAAACCGTCGGAAATGTTGAAAAAGATTGGGAAAAAAATGTGAACATTTAAACCGAGTCTTCCCTTAATTTTAACAATAATTTTAGTTAAAAATTAAAAATTTTCAGATAAAGTGCTAATATTTTATTAACGAATTTCAGCTTAAGTTTCTGTTCAGAGCTAATAAGGTTATTTAGAATTTTTATCTGAAAATGAAACTTATGAACTAGTTCTTTACTGGATTCAGTTATAGAAATTGATCTTAAAGTTTAAACAGAATGAAAAACAATTCTATTAAGGCATGGTCATCTGGCTGTTCAGGGCGACTGGTTCAGAAAGGTAAAGAAAATCAGTTAAGTTTATCCAAAGTTCATTTAATACAGTTTTTTGCTCTCTTTCATTATAAAAATTGATCTTAAAACATGATCAGAAAATGAAAAAAATCGATTTAGGCATAGGAATCTGACTGTTGAAGGTGACCAATTTCTAAGACTACAGCAAAGAAAGCCGAAAATTTTTCTCAGAATTGGAGCCTAATGATCTGGTTCTTTACAGGCTTTCATCGATCTTCAGCTTTGATCAGAGCAAATCGATTTTGCCAAAACCGTTTGTTGGTTTGTACGTCCAGGGCGGCGCATTCTGGAAGATCAAAGAAAGCAGGCTAATTTTTGTAAAAGTTAGTCTTTTGATCTAGTTCTTCACTGGCTTCAATAATAGCAATTGATCTTCAAATTTAATCGGAAGGAATTGACTTAGATAAAGCTATATCTGTCTGCCTACGACAGAAAACCAAGAAAAGTTTTCTCTGTACATAATTCATATGATCTAGTTCTTCACTGGCTGCTACTGTAAAAATTGATCTTAAAATTCAGCAGAGCCAAAAAAAAAAGTCAAAAACCTCTGGAAGACAAGGGCAGGAATTGTAATCAGAATTTGAGTCTAATGATCCAGTTCTTCGCAGGTTTGCATTATAGAAACTGATGATAAAAATTAATCAGCACGAATTGATTCAGACATAGCTATATCCGTCTGTCCCAGAAAAGTTTGCTCTATAGATGATTCTTATGAGCTGTGCACAGTGTTCCATTCGAGAAATCCATGTTAAAATATCATCAGAACCTAAAAAAAAAGTTAATTTTAGATCTAGCCGCATGTCTCTTTTGTCTGTTCAAGGCGAGTAGTTCTGGAAGATAAAAAATAGGCAAGAATTTTTCTCAGCAAGTGAGTCTGTTTAGTTTTTCGGTGGTTTCCATTATAGAAATGGATGATAAAAATTGGTCAGAGCCAAAAAAAAAATATATTTAGATTTAAGTTTTTGTTTTTTTCTGTTTTGTCTTTCCAGGACTACTAATTTTGGAAGACCAAAGCGAAAAGCAAGAAGGTGGTTCTATTGATACAGTTCCTTATTCAATTCCATTCTAAAAATGTATCCCAAAATTTGATCAGAACCAATCGACTTGGGCATAGAAGTCAGACCTAGGCAACTAAATTCTTGGAGACTAAAGAAAGCAGGAAAATTTGTTAAAAGTTGAAACAAGTTCTTCGCTGGCTTTAATTATAGAAATTCATCTTCAGATAAGCGTCTATCTGCCGAGGCCGTGAAATTTTGGAAGACCAAGGAAAGCATAAATTTTTTTAGGAAGTTACAAAAATTTATCTGTTTGAAATTTTTAAAAATAAACATGATTTTGACTTACCGTATATAATTTTTGACATTTCTATATTTTCTATATAAAAATGGCTAAAAACTTTATTTTTTATGGGATTATATTGAAGATGAGACAGATTTTAGAGCAATTATAATCCTTATATCAAAATAATTAAGGTCATTGAACTTGTAGACGTCAAGTTAGTTGATTTATGGAAATTCTTCTTATAGTCTGTAATATAAGGTACAAACTCCATAAATGTTAGGGATATGGTTAGATTTACCAAGTATTTTGTTGAAACACCTTTTACAGCCAACTTATCTTGAATCGGACGAGGCATCCCGAGATTGTATTTCCAAGTAGCAGTAAGGATCTTTGTTAACTTTTTTTTGATTGTAGGGGCTTACCCCTAACTTCAGATTTCAAAAACTTCTAAAGGCTCTTGAGAATTTCCTGTCCCGTCCAAAATATCATCATGCATAAAAGTAGTCTTTTCCGATTTCGTGAACCATTTTTTCATTTGAAGGAACTGCTAGGCTTCTAAAACTTTATAATAAATACAAATAATAATTTATAATAACAATAATATCAAAGCAAGATCCATATCAAAAGAGTACCTATGATCCAACTAGGAGCTCAAGGAAATGTATAAATATAAACGCAAAAGGTGTAAAATGGTAAATTTTGCAGAATAGATCTAATAATATAGCAAAGGACTGTTATTCCTTGTACTTTAGTCAAAATCCGCGTGTTGCCATAAAAATAACTTCTCAAAAAATATCAACCAAAATTTCAGATAAGATCATTTATTTTGTCACGGATAATATTTTATAGATCCCATAAGGGGTCCCAAAAAAGTTTTCGATGGATAATACTTTTATTTATTGAGACATCGTAAGCAAATTTGACATTCGATCATTTTTTAGAGCACCCAAGCACTCCACTAAAATTTAAGATCAGTAGATAGATAGTACGGATTGCCTCGATAAATATTTAAGAGCTGCAGTTCGTGTGACTTTTGCTTTTATAGCAAGATATTGTAGTTGAATTTGGCACAGGGCAACTTGAATACCTTTTTTTTAATATTAGTCCTGCTTTTTCTAAAAAAAATTTTTTAGTCACCGTTTTTGAAGATTCTTCTAATTATTTGGCATTTACTTTTTCAAATTCGGCAGAGCACTGAAATTATCTTCAAAGATCAAAAGTTTTACAAGGTTCAAATGCAGCAACTATGAATTCTCTTTAAGTTACTCAGTGGGGCAAAAATGCATAAAGGTAAATGTGCACAAGTGACAGTGTGAACAACAAGGGCAAAAGTGGGCATTTATTTAATTCAATACGGCATAGACGAGAGAGATGAGATAAGGAAGAGACATAAAACATCCAACATCTGCTATGCGACTGCCCGGCGCTTCTTAGAAGACGAACGCAGTTTCTGGATAAACCATTCTTGAGGATCTGGGTAGTCTAGCCCATGTGCCTATAGCGGCTCTGGCTGCTTTCGTCGAATCCTCAAAAAGGTTCTGCAACATGAGAGAATAGGCGATTAGGTATGTCCTACAGTTTTTGATTCTCCTCCACAATCCCTACCTATTCTTCAATTCCTTTCCTCCCCTTCTTTTAATAAAGCAACACAATGGACCTCATGGTCTTTGAGTGATCGCAGTCACTATCTGAGCTGCCTTTACAACCTAACCTAACCTAACCTCTCAGTTGGGCATAAAGGCAAATGTGCACAAGTAGCGACATGAGGGCAAAAGTGCACGACTAATACAGATACAGCAGCAGCTTAAAAATATCGTAATTTTTTATTTGTTTGAAAATTAAGTCATTTTGGTAATAAAAGCTAATTACTTTGTTCAGATACAAGCTTTCTATGGAGCAGCAAAAGCTTTTTGGGAAATGATTCGAAGCGAAAGCTTGTGGCTCTTTTTTGAGAGTTGAGGTGGCACGATTTTAGTCGCATCTCAGACACTTTGTTGCCGGGTGTTATCTTTGGTCTGTACAATATGACCAACTGACTGACAATATGACCAAGTCAGCGGGTCATGAGTAATATTTGTTTAACAACACTAAAAACAACGACGGGGCATAAGAGCTACGCCCTTTTTTTTTTTTTGGTTTTTTCAGGTCTCGAATTTTGGGTGCGCACAGCGCCCGCACCGTGGGCCTGACGCCCATTAGTGACTAGCCTAGACAGTCGCGTTCGATTTGTTTGCCACTTCAGAGCGCGACTTTTTGTTGCAGTTGGTCTTTTTTTTTTTAATATTTCTTATGTAAACAATTTGCTTTTTTTTTTAAGTTTTTTCTTTGATTTTCAATGGCTTTTGACGCCAGCCAATGTCTGTGGACACATAACACCCGCACTTGGCCAAATGTTGTTTGGTTTTTGTTGTAACTCTGGCATTTTTCAAATTTGAACATTTGCGCGATTTTGTCTACTTTGCATAATATGTATACACTATAAGCATAGAGTAGTATGATTTTTGAATAAAGTAGGACACTTTTGCAATTGACGCACTGGCAGATATTGACTTTTGTACAGAAGTGTATATTTCAGGCAGAAATATACAATTTTTAGTATTAATATACCGCATATACTGATAAGATGTGTACACTATATGCATAGAGTATGTTTGTTTTTTAATAAAGCAGGCAATAGTGGGAATTCGGAAAACTGGGAGATATTGACAGATATTGACTTTTGTGTAGAAGTGCCGTACTATGCATATAATTTTTGTATTATTAATATACCGAATAACCTGACGCAAATTAGTACACTATATACATATCTTATATATAAAATTCTCGTGTCACAATGTTAGTTACCATACTCCTCCGAAACGGCTGGACCGATTCTCATGGTGTTTTGTGTGCCTATTTGGTAGGACTGAGAATCGGCCAACATCTATTTTTTATTCCCAGGGTTACCATCCCTAAAATTTTTTTTTAAATTTTTACCGAACTCCTCCGAAACGGCTAAACCGATTCTCATGAAATTTTGTGTGCCTATTTGGTAGGTCGAGAATCAGCCAACAGATATTTTTTATAATTAGGATTGCACCCTCTAACATTTTTTTTTAAATTTTTACCAAACTCCTCCGAAACGGCTAGACCGTTTCTCATGAAATTTTGTGTGCCTATTGGGTAGGTCTGAGAATCGGCCAACATCTATTTTTTATTCCCAGGGTTGCCATCCCTAACATTATTTTTTCTTAAATTTTTACCGAACTCCTCCAAAACGGCTGACCGATTCTCATGAAGTTTTGGGTAGATCTGAGTATCGGCCAATATCTATTTTTCATACGCTTAAGTGATAACGGTTTCCACCCCCAACATTTTTTTTTTTAATTTTTGGACAAATTTTTTTTTATAGTATTTTTTATAGGCATTATAAAAGAAACCTATGTTTCACGTGTTAAGGGTATTCTCATGAACGCGTCGATGAATTTCAAATCTGATTTTTGCGTGTGTTAGAGGTTGTCAATACGGAGGTTTTTTGGAAGAAATGCAACGAATCAAACTAATTATCAATCTAATCGTACTGCCCAGGAACTTGAAGATCGCAATGAACGTGAAAGAATTCGGTTAAGACATTCGACTAATGATGGTGCAAGTTTGAATCGATCTGCAAACTAATCTGAAAATCGTATTTTTTTTTCAGATAAGCTTACTAGAGAATCTTACGATGTTTATTTACTTTAAGAGTATTCTAAAAGCTTGGCGGGACAACGTCTGCCGGGCCCTCTAGTAACAATATAGTTTTTTAATAAAGCAGTTGGTATTTTTGCACTGGCAGATGTTGGTACGTTTGTGCATAAGTGCCCACTATGCGTCTGGGTTGGGCAGAAGGGTATAATTTGTGTAGTACTAACGTTATTGTACGAGTACCGCCGAAAAATACTTTAAAGTTGTATTTTTGATTTAAAACTGAGGCTATATAAATTAAAGTTTTTACCTAAAAAAACAAAAAAAGATGTTGAGATATATAAGAGATTGACAATGAGATATACCAGATTCACTCTGCAAATATTTCGACTAATTTTTAATGTTTGGAAAACTAATTAATGTATTATGCTGTTTTTTTAATTTAATTTATAAAGCTTTTGGTGTAATTAAGGAATTTTTCTAAAATTTTCTTAGTTTAATGCCGTTCTCTATAGCGTCCTTTTGCGTGTTTTGCCTGAACTGGCTGTATTATTTATAGAATACGTTTTATTTTGCTTCATAATTTGTTCGTAAATGGTTTATCTAAGCATTTTGCAAAATTTAATTTGATATTCCACCGGGAACCGACATTATATTTCGTGACTATTTCATTTCGAACAAGTTGACCGAATTCAGGTTTTTCGTCGATTATAAGAAAACCAAAGGGCAAGAAAATTGGTTATAATCCTTAAAAATAATTAAAAACAACTTTTAAAGTTGTCAAGCCCTGTTTTTACCTTACGGGAATCAAAGAAATTGCAATTATTCGCATTGTTAAAATACTTTTGACCACCTAAAAAATCATCATCCCACATTAAAAATAAAATATTAAAAAAATTCAAATCGTTAGTGGTTCAATTTTTTGCTCACTTAAAGCCCATCATATATTCTATCTCTCAAAATTAAAATGGATTTCGTAACTTCTCTCAGTTTGAAGATATAAGCGGTTAAACATTTAGTCAAAATACTTTTGTAATTGGTGGTTACTTTAACTATATATCCAAAACATCTTTGGAATTTGTACCTTTAATTATAGATTATAAAAAGAATTTGAAAAAATCAACTAACGTGACGACTTAGAGTTCAATAACTTTAATTATTTTGAATATGAGGATCATAATTGCTCTCAAATTAGACTCATCTTCAATATATTCCCATAAAAAAATTAAGTTTTTACCATCTTGTATATAGAAAATATAGAAATGCCAAAAATTAGCTACGGTTAGTCCAAAACAATTTCATTTAAAAAAAAAAAATGTTTCGCCTTTCCTTGGTCTTCCCTAATTTCACGACCTCGATAGACACATGCTTATTTCAAGAAGAATTTCTTTAATTGAAGCCAGTGAAGAACTTCTTTAGTAGACTACTTCTAAATAATTTTACAGATTTTTTTAGTCTCCCCTGGACAGACTTCAATGCTAAGTCAATTGGTTGTCTAGCAGGTGTTGGATGCTTTCTATCTCTCCCTTATCTCATCTCTCTCTTCTATGCCGTATTGAATTAAATAAATGCCCACTTTTGCCCTTGTTGTTCACACTGTTACTTGTGCACTTTTACCTTTACGCATTTTTGCCCCACTGAGTAACTTAAAGAGAATTCAAAGTTGCTGCATTTGAATCTTGTAAAACTTTTGCTCTTTGAAGATAATTTCTTCTTTGGTCTTCTAGAATTATTCGGCTTGAAAAGACAAAACAGATGGACCTAAATGTAACTATCTTTTTTTTTGGTTCTGATCTAATTTTATCATCCATTTCTATGATGAAAACCACCGGAAAATTAAACAGAAGACTCGCTTGCTGAGAAAAATTCTTGCCTATTTTTTAACTTCCAGAACTACTCGCCTTGAACAGACAAAAGAGACATGCGGCTAGATCTAAAATTAACTTTTTTTTTAGACTCTGATGAAATTTTAAGATGGATTTCTCTAATGGAAGACAGTGCAAAGCTCATAAGAATCATCTACGGAGCAAACTTTTCTGGGACAGACGGATATAGCTAAGTCTGAATCAATTCGTGCTGATTAAATTTTATCATCAGTTTCTATAATGCAAACCAGCGAAGAACTAGATCATTGAATTCAAATTCTGACTACAATTCTTGCCCTTGTCTTCCAGAGGTTTATGACTTTTTTTTTTGGGCTCTGCTGAATTTTAAGATCAATTTCTATAGTAGCAGCTAGTGAAGAACTAGATCATAAGAATTATCGGCAGAGAAAACTTTTCTTGGTTTTCTGTCGTAGGCAGACAGATATAGCTTTATCTAAGTCGATTCCTTCCGATTAAATTTTAAGATAAATTGCTATTATTGAAGCCAGTTAAGAACTAGATCATAAGACGAACTTTTACAAAAATTAGCCTTTCTTTGGTCTTCCAGAATACGTCGCCCTGGACGTACAAATTAACAGACGGTTTTGCAAAATCGATTTGCTTTGATCAAAGCTGAAGATCGATGAAAGCCTGTAAAGAACCAGATCATTAGACTCAAATTCTAAGAAAAATTTTCGGCTTTATTTGCTGTAGTCTTAGAAATTGGTCACCTTCAACAGACAGATCACTATACCTAAATCAATTTTTTTCATTTTCTGATCATGTTTTAGGATCAATTTTTATAATGAAAGAGAGCAAAAAACGGTATCAAATGAACTTTGGATAAACTTACCTACTTTCTTTTACCTTTTTGAACCAGTTGCCATGAACAAACAGATGGCCATGCTTTAATCGATTTGTTTTTCATTCTGTTTAAACTTTAAGACAAATTTCTTTAGCAGAATCCAGTAAAGAACTAGATCATAAGAGTTATCTACAGAGAAAACTTTTCTTGGTTTTCTGTCGTAGGCAGACAGATATAGCTCAATTCCTTCTGATAAAATTGGAAGATCAATTGCTATTATTGAAGCCAGTGACGAACTAGATCACAAAACTAACTTTTACAAAAATTAGCCTGCTTTCTTTGGTCTTCCAGAATGCGTCGTCCTGAACGTACAAACCAACAGATGGCTATGCCAAAATCAATTCGTTTTGAACAAATTTTAAAATCGATTTTCGTTATTAAATTCTGTAAAGAACCAGACTCAAATTCTCACTATAATTCTGGCCCTCTTCGGTCTTCCAGAGTTATTTGTCCTGGACAGACATTAATTTTTTTTTTTTTAGTTCTGCTGAATTTTAATATTAAGTAGTTGCCTTTAAAGAACTAGCTCAAAAGAATTATCTACAGAGAAAACTTTTCTTAGTTTCCTGGCTTAGGCAGACAGATATAGATGTATCTAAATCAATTTCTTCCGATCAAATTTCAAGATCAATTGCCAATTTTTTTTATGATTATTAGTAATCACTAAGTATAAAGTAATAACTTTGCCTTTCAGCTGCACATATAACTTTCCTATTGAAGCAATTCGCAGTTTTTAGGTTAAAATTTAGTCTGATACTGGAAATGTGTTCTGCATTAAAATCATCCAATTTTAATCAATATTTGAGGCGATCAAGACTATAACAACAGGCCTTCCCATTGACTGCCTGAAAACTGTTTAAAAATTACATTTTCTGTAGTTGGAGCTATCAAATTTGGCTTGTAATTTTATGTGAGCCTAATAAACAAAAGTAAAAATTACATTTTTTTTAACCTTAATACCCCAAAACCATACGCCAAGGATTTTCAACAAAATTTTTTTAGGGTTAAAAAATAATTGTAGAGTATACAATTGTCACGTAACGCTTAATATTTTTCAAATTTTTGTGGCTAACAGAAAACGAAAAATTATTATTATTTTTTGGGTCACATTTTGTTGAATTATTGCGCACAACTTAAAAAAAAATAACAAACAAAAAAAAAACAAAGCGCAGCAAATAATTTGTTTTCTTTCAATTTTTTTTTAATTTCACGGTTTCTAAGTAGCAGTTAAAAAAATAATAAAGCAAAAATTTACAACTCTTGAAATTTGGTTCAAGACTGTTCTTAAGTCTAGCCGATAGCCAACGTACTAACTTTTACTCTTTTAGAAGTTTTATTATGACCAAACCCAAAAATATTTTTATTCAAAGTTCAAGAGATTGATTTTAAGTGATAGTGTTCAATCTTAAGACTTCAACGACATGGATTTTAGATTTAAATATCATTGTAATTTAAAAGTTATTTTTTCAGAAAATATTTTCTAAAATCGCTAAAGTTCTAATTTCCCAAATGCGAAATCGACAAAAATTTCTGTTTTATAGGCTCCAAGAAAATAACAGCTTGGGTATTGAAATAATGCCGAATTTATATCTACTATCAGTACTCTAGGATAAAATATGTTTTATAGAGTTTATAGAGTTTTTGAAAAAAGCAATATACTCAAAAATATAATTTTAAATTTTCCCCCTAAAACAAGGTATTTTGAAGGTTTTGTCGCAGCTCTGATGCTCTGCGATTTTTTGGTTCCGGTATCAGCGATCCCAGAGAGATCCCAAGTCTCTATTAATTAAAGACACCGCCGCTCGGATTTGGCTATAAACTGTAGGTCCCTGTTCTGTTCGAACAGTTATTAATAGAGAGGGGACCTCCATCAAGGGGTCTAACAGGAAATTTTTTTTTTTTTCAGCGATCCTCTTAAAAATCTGTCCCGTCCACCTCATCTGTATTAACACCTCAAAGATCTGAAGGGCTTTGGGCCAAAAGATATTCATCATCTATACGCAGATACAATTTTTATCTCCCTGAGCCCTTGCACCCGCTTTAGAATAGAATTGTGCAATTTAAACTCTGTTTCTATTTTTCTTGTTGGATCATCTAAATCCGTTGAAAAATAGAGATCCGTACGGAAATAATGACATGAAAGTTATCCGAATTTTTAAAAAATTAGGTTAACTTTTATTTTTGGAATTATGCTTTAAACATAATATAATAAATATAATATATAATGTTTTTTGAATAGGTTTTATGTTTTTTTTCCACGCCTTTTGCGACTCTAATGTCATTATAAATATTAATTATAATATAATAGCTCAGTAGAAATGTACCCTGAACTCTTTATTTTAAGAAAATTAAACTCCCCATGTATTTCGTAATGCCAAAGATTTAGTAAATAAAATAATGTCTTCTGATAAAACCTTCTTTAAAATCGTTATAAAACTTTCTGAATATATTAAATTTTGATCCAAACTCTTAAGATTATATTATAACCGAGCTAAATGGTTTAATTGAATAAGGTACGGACAAATTACTCAAAAGTATCTTTAAAAAATAATGATATAGAAAAAAATAAAATGTTATAAAAAAACTTCCTAAATATGTTTTTTGTTGGGTGCTTTTGAGGTTACATCAGAACCCTTATGTGCGGGATTTTAAGACTTCGAATTCCGCGACTCCTCCAAAAAAAACATTAGCAAAAACATTAACCTTTTTGTCAAAATTGTTATGGCTAAATTAAAAAAAAAAGATTTTGTTTTTAAATAATAATGCAGATCGAGCCATAGTGATATAATAAATTTTAGTTTTTAAACTTTACGAATAATGGCTTTCTCGGTATGGGGATCTCGGAAATGGTCGAAAAAATATTAGCATGTCGGATTTCTGAAATAACTTCGTAAACATTGCAAATTATGTTTTTTTTTTTTTGGACTATATTAGAACCCATAGGACTTCTGGGTATAAAACGAAACTACATATATGTATATCAGAACCCTTACGAGCTGGGATTGTTAGACTTCAAGATCGATTTCAGACACCCCAAAAACAAGTAGTTGTCTTTTTGTGGCCTTCTAAAATTAAAATCGACTAAATCATTATTTTTGCCATGAAACATAACCTTTTAAAACCCAATAAAAAAATATTTTTTTTTATTTTGGATGACTGACAATTTTTTCATTTGTTATAGGGGCTCCAAGAACCCAAAAGCCGAGCATGTCGGATTTCTAAAATAAACTCCAAAATAACTCGTAGTAGGATTTTTTTGTTGAGGTAAAATTGGACCCAGGCAACCCAGATTATAATGGACACAGATGCTGCTGTTTTTTGGGCCTCGGACTTAGCAACTCCATATTTTTTTTGTATAGCTGTACTATAACATAACCTCAAAACGTTCCTTAAACAAGTTTGTGTCTCGTCGAATTTCTAAGACAATCCTGATAATATATTCTTTATGTTTTTGGGCTTACTAAAGCCGAATCCGAGAAGATCGGACTTCTAAATTAAACTTAAAAATAATTCGATTTGGTTTTTTTTGTTGTTATTGGACCCTCTGGAGTTTTTTGGGATTCGGATTCAGCGACTCCAAAAATCGATATTTTTTGCTTAGCTGCGTTATAATATAACCTAAAAAAAGACCCTAAACAAATTTTTGGATCGTCGAATTTCTAAGAAAATCTTGATAATATTTTCGATATGTTTTTTGGAGAGCTGAAATCGAATCCGCAAAACCGTGCGTAGAATTTCTGAAATAAACTCCAAAATAATTAGTTTTATGATTTTTTTGTTAAGGTTAAATTGGACTTAGTAACCCCGATTATTATGGACATAGAAGCTATAGTTTTGTTGGCTATCGATTTTTGTTGTGTAGCTGTGCTATAACGTAACCTCAAAACGGTCTTTAAAAAAAATTTTGGCTCTTCGAACTTCTAAGACAATCCTGATAATATTTTCCATATGTCTTTGGGCTTACTGAAGTCAAATCCGAGCCGTGCACGTCGTATTTCTAGAATAAACTCCAAAATAATTCGATTAGTTTGTTTTTGTTAAGGTTATATAGGACCCTCTGGAGTTTTTTGGGCTTCGGATTCAGCGCATCTAAGAACAAGTAAATATATAATTTTTTTGTGTAGCTTTTTTACAACATAACCTCAAAACACTATTAAAAGAATTTTCGTCTCGTCGAAATTCTAAAACATTCCTCAAAATAAAGCGTTTTATGGGATATTTGGATATTATAACCTTAAAACACTCATTAAAAAAATTGTTTTATCGTCGAATTTATAAGACAATGTTTTTTTAGAGTTGCTATGCACATCGGACTTTTCAAAAAACCTCCATAATAGTTTTAGGTCTTTTTGTTGATATTATATTGAACCCTCAAGTGCTGGAGTGTTTTGGGCTTCGAATTCAAAATCAAGTAAAAGTCGATTATTTTTTTTGTTCGTGTAACACCTCAAAAAACTCTTTTAAAAATTTCGTCTCGTCGAATTTCTAAATAAATAGTTTTATGGAATTTTTTGAGGTTATATCAGAATCCTTAATATCAGTGGGTCCTTAATATCAGCTGAACCGTGTAGGATCTATTGTACTCTCAAAACCCTTAAGTGCAGGGAATTTTGAAGTTTAGATTTGGATTCAGCGATAGTGACAATATGAAGGAAAAAAGTCTGGAAAAAGGTACCCAAACAATGGAGCATTCATAGAAAAAAAGGCTCTTTGGGTTAATACAATCCAAACAAAAAAAAAGGCGTACGTAAAGTCGGGCGCAGACGACTTTGGGATACCCTGTACCACTAGCTTGCAATAAAATCCGGTTTTTTTTTTGACCAATCGTTCCTATGGGAGCTATATGATATAGTCAACCGATTTCAATAAAATTTGACACAGTAATTAAATACCTTAAAAAAGATCTGGATGCTGAATTTAGTTCAAAAATCTTTACAAACAAATGAAACACATCGGATTTTGTATAAAAAACGTTTTTTTGGACCTATTGGAGCTATATGATATATTTAGTACAGTGCTTCGACACTATAAAAATTCACGAATATCAAATTTGGTCCCAATATCTTAACAAAAAAACGAAACACAAAAAATTTAGTTAAAAAATCGATTTTTTGGAAGATCGGTCCTATGGGAGCTAAATGATATAGTCAACCGATTTTGTTCAAATTTGGCACATTGCTTAAGTGCTCTAAAAAGTTTCCAAACGCCAAATCTAGTTACGATATCTTTATTAAAAAACAAAATATAGCGAATTTTGATTATAAAAATTTATTTTGGCCGACGGTCCTATGGGAGCTATATGATATAGCCAACCGATTTTGATGAAATTTGGTACAGTACATGGGAACCATAAAAATTTTGATTACCAAATTTGGTTACGATAACTTCACGAACACACGAATTATCCATCTAAAACCTTTTTTTTTGTCGAGGTCGTCTCAAACACCCCTATGGGAGCTATATAATTTATTCCCGATATCAAAAAAATAAAATAAACTTGTCTCCTATGGAATAATATGTGATCTTATGTGAAAGTTTGGTTACTCTAGCTCTTACCATCTCTGAGATCTAGGCGTTCAAACGAACAGACGGACAAACGGTCATTGGTATATCGACTACTCTATTCACCCTGATCATATTTTAGGTAACTTTGGGGTGTCTCCGACGACTCCTTCTATATGTAACATTTTCGGCTTGCACAAACTTAATATACCCTTGGCACCATACGGTACAGGGTATAAAAAGCCTTTTTGGGTAAAAAAAATCCAAGCAAAAAAAAAATGTTGCTGCCAAAACTTTTGGAATTCGGTAAAGTGTGAAAATTTTAGCTCTTTTGTTGGTTTTTTTGTCGTCTAAAATCATGCTTTCAATCGAATTATATTTTTCTTGGCGGTCTTTTTGCACTTTCATTAACTTCGGAAATCTAAGAAAATTGTAAATTTTTATGAAAGTTGAAAGGTTTTTAATTTTTTTTTTTGTTTAATTGCTTAGAACTAGAATTTTGATGCCGATTTATTTTCTTTTCTTTTTGGTCTTCAAAACTAAACGCATCAGGTTCAGCGTTATCTATAGTATTTATTTATTTTTTTTTTGTATTTTTGGGGCATAGGGCAGCTGAAATATTCTCATGGGTCTTTGGTATTTTTTTTTGCATTGTTTTTGGAGCGGAGCAGGAGTCGCTTTGCTGCCGTCTCCACGTCCCGCTACAAAACTGTTGACCCCATTGCCGTTTCTGTAACAGTACTTGAGTTAGTTGTAGTTGTTGTTGTAGTAAATGCCATCTCGCTTGCACCATTGCAGCAGCCCGCTCTTGCAACACGACGCGGCACGTTGCAAGACCAAAAAAAAAATAGAATAAAAAATACAAAAGTAAAAAAAAAATATATACAAAATGTGCAACAACAAATAAAAAAGAAGTTTGTTGCTTTAGTCTTTTGTTAGCCAGTCAGATTTATGTTATCTGGCCAGGCCAAAGCAGCAGCAGCGCAGTCGACGCAGCGGTCGGCGCAGCAGCAGCAGCCAACAACTGAACGTTTTAGCTCTTTGATTTTTGTTTGTCTCTCTCGTTTGTTTAGTTCATTGCATTGCTTTGGTTGTTGTTGTTGTCGTTGTTGTTGTTATTATTTTGTGCATTCCTTTGAATGCAACGAAGCACAGTGGGCGAAATAAGCGATTTGGTTGGAAAAATTTTTGTAACTTGGAAAATATTAGTAATAATACAATTTTGATTTGTGGTAGCTTAATTTTGGTAGAGAAAAAGTTTCAGAATTAATTATAAATGGCCATAATTTGTTTTTGCTGGATTCCATAATCCTTCTATTCGAGGTAGCTGTTAGTAGCTTTTATTTGCATCAGATCCGAAAATTACTAAGAAAATTGTACCAGAAACCGGCGTTTTTATGCGTTTAACTTTACGATAAAATATATTAATTTCAGAAAACTACATTTTAAATGAATTCTTATGTTATTTTCCTAAACACACCTTACATAATTTTCAATTTTAATCGAATCTTATAAAATATTTGAGTACAGCAAACAAAAATACCTTTGTTTTAAGCTAGTAAATTACATATATTTATATATATTTGGCCAATATTTAATAAGCGATAAATTTCGTAACCAGCCTGAAGGCCTACGTTGCTCTGGCTAATTAACTTCTACTTTTTATACCCTGTACCGTATGGTACAAAGGGTATATTAAGTTTGTGCAAGCCGAAATTAAATGTAACATATAGAAGGAGACGTCGGAAACACCCCAAAGTTACCTAAAATATCATCAGGGTGAATAGAGAAGTCGATATACCCATGTCCGTCTGTCCGTCCGTCTGTCCGTTTGAACGCCTACATCTCAGAGATGGTAAGAGCTAGAGCAACCAAACTTTCACATTGGATCCCATATTTTTCCATAGGAGATAAGTTTATTTTATTTTTTTATATCGGGGATAAATTATATAGCTCCCATAGGGGTGTTTGAGACGACCTCGACAAAAAAAAAGGTTTTAGATGGATAATTCGTTTGTTCATGAAGATATCGTAACCAAATTTGGTATTAAAAAGTTTTTTATAGTTTCCAAACACTGCACCAATCAAAATCGGTTGACTATATAATATAGCTCCCATAGGACCGATCGGCCAAAATAATGTTTTTAAAGCCAAATTCGCTATATTTCGTTTTTTAATATAGATATCGTAACCAGATTTGGCGTTTGGAAATTTTTCGGAGCACTTAGGCAATGTGACAAATTTGAACAAAATCGGTTGACTATATCATATAGCTCCCATAGGGCCGATCTTCCAAAAAATCGATTTTTGAACAAAATTTGTTGTGTTTCGTTTGTTTGTTGAGATATTGGGACCAAATTTGATATTCGTAAGTTTTTTATAGTTCCTTAGCACTGTACTAAATTTGATATAAATCGATTGACTATATCATATAGCTCCAATAGGACCAATCGGTCCAAAAGAACGTTCTTTATATAAAATTCGTAGTGTTTCGTTTGTTTGTAAAGATATTTGAAATAAATTCGGCATTCAGATCTTTTTTAAGGTATTAAAGCACTGTGTCAAAATCGAAATCGGTTTTTGCTTAAAAATTCTTCTGTTTTTGGTTTTTTATGCAGGAACTGGATTTTATTGCAACCTAGTGGTACAGGGTATCCCAAAGTCGTTCGCGCCCGACTTTCCGTACGCCATTTTTATTTATATAAAAATAAAATAATTAATTTAGTAAGTGACTTGATACTTGTACTTATAAGAAAACAAATCATTTTTACGGCTGTTCTTGTCATTTGGAACTCGATATCTTATTTATTCAGCCTAAAGGCCTATTTTGCTTTGGCTGTAATTGCTTTTTTTTCCTAAAATTAATTTCTAAGCTGCAATAATTAATTATCATAACAAATCTTGCTTATTAACGGAAAACTTCTAAATAAAAAATGTTTTTTTTTAAGCTTTCCATCTCATAGGCTCTTTTTTGCTAAAACATAAATAAGCCTAAAAAAAATGAAATTTTATTTATACAAATTATTTATAAAAATTCATACAAAAAATTAAATCAATAGTAGTTTTTTTTCTTTTTAATATAATGAAAATTTTTGTAGATAAACTGAGTTCTTAAATTTTTATTTTTTAGAACATGTCAAAATAATAATAATAATATAATATAGAGCTTTTGAACTAGTTATAAAATTTTCATATTAACTTCTTTAGCTTGTATAATTTTTCTTATCTAATTCGTGTTGAAAATTAAGATTTTAATTCTTGTCTATATTCTTGCATCTTTCTTCTATGTTGAGTGTAGTACAGATTTATGTAATTGAAAATCAAAAATTTTTATCAGAGTTTGACTTGTTTCTAAGCTGGGTTCGAGCTCGTTATCAAAAATAGTTGACTGCGCTATTAATTTTTTCTTACCTCAGCGACATTACTTTATTAGATTGAGTGGTTAGGCGCCGATGGACCCTATGGACGCTACATGATATATACAACCGATTTTGATCAAATTTGTGCTTGGAAAAAAGGTTTTTCTAACCTATATGTCATATAAGTGCTTTAGAAAATAGTCAACCGATTTTTATCTAATTAGGTACAATGGCGGGCAACTCTAAAAAACTTCAAAACACCAAATTTGGTCACGATATCTTAAAAAATACGAATAACACAACGAAATTCGAGAATAAATGATTTTTGACTTTTCTGTTATATGGGAGCTTTATGATATAGTCAACGGGTTTTGATATAATTTGGTACAGAGAAGTCTGTAAAACTTTCGAATGCCTAATTTGACTACGATATCTTTATAATCAAATGAATTATTCACCTACAACTTTTAATTTTTAAAACAAATTGACAGTTTTCACTTTTTACAAAAATTCTTCTTATTTTCGTAATTTCTTACCGATTTAGATAACATTCACTCATTTTCTTCGTTATCTATCAAACTTTACGAATCATAAATAAGACAGCATGAATTACTTCTATTCAATATGCAAATTTAGGTCTCTTAAAAATTTGCTGAAAATTAGGAAAAATTTAAAAAAAAAATTTGACAATGATATATTTCGAATATAATCTATGGGTAAATGAATTATGTACAGTTTGGTAGAAACATAATCAAAATTATTTAGGTACAACTAGAGATATTTGCTTTAACGTAGACACTTCTTTTAATGTTTTTTTTTTCGGTATATTTCTTCATTAATAATTTTAGGATTTCATTTTCGATTTTATTTGCTGTAAATTAGAGGTATTTTTTTATTTTTATTTAAAAAATTAATCTAGCATTTAACACGGAACTTAATATTAATTTAACGGGCACTAGCTAGCTTTTGAGGTCTTCGAACGCCCAATATGGGGCTCTAAGCCGATTATAGGGGAGGGTGGGGCAAAACGCGCCACTTGGGAAATATTCAACCTGGATTACCGTCACGATGGTAGTCGCTAGAGGCATGAAATTTTTCCGATGCATAGTTTTAGTGGAGAGCTCTAAGCTTTTGTAAGCGCGTTTCATTTGGGCGTGGCATTTGGGTTTTATTTAAGGAAGTGTGATTTGAGCATATCGTATCTTGGTCAATTTTTACTATCGGTCTTAATTGAAAGTGAGTTTTTATAGTGATTTGTGAGTGATAACACGAAAATAAAATTGGATTGACGAAGTTTTAGCTTGCTTTCGAAACACGCGTTAACGAATTGAAAATGGGGCAAAATGCGCCGCGCTGTTTTTTATTTTTCTTTTCGTGATTTCTGCTCTTGTTACCGACTCCGAACCTGTGAAAGCTCTGGTTCAGGAGAAACAGAGCAAACAAGCCAAAACATCCGAAAAAATCGAGTCCGACTGCGCTTAGTCAAAAATTGAAGAAATACGTAATTTTCTTGACATTTTGAAAGAACAATTACTTTGTAATCTTTCGTTTTATGTTTCCCATTTTTTTTTTCACCTATAAATTCCGTAAAAAAATCGCGTTATCCGGTATGGAACGTTTTGCCCCACAAGTGGCGCGTTTTTGCCCAGGGCGCAAAAAATTATTCGAGGAGACCAGCTAGAACTAAAAAGTTATTTAAGGCTAAGTTTTAGCCATATATGGTATATGTGTATGTATATATTGTAGTATATATGTAAACTATATGTGGGCTACAACATCGCAACATGCCTACTTAACCCCTTAGCCCTTTGGCTGCCTCAAAAATGCAATAATATCGAAAGTGGCGCAGTTTGCCACACCCCCCTACTATATATTTAACTTTGTTGCTTTATTAAAGTTTTATGAATATTTTTAAAATGGTAGATTCTGAGGGTGTTTCTAGTAATTCAGATGGAAACTAGTGTTATTATAAGGCTATTTTTTTTCAAGAACCTTGTCCCAATATGCAAAAAGTTAATTCATCCTGTAGAGTAGATTCTCATTCCAGAAGATATGTTTTTTTTTTCCGATTAAGTGCAGTATCTCAAATTTAAAGAACTTATAAAGAATTTGTTTTAATACAGTTACATTTCTTGACCAACAAAATATTTTAGATATTAACTTAAAAACTTTTTCGAAATTTTAAAATATAAAAAAATTAATTTTAAATTTAACGCTGGGACATTAAAACTTCGACGACACATTTACTGGCATATTAATAATGGTTATAATGTTAGCCTTACATGTTTCAAAATTTTTTTGATCCTCACTTAGTCCCGATGATCGTGACCACTGTGCGGCGGCAGCGACGTTGGAACCGGTTCTGCTGCTGCATAAGCGTTGCCATTTGCCTTGTCGAGCGCAAAAATTGTTGTCAGGTTACTTCATTTGAGGCGAACGGCATCAAATTAAAGAACGCTGTAGCTTGGGCACCCCAGTTGCCCCCCTCGTGCCGCACTGCTCCGCGCACCGTGCCACAAAAAAAGGCACCCTGCTTCTGGCCCCCTCAGCACTCCCCCTGTATGTATGTGTGGTTCATAAGCCCGTTTCATTTTCGTCTTTTGTTTTGGTAGCATTTTTTTGCGGTTGCCTTCCAAGCGGCCGCAGCAGCACGTTCCACTTCCAGTACCAGAGACGGGGTGCGGGGGGACTCCAGTCCAGTTCGGTCCAGGGCACAGCCGCCATGCATCCTGTTGAACCGGTTCGCAAGCAGCAGTTCGGCGGCTCCTTGACTATTTTTTATACGCTTTATTTGATACACTGTGCACCCATAAAACGTATGTCGAACATACACTCTCCGCCACTTGAATAGCCCAAGCCCAAGCCCAGATGGGCGATTCTTTTACAAAACGAGCAGATAAAGTCCCATCTCAACTCATCCGTCGAGAGCCACACTAGACTTGTCCTGGACGGCAGTTTTTTTTTGGGAACGCTCTTTTTATTCCAAGTTGTGTGGGGTTTACTTTTCGAGACTCGTGGGAATTTTATGAAATCCTTTTTTGTGTCGGTCATCTTTTTTCGTTTTAGGGGGTGTTTGTGATGAAGCTTAGATTCTATCCCTAGTTGACACATTTTTTTCTAGCTTTTAGGGTCGCTGTTTTGTAGCTTCGTATTGGAACCTATAGTTTTGATAAATTCGGTGGTTGTGTTTCTTTATATAATCATATATAATCATGTTTCTGCAGATAAATTTATAAAAGTTTTGTTTCAAGTATTTTTCGTCTTGTAAGATTG
Source organism: Chymomyza amoena (assembly GCA_037043745.1). Classification (NCBI taxonomy): domain Eukaryota; kingdom Metazoa; phylum Arthropoda; class Insecta; order Diptera; family Drosophilidae; genus Chymomyza; species Chymomyza amoena. Next base: position 114,719 of record JBAMAX010004800.1, on the reverse strand, counting down.
TTTTTTTTAATAACAGAATTTTAATCTTTATTTATGTTTTTTTTTTGTCTAAGAATTTTATAATCTCGTTTTACAATTTCTATATAATCATGTTTCTGCAGATAAATTATTAAACGATTTTTTTTTGTCTTGTAAGCTTGATTTTATTAATAACAGAATTTTATTATTCATAATATCGTTATATCAGATAAATTTATAAACAATTTTTTTCAAGATTTTTTTTGTCTTGTAAGTTTGATTTAATAATAACTGAATTATCCTCTATATTTATTTTTTTTTTTAATCCAAGAATTTTTTTAATATATTTTATAAAATCATCTTCTTTCTCCAGATAAATTTATAAAGAATTTTTTTCAAGATTTTTTTTTTTCTTGGAATTTTGATTTAATAATAACTGAATTTTCGTCTTTGCTTATTTTTTTTTTAATCAAAGAATTTTTTTTATATATTTTCTAATATCATCTTACAATTTCTATATAATCATGTTTCTCCAGATAAATTTATAAAATATCTTTTTTTTTAAGATTTTTTTTGTCTTGTATGCTTGATTTTTTTTATAACCGAATTTTTACCTTTATTTATTTTTTTTGTCTAAATTTTTTATATATTATAATTATAATAATTTTATAATCGTGTTTTACCAGATAAATTTATAAAAGATTTTTTTTAATATCTTTGGACCAAAAAATTGAAGCTGAGGAATTCTCGAATACGTATTTTAGACACCTTGAAGTTATCAAAATCCTTCAAGTTGGTATATTTTATGACTTGAGATGTGGCTCGATTTGTTTTAGAGGTACTTGGGAAATCCTACAACGGTTCTATAAAACAAAACAAAAATTAATATGTATCTCCGGTATTTCGATTTTTTTTTTTAGATTTTTAGGGTTTTCGATTTTAAAATTTTTAGATTTTTAGATTTTTAGATTTTTAGATTTTTAGATTTTTAGATTTTTAGATTTTTAGATTTTTAGATTTTTAGATTTTTAGATTTTTAGATTTATAGATTTTTAGATTTTTAGATTTTTAGATTTTTAGATTTTTAGATTTTTAGATTTTTAGATTTTTAGATTTTTAGATTTTTAGATTTTTAGATTTTTAGATTTTTAGATTTTTAGATTTTTAGATTTTTAGATTTTTAGATTTTTAGATTTTTAGATTTTTAGATTTTTAGATTTTTAGATTTTTAGATTTTTAGATTTTTAGATTTTTAGATTTTTAGATTTTTAGATTTTTAGATTTTTAGATTTTTAGATTTTTAGATTTTTAGATTTTTAGATTTTTAGATTTTTAAATTTTTAGATTTTTAGATTTTTAGATTTTTAGATTTTTAGGGTTTTCGATTTTAAAATTTTTAGATTTTTAGATTTTTAGATTTTTAGATTTTTAGATTTTTAGATTTTTAGATTTTTAGATTTTTAGATTTTTAGATTTTTAGATTTTTAGATTTTTAGATTTTTAGATTTTTAGATTTTTAGATTTTTAGATTTTTAGATTTTTAGATTTTTAGATTTTTAGATTTTTAGATTTTTAGATTTTTAGATTTTTAGATTTTTAGATTTTTAGATTTTTAGATTTTTAGATTTTTAGATTTTTAGATTTTTAGATTTTTAGATTTTTAGATTTTTAGATTTTTAGATTTTTAGATTTTTAGATTTTTAGATTTTTAGATTTTTAGATTTTTAGATTTTTAGATTTTTAGATTTTTAGATTTTTAGATTTTTAGATTTTTAGATTTTTAGATTTTTAGATTTTTAGATTTTTAGATTTTTAGATTTTTAGATTTTTAGATTTTTAAATTTTTAGATTTTTAGATTTTTAGATTTTTAGATTTTTAGATTTTTAGATTTTTAGATTTTTAGATTTTTAGATTTTTAGATTTTTATATTTTTAGATTTTTAGATTTTTAGATTTTTAGATTTTTAGATTTTTAGATTTTTAGATTTTTAGATTTTTAGATTTTTAGATTTTTAGATTTTTAGATTTTTAGATTTTTAGATTTTTAGATTTTTAGATTTTTAGATTTTTAGATTTTTAGATTTTTAGATTTTTAGATTTTTAGATTTTTAGATTTTTAGATTTTTAGATTTTTAGATTTTTAGATTTTTAGATTTTTAGATTTTTAGATTTTTAGATTTTTAGATTTTTAGATTTTTAGATTTTTAGATTTTTAGATTTTTAGATTTTTAGATTTTTAGATTTTTAGATTTTTAGATTTTTAGATTTTTAGATTTTTAAATTTTTAGATTTTTAGATTTTTAGATTTTTAGATTTTTAGATTTTTAGATTTTTAGATTTTTAGATTTTTAGATTTTTAGATTTTTAGATTTTTAGATTTTTAGATTTTTAGATTTTTAGATTTTTAGATTTTTAGATTTTTAGATTTTTAGATTTGTATTATAAATGCCTAACCGGCATAAAAGTTCGTGATTTTAAAAGTGTAAAACAGTTCTTTTCACGGTATCTTTTAATTTTCAGGAAAAATAATGAATTATGGAATTTAAAAAAATTAGTTTGACCAATCGGTCCTATGGATGCTATCCGATAAAGTAAATTTTGTTCAAATTTGATACATTGCTGGGGAACTCTAAAAACTTCCCAATGCCAATCTGGCTACGAAACAAAAATATACGAATTACAATAGCTTAAAAAAAATTAACATTTGTAAAAAAAGTTTTTTTTTTAACGAAAGTTACCTTTGTTTCTTAAGCACAGTTTTCGTGATTTTTTTTCGAGAAATATGGTTTTGGGAACTTTTTTCAGTGTTTCGTTAATATCTCGAAAGGTTTTGATGTGGCCAAAATCTTGTGTTCAAATTTGGAATAATTTTGAAAAAACATTTTTTGCGCCTGAATTAAGGAAAATAATTTTTTGTATTTTTAAAATGGTGTGACTTCTTTCAAGACTTTTTTTTGTAATTTATTGATTTCAAGACTTAAAAAAAGAGAAGGATATTTAAATATCACTAAAAAATAATAACATCATCATGGTCTCAGTCGTATTTCTGAGTTTTTAACAATCTTAAAATAATTGAAATATAGATAAGAAATAATATTTTCAAAGACTTCTTTTAAGTTTATAATATTTAATACATTTAAGAATTTTGGAATATGTCATCAGAATTTTTTCACTTGTAAGTTTTTATACCCTGTACGGTATGGCACAAAGGGTACATTCAGATTGTGCAAGCCAAAAATATAAGTAACATACAGAAGCAGTCATCGGAGACACCCCAAAATTACCTAAAATATGATCAGGGTAACTAGAGAAGTCGATATACCAATGTCCGTCTATCCGTCTGTCAATCGGTTCGTCTATCCGTCCGTCCGTTTGAACGCCTAGATCTCAGAGATGATAAGAGATAGAGTAACCAAACATTCACATTAGATCCCATATTATTCCATAGGAGACAAGTTAATTTTATTTTTTTGATATCGGAGTTAAATTATATAGCTCCCATAGGTGTGTTTCAGACGTTTTTTATGAAGGAACCGAATTTAATTGAAAGCTAGTGGTACAGGGTATCACAAAGTCGTCCGCGCCCGACTTTACGTACGCCATTTTTTTTTAATTACAGAATCTTAATTAAATTTTTTTTTTTTTAATTATAGATCTGTTATATAATTTTGAATTTTTGGTTTAATTTTAAAAATTGATATTAAGAATACAATTTTTGTAATATTTTTTTAATTTAAGAATTATTTCATTAGAATTTTTTCACTTGTAAGTTTAATTTGTTTTTTAATTATAGAATCTAAATCTTATTTTTTTTTAAGTCAGAATTATATACTAAATCTATTATTTAATTTGGAATTTTTGGTCCTTTTTTTAAAAATTTATTAAGAATGCAAAAATCTTATTTAAAAATTATTTTTTTATATATATATTTTTTTTTAATGTTTTTTTTTTAAATCCACATAGAAGGACTCAAAATCAGAAGCCTTAAACTTTTTTTTTTAACTTTTTATAATCATGTTTTTAAGGATTGCTCTGTTGTTCGAGTTCTGACAATGAGCTGACAGTTTCCGCATGGAAAACTATTAAATTAATATTACAAAATCTTTTTTTATATAGAAATTTTTTTTTTTTTAAATGGGACCAAGCAATAATAAAAAAAAATATTCATTAGTTTAGCTTTAATTAAATAATAAGACATTAAAAAAATAATTTTTTTTAAATTTATTTATAACGCCTTATATTTAAAATCCGTATTTGTGAAAAAAAACTGTTTTTATCTATTAATTGTTTTTCTTTGCTTATTTCTACGGTATTACTGAACTACTCTCAAAACTTTCAGATAAATATAACTAATTTTCAATCCTATAAAATTTGTTACTCTTATCCACGGCTTATTATATTATTTATACATTAATATTACATTTTTCTTTATTTTCACCAATATTTTAATTTTTATAATTTGGCTGCAAATTGCATATCAAAAAATAAGATTTAAATATATTTCTTTCGAAACTATGAGAGTTTGCGCAATTATGAAGATATCTGAAATACGTCTTCGATAATTCTTTTTGGGCGTCTTTAATGGTCAGGTAAATTTTTATTTCCCCGAAGATCAAGGTGATCGTGCTTGTTATATGATGATGATAATTATATGATGAAATACGTGTTAGCAGCTTCAGGATTTATCGAAAATCCATATTTATGTCGTTTTTTAAGATAATCTTATTTAAATACCCTGCAGCGTTATTATAGATCTATAACCGACCATACGTACCAATACAAACTTGATACTCATCGCCTAAATCTCAGAGACCATAAAACCTGGAAACACAAAATTTTACTTAATTTAAAGTTGTTAAAAAATATCAGAGAAATTATGCGTATTTTTGGAAATAGTTGATCTATAAAAAAACAAATTTTTATCCGCTAATATCTTAAAATCCATAGAATAACCATAGTAAGTTCAAAATGTGATGTACTTAGGCCTTTTACAAAATTCGCTTAATATAGAAATTGATTTATTTAATTCAAAACAAATTTTTTACTTACATTTTTCTTAATTTTATTAATTTTATGAAAAACTATCTATCAAAATAGAATTTAAATTTACAAATTATTCCCATTTTTTTGCTTTGCAAAGAAAACTGAACGAAACAGACAATAAAATTGTAGAAATATTTAAAAGTCGATTTAAGAATTTTATTTTATTTTGTAAATTCAAAATAAGTTTTTTGACAAAATTTTAATATATTAAAATCTTATGTTCCATAGAAAAATCATAGCAAGTACAAAATGTGATGTTTTCAGGGCTTTTTATAAAATTCGCTTAATATATAAACTACTAGTGAGCCCGACAGACGTTGTCCTGCCCAAAATTTTTGAATACTGTTAAAGTGAATAAACATCGTAAGATTCTCTGGTTAGCTTATCTGGAAAAATATAAGATTTTTAGATTAGTTTGCAGATCCATTCAAACTTGCACCATTATTAGTCGAATGTCGCACTTCAAGGGTCTGTCTTGACCGAATTCTTTCACGTTCATTGCGATCTTTACGTTCCTGGGCAGTACGATTAAATTGATAATTAATTTGATTCGTTGCGTTTCTTCCAAAAAACCTCCGTATTGACAACCGCTAACACACGCAAAAAACAGATTTAAAATTTATGGACGCGCTCATGAGAACACCCGTAACACGTGAAACATAAGTTTCTTTTATATATGGCAAAAACAATTAGCTAAAAAGTGTTAGTTAATCTGAAAATGTACACATTGCCACACTATAAAAAAAATATGGCAATACTTATTACTTAGAGGTATGAAAAATGATGTTGGCCGATTCTCAGACCTACCCAATAGACACAGGAGTTTCATGAGGAGTTTGGTAAAGACTTAAAAGAAAATGTTAGTGGTGGCAACCCTGGGTATAAAAAATAGACGTTTGCCGATTCTCAGACCTACCCAATAGGCACACAAAATTTCATGAGAATCGGTCTAGCCGTTTCGGAGTAGTATGGTAACTAACATTGTGACACGAGAATTTTATATATAAGATTTTATTTTATTCAAAACTAATTTTTTACCTTACATCTATATTTTTAATAATTTTTTTTTTATAAATATCTAGTTCTCTTTGTTTAACAAAATAGAAAAGAGAATTTAGATTTAAAAATTATTCTCACGAAACAGACAAAAACTTTGTAAAAATTATAAAAAGTCGATTTAAGAAATCAATTTTTTTTTTTAAATTCTAATTCTTTTTTTGCATAGAAAATTCAAGGAAAGTTCTGGAAAACACAAAATATTTTCGTTGCTTTAATCAGCTGGCGCGAAGTGTATTTACACACAATACATATGCATGTACGTACATATGTGTGTGTGTACAAACCGGCCGAAGTGTGTTTAGAGATTCCTGATGAAAGAGGCTACAAAAGCAAAAGCGTGTCTTTGTAATCACACACACACACAAATACAAGCTCGTAAAAACATATGTATGTACTTGTGTATGTATTTGTATATATTTTATAATTGTATTCACGCCATTTTTTTTTTTAATGTTTCTATTTAAATGTGCCAAAAAAAAAAAACAAACACAGAACAAACACAAATTTTTAACTGCACTTAATTTTGGCCTTTCTTTGTTTTTGTGTTTGCTGCTTCACATCTTGCCTTTATTGTTGCAATTTATTGTTTGCTTGCGCACACACAAGTTGCATCATACATGTTCCACTGCTGTTTTTTGTGGAACGCAGCATGCTTACTACAAACCAAACCAAACAGCAACATTTGGAACTTGTTTGATGGCTTGCACAAGCAACATGTTGTGGGTACGTTTGACTTGTCGGCCGCACTGGCGCCGCACTTCATTCTCGCCGGTCGGGGCATACGGTTCACTTCGTTTCGTGCGGTACGTTTGTGTGCAGTGTTGTTCAGTTGAACCGGTTCTTCAGGCGCCCACGACTTTTGTCTTGCATTTGTTTCAAAAAATTGTTGTCTTTTTTTTTTTTTGAGATTGTAACTCGAAAATCGCGCGTTTGTGTGCGCGCGTCTCAGCGGAGTTACAAGCAAGTAACAAATAATAACAAAAAAATACGAAAAAATTCCAGTAAAAAATAAAACAACTAACAAAATAACTTTTGGCAGCTGCCCAAAGTGCAATACGGTTAAATCGTTTAAAAACGCCGCGTTATAGTTTTTTTTTTCTGGTGTGTGCATTGTCGTTGTTTTTTTTTTCTGATTGCATTTTACCATTTTATACGCTGCTAATTGTTGCTACAAAAGAAATTTGAAAAAAAAATAAAAATTTCAAAAAATAGCCAAAGCCAAAGTTCAGCAAAAGTGCAAAAGTGTTTAAAAAAAAAAGCAGTAAAGTAAAGCAAAATTAAAGGCAGCAAGAAAATAATAAAGTGCAAAAAAAGTGCAGCAAACAGCAAGAAGCGCATAAGGCAAAGGCAGCGCAGCGACAGCGTTACAAAGCATTGGCGTTAGCGTCAGCGTTGACGTTAACTGCGGAGGGCTACTGCCGCATTAAATTAAAAATCAAAAGGTAAAATCAAATAAAACTTAAGGCAGTGTGTAAGAGAGCGACCAACAAAAAAAAAACACACACAAAAATGTTGTTTGCCGCCCTGGTAAATTGTTGCTGTAGTTGCTTTGCATTCAATTTCTAACTGTGCAAGTTGTTGGTGTTGTTATTGTTGTTGTTGCTGCTGTTACTGTTGTTGCTGCACCCGTTCGTTCGCCGTTCATTCACTTGCCTAGCGCAGCGCACACGGCTAGCAAGAAGAAACAAGGTGCAGCAAGACGAAAAAAAAAAAGAAAAAACCAACAACAAGAGCAGTGCAGCAGCGCAGCCTGTCTGCCTGCCTGCTGCCTGCGCCTACCTGTACAGTAAACACAGCAAGCTACAGTGAAACCCAAAAGTCTTGTTACAGCCAATTAAATTTAATAATTTATTTAAGTGCTATCAAAGCGACAGTCGCTGAAGTGTTAAATTTCTTTAGTATTAAAATAAACAAACGAATATTGCGACACCTTCTCAGCTTAAGTCGCTATAATACGACGACGTCGTCACCTCTGCTCAAATATTGCAAACCAAATCATCGCAGTGACGTAAATAATTGAGGTTTAATTTTAACGCTGGCAGAACGCGTGATTGTGGTTAGGCGCGCATATGTGCTATCAAATTAATTGAATTTATTAATTAAGAAAGAAATTTTCGCAGGAAATCTTACTAAGACATAGTTGTTATAAGTAAATTTTGCCTTATTTTTTTCTTAAGTGAAAACATTTTAATTTAATTTTTACACTGTTTTCTACGACAAAACTAACATTGAGTTTCTGTTTGACACTTATAAACTAAATATCGCCCATAGCTCTTTATTTTAGTTATCAAGCAGAGTTTTGGACTTACGCCAGAGTTTCCAAGTTGGCATTAAGTTTTCATCAATTTCAAATTTGTTTTATTTGCGCTTTAAGATCTAATTTTCGTAGGTAGAAGTTGAACTTGCATCCAAATGCAGGCAGTTAAAAACAATTTCACAAGTTTTAGATTCGAATTCTAAAAAAATTCGAAAAAATACCTAGTCATCAAATAACATCAAAGACTTCGCGGAATGTGCAAAAATTTGACTTTAGGTGGTCAAAAAAAAGTGGTTTTTAATTTTGGGTTCCTATAAGACTCATTGGCGACGGTGACTACAAAATAATAAGTCATCAAATAACATGCAAGGCAAACGCTTAGAATTCAATTTGTGACGAATTTTTGTAATATAAAATCATTTTTTGTAGTTTTGTTTCTTGAAATATTACTCAGCTCGGGCGGTGTCTGGAATTTTAATTGTGCACAATCGAGTCATACTAAGAGAAAGCCAAGAAAGCAAACTATTTTTTCCATTTCAATTTTATGCACTAATTCTGAGGCATTAGGCATACAGGTGACGTTTAATTTTAAAAAATACAGAGTTCAAGAATACCTTTCGCTTAAATAGAGCAGAATGTTCTCGTATTTTCTCAGATTGTGTCGCCTTAATAGATCAATGCCTTCATATACCCAACCCAAAATTGTAGAGAGCTCCTTGGCTGACCCAACTAATTTTCCAGATTAAGAATACCTTCTGTCTACATAGAGCAAAATATTTTCGAGTTCCCTCAGATTGTGTCGCTTCGATGAATCAATACCTTTATATTCCCAACCCAAATTGAGAAACAAAAAAATCTCCAAAGCAGGGATGATAAAGAATCTTTTTATAAACTGTTGTTGATTTTCATGACTTGGATATTCTTTCAGCACCTTGAAAAAGAGATAACTTGCGTTAAGATTTTTCATATTCCCAACCGTAATTGACAAACAAAGAAATGTCCAAAGCAGGTATGATGAAGAAACTTTTTATCAACCTTGTTACTTTTCATGATTTGGTTATTCTTTCATCCTCTTGAAAAAGGGATAACTTGTTTTTTCTAAAGTGTTCCTGCTAAGATCTTTATTTAGGTATATACCACTTGTAATAAACGAATCTATCAAGTTCTGTACCAATTAATTAAATTATAAACTATTTTATATCATAGTTATTATACAATATTTAAAAAAAAAATATTCTTCTTATAAAGATTGTATTATTTAAGCTGTTTTGTTACATAGCAGCCTTGGCAATTTTTTTATTTTTTATTTGTTAGCGTAAAAAAAATGCCATATCCCAATTCTTGCAGAATAGTTCTCGGCTTGGACACTATTTATTCCGTTTTGTCTCCACACAGGGCTTTGTTTTTAACTAATCTTTCGATATTTAGCTCTCATATAGTATTAAAAATAAAAAAAAGAATTAGTACACTCAAGATAAATAAATAATAAAGATCATATCAAAGTTTTGTTTCTCGATTTAAATAAAATACAAAAAAATAGACAAATCAAAACATGTCTTAAAAAAACCAATTGCAAATTAACTTTTCTTCTTAAAAATATATATATTTTTCAAGAGAATCAGTAAATTCTTAGCCGAATTTTCCGTTTTTGATTGTTTATTTAAAGTTTCTTTAAAATTTTTGGATTTAATTTAATAATTGTAATATTTTTGTTTTCAACTCTTCTGAAAATTAAATATCTAATGAAAATATTTTATTATTAGAAATCTAGACAAGTTCATATCTTCGAAAAGACAGAAATAGGGCACATAATACTAAATTCTGAATTGGAGATGGCTAATTATTAATATTATTTATAAAAAATGTTGGCAAAAAATAAAAACTATTTGCAAATTAAACTTTTCTTCTTAAAAATATATATATATTTTTTTTAAGAGAATCAGCCTTCTATAAAAAATGCTATATTCCCAAAATTGCGATACAGTAAAGCAATGCAAATATTTATACAGATTTGTTTTTTCGCAAGAATTATAAAACATTAGAAACGTCGATAGAAATTTAGAGCCTAGGTGGCTAAAGCCGTGCCTAAGCGCCAGATTTTTAATTTTGAAAGTTAATATTAGCTATTCGAAAAAATTCGGTAAAAAATTTGAACGTATATACCTTTTTACAGAACAATGCGATTTTAATAATGTCTTCTAACAAAACCTAAAATGTCACCTTGGCTACTTCCAACTTATATTAAAAATAAATAAATAATTCCCTGGGGATCTCTATTAATAATTGCCCGAACAGAACAGGGACCTACAGTTTATAGCCGAATCCGAACGGCGGTGCCTTTAATTAATAGAGACTTTCCAACTTATATTACTAGATCTATTACATTTAAGAGCTATCTAGCGACAATTTTTAACCGAACTTTTTCGAGTACCTAATATATTTTTTAGAATTTTTTAAATAAAAATGAGATAAATTGTATTTATTGTTTCATTTATATTATATTATTGCTTAAAGCTAGCCTGATTTTGTATATAAGGATTAGGCTATGCAACCCAATCATTTATCATTTAATAATAACAGCACGAAATAATCAGATATTTAGGCAGTTTCTAAGGTCAAGCTACTCGTCGCCCTTTTGTTTATTAATTAGAATATTGTTTTTGTATTATAATTAATTTTTAAATAAATAAAATCAGAACCATAACTTCCTTCTCCTCCACATCACTTAGATTTGTCACGAAAGTTTTGTTCCTACTAGTTCAAAATCTGAGCTTGATCCACTATCAGATTCGAGCATTCTTTCGCTGATTATTGGTTCGAAAAAATCTATTAACGAAGTTTGTTTGCTCTTATATCGTAAACCTTTATAAATTTCTTAATAGGGAGTTAAGCTGTTTTGGAAGATTTCGTTTAAATATTTTGCTCTATCCCTTAAAGGATCGTTCTCCAAAATGTATTCTTTCAACTGCTTTGCCATATTTAAATCTTTCTCGATACTTTTAAGTGAAAAATTTTCTACATCAAAAAGACAAAAATTTATTGTGAGGGTTGCCCAGCTCGTAAAAATCTCGTTGTTTAACGCTTTAAAAACTAAATTGCTTCAAAATTATATGAAATACCCTAGTTTAATTTTTCCAAACTACGAGACGCTTACAGAAGAACTTGTTCCCATTCAATAGGCGAGCTATTATACTAAAATATCAACAGACTTATAAAATATAAAACGGCTCAAAATAAAACTAAAACAAAAATATAAGAATTTCCTATTTTTTGTAGTTATTTTTCTGAAAATACTTTTCCAATTAGTTTTCCTCCAACAATGGCAAACACAGCATGTACAGGTAAACCTCATAAATAGAGTTGGGCCAAGACTTTGTTGACTCACTGTGAACCGCCTGCATTTAGTTGAGCCTTGAGTGTGTTTATGTATGCGGCTGTGTGTGTGTGTGTGTGTTCAGCGATCACCCTGCAGGAAAACATTACAGTCGCAAACTGGTTTTGAACCGCCCCGTTGTGCAACTGTTTGTCCGAAACCTAGTATGTTTGCTCTGAAAATTCTAGTATGTTTAACATGGGGCTGTCATTGCAGGCAGCCAGAATTTTCGGGTATGATGTTCAACTAGTTTCAAACTGGTCCGGCGCATATTGAACAAAACTAGTAGCAGCTTATTAGAATGTAACATAACAAGTCGCTTCTAACAAATTTGAAACTAGTCCATTTGATATAGAAAATAAATAGTTCTTTGTATTTAGTTGTAGGTTGGTAAATATGGTCTTTAATTTTACTAGTAATTTTTGTTCCAGACTGGAATATACTGCCCAAAAATGAAACTACTTTAAATTTACAATTTGAACATTATTATTATTATTATACAAGTTACATAAATAAAATTAATTACTAAACAAAAATAACAATTTATATTAAAAACATTAAAAATTATCTTAACATATAAACATACAATTTTACTTAAAATATTGAATACAATTAATTTTAAATATAAATTAATTAAATTACAAAATTAATACAATTATATTATATATACATAACAAATAATTTATAATACAACTTAAAATAAGAAAATTATTATTACTTAAAAATACTATAAGGTAGTTTTTGTTCATTAGTTGCCGTTCTGGGGAGCTGTTGTCCGAGAGATTTAATATTGCCGACTGAATTTGTATTTCTTCTGTAAAGAAGTTTTAAATTATTATTTATTTTTTTAATTTCGTAATGTATAGTATGCTTACCTTATATAATGCCACAAAAGTTTTCGAAATGGCTTAGAGACTTTTTCCCCAAATACATATGTATGTAAAGCTCCATTAAAACGTCTTTGTGCAAGATCTCACACAAATATCAAAGCACGGAATGACGGGCCTGATTCCTCATAGCCATCAACTAATAGATGCAAATGTCTCTATAGAGCACAAAAAACAATTTTTGTATAAATGCGTTCATATTTATTTATGTATATTTAAACAATAAAAAAACAATTTATTGCTATTTTTACTTACCTTAGTTGACATGCGTCTGTGAGCAGAATTTAGCTGCAGATAAAAAATTTTGTTACAAATATTACTTAACTTTATTTATGCACATGCAATGCAATTATATGTAATGTATCTACATGCAGTGTGCCACAAAGGTCATAGTACAGCAGGCGATTTTGCACTTAAATGCGAATTCCTCCCAAATTGTTTAAATTTTCCAAAAACTAATATGATTATCTTCTTAAATATGTGTATATATGTCATAGTACACTTAGACGGAATACCGAATTTACGTTGTTGCAGCTGTTGTTTGGGTTTTTGTAACGGGACTTTTTATACCCTGTACCGTATGGTACCGAGGGTATATTAAGTTTGTGCAAGCCGAAAATGTATGTAACATATAGAAGGAGACGTCGGAGACACCCCAAAGTTACCTAAAATATGATCAGGGTGAATAGAGAAGTCGATATACCCATGTCCGTCTGTCCGTCTGTCCGTCCGTGTGAACGCCTAAGATCTCAGAGATGGTAAGAGCTAGAGTTACCAAACTTTCACATTAGATCCCATATTATTCCATAGGAAGGCAAGTTTATTTTATTTTTTTGATATCGGGGATAAATTATATAGCTCCCATGGGGGTGTTTGAGACGACCTCGACAAAAAAAAAGCGTTTTAGATGAATAATTCGTTTGTTTATGAAGATATTGTAACGAAATTTGGTATTCGAAAGTTTTTAGTTAATCATTACCGCGCTGCTCGCCATATTGACTATATCATATAGCTCCCATAGGACCGATCGGCCAAAATAACTTTTTTAAAGAAAAATTCGCTATATTTCGTTTTTTTTTAATAAAGATATCGTAACCAGATTTGGCGTTTGGAAATTTTTTAGACCACTTAAGCAATGTGCCAAATTTGAACAAAATCGGTTGACTATATCATATAGCTCCCATAGGTCCGATCTTCCAAAAAATCGATTTTTGAACAAAATTTGTTGTGTTTCGTTTGTTTGTTAAGATATTGGGACCAAATTTGACATTCGTGAGTATTTTATAGTTCCTAAGCACTGTACCAAATTTAATCCAAATCGTTTGACTAGATCATATAGCTCCCATAGGACCAATCGGTCCAAAAACACGTTTTTTATACAAAATTCGATGTGTTTTGTTTGTTTGTAAGATATTTGAAATAAATTTGGCATTCATATCTTTTTTAAGGTATTTAAGCATTGCGTCAAATTTTATTGAAATCGGTTGACTATATCATATAGCTCCCATAGGAGGAACGATCGGTCAAAAAAATTTTTGCTTAAAAATTTTCTGTTTTGGTTTTTTGTGAAGAAATCGGACTTTATTACAAGCTAGTGGTACAGGGTATCCTAAAGTCGTCCGCGCCCGACTTTACGTCCGCCATTTTTTGTATATGCTTTGCTTTACTTTTGTATGCGCGTGTGGGAAATTTCCGCTGCCAAAATGTGCATTATTAACTGCAAACGTTGTTTTTTTTTGTTTATTGTTTAAAAATATATATTTAAGAAAACCTCATCATTAGTTTTTGGAAAATTTAAACAATTTGGGAGGAATTCGCATTTAAGTGTAAAATCCTTCTGTACTATGAGTTTTGTGGCACACTGTATGTTTGCATAAACATAAATAGCAAATATGTAACTCACCTTGTGTTTTGGCAGCTTTTCTTTTATTATATTTAAATAATTGTTTTTCTATTACCGCACTGATTTGCTTTTTAAATTGTTACTTATTTAAATTATTAAAACAATTGATTTTCAATATAAGAACAACCGGATCGCACTCAGTTTGCACTTTGTACTGACGCCTAATTTTTGCAGCAGCTTCTTTTGCCTTTTATTCCTTTGTTGTTTTTATGCATACACAAAATTTGTCGCAGAAAAATAACACGAACCAAATAGCCACAACCCACCCTTAAAGAATGCTTGTTTGTTCTTGTTGCGGTAAAAAAATACAAAAAACGAGAGAGCAGCTCGCTCAATTGAGCGAACACAAATTTGAGAGCGTGAGCCGTGAGCGAAGCGCGCTCTCGTTTACCGCATTTTCCTATTCCACAACAGTTCTTATTTGAACCATATACGAACTAGTAACGTTTAGAGTAGTTGAGGCCACTTAAATGACACCGAATTCCTGCAGGGCAGGCTCAACATTATTATCATATTGTCATTACAATACATCATTGTTGTTGTTGTTGTTGTTTTAGTTGCTGCCGTTGTTGTTTTTGTTTTTATTCTTCTGGCCGCCCCTGCGTTGCTCTCTCTTCCTCCCTCCAGCTCAACAACGCTCCTCTCTGTGTCTCTTTGGTGCTCCGTTTTGTGGTTTTGTTGTTTTTATTGCGACCACTGCGCTTGGCATTTGCCTGCTCTGCTCTATACAAAACATGCATGAATTCATGCATGTAGTGGTGTACACACACACACACACACACACACACACACACGCACACACATTTCTATGTACTTGTAGTGACTGTGGCGTAGTGTGTGTAATTGAGCGTCAGGCCAATAAAACTGCTGAATTTTTCGGGTCGAAATTTGTTTTGTGGCGTTTTGTGGAGTTTTTGGAGTATGTTTTTGGCAGTTGCATTAGTATTGGGGCTAAAGGGGGGCGGATTGTGTTTTTTTTTTGTTTTTGTTGTAGTTTAATTTTTAAGCGTCCAGCGCCAAGTGGCCCGAGAACGACGAAGTGCTGCCGCCGCTCTGCGCCAAGTGCATGACATTTTAATGGTGGTCGCCACTAAAAACAGAGGCTTAGATGGATTCTTGTGTAATGGGAAGCTGCTATTAAAATCGAGAAACAAGTACCAGAAAATCCAATTTTTTGGAATTTCTTTAATAATGTCTTACTAAAATATAAAGGCTTTATAGAACTGAGTCTAAAAAAGAGGTTTAAATGGATTATTGTATAAAGCGAAGTTGTTGATAGCATTTTCTTGCCATTTTTCCGGCTTAAGTTAAATAAATGAATTTAACTTTTGGGATTTCTTTGTTCGTGTCATAACAGCATCTATTTTGTAATGCATTTAAGCTATTTAAAAATATTAAGATTTAAAACAATGTCTTAGATGGACATTTTTTTCGTTGCTTTGACATAATTTCGGTTTGTTTATAAGTAATAAGAAAAAAATTACTGCTAAAATAAATAATAAAATAAAAAAAATAAAAATTTGAGAATTTTTTAATTATAATTTTATTTAGATACTTTAGCTCTTGATTCAATAAATGTTTCGTTTATTAAGAAAATAAGCATTTTCTTTAAAAAAGACAATTGCCAAAGGTATAAAGCATTCAATGACTCCGAAATCCGGAAAAAATTTTCGCATTCCGTTTTATGGTCGGTATGCAGTCAAAACGGATGCCCCGGAGTGGCATTTTTAGTTTTGAAAAGAGTAGGGACTGCAGGGTTACTGGTCGATGGTATTTATAGAGTGTTTTGCCTTAAATGCGTTCACAAACATATTATTGCATTGTAAACTTCGACGACCATTAACTGAGGTGGACTGGTTGACAGATCTCGCTTATTTTTGGCATAGTTATTAAGTACAGTTCTACCAACATAGAAAAACTCAAAATATTGAAAAATTAAAGAAAATTTTAAATGGAATAGAAATTTTCCGAAAACTTTTTGTTACAATGTAAAAATTCTGCCCGGATTAAATTCTTCATTTCTAAAAACTTTGTTAAATATAAACTCTCTATATCTCGATATTTATCAGTTAAAAACATACAGCAAAATCTCCATAAAATATCTTTCAAGTTGTATAAGTATCTAATGTATCATTTGGCCACAAAAACTTGCGAAAATACGAAAACATTCTAGCAGTAGCTCTACTAAAAAAGATTAATTTTCTTATGAAATTATTATTTTTTTTAAGACGTTCATTTATTTAGACAGTTATAGTTATGAAATTATTTATTGTTTAAAATATTTGCGCAAATAAATACAACTTTGGAGTTGCCATAACATACAAAAATTTTAAAAATATTGTCTTAACAGGGCAAAGTTTTGATAAGCTTGTTTTAAGCCATATATTACTTCGTTTTGACTAGTTTAATCAGATTATTTATAAATAGTTTTCAGGAAAAAAAATGTACAAAGTACATTCGGTTTGAATATACCATGGCTTTTTATGTACTTTTCGATTTAGCAAAATTAAAAAAAAGCTATGTAATTAAAATTTTAAAGAAAAATATTTTAATTAGACAAATATTATAGAAATGTATTTTCCGAATTTCCCTTTCTAATTTAATTTCATAGCAGCTTAAGGTATTACTTAATATATTCTTATATGGATTTAACCGTAACGTATTAAAAGTGTACAAAATTATTAAATTTTAGGTGTATTTGAATGAAGAAGGAAAAGTAGAAATCCTAACTTTCTTATGATTTTATTAAGAATCCAGCCTGTTGAGCTGTAAAAATCTTAGAAGGGTCATGAGCCATGAGTAGCCATCAGAAGACCAAGAAGTGGATAACCTCATCCTTATCAACGGGGTTCCTTTGATAGTTTTGTACACATAGTAGGTTTTTTTAAACTCCTTCAATTTATGACACATTTTATAGGATTGTCAGGGAGTGCTTTTAAATAAATATTTAAAAGTCCAGCCAAAAATAGGTTGGACAACGTCATAAAATAGTTCACTTTTATACCTAAACTGAAAGCAAAATTTGAAATATTTTTAAAACATTTTCTCTAGCTATAACTTTTTAGGGTGTTTCGCATAAGTTTTAAGAATATTTAAAATTCAATTAAATACCAGTAAACTGTTAAAAAAAGCAGGAAGTTCTTGCTCAAAGCTAATTGATAATTGAGGGGAATATAAAATAATAACATATACTTATAATATAAAAATTTTCAGAGCATTCTTTTATAAGAAACTAGTGAGCCCGGCAGACGTTGTCCTACCCAAACTTTTTTAATACTCTTAAAGTAAATAAACATCGTAAGTTTCTCTAGTTAGCTTATCTGGAAAAATATAAGATTTTTAGATTAGTTTGCAGCTCGATTCAAGCTTGCACCATTATTAGTCGAATGTCGTGATTCACGGGTCTGTCTTAACCGAATTTTTTTACGTTCATTACGATATTCACGTTCCTGGGCAGTACGATTAGATTGATAACTAATTTCATTGTATTTCTTCCAATTGAAATACATCATGCATTGATCGATTAGGATACGGCATTCCCAATTGTCCTAATGCTTTATTAGCCATCGCCAAGCATAGATCCGGTGTAAATTCCATCACTGGATTACGTTGTGCTTGACGTACTCGAAACAAAATATCTGCTGATAAATAATATTGATATTTTATCCACAATTCAGATGGATTTGATAGAAAATATGTTGTCAAAATAATCGTAAAAAGAAAACGTATTTGATATGGATGAGCAGTAATAGCAGCATCTGCCAAAGTTTGTTCCCAATGCAAATCATTTTCCAACAAATTAAATTTTTGACATGCCTCTCGATAAGTTGCATTAAATACGCCATTCAATGTTCCCAATGATTGAAAAGATGTTGGACCTCGAACATTGATTAACAATAATACCAATTTTTGTATACATGGCAATATATACCACGTTTTATTGTGATTTCACGGAAACGCGGTCGAACGGGATAAAAGGTATCCTACGTCCGTGTCCTGGTTCTAAGCTACCTCTCCACTAATTTTCAGCCAAATCGGTTCATCCGTTCTTGAGTTATAAATTGTGTAACTAACACCACTTTCTTTTATATATATATAGATTTAAGAATGTTTAAAAGGATTTTAGGCACAATTGCATCTGATTGTATTAGCTTTTAAGACGAAAAATTAGTTTCAAAAAGTAATTCATGTTTATTTAAGGAAATTTTAGCTTTAAAGTTAAAATTAAGTGTATTTTGTTGTTAATTTAGTCCTAGCGAACATACGCCATTTTATACTTTTTTGCCAATGTTAGTCGATTCGACGAATACTAAATTTAATTGTTTATTACCCAATTTTTAGAGCATTTAATGCATTACAGCTAATTGATTGATAAACATTTTGAATTTTGATATTCTTTTGAAAAATAATATTTATTGTTATTAAACAATTTATTTATGCAAAAACAAAAAGTCTATTTATTGCCGAATATAAAAAAAAGCTAGATTTATCTTAAACGACTTGACTAACATTGTTTGTCTAGGGCTAAGAGAAAAGAACCAAAAATTCATTCTAAAATAGATGTTAAAATGTTTCTATCAAATTCAAAACCAAATTAGGAACGGATTATTTAGCTGAGTTTAGTTGCCATAAAATAGTAATAAATAAAAAAAAAATAAGCAAACATTAGTTAATAAAATTATTTTACTCTAAAATCCAATAACTTTTTTAAATAAATCCCAATATTTATAAAGCTATAAAGCCAAAAAAGTTAACAAAAAAAAACAAAATTTTAAAGACATCAAACATTAAATTTACAACCAAATAAATAGAAGATATAAAATATATACAAAAATAAAAACAAATTCTAATAAAAATTAATATAAATATTATGAATAAATAAATTTGCTTTACTCAAAGAGAGATCTGCCTAGTGACTACAAGAGAAAAAATACAAATTTGTGTAGGCTGTTTAATTCTAAAATAATTTACATAGGAAATGTATAAGCAAAGCCCCCACAACAACCCGTACCCCTCTGGCTGCACCACTGGCCAACATGTTATATGCCGTTCCTAAAGATATTCATGCTTGGGAGTTTGACATTGTCAAGTGTTTCAATGTGTTCCAGCAT
Organism: Chymomyza amoena; assembly: GCA_037043745.1. Taxonomy (NCBI): domain Eukaryota; kingdom Metazoa; phylum Arthropoda; class Insecta; order Diptera; family Drosophilidae; genus Chymomyza; species Chymomyza amoena. The sequence continues at coordinate 95,128 of JBAMAX010004800.1, read as the reverse complement.
GCAGCAATCTCTTAATGAGTTGTCGCTGGCATTTCCATTCCCATACCCGTTTCCATTCCCAATCCCCCTCTCTCCTAAACACTTCAATTCAATTCATACTGCATTTGAAGTGGAGTTTATGAGGGGACTCTATAAAACATAACAAAGATATTACTACACCTACAACGCTTTTTAAGTATCCATCCAACTTTCATTTCTTTAGAAATAAATGCTATACACATATCAGGTGCGTGTTTTCCAACACTCCAACTTGAATTTAAACCTATAAATGTGGTTTGTAGGGCGCTCTAAAGCGACTTTCCATTGTCAACGTAAATTGAGTTATATATTTTTTTTTTCTTTTATTTTTATAGACATTGCATAATGACAAAATCCATTACATTGACTTTGATTGTCTCTTGGCACAGTGGTGGGCAGAGTAGAAAATGTTTAAAGAATCTTTAAAGAATGGAAAATGGATACTTTTGGGAAGCTACGCCATTGACTTTTTTTCCAAACAAGTCTCAATGCGTTTCTGTCTGTTTAGTTAAAATACTTTAAGAAAAAAGTAGTGAGAATTAAAAGATTTTAGTTCCAAGAAAGTTGTACTTTCAGATTCAAGTAGTTCCAACTACGTTGGGAATAATTGGCCAAGTTTTGCATTTAAGAAAAATCAACAGTAGGCCATTTTGCTTCAACTACCAACCAACAATTCTAAATTCAAACTTTAAAACTTATTTTTCAAGTTCCAGTTCCAGTTCTTTTCTTTTTTTTTACTTACTGGGCCAACAGCATAAGGCAAACTTCAACTAAGTAGCTTTTTTTAAAGTAGTATCTTAAAGATACTTCTAAGAAATTTGTTAAAATTGCAATTAGTTCTTGTTTAATTTAACCATCAATCTTTGCATAATAAGCAAGTGTTTTATTTAAAAAAATATATATTTTCAAAGATAGCTTTTTAAACTTTTGGTAAACAAATACTTTATTTTTTAAATACGCTCTATTGGCAGCAATAAGTTTTCGAATATATTTCACAACGTATCAAAAACTTTGACTTTGTGAACTTTTACAGCTGAGAAAAACTTTCGTTAAGAGACTTGGCTAAAGTTATGTAAAGAAATTTTCTTTTCAACCTTGTCGCACATATTAGTTATGGATATGCCAATTTGTAGTATGTGTATGTGAAAATTTCCTTTTGGCTTAAATCAGAAAAAACAAAAATTATAAAATAATTATTGGCCAAAAATATTTAAATGAATATTTAAGTTTTAATTACTTGGACTTATGAACCAATTCGTTTGAATTTATATTGGAACAAAGTTGTTAGAACCGAATCAAATAACTAATTCTTTTTGTTGCTATTGGTAGCACTTAATATATGGTTTTAATGGAGTCCGTATAAAAGATTTAATACAAATATTAAATAAAATATTTTAATTCGTTTTAATGCTATCTTGCTTACAACAAGCCTGGCTGATTCTGAGCATATTAAAAATTCCCTTTGGTGAAATTGTTAGCACAATATAAGTGAAATCAAAAGGAATTAAAATATGTTATTCGTTTTCCGAAGCACAAAAATTAAAAACTTAAATTGTAAACGTTGGAACTAGTTCTCGAACTTGGCAGTCACGACCGAAATAGCTTTGATTATAAGATGTATTTATCTCGAAATTGAGGAATGAGCAACATTTTAAAATTTTAGTATTCATTAAATTTACCAAGAAAAACCGGAAGTATACAATTTTCTAGAGCTTTATGTAAAAACTTTCGGCCATATTCTCCATTTCCTTCTTAGCGACTTGTAGACAGTTGTTGTCCTGCCTCAATATTGGCTAAACTTCCTCAAACTTTTTTTTATTTATTCGAAAACGATTGTTTATTAATTAGGTACTATTTACTCATTAAGGCAGTTGGAACTTATGTCATTCAGTTCTAGGGGATGGCAAGTACCTCCAACATCGAAATCCTTCAAAAATATCTATCCGTAAAACCATTGCAGGCGCTACTTGGCTTGTAAGCATCCAAGAAATTCACAAAGATTAAAATATACCATATGTTTTATACAAAATCAAGAAGATTTAGTATCTCAAAGATACCTAAATAGATCATTTAATCTTGAAAACTTTCTGACAGTTGAACTTCCTTACAATTGTATGGATGTTAGACGTCTGAAAAAGAGATATTTTAGACCTTCCGAAACGTTTTCTCATATAATAAAAATCACTGTAGTACATAGTGTGTAATAAAAAAACTGTAGTCATTATAAATCCTGCCATTTAAAGTGAATAAACATCGTAAGATTCTGTAGTTAGCTTATCTGGAAAAATATAAGGTTTTTTAGATTAGTTTGCAGCTCGATTCAATTTGCACCATTATTAGTCGAATGTCGCGCTTCACGGGTCTGTCTTGACCGAATTCTTTCATTACGATCTTCACGTTCCTGGGCAGTACGATTAGATTGATAATTAATTTGATTCAATGCACTTCTGCCAATTGACATACATCATGCATTGATCGATTAGAAGACGGCATTCCCAATTGTCCCAATGCTTTATTAGCCTTCGCCAAGCATAGATTTTCAATATGAATTAAAGCTTCATTGTAAACTTCCGGCGAAAATTCCAACACTGGATTACGTTTTGCTTGACGTTCTCGAAACAAAATATCGGCTGATAAATTATCTTCATATTCTATCCACATTTCAGGTGGATTTGAGGTTAAACATGTCAAAATAATCGCAAAAAGAAATCGTATTTGATATGGATGAGCAGTAATAGCAGCATCTGCTAAAGTTTGTTCCCAGTGCAAATCAGTTTCTAACAAATTCAATTTTTGACATGCGTCTCGATATGTTGCACACAATACGCCATTCACTGTTCTCAATGATTGAAACGATGTTGATCCTGGAACATTGATTAACAATAATACCAGTTTTTGTAAATATAACTATATAGCAATATACACACAAAAACAGATATTCCTAAAAATGCGTATATCTCTGGAACCAGTAGACAAAACAAACGCATCGAAATAGGTCTAAAACCTTTGTATTAACAAGCTCTAACACACACAAAAATCAGATTTGAAATCCATCGACGCGTTCATGAGAACACCCGTAACACGTAAAACATAAGTTTCTTTAATATATATAGATAATAATAATAAATGCTACTTGTCCTAAATGGACACTCTACATTAAATAATTAGATTTAAAAATTTATTTTAAAGTGTTGAAAAATATGCTTAAAAAAAATATTCTATTATTTATTTACAGGTAAATATGGCAGAACTTACAAAATTTTGAACTTTATAAAAATGTTCCCCAAAAGTTATATCTACTTGAGAACTGCACGTAAGTTAATTAACCTGTTATTTATTGTAGATAGAAGATTATGGTTATGGGGCTTTTTTGATATCGTAGCTTTGAGAGAATTCCGTTTTTCTTGTGTTGAGATGTTTTGTCACAGGGTATAGAATCAGAAAAAATGGGTGTTTTGACAATTTTTCGTAGAGCAGTTCAATTCGATGATTGAAAATAGCTGTTTTCTGACCAGAACTAATTACTAAGTGGACTCAGATGTTTTCTTAAACAAAATTGTTGAATTTTCTGAGAGTATGCAATTTTGCTTTTCAGTATGTTCACACAGTTTTCAAGAAGAATCCAATCGAACGCCATGATCTTTCATTGAAGATACTTACAGACGATATTATAGGTACGACTTTTTTTTTTCCGAAAAGGGTACCTCACAGAGAGGTGGGGCATTGCGACTAAAAGATCTTTTGTAGCCCATTTGTTTATCAAGGTTTTGATTGTGGACCAACCAATACCACAAACCGGCGCAGGAGATGTAGTCTGGGTGGAGGCACCCTGTCATGCTAGATCGTCAGCGATCGCATTACCATCCACTCCAGAGTGTCCAGGCACCCAACATAGCACGACTTTGTTCGGGGCGGACAGGGTTTGGAGGTAGTTATAGCATTTTTTAACCATCCGGGAGGAGAAGCTCCAGGAAGACAATGCCCTAATGGCAGCTTGGCTATCTGAAAAAATGCATATGTTTGCGCCCCTAGTTCCCTTGAGCAGGATATTAAGGACGCAGATCTCTATGGCATGAATCTCTGCTTGAAAGACGCTGGGCCAGATGCTCATTGCGGTAGAGATTCTGGTGTTGGGACCAATGATTCCAACACCTACACCCTGCTCAGTTTTGGACCCATCCGTGAACCATTGTTGCCATCGGGGGTTTCCACAGGGGCTGCCAACATCCCAAGTCTTCCGTTATTGAAGATACTTACAGAAGATATTATACGACTTATTTTGATATTAATCGAATTGTAAATATTTAGATAGTTAAAGAAAAATAAAATTTCGACCACTTCAGAAAACTTTTTTCCCATCACTATCAAAATTAGTTAAAGTGTATCTAAAAGTCTCTTCAAATCTCTTGTCACTTGCAATTTTTGTTTCAAATTATGCAGAATTTATGGTTTTTCTTTTGCATTTAAAATAACTTTATTTTTGTTGTTGCATTTATTTAATTGCTTAACGGAATTTACCTGACTTCCGCTAAAATTTGTTTACATAACTTTAGGTTACTTAGCCAAGTTAGCGAGAGAGAGAGAGAGTTGGAGGAGCATTTGTGCTAGACTAAACATACAAACTCGTGCATAATTTCGTATTTATAAGAAACCTTCCGGTTGTTATGGCAATATGTTTATAAATTTTCATAAAATATGTTTGGAGGAGAGTCTGGGAATTCGAGAATCAAAACGAGTCAAAGAGGAGTCGGCGGAGTCGGAGTTGGAGTCTGGCAAATTGGGATATAGAATTTCACTGTCAGCTGCCTTTAAGTAACTTCTTTTTTATCGTCGTCTTTCATTTTGCACGCTTCGTTTTTTTTTGTGTTGTTTTTGTTTTGCTTTTTTCTTTTGTCATTTTTGTTGTTGTCGGTTTTATAGTTTACCCTTTTAATTGCGCTCCAGCACAATGCCGTGGTTCATTATGGGTAAAAATGTGAAAAAAAGAGGAGAAAAGGATAAAGTTGGTTGAAGCCGCTGAGCTGAGCTGAGCAGATATTAAATTTCAAATGCTTTTCAATCAGCTAAAGTCGAAGAAAGTTCTACAACTGAAGCAGGTAAATGGCTGGGGAGGGTTGGATTTAGGCTGGACAACATTTTGATTGCGGTGCGTTGATAAGCTATGAAAATTCTGACTAACGGCTTGATAAATGGTTCCAGGGCCGGAATAGTTTGTCATCGCTACAGTCCGTCGCTGTCCGTCTCCGTCCGTCTCTTTTGCACGCACTTTATCTAAGGCTATGTGCGGCAATTGTCTTTGGGTTCTGCTTTGTTCGCTTTTTTGTTTTGTTTCTGCAGATTCATTGCCTTGTTGTCCATTCCAACTTGGTTCGTTACGCTTTTGTAAGCAAAAGCATTTAATTTGTTTCTGCTACCATAGAGATGAAATCATTTATATATAAACCAAACCAAACCAAAGCAAACTCCACGGGAAAATGCCAAAAAATTATATATGTATGTATGTACATAGCATAGATACATATGTATCTAAAAGATAGTTTATGTGTTTGCTGTGCAACAATGCGCAACGCTGTTGAAAAATTTGTCAGAACCCAACCTAGCTAGCCATGGTTCAAATTAATAGAGTTTCTTTCAGCTTTTTAGCATGTTTTATTTATTAGTTTTTGTTTTTGGTTTTGTTTTAATTTTTTAACTGCTTTAAAAACATGCTGGGCAGTCAAATCGATTAGTTAAATTGTTTTGAAAGCAAGCCATAGATGCTTGCTGCTTATTAATATGCCGCGACAGCTTTGGGACAGGGCCCAAATGAATCATGCCACTCGACTTAATGTCAACCATGTGATTTCTTAACCGCAAAAATATCTCATGAAGTAACAAAACCTACCAAGAAACGACAACAACAACAACAACAACAACAAAGAGGAAACCCAAAAGACCGAAAAAAATGAACAAAGCCCAGCAAAATGTGGAAACATAAGAAACAGAGCGTTTAATCATTGAAAGGCATCTTGGTAAGCTCAGAGATAAAGCCAAAAAAATTCAACAAAAACAAAAAAAAAGCAGCTACAAAACGGCGGTACGAAAGAACGTTAAAAAAGTATCTTAAGTGCTGGCCTGTAAGCGTCGAAATTCCGATACTCTCTATGAAAGACAGGCTTGACAGCGCGTGGGCGGAACTACAAAAAAAAACGAAAAAAAAACAGAAACAAAATGCATGGAAGAGCTCCGAAATTCATTCACAGTGGGGGAATTCTATTCAGTGCTTTAGATATTTTGTTAGTTAGGCCAGAAAACTCGACGTAACTGGTTCAATTGAATTTCAGCGCTATTATAGCAAGAAAAACCATCATTTGAGCTAGTTCACGAAGCAGTGCTTGACAAAAAGTTACTTTTTGGTTTATTTTACGAAATTAAGATAACAAAATTTTGACTAAAGCAACAAAGCTTTCAAAAAAAAAGATTAATTCAAAGTAGTTCACGAACCAGATCTTAAAAAAAATCAGAAACAAAATGCTTGGAGAGCACCGAAATTCATTCACAGTGGGAATTCTATTCAGTGCTTTAGATATTTTGTTAGTTAGGCCAGAAAACTCGACGTAACTGGTTCAATTGAATTGCGGCGCTAGTATAGCAACAAAGAGCATCATTTGAGCTAGTTCACGAAGTAGTGCTTGACAAAAAGTTACTTTGTAGTTTATTTTATGAAATTAAGATAACAAAATTTGGACTAAAGCAACAAAGCTTTCAAAAGAAATTAATTCAAAGTAGTTTATGAACCAGTTCTTAACAAAAAGTCACTTTTTGGTTTATTTTATTAAATAGTTTAAATTTAAAAGGAAAACAAAACTAATTCTCAGAAGAGTATTATGTGAGCTAGTTCACGAACCAACGTTGCACAAAAAGTCACTTTTTGGTTTATTTTATTAAATGGTTTGAATTTAAAAAGCAAACCAAACTAATTCTCAGAAGAAAATTATTTGAGCTAGTTCACGAACCATTGCTTGACAAAAAGTTACTTTGTGGTTTATTTTATGAAATTAAGATAACAAAATTTTGACTGAAGCAACAAAGCTTTCAAAAGAAATTAATTCAAAGTAGTTCACGAACCAGTTCTTAACAAAAAGTCACTGTTTGGTTTATTTTACTAAATTGTTTGAATTTGAAAAGGACACAAAACTAGCTTTCAAAAGTGAATCATTTGAGCTAGGCCTACAGAAATAAAAAAAGCGCAAGAAAAGCTTTACAAAAAAGTTTTGAACCAACACAATTTTGTAGAAAAGTGTCTAGAGATTTCTAGAGAAGGATTTTGCCTAATATCTCGTGTTTAAAAGATAGCTTTATTTTAGTGTGACAAAATTTTTAAACAAATCTAATTCTCAGAATAGAATTATTTGAGCTAGTTCACGAAACAAGGCTTCACAAAAAGTCACTTTTTGTTTTATTTTATTAAATTGTTTAAACTTGAAAAGAACACAAAAATAGCTTTCAATAGAGATTCATTTGAGCTAGTTCACGAATCAATGCATCACAAAAAGTCAGTTTTTTGTTTATTTTGTTAAACTGTTTGAATTTGAAAAGGACATAAAACTAGCTTTCAAAAGAGAATCATTTGAGCTAGAAATAATTTCAAGCTCAAGAAAAGCTTGACAAGAAAGTTTTGGACCAACACAATTTTGTAGAAAAGTGTCTAGAGATTTGTAGAGAAGAATTTTGCCTAATATCTCGTTTTTAAAAGATAGCTTTATTTTAGTGTGACCAAATTTTTAAACGATTTTGGTAAAGAATTTTAACAACAACTGCAAATATCGAAATTTATAAATATCAAAAACTTTATTCACCCATGCTTTGAAGAATGAAATCGTTTCTCCTATACGAATTCGTTTTGAAACCACAAATTTGGTGCTGCCAATCTCACCCAAATGATTTGTTTTTCGAAATATGCTTTGAAGAATGAAATCGTTTCTCCTATACGAATTCGTTTTGAAACCACAAATTTGGTGCTGCCAATCTCACCCAAAATGATTTGTTTTTCGAAATATGCTTTGAAGAATGAAATCGTTTCTCCTATACGAATTCGTTTTGAAACCACAAATTTGGTGCTGCCAATCTCACCCAAATGATTTGTTTTTCGAAATATGCTACGATACAATTTAAACGAATTAGAAAAATAGTCTTTTTTCCTTTAATTCTATAATTAATATTTTTTTTTGTTTATAAATTTCACCAAAACAAATTTTTTTTATATTCGATTAGGGTTACATTACAATTTAGACGAATTAGAAAAATAATCTTTTCTTTTAATTCCATAAATAATAATTTTATTTAGTTTTATAAATCTTACCAAAAGATTTGTTTATAGGCTTTGAATAAAACCAAATTTTTGGTGCTGCCAATTTCACTTAAACGAAATTTTTTTTCGATTTGAATGGGACCACATTATAATTTAAACGAGTTGGCAAATAATTAATTAATAATTTAATATTATTTTTTAAAATAATTTATGAGAATTAAATTTATCAATTTTAATTCACGAGTTTAAGTGAAAAAAATTAATGTTCGTAAATTTTTTCAAATATTCACGGTACGAAAACTTAAGCAAATTCAAGCAGTTTACTAAATATATGAAACAAAATGCGGTAAGGGGTTTAGCCACCTGCTTGCTTGGCTTATTAAAGAGCTTATTTGGAACCAAGTGCGGCAATAAATAAAACAAAACTTCTAAGCCGCTATTCAAAACGCACTAAGGGGTTTTACCACCTGCTTGGTGCGTTTGCTTGAAGCTAATTTCGTACAAAAAATAGTGCCATATGGTCAATAAAAGCATAAAACTTATAATATAAACGTTAAAAGTAACTATAAGTTTTCTTTTAAAGGCGCTAAGGGGCTTTGCCACCTGCAATCTGCGCTTACTTGGACCAAATTTCAAACTAAAAATAGTAGTACATAGTAAATAAAAACATAAAACGTATATGGAGTTCTAAGTTTTCTTTTAGATTGCACTAGGGGGTTTCTCCACCTGTTTGCTTGGCTTATTTTGAGCTAATTTCAAACCAAAGCAGCATATATTAAATCTAAGCATAAAAGGCCTAACGCACGTTTATAAACATAGTTATAAGTTTTTATTAAAAGCAGTATACTAAATATATGACACAAAATGCCGTAAGGGGCTTTGCCACCTGCTCGCTAGACTTACTAAAGAGTTTGGAAATTATTAGGTAAAAGTATAAAACCTCTAAGCTGCTATTAAAATGCAATAAGGGGCTTTACCACCTGCACATTTCGCTAATTTCGTACAAGAGATAGCACTAGATCTGGCTAAACTATCGCTCTATTAATACTAAGTACACAACGTATTTATAAACATTGTTTTAAGTATTATTTTAAATGTACTAAGGGGCTCTGCTAGCTGCGCGCTTCGCTTACTTAGAGCTTATTTCGATTTAAAAATATTATTGAAGTAAAACTTAGTACACATTAAATCTCAGCATAAAACGTTTATTTTCTTCGAAATCGCTCCCTATCACACACCAAATTATATTTTATGTGAACCGATTAATTCATTTACTCAATATTGGATTAGGAGCTTATTCGTATCGGTTCCAACGGCCCATAAAATATTTATACTATATATATGTACAAAAAAGAAAATGTTCTTCTAAATGCACTAAGGGGCTTTGCCAGCTGCTCGCTTCGCTTACTTAAGAGCTTATTTTATTATTATAATTAAATTTTTTAAGACCCTCAAGCGATTTAAAAAGTCAGCTTCATCAAGAATTTACCAGATTTTGGGTTAATTTCAAGAAGTGTTTGTGTTGACGCGTCAGATAAACACTTCCCAGTAACTCTTGAATTAAAAACATATTTAGCTGCAAAATTTCACGAATACAAAAACACAAAATTCAGCCTCCCCACTAATTTATTTTTAGAAGACATTGCACAGAAAGCGGACATGCCTGATTCCGAGTTCTTGTGCAAACTATTTGAGTTCTAGCTAAATAATGCATATTATTATTTTTTTCCCCTACAAGCTCAGGCTAGACTCTAAAATTAGCTGCCTGATACTAAGAAAATTTCAAATCCAGACAATGAATAAACGTTGTGCAAATAATTCTAGCGAAAAGATACAAAGATGCTCCCAAGCAGTGTTACTAATTGCTGCAAGCAGTGCATATGCTCAATGCGTCTATATAGTTATAGGAAGAGTAGTAGATAAGTAGTGCAGGGCCAGTGACAGGCTAGAAGGAAGCTGCAACGTAACGAATCAAACCAACTCCAAGACGTAGAAGACACCAAAATGGCCAAAAAGTCGCAGCCGCCCAACAACAACAACAACAAAGAAAGTCTGCTTGATTTTTATTTGAAGGTTTTCTCTGGGCTTCTCCTTTTGCTCATTTTTTTTTTTTTAAATGTCAAGCAGTGCCAAAATGGCTACGGTAAAAGTTGTATAGAGGAAGTCAGTCAGTCGACTGGCAGCGGCGCCACTAGGTGGAACTTGTTGGAGAACTTGGCGGAACTTGGTGGAACTTGGTGGAACTCTGGGCGGGCACTGAGGCGTACTCCGAAAAGCTCTGTCTGACAGTCACGCACCGCGCCACGATTGAGGTCAAAAAGGAAATGCCTCGGAATAGGCGCGTGTCGTCCGCCGCCCCACCTACAGAGGGGGGCAGCAGGCGGCGCCTGCCACATATCTTATGCCACAGTTTCGGTTTAAGAGCAACGCGTATCTTGTATCTTTTTGTATATTTTAAACTTTTTGGCAGTCGGTGTCATTGCTACTTGAATGCATTTTAATTCGATTGAGTATCTTTTTGGGACTGCTTCTTAACATTTTTCTTGTTTCTTTTCTTTTATTCATTTTTGTGATTTGGGGTTTGGGGTTTGGGAAGACGCAGAGTCGCAAGGTTCTTTTTTTTCCATTCGAACTTTTGTTGTTTTGTAATGACTGCGAAATTTTTTGCAAGGCTAGCAAAAGTTGGCGCGTTTTTAACTTTGTTTTGTAGTTCTTTTAAATGGATTACACTAGCAACAACAACAACACAGAACAACTGAAAAACGGAAAACTGAAAACCGAAAACAGAAAACTGAAAACCGAAAACGAACAAAGAAATTGAACTTGGGTAACTTTGTTTCGGGTTGGGTTTATACGCTACGTATGAAAAGTGACAGGCAGCATGAGTCAAAGTTTTTTGGCCAGTGGGTTGGCCTGGCCTAGAGAGAAAGGAAAGTGACAACACTGCGCAAAAATTCAAAAAGATTGCTTTTTGGCAGTTTCCCATGTGATTCGCACAAGTTGTTTTTAAGCAATCCATGGATGTGCCTTTTGACTCATATGTTTTAGACAATGCAAAATTAATGAAGTTTTTGGGTCTAGGCTAGGAGTATTGAAGGTCTCTCTGCATAGATTGTGTTTTTGTATTCAATTGGCAAAGAGTCACTTAAGGTGTTTAAAATGCGTATTTCAAATTGGATTGGAAAATGAGGAACAGAGCAAATGCTGCCAAGTTTTCGAGGCAGCTCAATTCTTGGCTTAGGTGGCCAAGGCAGTGAAGGGGTGACGATGATTTTTCAGCTCACTTTTGCCTCGACGAAATTTCTGGAATAGATTGAAGTGCTTTCAAGTTTTTAAATTTTTCATCGAAAGAGTTACGTTACCTTTCAACCGATGTTCGTTATTAATTTTTTTGGGAATTTCTTGTTCGCCCAAAAGAAACGATTTTCGAGTTTCAAGATAACATTTTTAACCCACACATTCCTTGGGATGAGCATGGCTTAAAGTCTATACGAAAAACTTTTTAATTCCTTTATTTCCTGATGCTGTTCGTGATTATTTTTGGAAGTTGAAAGTCACGAACGAGTTGTTGGTATTACAAAGTAGTTTGCAAAATATTAAAAATATGTTACCTTTCAGCCGATGTTCGTTATTAATTTTTTTGGGAATTTCGTGTTCTTCTAAAAAGGCGATTTTCGAGTTTCAAGATAACATTTTTTCCCACACATTGGGTTGAGCATGGTTGAAAGCCTTTACGAAAACTTTTTAATTCCTTTATTTCCTGATGCTGTTCGTGACTATTTTTGGAAGTTGAAAGTCACGAACGAGTTGTTGGTTTTAAAAAGTAGCTTGCAAAATATTAAAAATATGTTACCTTTCAGCCGATGTTCGTTATTAATTTTTTTTGGGAATTTCTTGTTCTCCTAAGAAAAGCGATTTTCGAGCTTTAAGATAACATTTTTTACCCACACATTCCTAGGGTTGAGCATGGTTAAAAGCCTTTACGAAAAACTTTTTAATTCCTTTATTTCCTGATGCTGTTCGTAATTATTTTTGGAAGTTGAAAGTCACGAACGAGTTGTTGGTATTACAAAGTAGCTTGCAAAATATTAAGAAATCTCTTCAAATTCAAAGTTATAAAGGCGTCTGGGGGTAAAACCTTTTCGAGACACCAATGATGAATGCTTTCAACAAAATCTTTTGAATTCCCTAAGCTGCTTGCGATGATTCCTAATGTTTTTTAAAAGTTGAAAGTCACGTAGAAGATTTTGGAATTTAAAAATAGCTTGCAAAGTATAAAACCGAAAGGTTCTTGAGAAATCTCTTTGCGTATAAAGTTATGAAGGCATCTGGGGGGTACCAGCTTTGCCTGACATGCTTTTAACAAAATCTTTTGATGCCCTATGCTGCTTGTGATGATTTCTGATGTTTTTTAAAAGTTGAAAGTCACGTAGAAGATTTTGAAATAATATATAACAATAGTTTGAAAAAGATAAAACTAATAGGTTCCTGAGAAATCTTTTCGCGTTTAAAGTTATGAAGGCGTCTGGGGGCTTACCAGCTTTTTGAGACATCCCTGGAGAATGCTTTTAAATTTTTTTTTATTTCTGATGCTGTTCGTGATAATGATGATTCCTGATGTTTTTTTTTTTTTGAAATATTAAAAGTCGCGCAGAAATTTTAAAATTATAAAGTAAACTCATTCGATGCTTTCGACATTTTGAGATATTTACTTTTAAAATTAAAAAGGTGTTTAGAGGTAATAGCGGTAACAAAAATTCTAGAGCTCATAGTTTAAAGAAATTTTGATAGTAGAAAGCCAAGACTATATATAAGTCATATAAACATTTTTTGATTCTTTCATCATCACCCAAAATTTAAGCGAGTTTCCATTTCTAAAAAAAGGGTTAATGGGTTTTTCAGAATTGTTTACAAAAATGTTTATTATTTATAATTTTTTAATATTATTATAAACCAAAAAAATTTGTATAGCTTTAACAATTTTAGGCCCGGCTAAAAAAGTTTTCATATCTTTCGCAGAAATATTACAGCTCCGAGATGCAAAAAAATCGGAATATGTAATTTATTTTGGCAAATATTGGGGACAAGGAAATCGTCTAGTCCCTTCGAAAGCTAAAATATATTGTAGCGAAGATTTGGAATCATTAACGATTCTTGAAATTCCAACACAAATAATTTGGAATGTAAGAAAACCAAGGATAGTCTCTTAAATCATAAAAGTCTTAAGCTCTGGCTAAGATTATGAGCTAAATAGGAAATGAAACGAACAGTATAGTAGGAAAAGAGTCATAAGGTTCTAAATGGCGAGAAATTTGGTTATATGCTTAAAATTTTTTTTAGGTTTGTCTTTTAATTTTTTATCATTATTTTTCAACAAGTACGATATATTATTTTTTTTAAGTTTAGAAGCCAAAATGTAGGTTATGCTCGCGTAAAATTGCTCTAAAAAAAATAATATGACTAAAAAATGTAATACAAAGTTTGAGTAACGTCACGCTTTGTGAATGAACAAAATCGAGATTGATATATTTACTAAAAGTTATTAGCAGTGAAGCCTAAATGGATGTATTGCTTGAGTTAAGTTTTGTTAAAAAAAAGTTATTGCTAAAATATTTAATGCAATATTTGAGTAACGTCACGCCAGGTGAATGAAAAAATGAAAAGAACTAAATATATTTAATAAAATCTTTTAGCAATAAATTTAAAATGGGTGTTTTGTTTCAGTAAAGTAGTCTTAAAAATATGTTATGCAAAATTGAAGTAACGTCACGCCATGTGATTAGAATAAAAAATCGAGATAGATTTAATTTTTGAAAATAATTAGTATTGAAGCCAAAATAAATGATTCGCTTTAAGTTGTCTAAGACTATATTTAGTGCAAAATTTGCGTAACGTAACGAAATGTGAATAAAATATAAGTGAGAAAAGCTTTTTTTTTTAATTATTTAAAAAATTTAGATATGTTATATCTTTTAATCGGTACGAGCGGTTGTAGTCGCATTTTACTTAAAAAAATTTAAAAAAGATTATTACATTTTGTCGTAATAATGTAACGTCACGCCAAAATATAAATACTTATGTGTTTTATTCAAATTGAGCTTTTTCTTCATTCAATCCCCATTTGCTGCTAGGTGTCGGGGTAGCCTCAGGATATCCATCTTCTCCAATTAGGTCGGTCCTGGCTCTCTCTCTTCTCATCTCTGCCAGGGTTCTGCCCCTCATCCTTCCCACATCCTGGATGTGATTTTCCCAAGTTTTTCGGGGTCTACCTCTCGGTGCATTGCCTTCCGTTCTCATTTTCAGTAAATACTTGGCTTTTCTTGACACATCCATCCGATGTAGATGTCCGAACCATTTCAGCTGTCTCTCCTCGATAATTAAGCTAAAAGCACTTAAAAATTAATTAATTAATGCTCATTGGAGTTTAACTATTTTTCCTGTTAATTTCTTATTTTCAAAACATTTTATCTATTTATTTATTTAGAAGATTAACTAATAATTAAAATTATTTGGAACTTATATTTTTTGCCGTAGCATCAATGGCCTTAAGCTTCCAAAATATTTATTTATTGTCTAATGAACTAGAAAGTCAATAGCAAGTTGACATTTTCTAGAACTATCTATCAATTTATTATTATAGGTATTTTTCTACAAAGTAAGACCTTTTTAAGACCCCTATTCAGCTGACTGATAGAAAAGAATATATATATTTTCCCTTGGCTCCTAAGTGGAGCATAGGGCCTCTTGGTTTCTGTAATCCGTTGATTTAAGATGAGTAGGGGATTGGCCTTATGCATCCGATCCTGGATCAGGGGCTGCCGGTCCGCCTCCAGGCCGGCGTGGCGTAGGAGTTTCCTCCTCGCCTATGGAAAGGTTATCCCGCCTTTACTCGGTGGTCAGACCCTCGTTCGTTATAAATGGGGGGTACAACGTGAAGGTGAGGTCGACATTTGGGAGGGATAGGCTATATATTCGCGTCACCAGCCCCAACTGTCCAGCATAGATGTCGGCAGTTGAGCCGATAGAAAAGTATACTCAGAATTTATTCCTAGCTAGCAATCTATTCTGGCAATAATCTATCCCTATTCCAACAGTGTTCCGGAGCTCTTGACTAACATAAAGTGTCATAAATATTTGAAATTAATTCTTCTCCACCACATTGTACTTAATAATTATACAGCCTAGAGCTCAACCGGTACTGCCTTTAGATCTAGTATTTCACTTACTTCCCGGAACTCGTTTGATCTTAGTTTTTATTAACTTCTTTTTTTGACGACACTTTTTGTCAATTTCTAAGAGCTTCTATTTTAGAATATTTTTGTATAGCCTTGAAGTAATCAAAGACATTTTGATATAATCTTTAATATTTGAGTACCACGACGAGTAACTTCAAAGCAAGCAATTTATGGCTATGTTGCTTTTAGCAAACTAAAGCAGCGCAACGTATCTATTAGATGCATTTTTTCGTGCAGCAGCGGCAGCTGCTTTAACGAGATACATTGAAAAATCGTTGCATTTAGTGGCTAGAACCAAAAGTAACTAAAAGCTGAGTGGCAGCACTCAATTGGGAATGCTTGGGAGCTGTTGTTGCCGCCACCTGTTGTTGTAGCAGTTGCAACTAACATACTACAAGCAACAACAACACATACAAATAGTATTTGTATCTTTTGCTATGAAAAAAAAAGTATCTAATGGCTAAGCACACGTCAAAGTGAGCGCAAAAGTTTGTGCTTGTTATTGTTGGCTACTGCTAAATACTTTTGCTTTGTCTCTGTGTGGTAAAAGTGGAGGGCAGGTGACGCGCGGTTCTGACTCTGACTGTGACTGTGACGTCGTCGTCGTTGTGCTCTAGCACTTCCTTGGACATGGCGCTGGCGCTGGCGCTAGAGCAAGTCAAGTCAAGCTCCGTGCAGCGTTTTGTGTGCGCCTTTTGTTTGGCTTGTCTGGTGGTTAGTTTTGTTCAGCTCAGCTCAACTGCTGCTGAGTACGAACGAGTACAGGAAAGTATCTTAAAGATACTTTTGTGTTCTTTGCCTGCCTAGCCTTGCCGCCACGCCAAGTGTGCCTGAGTATTGCTTTGTTCGTGTATGTGTCTGCGTATGTGTGTGTATCTGTGTGTGTGTGTATCTTTTGCCAAGTATATTTTAAACGCTACATTTTACGCTTTACTTTACTTGGCACCAGTTTAGTGTTTAGGTAGCTGCTGCAGCTGTTTTGCCTTCTTGCTCACTCTGTGTATCTTTTTGTAGCTGTAGCTGTATCTGTATCTCTTGCGGCTGCAATTTTTTTTCTCTTTGCTCTTTGTTTTATGCTGCCATTTTGCAAGATACTTTATGCGCTTTAAGTTGCCCATTTTTATTGCTTTTGTTTTGGGAGCATTTATTCTGTGCTGTTAATAATAATAGCAAGCCGCAATAAATCAGCGCTGATATCGAAAAACAAAATGAAAAACCAAAAACGAAAAACGTAAACCAAAAACGTAACATAAAACGCGGCGGCGTTGAGAAAAATCCAACGATTTGTCGTGTTTTTTGGGCGCTGCCAGCCAGCGGTCTAAGATTTCAACCACTGCGGCGTAGTCATTAATTATTTATTTTGATTTCATTATAAATACCAACAACAACAACAATAACAACA
Organism: Chymomyza amoena; assembly: GCA_037043745.1. Classification (NCBI taxonomy): domain Eukaryota; kingdom Metazoa; phylum Arthropoda; class Insecta; order Diptera; family Drosophilidae; genus Chymomyza; species Chymomyza amoena. The sequence goes on along the minus strand of JBAMAX010004800.1, from coordinate 78,183 downwards.
AATTACTTTGATTTTATTTTGAATAAAACTGAGAAAAACTTCTTCAGTTCAACCGCATCTGTAAGATACAGATACAGTCTGAGTTGACTTGACTTGGCATGGCATGGCTTGGCTTTAGCACTCTTGCCTTTGATTGTTTGCCTTCGCTTGCCTGCTGTTACTGCTTAAATGTATCTACACACATACACACACACACCTATACTATAAACTGCAGCTGTATTTGTAGCTGTATCTGTATCTAAAGCCTGGGCAACATTCATTGCGTGCTTGTTAAGGCTGCCCACATTTGCATATCATTCACAGCTCGAGCTGCGGCTGCTGCTTGTAACTTGAATTGTCATTTGCATATTGCATGAATAAAATTGTATTTACTAGCAAATGGTTTCACTCTACCTAATACACACTGTACCCCCTGCCTACCTTCCCTACCTACACATTGTATCTCGTTCGTTAAGATTTGACTAGTGTCATATCTGCACTTTATAAACATAATAATATTTCGCATAATCTTTGTTAGATATGTTATGAATAATATCTTTAACGAAAGCTTATGTTATATTTTATCCAAGTGTGATATGAACTATTTATGTTATTGTTTAAATTAATCTGCGATAATATTAACATTTGGATTTGGTTTCTGAACTAGTGGTTGCATTTTGAAGAGCTCTTAAGCCCTGAGCGCTTTGGTTGTCGTAGGTTTTTTTCTTTTAATAAGCTATAACGATATACAGTACCGCCCAAAAATATCCGGACACTTAGTTTCGGCTGCATGCGTGAACTTTGAATCGGCGTTAGCGTGGTAAATTAGCTTATATCGGTTTGAAATTTTTTTTTATTGTATATGTTATTTGTTTAACTTTTATGGGCCGAGAGGTTTTTTCTCTAAAAGCTTTCTGTAAAAAAAGATAAACTAAACAGTGAACTGAGTCAAAAATGACTGATCTGCTTAGGGTAGCCAAATAGACTTTAAATTTTATTTTTAAGTGAGTTAAAATTATAAGTAAATTATTTTTATTTAGTACGATATTTAATACACTTAAATTATAACTTTTAATATTTTGTTGGTCCTCCAAATTTTGGATTGTTTCAATGGTAATGTCCTTGTACCACACATTTTCCACAATGAAATCCAGCTCTTTTAATGTTTTGGGTTACCCCTTCGTTATATTTATCTTTAAAATATGCCATAGATTCTCAATCGGATTTAATTCCGGACTATTGCCTGGCCAGTCCAGGGTTGGTTTGCCCATCTTCTTCAAATAACTAATTACCTAAAAAAAAATCGTACAAATGTAAATACTTAGTAATAAAATGCATGTAAAAAAAATTATAACTTACCGATTTTGCACGATGGCAAGGAGCAGAATCGCCCTAAAAAATGAAATCATCGCAATACGAAAGGTGCTCCTCAATTGATGTATAACATGTTTATCCAAAATTCGTTGATACTTTTCTGCGTTTACAGTTCCATCAATGAGGGCCAAATCACCCACTTCATACTAGGAAAAACATTTCCAGACCATACGGGATCCCCCTTGTCTTACAGTTCGTCTAAGGCATTCGTTTTTAAACAGCTCTCACACTTTACGGCGTACGTACGTCATCCCATCTGAACTAAAAAGGTTTATTTTGGATTCATCAGAAAATATGACGTTTCTCCAATCATTTAAGGTCCAAGACTCGTGGATTTTAGCCCATTGCAGACTTTTTTGACGCATTTTTGAGGTTAAGGCCAGTTTTTTTGCGGGCCGGCGAGCATTAAGTCCTTCCTCCTCGAAGCATCTTCGCACAGTCCTTGTGCTGTTGACTCCTCCAGACTGGGCAAATTCGGTCCTTATGTCTTCGCCGGTTTTAAACCGATTTTCCATACTTAAACGCTTCAAAATCCGATTTTCATTGTCCGTCGTCTTCTTCTTCCTCCCAGCGCCAGGTTTTCTCTTAAGGCTGCCGGATTCATCATAATTGTTAAGCAATTGACCTATCGAAGATTTGCTGAATCCAACTTTAGCACTTATAGCACGAAGGCTCAAATTTTCTGACCGCAGAGCCAGTATGGGTCCTTTATGCAAATCAGTCATTTGAGACATTTTTCACTATTAATTTTTTTTCACTTCCCAGACAGCTTTGAGATCATAAAACTTATCACTTATTAAAAGCTAAAAAACACATGATTGCAACTAAAAAATTTCATACGGAGCCCACGACGCTTCAAAGTTCCCATTTACCAGCGCAAATCAGGTGGCCGGATATTTTAGTCCACTACTGTAATTTGTGAAAAAATTTGTCCGAATCGCTTGTATGAAATTTTCTAGAAAGTTTATGTTTTTTTGATTTTTGTTTAGAAAATTATTTATTTTGATACCAATCAAACTTCATTATAAGGAACTTCTCCTTTTTTTCATTTTTAGAATATTTTTCTACCCATAACGAATAATAATAACGAGTAATTCAGCAGGCTATACTATTTTGTAGGAAGATAGCTCTGAACCATCCAGTTGACTTAAGAGATAACATTTTATTACGCGATTTGTACGTTGAGGTCGGTTTAGGATTTATTTTTAAGTTTCTTATGGAATGATCGTCAGTGAGAGTTTTAGCTATTCAGCTTGAATGACACAAATGTCGGATATTGTAGCAGCTTCTAGGTAGATTTATTTGGAGGTCAGTGGTTTTCAGACTGAATAAAGAAATTTTTAACATCATTTATTTTTATGAAAAAAGGAATTTTAGTAACATATATTGCTGAAAAATAATGAGTGCGAGTAATAATAGCGCCAAAAGAAGTACCTTAGCGGTTTTCACAAAGATATTTCCAAATCGTCACTTGTTAAAATAAAAAATTGCTTGTTACTACTGGCGCCATCTAACGTTAATTGTTTTTACAAAGAGAAGAGTACTGTTTGTTCAAAAAATAAGCTGCAGTTTTGTGTATTAACACCTTTCTAGATGCTGCGTACTGGCTTTAAGAATAAAAAGAAATGTTTTTTTTTACTTAAAGCTCTATTGACAAACTTCGAAAAAAGAACCGATTTGAAATTTACTTAAATTTTTGCTCACTCTAGATCTTACAAGAATGGTACTTTCTCAATTTTTTTTTAAATTAACAATAAACAACTCTCAATCCTTATGCTAAGGACTCAATATTCTTACAATGAACATGTAATGTTCTTTGAGAGCACTTCTTTGTAGAATAATCCTACATTCTCGAATTAAAAATTTTCGCCTAAAAAGCTGGCCACAATTCATTAAACATTCTCGAATTACGAAATCTCAGTCTAGAAGAAAAGATCAGAAATAAGAATTTTACTTGCAATAATAGAATAATCGCTGTTCTAATACTTTTGGGCCCAGAGCACTAGATTTTTTATATATTTTTTTTCATTGTAATAATATCTTTATTTCGATTCTATGATTTCAGAATAATAAACTCCTTATTTTAGTTTAGAAATAAAATCCTCGTATTTTTAGAAGATGTATTCTTTGCTTGATATTCCTTTCCAAAGAATCTTTATTTAATGTAGTTTGTTGGACCAACTGCATTGAGAAATATTTTATGTACAATATTTGGACTTAACTTGCATAAAATTATTTCTCACACATTATTTGAAGGTGATTTAATCCTTTATCCAGCAACCTGTAGACTTTGCATCCATAAGATACTTTCAAAATGTGTACGTAAAGTAATACCTTACTCATTAGTTTAACTCAACGCAATTATATAGTACAATCCCACAACTTTACATTAATTACTACATGATATATATATTGTATATACTTGACCCAAGTAATTTGCTTTGCATCGAGGCCAATTCTACTAATTAAAATTGAATCAGTGATTTGGGCTTAACAAAAACTGAGCAGAAAAAAAGAACTCTCAAAAACCCACAAAAATTTAAGAAAGAAAAAAAACCAGACCATAAGCTTGAAGTTTTATGAATCATATATGTAAGTACCAATATATACAACGCCTTCACGTTTTGTGTTCGTGTTTGGCTTTAAAACATTCCCAAGTTCCCAAGTCATGAAAACGCCCAAATTTTTAGCTTTTGATCGTGTTCTTTAGGCGAACTCTTTTCTTATTTTATTTTTTTGTTTAAATTTACAATGGCATTCTTTGCTCAAGACGGTAATTATAATAAAAAAATAAAGCCTGAACTCATTCATATACCGACAATTAAATGCTTTTCAAATTTGTGTTTTTTTTCTTAGTATTTTATGAGCAATTTTTTAGTACAGCATTTGAGTAAAAAATAATAGCTGGGCTTTAAATAAGAAAACTTTCAAAAGTGAAGTCAAGATTTCAAGTTTTTTAAAGGCATATGAGTTTTACTACTGTTTGGCATTTTAATTGCGAATTTTAGTGGAACGAGCTACGCCTTTTTCTATTTACTTCGAAAATAAAACGCACATAGGGTGATTTTTTTTGTGCCAAAGTAAATTTAATCAAATCAAGTAATCAAATGTAGTTACTTTGATGAGTTCTTATAGTGATATGGAGGTTGTATTATAACGTCTAATCTATTTTAAAAAATTTCCATTAGATAGGGGACTTATTCCCCCGGGCCCGGAGCTCTCGGAGGGGCCCGGACTCGAGAGTCATTTGGAAAATTTTTTGCTTAAGAAAAAATATAGTAAATTCTACTTTAATTCATTCTACCAGAGCTCCGTAAAAAACTTTTTTGTTTAACCATCTCGAATATTATTATTATGATTACAATAATGGAATATAATATGGTGATACAAAAGTGTATGTTATGGAGCTCCAATATTATATATATAGATATTTTATATGTGACTGATTGATTAGGGGAAAGACGCTATATGGCCCATATTGTGTGCGCCTTAGCTTTTTTGCCTATAGAAAATAGAGTATTATGCTTTTTCGTAATTCAAAAATCAAATTATCTATTCTCTAAGAAATCCTTTCTATACTTTTTTTTTATGTTGATCTCACAGTTTTTAATAATTATATGTATTTTCATGAATTAAAAAAATTGATAGGGGCCCGGATCCAAGATTTTCCCAGGGGCCCGGATATTCTCTCTGCGGCCCTTCTCGTGTCACAAAATTTCGTGCTCTACAATCGATCTGGAAATTACCTAATAAAGTCCATTTAAGCTTACAATCCGAGGGTTGTTAAAGAATTTGCCGATTTGACATACTCGTATTGGTGAACGCTTTCTTTAATTTTCGGATGGCACTCGTAACTTTTATACAATGGGCGCACGAAAATGTCAGTCTCTTTTTTTTAATGAAAAATTTTCGATCTTTAGATTTTTTTTTTAATTCTAAGGTTTATTTTGCGCTCTTTTAAAAAATTCGTGGACTCAAAGTCAGGATAGATTTCTTCGCTTCTCTAAAATATTTATGACAAATTGACAACTTTTTAAATGAGATTATTATTATTTATCTTGAATCTGACAGGTGTCCCTATTTTTTATAGGCTGAAACTTAAGCTACAAAGTATATCTTCATTATAATCGAAATAAACATTTCAGAGATGATAAAATTCCAATATTTTAGAAGAAGGGTGTTCGAATAGTCTAGATGCTAAAAATTTTTAAAGTTTTTATTTCAGAACTTAGCATCTAGGCTGCTGAAGATCAATGTTTGATTCACAACCGGTGAAAATTTTGTAATTTTGAAAAGCGTTCAATGAATTTGTAGAAAAAAAAGAGATGACGAGGAGACCCCAAAGTTAGCTAATGTACGAACAAGGTGGCTAGGGATGTCAATAAAAGCTAGCTAGTATCCTAAATTAGGCTCCTAGTTGGAGGTTAAGAGATAGAGCAACCAAATTTACATATAATTTTGTCACGGGAAATAAGTTTTTTCCATATCGCCAATATATTATGTAGTTCGAATAGGCGGATTTCCGAAAAAAAAGTCTTAGCTACATATTTTGTTTGTTTACGAAAATATCGTTATTAAATTTGGCGTTTGGAAGCTTTTTAGAGTTCCCATATTTGTACCATATTTTACGGAACCGAACGATTAGACGAAAACGTTTTTAGGGCACAAATCGTTCGTTTTTGGTTTGTTTGTGAAGATATCGTATTCAAATTTATATTTATATCGAAGTTTGTTACAATGTGAGGATAGAGAGTTGTGCTGAAAGTAACATCGATGCATCGATATTTTTTATTTTTTCCCTGATCATCGGTATTTTTATTTCGATTATCGAAAAATACCTCTGGATTCCTGCAACATCCTCAGAAAGCGAGCCCATCTTTAGCAAGGCTGGCAATCTAGGGAGCAACAAGTGAATATCGCTTAAATTAAAAATGCTTTGACATGATTTTATTCAATAACAATAATGAATGGATCGCCAATTAGTTTAAAGATTATGAGATTGCAATTCGTTCTGGAACAGAACTCACAGGCTCACAAAAAAAAAAGTTGTAAACTTTACATGTGACAGAGGCACCCCTTGTTCACTTTGGGCAGCTGAATCCGAAGTCCAAAAAACCCCGATCCTATGGTTCGTATATATATGTAAGTTCCCCTAACTCCGGGTGGAGCGTAGGGCCAAAACAAAAGAATTAAAGTCCGACCGATTTTTTGCAAGTTGTTTGAGGCTATTCCAGTTTGTATGGGAGTCCCGAAGGTCAGCATCCACCATGCGACTCCAAGAGGTTGTTGGTCTTCCACGGCTTCTTGCGCCTTGCGGGTTCCATGAAAGCGCAGCTCTACAGATTTCGCAGGTGTCTTTGCGAAAGGTGTGCCCAATCCACCCGAAACGGCGGCGTTTAATTATTAATTCAATAGGAAACTCATTTTTGGCTTTCAGTAATTCCGCATTAGAAATGGTGCATGGCCACCAAATCCTTAAGATTTTACGCAAGCATGAGTTGACAAAGGTTTGCAGTTTCCGCATCAGAACCGATGTAAGCGACCAGGACTCGCAAGCATATAACAAGACGGATTTTACGTTGGAGTTAAAAATCCGAAGTATCGTCTTGACCGATATCGCGTTTGTTTGTTTATACGGTTGGCTATGTCAGCGGATGAACTGCTGCAGTTATTTTGCTGAGATTGAGTCCTTTCTTATACACTGTGAAACTTGGGACGTTATTTTCTTCGCAGTTCGAGATAAATTCGGTCTTGTTGACGTTTATTTTCAAGCCGACCTCGCCTGCGCGGGCTCTGAGCTGGTCCAGGTTCAACTGCAGTTCCGACCTTTTGACGGCAAGGAGGGCGATGTCGTCGGCGTATGCTAGTTCTTCAAGATGTTCGTTAAAATTCCACGTCGTCGAGAACAATAAGGAACAATTTGGGACAAATCGGGTTCTTAGATAGTATCTAAAGTAGCATATCTCGTTGTACATATAGGATTTTTTGGCGATTATCCATAACCCATGTGTAAATGAGTATGTTGGACTTGGGGTTCGGCTGCTAATCTCGAACTAGTACCTTAATGGGATTTGTGCCAGCTGTTAATAATGAAGATTCGCACAATGAGATACTAATCCTTTATCATCTATACTTGTAATACGAATCACTTAGAACAAACAGCTAAAATATTTTGGTTACTTGCTCTCTCGAATTTAATTTGCGTAATCTTCTTCTGCTGTTGACAAATTTCTTGTCAAGAATATACTCGAGACTATCCAGATACATTTTTATTTCTTTGAACTCCAGCCCCAACCCGCCATCTAGTTATGGTTTCCATTATAGAGGGTGCGTTTTATTTGATTGTAGCTGCATAAATTGCTTGCAAATCATCGTTTGCATATTTTTTCTATGAATGATGATGAGAGTTCTTCTGACTCAAACCCTAAACAGAACTGATAAAAAAAAATAAACTAAACTAAAGTATTGACATTGCTTACCTCAATAACTCAACTGGAGAAAAGGTAAATGACAAAGAGAGCGGGGCTACAGAAGATAACTAAAAGCAGAACAAACAACCAAATTGGTCAACTGGATGACGCTGCTTTTGGCTTTGTTATTATTGGCCATGGCTATTGCTTAGAGCCGGAGAGCCCGGAGATCGTTCCCAAAAGCCATGACAAACCCTTCAGCGCCCCTGAAGGGGTCCCAACCAAAATCGTTTGTTATCTTTTTTTCTCACTTGCAGCCGCGTCTGGGCACGCACTTTGCTCGTCGAACCATTCAAATTTAAATCAATTTGATTCTGATTAGCCACACACGCAGTTTATATATGTATCTTGTTGTTGTTGTTTTTGTATCTCAAACATTTTGGGTCTTTGTTGACTCTCAACATTCGTCAGCTTTTTGGGCCCTTTTTGTCGCCGCAGTTTTTTCAAATGCGTTTTGAAGTGTCAGTTAACTCTGTGTATCTGTATCTGTGTATCTGTAGCTGTAGCTGTATCTTTAGCTGTATGTGTGTGTACCTAGTAAATAAATTAGTTTTTATTATTGGGAACAGGTTTCTGTGTGTACTCACACTTACACACATATACATAGGCGCACAGGTTACACCCGTTGGCCATCATCGGGCTATTGGCCACGTTCGTAAGCTGGCCGCTTAAAATTCTTCACAGTTGGCCCCTGCAAGAACCTGTTTGAATCCGGTTCGGTATTTCGATTTGATTCCTCTCCCGCTTTCTTAACACTTTCATGATTTAAATTTTGAAATTCTTTTTGTCTTTTTTTGATTTTTTGCTGCTTTTTAGTTTTGAGGTTTTGCTTGGACGCATTTCAAGCAGCCCTGGCCAAGTTGTAAAATCAATTAAATAGGCCCTAAACCGACTGTGAGCCATTAGCGCTGCCTGGTCGATCAAATGCTGTAAATATTATGGAAATTGTTTTTTTTTTCTCGTCTGCTACTTCTCCTATTCCAAACTATCGAAAAAGTATCTTAGGAATACGTTTGTTGTTGTTGCTGTTGCTGTTATTATTATTATTGTTGTTTATGTTTATGCGCTGTGACTAATGACAGTTTTGTAGTCATTATGTGAATTATATGATCCCAGTCACACACACACAGATACACACACACACACTAACACATATAGTAGTCCTAAAAAATAAAAAAAAATAAACAGCCAAGAGCTGCCTTATGTGCCAAATTCTATTAAGGACAAAAATGCAATTAAATGTCACTGCCAGACAGTGGCCATAAATTAAATAACCTTTGCCCTAGTCCTGCCTCTCCCTCCTCCTAACTTGTTTATATAAATAATATCCTGTAGTTTTTCTTTACATATATAATATAGAAAAAAAAACAAACATTTCATACTTATAACAAAATAAGTTTCAAACTATTGCCAAAATTTATGCGGTTTCTGTTGGGCTAAGATCATAAAAAAACGAATTAATTTAAGCTAATGGCAATTTTGTTTAATGTTTTGACGGAATAGAAAATATGGAAAAAAAATTAATTTTAATGTCTTGAGGAGATTAGAATAAAAAAAAAATAAGTCGCTTTGAAGGTATTAAAAAGTTTTGTTGTTCGTTTTTTTAATTTTAGAGAATTTTTAGTTTTTAGCTTGCCTATTTTTACGTGAGTTTTAGAGAATTACAAAAAAATAGTCGGTTTCAAGATTTTCTTCCCAAAAAAAAGTTCCTCACATAGAGGAGGGGCACTGCGACCAAAAGGTCTTTTGTACCATACCCTTAAATTAAAGCACAGGACTTTCCGCTTTCCGCATGAATTAGCAGTAGGTCTTTTGTTGGTATTGACCTAAGATGGAAGGAACTAATCCTTTCCTTTCCCATGTGACAGGCTCTGTCCCATACCAGCGCTGGGCAGTCACATAGAATATGTCTGGTGGTTTCATCGTCTTTTAGACAGAGCCTGCACTCTGAAGAGTCCGATAAGCCAATTTTCTGTAGATGGAATCTAACAGTGTGGTTGCCAGATAAGTAAGCTTTAGGAGGAGCTTTAGGTGCGCTCTGCCAAGATCTTTTCTCTTGATCGCATCCACAGGTTTTTTTTTCCGAACAGGGTACCTCACAGAGAGGTGGGGCCCTGCAATCAAAAGGTCTTTTGTACCATACCCTAAGGTTAAAACAAAAGATTTTCCGCTTTCCTCATGAATAGCAGTAGTTCTTTTGTTGGTGTTGATCTGAGTTGGAAGGGACTAATCCGTTCCTTTCCCATGTGACAGGCTCTGTCCCATACCAGCGCTGGTCAGTCACAGATAATATTATATGTCTGGTGGTTTCATCGTCTTCTAGAAAGACCCTGCACTCTAAAGAGACCGAAAATCCTATTTTCTGTAGATGATATCTAACAGTGTGGTGGCCATATAACATAGGTAAGCTACCAGGAGCTTTAGATCCGCTCTGCCAAGATCTTTTCTCTTGATCGCATTCAGAGGTTTGACAAGCACTTTTGCTTGACGAAGTCCCGGAAGGGAGAACCAGTATCTCCTATGTTCTACTGCAGCCCATTTGTTTATCATGGTTTTGATTGTGGACCAACCAATACCACTAAACGGCGCAGGAGATGTACTATAGTCAGGGTGGAGGTACCCTGTCGTGCTAGATCGTCAGCGATCGCATTACCATCCACTCCCGCCGAGTGTTCAGGCACCCAACATAGCATGACTTTGTTCCGGGCGGACAGGGTTTTTAGGTAGTTATGCCATTCTTTAACCATCCTGGAGGAGATGTTCCAGGAAGATAATGCCCTAATGGCAGCTTGGCTATCTAAAAAAATACATATATTTGCTCCACCAGTTCCCTTGAGCAGGATACTAAGGGCGCAGATCTCTATGGCATGAATCTCCACTTGGTAGACGCTGGGCCAGATGCCCATTACGGTAGAGATACTGGTGTTTGGTCCAACGATTCCAACACCTACATCCTGCTCAGTTTTGGACCCACCTGGGGTTTCCACAGGGGCTGCCATCAGCCCAAGTCTCCCGATTTGGGAGAAGAGATCTAAATTTCTTACTATGAAAAAGATCCGTGATCATAAGTTCTGATCTAGAGCAGATCGATAGAAAGGGAATATATTAGTGTAAGTACTTAAGGAGTATAGATATATATCCATAATAAGTCGGTTTCAGCACTATATAAAAAATCTTTCTTTGTTTATTTTTTTTAACCAATTTTGAATAATTTTTGGTTTCTCAACTTATATAAAAAATATTGTGTGAAATATAATGACTGACTTGATTTTTGTATAGAAAATATTTATTTTCTATGCATTGATTTAATATAAATATATTTAATAATTATAAGTCAAAGGCATCAGTAGCTAGAGCTCGTTAAATTTGTATTAAGTTTAGTATTAAATACTAGATTTAATTTGTTAAAATAAAAATAAATAGGCATTGGGCTTTTTTATAAACAAACTTTTCCGAATTTTTAGTTTTTATACCCTGTACCGTATGGTACCAAGGGTATATTAAGTTTGTGCAAGCCGAAAATGTATGTAACATATAGAAGGAGACGTTGGAGACACCCCAAAGTTACCTAAAATATGATCAGGGTGAATAGAGAAGTCGACATACCCATGTCCGTCTGTCTGTGTGAACGCCTAGATCTCAGAGATGGTAAGAGCTAGAGTTACCATACTTTCACATTAGATCCCCTATTATTCCATAGGAGGCAAGTTTATTTTATTTTTTTGATATCGGGGATAAATTATATAGCTCCCATGGGGGTGTTTGAGACGACCTCGACAAAAAAAAAAGCGTTTTAGATGAATAATTCGCTTGTTTATGAAGATATCGTAACCAAATTTGGTATTCGAAATATTTGTTTATAGTTCCCAATCACTGTACCAAATTTGATCGAAATCGGTTGACTATATCATATAGCTCCCATAGGAACGATCGGTCAAAAAAAAAATTTGTTGCTTAAAAATTCTTCTGAATTTGGTTTTTTGTGAAGGAACCGGATTTTATTGCAATCTAGTGGTACAGGGTATCCCAAAGTCGTCCGCGCCCGACTTTACGTACGCCATTTTTTTCAAATTTCATTTACTTGAATTTAATTATTTTAAGTGTAACATCACGCCAAAATATAAAATCATTTCTTAGCTTGAAAATGAACAAAGTTTATCATTTGGATTGAAGCAAATTTGTTAAATACAATTTTCTTAAAATTTGAGAAATAACAATTAATTAATTATGCTTAATTTTATATATAGTATAATTTTTTTTTTAATTGGCATTTCCCCTTTGAGCTATGACAAACTTTATGCTAAAATTAATATACACAACTCTAGGATAATTAAGCATAAAAAGCTGAGCTCCAGAGCAAACCAAAAGCAGAACTAAGTCAAAATCGATTAAAGCACGTCGCCTATATATAATAAGTTATATGGAACTACATATATATTGTTTATATACTACGCCTATATAAATGATGATGCTGCTTATTTTTCATATTGATGTCTTTCTTATTGTTGTTGTTATTATTGTTATTGTTGCTGTTGTTGGAGGCCATTGGCGTGCTGCGTTGAAATTCCGCTGATAAATGAGCTTTATGGAGCTTTTGTTGTTGAAACGTTTGTGGGAAAATGTTTGCCGTTTTACATGGCATCCCATCACGAACCAACGCACACACACAGACTCAGATACACACACACACACAGATACAACATGAATCTATAGAGCCCTCGAACCGGAGGAGAGCACTTGGTCTTGGTCACAAGTCTTTGACAAGTTTACTAGATGGCCTGTCTAACTGTCAAGCTCTAACTTTGCTCTGCTTTGGTCGCTTTGGTCCATTCTACCTGTTGTGTATCTATGTGTATCTGTGTGTGTGTGTAAGTATCTGTGTGTGTATAAGCAACTGTATCTATGCGGCCTACGTCAAATTTTGATGGATTTTGACAAGCAGCGCAAACGGCTTGACAGTTGGCAAACGGCTTTTACCTTGGCCAAGTGCTAAGTGCCCGCAATTGAGCTTGTCAAGGGTACCTCGGAGCTAGAGAGAGGTACCATTTAAGATCCGATCCGAGTACCACTTAAAATTCCACACCAAATGCGCCGGAAATAGCGCGACGCATGCGCATAGCTAATCGGTGGGGGGGCTGGCTTTGGGTCAAAGCCAGCTGCTACGCCTGCGCATGGACCAAATACGCAAGCATCCAACAAAGATTCCAATCTGGAAATACTCTTACAGTGCGTACATGAACTTGGCTGAAGTTGGGATATTAAAGAAAAATTTAAGAAATCGTTTTGAGTTAAGGGTAATAGTTTATTATGGGTTATCCTTATTCAGACAAAAATTAGGTTTATTTTAGAAATACTTTCGCAAAAGCTTTTCAAAATTTGGTCTTGGCGTAAATAGCTTTTGTATTTTAAAGATACTTTTGAATATTAAGCCAAGCGTAAATTTTGAAAATGGTTTCTGCTACAATTTTTAAATGTTGCTCTTAACTTTTAGGACTGATTTAGGCTAAAGATTTAAATTTTTAAAGCCCAGAAATGAAATGATACTATTTGAAAAATTATTTTTAATTAGTACAAACAAAGTTGTTAATATGTTGTAAATAAAAACTTTCCCATCTTAACTCTAGATTTCACATAAAAATATTTAGCATTATCGCCACGAATCATATAATTTTTTTTTACTATCGATGATATTATAAGTATTTCTATGAAATAGAAGAAACCACAGATATAATAGAAAATATTTGACTACCTAAAGAAAATAACAACCAAAAAGAAGTTCAGCTTGAAAACAAAATGCTCGTTAATAAACCATTCTTACATTTCACTACCAAAAATAAGTACCAAAATCTTAACATGAAAGGATTTGAGTAATAAAAAATCAAGCTATGGTTAGCTCTGGATCTTTCAGATGGAGCAAATTCCTTACAAATATTAAAAATTATTCATAATTGGATTCATTTCACTACCAAAAATATGCCATAAAATATTGACATAAAAGGATTTGATAAATAAAAAAATCAAACTCTGATTAGCTTTTTAAAATGGTAAATATAGTTAATGGATATTTCAAGTAGAGGGGTTTGAAGCTTTGAAAGACCCCGGAATATTTGAGTTTTTTTTTACAAATATTCCTATATTATTACTGTGAGCCCGGCAGACGTTGTCCTGCCCAAACTTTTCGGATTCTCTTAAAGTGAATAAACATCCTAAGATTCTCTAGTTAGCTTATCTGGAAAATATAAGATTTTTAGATTAGTTTGCAGCTCGATTCAAACTTGCACCATTATGAGTCGAATATCGCGCTTCACGGGTCTGTCTTAACCGAATTCTTTCACGTTCATTGCGATCTTCACGTTCCTGGTCAGTACGATTAGTTTTATAACTAATTTGATTCGTTGCATTTCTTCCAATTGAAATACATCATGCATTGATCGATAAGGAGACGGCATTCCCAATTGTCCCAATGCTTTATTAGCCATCGCCAAGCATAGATCTTCTATATGAATTAAAGCTTCATTGTAAACCTCCGCCGTCAATTCCATCCCTGGCTTACGTTTTGCTTGACGTATTCGAAACGAAATATCTTCTGATAAATAATCTTGATATTTATCCACAATTCAGGTGGATTTGATGGTAAACATGTTGCCAAAATAATCGCAAATAGAACACGTATTTGATATGGACGAGCAGTAATAGCAGCATCTGCTAAAGTCAAAACCGATATTACCAAAAAAACGTATATCTCATGAACCAATATACACAAACACATCGCAATAGGCTTAAAACCTCCGTATTGACAACTTCTAACACACGCAAAAATCAGATTTAAAATTAATCAACGTGTTCATGAGAACATCCGTAACACGTAAAACATAAGTTTCTTTTATATTTAGACTATTTTGACGTTATTCTAATCTATATTATTTTCTTATCTTTTTAGGTAAACACTCGATTGAAGCTAAAGAGGAATCAAAAAGGTTTGTAATCTGCAGCTTTATTTTTATTTAATAATATGTTTCTGAAGCTTATACGCAGCTGCCGTAATTGCTTTTGAACGAGAATTATAATATAATATTTGTAATATTTATTATACAGTCACTTTTTAGTTGAAAGCGATATCGAGTAGGCAGTCTTGTAATGAATAGTTTTAGGAACCGTGTTTTTAAAATCATCTTATAAAATTTATCACTGATATTATTTAATAATTTCTTTAGTTTCGCCTATTAATTTTTGAGGTTTTTTCGGAATCGAAACACTCTTAGGCAAATATTGCATTGATTTTAATATTTTGGGAAACGTTTCTTTTGGTAAGGCCGAGAATTTTGGGAGCTTTATTAAATCAATAATTAAAAAATTTAAAAAAATAATTGGGAAAACTAAGCTTACAGGAGAAAGAAGTAAAATGTTTCTAAGTGGAAAAAAATTAAAATTAATTAACCGATTAGGTTTCAAAAACTTGGCAAAATAATCCTAAACCGATACTTGGCCAATTTAATTTTCAGTTTTTGGAATCTTTTCCAATTAACCGCATAAAAACTTTGCGTTTTTTGTGATCTAGTATTTATTTTTTTTAAAAACTCCAAAAAGTCTAGTAAATAAGTTTTTTTAATTTTTTGTTAGTTTTAAAATTTTAAACAGATTAAGTTATATATTCAAGTCAGCTTCAAAAATATTTAAATTTATTAATAAGTTAAAAAAAAATAATCTTAAATCGATACAAAGTACATGAAAAGTGCAAAGCCGTTTTTTTTTGCATTATACATCGGACTGTTTCCTTCATTTTCAAAAATCTTTGGGGGCAGTTTTCAATACCTTATCCAGCTAGACCTTTTGAAAAGTTATATACATTTAAATTTATCGTTCTCATTTAATGAAATTCCGAGCAAGTTTTCGTAATGCGAGTTATAGAATTTAATTCACCCAACTTTCAACGCAAAGGATATTCAAAAAATGTTGATAATTTCAATAATAATAATAATATTAAAAAAAAAGAAGCCAAACCCATATTTTAAAAATTTTCCTGATGCATCACCAAATTTTGTAATACATTACAATTTTCTTACAAAATATTCGCTACGATCTCTCGATTCTTGGAACGAGAGGCGCTTTACGACTGAAATTTCTCTTTTTTCTTTCGATATCGGGAATATTTTAAGGTTCTTAAGAGCTAGTTCACCATGAATTTGAAAGTTTTCTAACTAAATATTCACTATGATCTATATTAATGTAACTAGAAGAGAGCTTCGACGAAAAGAGTGCTACGACGAAAAGACGCTTTCTACTTTCGAAATCGAGAAAATCTTTAAGTTCATAAGAGTTAGTTTACCATAAATGAGTCCTACGGTGTGGGTATTCATGCGTACTTTGGCTTTTTAAAGTTTGAAACATTTAGTAGAATAAGATTCCTTGAAACATTTCACACAAAAAACGGTGACAGAGGTTGAGGATTGTTAAACCTAATAGAATTACTTAATAGATCTACGAGGATACGAGGATCTCAAACAATTCCTATCTAGGTTGAACCAAAAAATTGGTTTTCCTGATGCATCACCAAATTTTGGAATACATTATTTTTGTTCTATATTAATAATGAGAAATATAGTTTTAGCCAACCTTCAACACAAAGGGTATACAAAGTTTGTTATCGGCACATTTTCCCAATTTTACCAATAAATCTTTCAAGTTCTCAAATATTACAATTCGAAAACGATTCAAACCCAAATTTTAAAAGATTTCCTGAAGCAATAGCAAATTTTGGAATACATTATTTTTGTTTTATGTTGATATACAAAGATTGTTATCGGCAGATTTAGCCAGTTTTGGCAATAAATTTTTCAAGTTCCCAAATATTACAATTCGAAAACGATTCAAACTCATTTTCTTTTAAATTTTCCTGATGTCTCACCAAATTTTGGTATACATTATTTTTATATTAGTAATGAGAAAACTAGTTTTGTCCAACTCTCATCTTAAAGAGTATACAAAATTTGTTATCGGCAGTTCTGGCCAGTTTTTGCGATAAATTCCTCAAGTGCTGTAATTCATTTGGCTTGACAGCGGGCAGTCAGCGTCAACTGCTTCACAGGCTTTGCCCCTGCTAATTAACTGTAAAATATCTTTCAGAATGAGTCTCCAGCTCAAGCTCCACTACATATATGAGAGATGCCCATGGTGGTGGTGGTGTTGGTGCTCTATATGGTGCGTGTGTGCTGGGGTATTTAATGGACCATGGGTGGTCTTTTGGTCTGTTGGTCGGTCAAACACTTGGAAGTCAAGTCGTGGAGCAAGCCAGGTCTTAACTTGGACTTGGCTGCAGCCACAAATCAATAAGCAGCGCAGCAGCAGCAGGAACTGGAGCTGGAGCAGCACAGCCCCTAGCTTGGTGGACTCATAAATTTCCAGAGCACTTTCACTTTTAGCTTTTTCTTTTTTTTTTTCGCGCCACCTATGCGAACTTTATCATTAGAGGAGTTGAGTTGTTGGTTGGTGCGGCATGTTCTTTGGGGGCGTCTTCCTGTTCCAGAGCAGAGCAGAGAGCACGCAGAGTGCATGACTCCAAAGCTATGGCCCAACTTTAAGACCAACCAGCAACGACGTTGCCATTTTAATTTGCCATTTTGTTGTTGTTGCTGTTGTAGTCTGGCAACGCTGGCGCGCGCGTCTATGAAACCGGAAATTTTTGTCATTAGCTGGAAATTTTATTTTCGCTTCGTTTCGTTGGATATTTTACTGTGTTTTCGTAGCTTTTCCTGACCTTTTTTTTTCTCCAGATACATATATATATATATAGGGTTTTTTTTTTTTTTTGTTGTTTCGCTTTGCTTTTCCGCAACATTTTTATCGGGCTATACGAATTTTGTTAGCCAGCTCAGTTCAGTTCCTTCTCCCTCGCTCGTTTGCGCTGTAAACTCTCCCTTCTTCCTGTGCTGCTAACTTGCCCCTTGGTGGCTTTATCATTTCTTTGCTTTGGACTGTTGTTGTTGTTGTTGTTGGGCTTAGTTGTGCTTCCTTCTGCTTCACGTTGTTGTTGGGGCACTTCCTGCGCGTGTATGTGTGTGTGTATTTTAGCGACGACAAATGATAAATGAATTTGTGATAAATGAAGCATGTGGCCAAAAGTTGAAAATACTGTTGCAGTCAGCGAAACCAACCAAAATCTCTTCCAAGCGAAAATCCTAGCAAAAAACCCACTTCATACTCAGGACTCTTCTCCAAAGGCTTAGTTCAATTCGCCGCAGCGAAAACGTTTCCATAGCCCAAATAGCCGCAGTTAAGCAACTGCATAAAGATGGAATTAGAATTAGCCGAAATCTCATTCAAGCGAAAATCAACTCAATTAGAAGACGCTTTGCTGTCACAAAAAACGCTTTCGGTGATTTAGAATTTTTCTTTTCGGGTTCAAGAGATAGTCGGTATTTCTCTCAGCCAAGCGTAAGACAACTCAATTATAAGGACACGATGTTGCAATAAATGCTCTCAGCTGGTTTGAGAGTCTTTGGTATTCAAATCTACTCCCAAAACTTTGGATAAGCAATAGCAGATATATCTTTCAAAGGAAAATCAGCCCAATTACAAAACTCACTGTTTTAATTCCTTGAAGAAGATTTTAAGTAATTTGGTTGAACATATGCATATCGAGTCCATTTTTATACCCTCTACCTTAAGTACAAAAAGGGAAGAGTGATGTATTATACTTCATACTCAGTATAAACAAATAGATCTTGGGGTTTGAACTAACTGAAATGAAAGAAATTTTAACAAGAATTTTGCATTATCTTTAAGTAGCTACATCTTTTCGATATCTTCTTCTATTCCCACTTAGGGCCATTTTAGGGTTAACACGCCTACTGGGTACAGTTGCACATCATCCGACTATTAAATTCGTATGAATACTTTCAAGGAAATAATGAAAAATATAAATGTAAGCCCTCTCTTATAAAAATTAAATAATTACAAATATTTTTTAATTGACTAGGGGGTCTCTGCCCTCTACTCGCTGCTTTAGCCAACACCCACTCCTCTTTACGATCGCTTCGCGATTCGCTCTATATATCCCTATATATAAATACCAACGACGAACAATTTTTTTATATAATAAATAAAGATAAGAGATAAAGTACCGGCAACAGTTTTTGCTCTTTGTAGCTCTTGGCAATCAAAGTCACTTAAGTAATAGAGTTGCCAACTTTCTCTAAATCCAACTTCTTTATAGATAAAAAAAGAATGTTATGGCAGATTTGTTTTCTCAAGAATTGAAAATTCATAAATCTTTTAAATATTTTCAAAAGAGCTAGAGCTCGTTAAATTAGAATTAAGTTTAGTATTAAATACTAGATTTAATTTGCTAAAATAAAAAATAAAAAAAATATTACAATAGAGCTATCAACTTTACCAAAATCTAACATTTTTATAGATTGAAAACAAAGATTAAAGGAAATTTGTTTCTTCAAAAATTGAAAATTTATAAATCTTATACAGTACAATTTACAAATCTTTTACAAATTTTTAATGTAATATCATATTATCTTTTACAATAAAGTTGCCAGCCCTGTCAACATCTAACTTTTTTATGCATCGAACCAAAGATTATGGAAAATTTATTTTTTCAAAAACTTTAAATTTATAAATTATAACGCATATCTCATCTACTACAATATAGAAGTCAGCTTTCTCAAAATCTAAATTTTGTTTATAGATGAAAAATAAAGATTATAAAAAATGTGTTTCTTCAAAAGATGATAATTTATAAAACTTTAACAAATTTTTAATTAAATATCGTATATCTGACAACAAAGATTATAGGAGATTTGTTTCTTTAAAAGTTAAAATTTTTCAAATCTTTTAAATATTTTCAATTTGATTTCGTTTATCTTATTTATTAAAAAAGATATAACAGCTTTTTCAATATCTAAAATTTTGTTTATAGATCAAAACTAAAGATTATACGAGATTTGTTTTTTGAAGAATTTAAAATTTATAAGTCTTTCAAATATTTCAATTTAGTATCGTTTATTTAATTTAATTTCAGCATATTGCTCTCACTTTTTTAGCATTACTTTATCAGAAGAGTTGTACTTGTTCTTAAATTTTTTATTTGGTGTTCCTAATAATTTGAAAATGTTCTAATTGATTTTGATTTTCTTGATATGTTTACTAAGCAAGAACCAGTTTATTGAATCGGTATGGCCAGGGCCGTAGATAAAATATCCGGGAACCGGGGGAAATCTCGGATCCGGACCCCTATCAATTTTTCTTAATTCCTGAAAAAACTTATGATTGTTGAAAAGTGTGAGTTGAGAGAAACAAAAAAGTATGTTTCGGAGCTCTGGTAGAATGATAATTTACTATGTTTTTTTTAAGCAAAAAACTTGCCGAATGACTGTAGAGTCCGGGCTTCTCCCAGAGCTCCTAGCCCGAGGGAAAAAGTCCCCGACCTCACCTCTCTCGACGGGCCTGCGTATGGCATTTAATTCAATTCGACGTAAAAATTGTTTTAGAACACGAATTTTAAGTAATTATTGCAACCAACAACGATGTTTACGATGCTTTTAACTCAAAAACATCGATCTAAGTATCTTAGTTTAAATAAAGATAAAGTGAACCTCGTTACAACGATGTTTTTCATTAAGATAATATAATATAAACAGAAAAACGAATTGCATCCAAATATTCTAACTAGTGCTGTAAATATCGATGTTTTCTATGCTTCCAATTCTAAAACATCGATGTCTCGACATATCGAAGTTAAAATAAAGAAAATATATTTTTAATATATTTTTAATTGAAATCTGTCTTAAAACAAGCAGAAAGTTTTATATGTAAAGCAAAAATGGCAGGATGGATTGTGCTCCAGTGAGCCCATTCAATAAAGAAAATATTCACTTCGTTACATCAATACATAATTTTTTTTGCTTAAACCAATCTAATCTAAACTTCTTTACTTTGTGAATTGGTAGCTTTCCAGTTTAAATCATTGGTGGTCCAGCACTCATTCTAACAAATATTACCTGAGATTATCTTTATAGATAGTTTATTCTAAGAGCTTTTAAAGATTAACTAGTGTCCTGCCCAAACTTTTTGAATTCTCTTAAAGTGAATAAACATCGTAAGATTCTTTAGTTAGCTTATCTGGAAAAATATAAGATTTTTAGATTAGCTCGATTCAAACCTTCGCCATTATTAGTCGAATGTCGCGCTTCACGGGTCTGTCTTAACCGAATTATTTTACATTCATTGCGATGTTCACGTTCCTGGGCAGTACGATTAGATTGATAATTAATTTGATTCGTTGAATTTCATCCAATTGAAATACATCATGCATTGATCGATTAGAAGACTGCATTCCCAATTGTCCTAATGCTTTATTAATCATCGCCAAGCATCGATCTTCAATATGAATTAAAGCTTCCTTGTAAACTTCCGGCGTAAATTCCATCACTGGATCACGTTTTGCTTGACGTACTCGAAACAAAATATCTTCTGATATTTTATCCACAATCCAGGTGGATGTGATGGAAAACATATTGCCAAAATAATCGCAAATAGAGCACGTATTTGATATGGAGGAGCAGTAATAGAAAAAAACTGCTAAAGATTGATCCCAGTGCAAATCATTTTCCAATAAATTCAACTTCTTACATGCCTCCCGATACGTTGCACCCAATACGCCATTCACTGTTCTCAATGATTGAAACGATGTTGGAACTCGAAGATTGATTAAAAACAGACCAGTTTTTGAATATATGGCAATATACACACAAAAACCTATATTCACAAAAAAATCTCACGAACCAATACACACAAACCCATCGCAATAGAATTAAAAACCTCCGAATTAATAACCTCTAGCACACGGAAAAATCAGATTTGAAATTTATCGACGCGTTCATGAGAACATCCGTAACCAAATGCAAATACATTCTGAAATGTGTGAATTTTTGCCTTTGATAATTTAGAAAGCTTACACGAGAACAATTGCGAATTTTCCTAACTTGTAGAATCTTTAAGACCCATTTTAAACATTATTTTCTTATTTGATGCCAGTATACGTAAAAGATAAGATTTATTGGGGAAAATCGAGAGCTTTGGTAAGGGAAACCGGTAATAAAAAAGCGAGTAAAACTGAAATCGTTTTAAAAGAAATTTTTCCTTATTTTTACATAAGCAATATTTTTATTAGAACCCTTTTTTTGTTTTAAGCTTAATAATAAATATATAAGCCCAAAGAAACATAATGCTTAGTCAGCGATGATTGTTGATTCGAAAACAGAACTTTTTTAATCTACAGCAGTTCTTGTGTCGGGGATCTATTGAATGTTTCACAAAAAATAAAAAAACAAACTCTAGGAATTTCCATGACATTCTTTTGGCTTTGCTGTTAACCTTTGCCTTTAAAAATAAATTGAAAAACGCTTTTCTATTCAAAACTTTAACAAAAACAAAAAAAAATATCTCTATATATATGAAAAGCGAATTCATTTGGTGGACAAAACAATGACAGCTTGTTTTTAACCCAACGCTGTTAACTGGCATAAATTTGACCCCGCTCAGCAGAAAAAAAAAAACCAACTCAATCCTTGCCAGTTACAAGTTTTATTAGCCACGCTTTTGTTGTTGTTTTATCTTGGGTCTTTTTTTTGTTTTGCTGCTTTTCTCTTTGCGCTCTTTACTTCCCAACTCTTCTCAACTTCATTTCCGCGAACTTTTCAATTACATTTTCAGTTGTTATGCAAACTTTTTTATTTTGTATTGTTTTGTTGTCACTATTTTTTTTTTCCACTCCCCGCCCCACCCATCAAGAAACTGATTGAAAAGATTTTCATTTGATTTTTTATTGCTGTATTTAGCAGATACTCTCACGATGTTTCTTTTTTTTCGCGTTTTACACATTAAATTGTAAGCCGATACTTATTTACACTTTGAAGCTTTGAAGTTGATGTAACAGATTTTCATGGAAACTATTAAGCAACACTTGGAAAAGATTTTATTGAGTCATTCAATTGACAAAAACAATAAACAAAATGAATTTTTATATAATAAATATTGAAATTCTAGATGACAGTGTTGAAAAGTTGTTAAATTTAATGATATAAACGTAATGTGAGATCATTTTTATAGCGCCTACTGTTTAGCTGACAATTTTGTTGCAATATCAACAGCGTTTTCTTTATTAGGCTCCAAAAAAGAGTTTAAGTTGAGCTTAAAAGCGCAACTTATACAAACAAACATTTCTTTGTGTGAGTAAGCGCAGTAAGCAGAAGCACACGAGAGAGTAAGAATCGCAATCAAGCAAAACCGAGAGAGAGATTTCACATATTGGACCGTGCGTGAGTCGTGCGCTAACCACGATTGTTATGAAAATTGATCAGTGCTGTAAGCAAAAGCACACGAGAGAGCAAGAATCGCAAGAAGAAAACCCGAGAGAGAGATTTCACATACTTGGACCGTGCGTGAGTCGTGCCCTAACCACGATTTTTATGAAAATTGATCAGTGCTGTAAGCAAAAGCACACGAGAGAGTAAGAATCGCAAGAAGCAAAACCGAGAGAGAGATTTCACATACTTGGACCGTGCGTGAGTCGTGCCCTAACGATCGTTATGAAAATTGAGCAGTGCTGTAAGCAAAAGCACACGAGAGAGTAAGAATCGCAAGAAGCAAAACCGAGAGAGAGATTTCACATACTGGGACCGTGCGTGAGTCGTGCCCTAACCACGATCGTTATGAAAATTGAGCAGTGCTGTCAGCAAAAGCACACGAGAGAGTAAGAATCGCTAGAAGCAAAACCGAGAGAGAGATTTTACATACTTAGACCGTGCGTGAGTCGTGACCTAACCACGATCGTTATGAAAATTGAGCAGTGCTGTAAGCAAAAGCTCACGAGAGAGCAAGAATCGTAAGAAGCAAAACCGGGAGAGAGATTTCACATACTGGGACCGTGCGTGAGTCGTGCCCTAACCATGATAGTTATTAAAATTGAGCAGTGCTGTAAGCAAATCCACACGAGAGAGTAAGAATTACAAGAAGCAAAATCGAGAGAGAGATTTCACATACTTGGACCGTGCGTGAGTCGTGCCCTAACCACGATCGTTATGAAAATTGAGAGACTGCCCAACACTGCTTTAGAGCCCTATACGATGAAATTTTTAGCCAAACCCCAAATTTTTTGGAGATTTTTCGTTTTAGACCTTATTTTGCTGAATAAATTTAAAAAACTCATTTATTTTCAATAAAATTGGAATTGAAATGATTTTTTTACAATATCAGTTTAATGTAGAGCTGGTTTGAGAAAATTTCTTGGTGCTCAAAATGTTGATAATGTTTTGCCATTTTCAGGGAACATGATAAAAAAAATACGTTATGATGTACGAATAAAAACAAAGAAAAGGAGTCTAAAATTAAAAAATAAACTTTTAGGTAAAATATTAGAGATGCATAATAATAATTACACTAGGGCTAAAAAGCTCTCTTCCTCCCCAAGTATTTTTGAGATTCTTCTCTTTGCACCTTATATACAACAAAATCTAAACATGTAAATATATTTATAAGCAAACATACCATGTAAAAACTACATAGCCAGAGGCCCAGCAGCCAGCGCTATATTAACTTAAGTTAGATATAGTTTTATAAACTGTACTATCTCTTAAAAATAATAATAATAATAATAATATGTAAAATATAGAGCTGGTCTGAGAAAATTAATTGGTCCTCAGAATAATGATAAGTTTTCGAATAGAAGGAAATATTTAAGGAATTTAGGAAGATATCAAAGATAGGTAAGGTTAGGTTAAGGCAACAGTTTGGACGTGACCTCCCAACTCACTTATGCCATAAGATAGGCCCGTTGTGATATCGCAATGGTGGACTGTCCTCCAACCTTCCCCACTAGAGATGTCCACTAGATGTTCTTATACACAGCAATCCGTTGGCCTGAATAAAACTCGAAAGGCATTTCGGACTTTGTTCTGAGAACTGGGATGAGTCACTTAGGAAGTGTGACTTGAGAAAGCGGAGCCCTTCGAACACAATCTCGGTCAGTGACAGATGAGGTGCTTCACCGTCTCTAGCTCTTCCTCATCGTCACAAGCTTTGCAGAAGTCATTAAGATATCGACGATAATCCTTGAAAAATGTACAGCGTGTAAAAAAGGGCTTACAAATCTTCAACAGATAAAGGTAGCTGACAAGTATGAACTCTGAAAATAGTCCTTTGCCTTTGCTCTAAATTTTGCAGGGATTTTTCGACTGGATTTCGGTTTCCAAAAAAAAAAATCTTCCAAAAATCTTGAACAGATAAAGCTCATACATGTCTCCCTACATGTCCGAAGACTTAACGAAAACGCGACTTGATAAAATTTCAGAGAGAAAACGCTTCAAAATGATCAATATATAATGAAAGCTGACCGCTATGAATTCTGCAAATAATCCGTAGTAGAATTTTGCAGAGATTTTTCGCCTCAGGGCACTTATTTTCTCAAAAAAAAAAACCTTCCATAAGCCTTGGAACAGATAAAACTCTTACATGACCTACGACGTGAAAAATGTTAAGTGTGAAATAAAGGACTTACAAATTATTAACAGATAAAGGTAGCTGACCGCCATGAACTCCAAAAATAGTCCATAGCCTTTGCTCTGAATTTTGCAGGGATTTTTCGCCTAAGGGAACTTCTTATCTCAAAAAAAAAAAAATACCCTCCCTTTCCAAAGGCCTTGGAACAGATAAAACTCTTACATGACTCCTACGCAAGCGCACGCTTGCCTCATTACAATCCAAGCCATATTAAGTGCGTCGTTTAAAAAGTTTCTTCCGACCCATAAACCTCTATCCTGGGATTCTTCAACAGTCGTTGCACTTAATTTTTATAATTAAAAAAGTTTACCTTGGCTTTAGCATTGGGCACGGAGTTGCTACGCGCTCAACTTTAGCTTTAACTCCAATCTCCAACTGACGCACATGCAGTTGGCACTGCTTGGTAATTGTAGTTGCGCACAGTGGCGTAGCTGCCAAATAAAACTCAAAGGGGGTCTACCACAAAAAATGTAATTTTGAGATACTAGTTCTAGGGACAACTACGCCACTGATTGTAGTTGTTATCCGGGAGGGGGTGCATCCTCACTTAGCCGCAATCCGATGCTGGCGTTGGCATCGTTTTGTAATTAATTTATGCAAATAATGCGTCGCTCTCTCAAACATAAACTAAATGCGTAAGGGAGTCAAGTGCGTGCATGGTTGTCCCCCCGGCTAAGAGGGAGCAGCACGCGCTCTCTCCCCCTCCCCCCCTGCGCTTCAAAAGCGGCACAAACTTGGCTTGACGTTGACGTAGCGTTACTTGGGCAACAAACCCGGCCAATTGCGCTGTCGCGGGCCATATTAAAATGAATGACCCTTTAAGTTCTTTGCTGCGGGAATAGTAACTAGAGTGTGTGTGTGTGTGTGTGTGTGTGCGAAGGGGGTGGCGGTGGCGTTGCAAGTTGGGGTAGATATGTAAAGCTGGCGCCCTAGGAGCTGCCTGCTGTGCTGCCTATCAACGTCGCTTGTTCGGATTAAGTAGACAAGTTGGCAAAACATTGCATGCATTTTGCTGCTGAGTGGGGCTCACACACATAGATACACACACACACAGATAGAGACGCCCCCGCATGCATGCTTGTCATAATAATTCGCATAAGCCATGCCCTCGAAATGCAGTCAAGGCACGCTGACGGCAAGGATTTCGCCTGCTGCAGTGCTATACACACGTCACCCAGACTTCCTTGACCTCTCCACTCTCGTCACTCCCTCTCTCTCTCTCTCTCTGTGTATCTGCATATATATATACACTCTTAGTAGCTTGTATGTATATATGTATGTATGTATGTATATACAAACCATACATTGCTCCCTTTGCGCACTGGCCATGTGTTTCTGTGTGTATGGGTGTGTGTGTAAGGGTGTGTGTGTGTGTATGGGTGTGTGTGTGTGTGTGTGTGTATAGAGGTACTCTTTTGCCTGCCACTATAATTTCTTTCCATCTTTCGCTTTGTTTTTTTGGATACACTGCAACACTGCAAAAAAGTGCTAAAGTTTCTACGTGACGTTTTGCAACACTGTTGAACTGATTTTAAAGCAGCGGAATTTAGTTAAAGGCGTTTTAATCATCATCATCATTGGTAAGACAACCCTGGTCGGGGCTTTACCTGCTGTAGTTGTCGGCTCCATTCGTCGACTACAATATTTCAGACCTAAGTCCGTCCTCTACATCTTGATCGACCACAACTGACCATCTCAAAATATGTTTTAAGGTATTTGTTTTTCGATTGTCTGATTTTATCTGATCACAACATCGTGAAGCAGTCCTTCGAATGGAATCCTCAAGGTACACGGCGAGCTGGTAGACCAAGAACTACTTGGAAATCAACAGCATTGGCCGAAGCAGCAACACAGCGGAAAACGTGGCCACAGCTGAAGTATCTGTCTGCAGATTGGGAAGGATGGAGTAAGTTTGTCGCCGCCCTATGCCCCAACCGGGGTTGAAGGACTTGAAGATATCGTAACTTTTATTTGTTTTTAGTCTACTCCCACGCATACATACGCAGCATACCTCATTCCGTTACGTGACGATTAGCCATTTCACTCTAAGCTGCCTTGAGGGAACTTTTTGCGAAAAAAAAAATAATATTGCGATCTTATATCAAAACCAAGAATTTGGTAAAGTTTCACGCTCCATGCGTGTTCCACAGACCATACATTTTGAACCTCAGTAGTAATAATATAATATTTTAGGGCATGCTACACTTCGAACCTTAGGAGCTAGTGTGCGCCATTTAAGCTCCGGATCTCTTTAACTATCCCGATATCTGAACAAAATCAATAATTAAGCAGCTATTATAGAATTTTATTCAGAAAGCCCATAATTATTTTTAATTTTTTCTTTATTTTCGTTTAGTAATCATATCTCAGTTTGTAACTTTTATTAAGACAAACAAGAACCTCATAGGGAATAAGCGACAAAAACTTTTACCCTCTGATTGCATCATAGATCTTTGGAATTTTTCCCTAATTTTCAATAAGTTTTAATTTAGTTGTTGATACTAACTCCTATATCCTTTTTTAAAAATAAATCGTTTCGTTGGTTTCTATTCATTAGCGAACCACTGGTTCATTTGTTTCTAGTCAAGTTCCTTGATCAGAAGAAGAGTTTAGACCTAATTCTTCTAGAAACGTAAGTTACTTATAAATTTTTTTAAATTTTGAATCTATTGAATACGTTCTTTATAGTAAAATAAAATCGAATGCTACGAAGTTCGATGGTTCCAACAACTTTGCAGTTAATGCATTTGTATTACCTTCATTTTTAATCTTTAAAAGTAATTTCTAAAAGCCCTTCTATTTTCTATCTGACATATGCTACTGATAAGACTTAAAATGTAATGAATAAATTGTACTCAGGAACCTAAGATCTTTGTATAGAAGACCATTTTGGCTTTGAGAATTAATGAGCACAATATATCTTTTAGTTACTCAAACCATACATACATAAATCTATTAGCCATTTAAATCTCGAGAGTTATACCCAGTTATATATTTTTCAAAGTTATATCGGGGATATAGCTCAGTGGTAGAGCATTCGACTGCAGATCGAGAGGTCCCCGGTTCAAACCCGGGTGTCCCCTTGTGAATTTTTTTGTCGAAGGCCCCAGTAGCTGGAGCTCGTTAAATTAGTATTACGTTTAGTATTAAATACTAGATTCAATTTATTACAATAAGTATAAATAGGCATTGGGCTTTTAACAAACTTTTCATAATTTTAGTTTTATAAATAACTTTTTAACTTAAAAAGCATCAAAAATCGGCTTTAAGATATTGAAAAATAATTTTCGAAATAAAGCTTAGATCTCGAGAGCAACGGAGTCAAATATTTTTTTAAAGTTAATATGTATATTCGAGATAAAGGCTATCATTTATTTAGATCTTCATGGCAACTTCGGTAGATTCGTCTAATATTCTTCAAATTCAATATATTCGAAATAAGGTTCATTATTCATTTAGATCTCGAGAGCTAACGAGTTTAATATATCGTATAGAAAATGTTTGTGAAGAAAAAATTCCAGATTTTCTCCTCAGAAAAAATTTACAAAAATTTGTTGAGAATTTCAGCGCTAGATGAACTACTTCTAAATTAATAAATCAGCTTCACAGCGTAAGTAGCACACTTTTTGTTTTCGCAAAATTAATGTAAGAAGTTTTGAGTTATAATATATCTCATAGATAATTTAAGCGAAATATTGCTGAGTTTAGTATTAATAAGCCTTGCTTAGCATTTTGTACTTGAAAATAATGAACAAAAATTAATTGGAGAATCAGCGGTTGAACTAGTTCAAAATTGGCTTAACAGCGTACGCAGCAAGCATTTGTACCCATAACTGATATATAAAGTTTGAGCTGTAATATATCTCATAGATGAAGTATCTGAAATATTTAAGTTGAGTAATCAGCGCTAGATGAACTAGTTCAAAAATTGTTTTTTTTTCTAAGTTAACTTTATACTAAATGCGGAAAATTTTTTTTTCTTAAAATTGATGTATAAAGCTTTGAACTATAATATAACTCATAGATAAAATTTAGCTTTCGTAAAAATTACCGAATATTAGTTGGGGAATTTGCGCTAGGCGAACTATAATAGTTCTACAATTTGTTTGTATCAAGTACACACATCTCATAGATAATTTAAGGCGAAATAATGCTGAGTGTAAGTATTAATAAGACTTGCTTAGAATTTTGTACTTGAAAATAATGAACAAAATTAATTGGAGAATCAGCGGTTGAACTAGTTCAAAATTGGTTTAACAGCGTACGCAGCAAGCATTTGTACCCAAAACTGATATATAAAGTTTGAGCTGTAATATATCTCATAGATGAAGTATCGGAAATATATAAGTTGAGGAATCAGCGCTAGAAGAACTAGTTCAAAAATTGTTTTTGTTCTTTTTTCGAAGTCGACTGTATGAAGAAAATATTTTTTTCCTAAAATTTGTATATCAAGTCTTTGAGCTATAATAAAACTCATAGATACAATTTTGCTTTCGTAAAAATTACTCAATATTAGTAGGAGAATCAGCGCTAGCCGAACTAGTTCTAAATTTTTTTTGCTTTTTTCTATGTCGTATCAAGTTGGAGTTACAATATATCTCAAAAATAATGTATACGAAATAAAACTAAAATTTTGCTCTCGAAAAAATTAACCAATATTAGATGAGGAATCAGCGCTACATGAACTAGTAACTAAGTTTTATGAAAAATTCTGTGTCAATATGGCGATGAGGAGTCTGGCCTTTCATGATTCTGGTTCCAAATCAATAAGTCAGTTTTAGAATAGCACAAGCTCGTTATGGGCGTACTCGCAGGCTTTTTTTTTCTTAAAATTGATGTTCGTTTTAAAAAATTAGGTATGGATACATAGCTTGAAGCTTGATCCATGTTGAGATCTTTGTTTAGGATTCAAAAAAATCTTCCTGAGTTTAGTTAGGTGCGATTTGAGATGGTATAGACACGATATTTTTAGGGAATATAAATGAATATAGAAAATGGATGCATGGCGTATACGAGTCTAAACTTTAAAGACTATTTTGCTCTCAAAAATAAAGGTGCGCTATGTAGGGTAACAATAAAAGCTTTTTTAAATATTTTCGCTCCAAAATTATTCCCAATTCCTTAGATATCTGGATCATTTAGATTTTAAGCAGAAACGCGTGCAATGTATCTCATAGTCAGAATAATGTTGCAAGTTTTTTCCATTTATGATTTTTGCATGCCACCAGCCACCCCCCCGTTTTGTTGCAGTTACCTCATGTGTGTGCAATTCTTTTGCTGTTGTTGCTGCCACACACACACACACACATGTGTGCATGTTGCATGTTGTTATTGTTGTTGCGGCTGTTTGTCGCGAGCATTTTTTTTTTTTTTTGGGTGGAGGGGTGCTGCCTCTTTGTTTGCCAGCCTGACTCTGCGACTCTGCTGCTTGCCGCCCACGTTATTTTGAATTTATTATAATATTTTTATGTAATTCCCCTTTTGTTTTCTACACTCTCGCTACATGGACTTGGGAGAGAGTGGAGAGAGAGAGATCGCTGCCACTTGGCTTGGCTTTGGAGCTGGCTTGACTTGACTTGCAAGCTTTCTGCAAATACATAATAATAATAAAGAAAAAACAAAAACAACAACAGCAACAACAAATAGAAAAACTTGCATGAAAATTTCAGAAAAAATGTGCGCTGACATTTGCTTCCTGTCCACGCCCCAAAGACTTAGTTGGCCAGGCCAAGACAATGCATGCCTGGCATGTGGCCTGGCTATAGGGAAAATTGTCAAACAAAAGCGGGGCCTAATGACTTGAGCTTGTGTTATCGTTAACCCAACTGCTGGAACTGGAACTGCTGCTTCTATGTCGTCTTCTTCTCTGGAACGCACCCCTTCAATCAAAAAAAAAATAAAACAGAGAAACTTTAACCAAAGGCAACTCTGCACTGGGGTGCAAAAAACTACCAACTATTAGTAGTACTACTATATGACGGGGTTTGTTGGCCCTGCTTTGCTGCTACAGCTACTCCCCCATTAGTAATTTTTACCATTTTTTTTTGCATTTCGTGGGGTTAATGCACTCGTCGACAACCCTTATGCAATGTGGCGTTCACCCACTACCGAAAAAGCCAAGCCAAACCAAAACCAGCAAAACGAGAACTGTAACTGGAAAACAACAAACAAACTATGTTCCCTCAGAACTGGGGGGCAGCTACTACTTTAGCTACACGTTAAAGCCTCGTAGCGAGTTCCCCAGCGAGAAGAAGAGACGCTCGCTCTCTAGTCGGTGGAGAATCGTCACATCACAGTCGTCGCAGTTGCCTGACTGCGCTTTAACAGAGAACACTCCAAAGTATGTTGCACCCAGCGCATGTGACAGGAGCAGGCAGTTGAAGTGGCACTGCTGCCCTCTGAAGTACCTTTTTTTTTTTTTTGTGGCGCCCCCAACTTATTTCGACAATTGAAATGTTTATGCTGCGTATCTCCGCGCCTGCCTGTTAAATCACTTGGGGCAATTTCCGCAAAGCATCAAATGTATCCTTAAGACACGCACAAGCACACACACATGCCACCAAGCCACTATGCCACATGCCCTCATCCCTAGTCCAACCAGGAGTACGATGACAAGCAGCAGCTACCAAAAACTAAATGGTTCATTAACAATTTGTCTGCCCACGCAACAACAAAAAAAAATTTATATATACCATTAGTCTACAGTCCAATAAAGTGGCAAGCACTACCTGAGAGAGCGTGCGGCAGTTGCAAAATTCCCATTGGAGCATTTGCTGAATCTTTGTGCCACATATCAAATGGCACTTAACCAAAAGTGGCTCACACACAAAATCTTTGCCTGAAAAAAAAATGAACCGGAGCTGGGCGCAGAAGGAAGCACGGCGTCGATGGCTTTTAAGTGGCTGCCGCAGCTCATTGTTAGATTTGAGGCACTCACTCATTGAAATTTGAGGCACAGCTTCAAAGCGACATCAAATGTCAAGCAGCACACATACCAGTGTGTGTGTGTGCGTGTCAGTGTGTGTATGGTGTCTGTGTGTGTGTGTGTCGCGGCCTATTCTTCAGTTCCCTGCAATGGAATTGCCAAAAATGAATATAACAAAGAACACATTTTTTTTTAAATATCCTCAAACGAAGTTTTATTACACTTTACAAATTATGATGGTGTCTTTTATTCGGAGAATTCCTTTTTTTATAGCAGGAAGGAAAGTGGATTATAATCGTAAGAAATTGATTTGTAAGGAATTGAGGAATTCGTAAGGAATTGAGGAATTTGTATGGAATTGAGCAATTTGTAAGGAATTGAGGAATTTGCATTTCCAAAATTAATCCAAGTTTTATAATGTTACATTTAAGTTGAAACATTATTGCTTGTAACCTGAAAAGTTTTCCAACTATTTGGTTTTCTGTGTTAGATTTCGATTGCGATATCGATTGTTCGTACTTGATAGCTATAGTTAAATTTTTTGAGTCTAATTTAGATATTTTCCAATAATTTAAATCAGTATCTTGAATATAAATAAATACTTATATATGCCAAGTTGTATCTGGATATTTTTTAAAAAAGCTCACTATGAGGAAACGGAATCAAATATGAACATGAATCGGTAATTTTTATTTGGTGCATATCTTTTAGAAAAATTTATTGCCTATATATCCTAAATAAGAATGATTAAATCATATGTTCAATAATTTCAGTATTAAGTTGAGTTACTTTTTGTAGAATTTCTTTTCTTTCCCTTTTATATCATCTAACTCTTGGTTGCTTAATACTTTGGAGAAATGCCAGAAACTTTTAGAAAAATAGTTGATATACCTTGGATTCGATTTCAGACGTAATATCCCAACTAACTTTTGTGAAAAATGTTGCCCATATATTTCATGGATGGTCACATTCATCGTGTTGTCGTTATATCGTGAAATTAGCACCTTTAAATCCTCTGTGCTGGCTGCCTTTTCCTATATTTATTAAAAATTTTTATTCAAAGCACCACCTACAAGAATTTTCTACATCTTACGTATCTTTTACTATAATTTGGTATCGCTATCTTTTATAATCGGAGGTTCTATGCTCCACAAGAAGAAGAGGACTATAGTAGAAGTAGTCTTTTATAATCTCCGAGTTAGTACTACTACTACGAATTCTGAACTCCTAACTGGAGCATAGAGCCTCTTAAGTTGGTTACATTCATCGTTTTGTCGTTATGACGTAAGATTAGCACCTCCAAATCCTCTGTGCTGAATGCCTTAGCAGGGGGATTGACCAATAATTGTTGGGTACCCTTTGGAGACATGTTTCCCTTATTGTTTTGTTCCATGTTATGCTGACATCTTTTATGAGAATCAATAAGTGATGGGTTCAAAGATTCTTTAGTTAGAAGTCGCCCCTGAAATGGGGAAACAGACGCTTACCTGATGACAATTTGGCTGCCAAAAAGGCATCAGGGTCTGTTGTGGACTGCACTTAGCTTCTGGATTCTTACTCGACATTACCGGCATGGGTGGTCCTACCGCCGGCATCGCTCTTGGATTCATCGCCCCTAATGAGCTTCCTCACCACGACAAAATGGCAATCCCCGAGGGGAGTCCAGAATTCGTAGTAGTAGTATTTTATGGATAGCTGATATAATATTCTATATAAGAATGATTATACTATATTTATAAGTTTTCGAAAATTGAGGAACTAATAGTTCAATGATTTTAGTTTTATGTGGAGTAAAAACAATATCTTTATTATTATTATTGGGATTGGGATTAATGTACTGCGACCCTGGTGGATCTATTGTACCCCAAAGAAAAGAATATCTTTAAATCAAATTCATTTTTTTCCGTTTTTATTAAATCTTATCCAGACAGTATAATAGAAAATTTATAGAAACTTGAAGAAATTGATTGATTGATTTATTTAGGCACGATTTTAGACATAATATCACTACTAATATTATTTTGCATGATAGAGGCGGAAAGAAGATTTCTGAAGAATCTACCTCAGTTATTTAACGGATGTCTCAAAGGCTATATCAGTTCCGGGTTGCAAAACTCGTGAGAATACAGCTACGGTTACCTCGAAAGTTATTATAATTTCACATTTTTTGCTCGAAAATTAAAAAGAAAAACTTTTTACCAGATAGAATTAAAATAATCAACACAAAACAGTAAATTCATACGCAAAACTCGTATCCATCAATGCAATAAAGCGCTTAGAACAATTGATAGAAATTCGGGAAATTCCCAGACCTTATTCTGTACATTTAATTAAATTTTATTCTTAGATTTTAATGCTCTTGCAAAAATATTTTAGCTTAGTCGTTCGGAGGACGCTAAGCTTTTTACAATCGCCTTACCGATCTTGCTGAATTTAAACTACAAATAAGCCCAAGAATTTGTACTGCTAAAATTGCAAAATACTTAGTTTGAAAATTTTTAAGCTTATTCGAATAGATAATTTCTATA
Source organism: Chymomyza amoena (assembly GCA_037043745.1). Classification (NCBI taxonomy): domain Eukaryota; kingdom Metazoa; phylum Arthropoda; class Insecta; order Diptera; family Drosophilidae; genus Chymomyza; species Chymomyza amoena. The sequence goes on along the minus strand of JBAMAX010004800.1, from coordinate 43,342 downwards.
ACTAAAATTCTTACTTCTTATATAGAGGTATCTACCTCGTATATGCACTGAGAGTAAAAATCAAGAATTTCACGCTTGCTGCCAAGAGTATTTTTTTTATAATTAAAAGTACAATTTTTGAAGACCGCAGTTCTAAATTTGAAGAAGTTCAAATTTATAAAAAAAATGGCTTTCATTGAGATTGTTATGAATTACTTTCAAGGAAGTGCCAAACGACTCTGCATCGTACCATTAGATATACCTGGTATATCAGCATTCCGCGATGGGGGAAACATCTTTAAATGAGTGTCCACACGTAATGCCAGCAGCTCGGACCAATTTTTTTTTCAGCTTTATAACCAATGAGGGTTGTAATCCCAAGGGGTTGCGTTCCAAAACTGGCGGATAGGACAAAGCCTTCCTGATGTGAGTGATAGGAGGACAATATAATACCTCCCGCGAACCGCAAAGGCCGAAAATTCGTTAAAAAATCCCCAACATAGGCTGGCCAAACCATATTACTTGGACGTAATGTCTACTCCAAGGGGTACCCCCTATATTTAGTCTCGGTGCGGAGATTGAGTGTATTTTATACTTAATTATAATTATAATAACTTTCTAGAGCCAAAAATCGTACTTTGGGCATATGATGACTTTGGTATAAAAGAGATATTTAAATATTTGGGTATAGCACTAGTAGAATTTTCTTTGCTTAAATCGCAGTCCATATCAGAACTCCAAAAACAGGTAAAGAAAATCGCACCCTTTGACAAAATTTTACTCAGCTAGTTGCTAGAATCTTCAAGAGAGCGTAAATAGCTTATACGACTTGCTGATTAATTGGCCATATAAATTTTGGGCTCTTATTCGTTTGTACCCAGCAACAGGAACAGGAACAGGGTATAAAAAAGCGAATCTACTACTTTCACAATGCCCTTACTCCCTGACTTGCCAGCGACACACCCCGCCGCCGTTCCTTTTGAATCAACGTTCGACGCTCGCTCGTCTTCACGCTGTGACAAAAGGCGCATTGTTTCCCCTTGTGGCTGTAATCAAATATCAATGAAAGGGTCTTCTATGGTTCCAGGTTGAGCTCTGAGCTGAGCATGGCGCACTTAGTTCGTAGTTCGTTCCAATGCAATGGCAAGCAACTGCCGACGCGTCGCCTTGCGTTGCTTTGTCGTCAATGGGTCTGGGCATAGCGCGCTTTGGTCTGGGCCGGGGTATGAGGCCGGGGCCGGGGTCTGGCTAATTAGGTTGACTTCAAGTTGAGCTGGCGACGGTCGCGGCTTTTGATTTGATTCCATTGAAGCAAAGCCAAGCAAAGGCCCAGGAATAAATGTTTTAAATTTACTTGTCGAAAACTTTCAAGTCAAATGCGCGTTTCCGACTTCCCCTGGCAAACGACTTTTCCTTCATGCTCCGGAGCAAGTCGAACGAACCATTGTCAACTGACAAAAAAAAAAAAAAAATGGGAAAAAAATGAAGAAAAAAGGAAGAAAATAAGAAGAAAACATCAGACTATGAATATTGCAGCCATAAAGTTTAATTGTGGCCACACAGATATTGTGGACCCTTGTCATACGGCTGCTTGTTATTGTTCAACTTTTCGTGGAGCGTTGCAAGAGAGGCGGCGGAGAGACAGAGAGACAGTGTTGTACAACACAGTTACAGCGAAGAAGCAGAGAGAGAGGGAGTCAAGAAAAAAAAAAATAAATGCAAATTTTTTGCAATATAACCAAAAAGAAATCTGCATAAAATTTGCACAAGAAGTGTTAAAATTGTGCGCAAGATGCACGCAACTTAACGGAGCTTGAAAGACCGGACCCGGAACGCGGGACCCGGGACACGAACTTGCAACCCGCACCCAGGTCCGGACCTGGACACGGCACAATCCGCACTTTAAGAACAACATAAACGTGTGAGTTCCAAAGCAGCAACAACATCAACGAAATAAACAAGCAAAGTCCAAATGGGCAAAAGCGAAAATGTGGCAGAAAACTTTGGCAATGCAATGAAAATTGTCAACAACAACAACAAGAACAACAACAACGAGTACAGTAACAGAAAGCACAATAAATACTAAAAGCAAAATACCAAAAATACTTACATTTATTATACACTGTAAATAAATATAGCTTAGGGGGTACTTACCGAATTGGGCAAGGTTTGGTAACTGGCAAAGGAATATCAGTTCGATCAAAACAAGATTATTTTACATTTTCTATTTTCCTCTAATTAGGAGTCCAATGAGCACGAAATAATTTTCGGGAGCCCTACTTAAAATAATATTTTACACTGAATATGGTACCACCTCACTTAGGAGCTCGAAGTTTTTGATTTTTTATGAACAGCTATAACTCAGCCTTCTCGGGGATTGCCACCTTGTCGTAGTGAGAGGGCTTATTAGGAGCGATGAATCCAAGAGCGACGCCGGCGATAGCTATCGGTAGGGCCACCCATGCCCGTAAGGTCGAGGAAGAGTCCTGAAGCTAAGAACAGTCCACAACAAACCCTGATGCCTTTTTGGCAGCCAAATTGCCATCAGGTAAGCGTCTGTTTCCCCATATCAGGTGCTGCTTCAAACTAAAAAATCTTTGAACCCATCACTCACTGATTCTCATAAAAGATATCAGAATAACATGAAACAAAACAATTATGGAAACATGTCTCCAAGGGGTACCCAACAATTATTGGTCAATCCCCCGGCTAAGGCAGTCAGCACAGGTGATTTGGAGGTGCTAATTTTACGTCATAACGACAAAACGATGAATGTAACCAACTTAAGAGGCTCTATGCTCCACTTAGGAGTTCAGAATTCGTAGTGGTAGTAATAACTCGGAGATTATAAAAGACTACTTCTACTATAGTCCTCTTCTTCTTGTGGAGCATAGAACCTCCAATTACAAAAGATAGCGATACCAAATTTTTGTAAAAGATATGTAAGCAGTTGTACATAATTGTTGAAGTAGTACTTTGAATGCAAATTTCAATAGAAAGTCAGGATTTTGGAATGGGTGATTTTGAATCTTTCAGCGCTAAACTCGCCATAAATACCCGTCTGGTAGTCAAAACTCGCCCTATGCTCTAACAGGAGATAAAGAAATCGTTTAGTCAAAATTCCTTCATAAGGATGAACTGCAACAAAACATCTCCTTTTGTCATACTTCTTCTTATGTGGCCATAACAACCCGATTAAGGTTTACGGCCTTCCTTAAAACATTTCTCCAGGCGCCTCTGCATTGCGCGCGCCTTCTCCAGATGGTCACACCGAGAGAAGACAGGGCCGCTTCCACTTGGTCTTTCCAACGCAAACACGGGCGTCCTCTCCGCCGACGGCCGCTGACTACCGCATCGAACACACGTCTAGCTTGAGTATCCTCGTCCATCCTAACGACATGTCCGAGCCAGCAAAGCCGCTGGATGTTGATACGCTGAGCAACGTCCATGTCGTTGAAGAGCTCATACAGCTCCTGGTTGGTGCTGATGCGGTAGTCATCGCCAACTCGAATAGGACCAAAGATCTTGCGCAGTACTTTCCTCTCGAAAACTCCCAAGGCAGCTGCATCAGTTAGCGACACGGTCCAGGCTTTCGCGCCGTAAAGTAGCACTGGAAGGATGAGTGCCTTTTAGAGTCTACTACTCTTTTTTTCTCATACATATATGATAATTTCCATAAGAAGTTCCTCCATGGTCGAAAAATGAAAGGCTATATAAAAAGGATTTAAACTTTTAATATTTTAGAGAAATACTCAAAACTGTTTAAATTAAAGAATTTAAGAAATTTCCCGCAATTAAGTTTTCAATATGGTAAGGAATCTGTCTAAAAAGTTGAGAGTTCAAATTTTGTTTTGAAAGTACCTACTATATTTGTAAAAGCATATTCCATTCAATAAAATATTTTCATTATTTTTCAACATATGAAATATATTTATTAAATTTGATCTAAATTCAAGATATATGATTTTCTTGACTTGAAAAGTTTTAAAAGAAAAGAAAATCTTATAATAGAAATTTGAGTGAAATCGTTACAGATACTAAAATTTTTTTCTATCATACGGCAATAAAATTTTGAAAAAATTTTCAGCTCTTGTTTTTCAGAAACTTATTTTGGATATAATTGTGTCTATAGAAAGGATAAAAAGATATAATACTCACAAATCCTAGTTCAAGTACTCGCTTGAACTGGTTCAGGAACCAAACTGTGTAACTCAGTTCATAAATCCTCTTAAAAGGTAAATTTCGAATGTAACTCTATTTGCAAAATTTCTTTTGGAAATATTTGTGTTAGTCGAAAGAATAAATAGAGATAATACCCACAAATCCTAAAGCAATGGCTCGCTTGAACTAGTTCATGAACCAAACTATTTAATTCAGTTAAAAAATTCTCCTAAAAGGTAAATTTCGAAAGTAACTCTATTTGCTGGCCTGTCGCCAGACTAGTAGGAACGGAGAGATTCCCCTAAACCCGAAGTTCTCCAAGGAGCTGGTATAAACAAAAGAACACTATGCAAAAGTTTAAAGGAAAAAACAATCATACCAAAAGATTTACCCGATGCCCAAAGGGATTTTAGTAACGTCACGCTAGATACTTGGATTAATAAAAGAGAACGAGCAAGTTATTTTTGTTGTTGTAATAACTTACCTACCTAATAAAAAATAAATCATATCTATTAGGGGTGCCACAGAAAACCAATTCGATTCAATTTTGATGCAATTGCAATTCTTGGTGCCACAGACATGACTAACGAAGGTTTTAAAACCGCTCATAGTCATGTATGTGGCACCAAGAATTGGAATTGTATCGAAATTGAATCGAATTGGTTTTTAAAACCCTTGTTAGCCATGTCTGTGGCACCACGAATTGGAATTGAAATCAAATTGGTTTTCTGTGGCACCCCTGATATCTGTATTTTTGTTTCAGTTACCTTGAACCTGCGATTTTGAAATCCAAGTAATATACCAACCTTTTTTTTTGTAACGTAACGCCATGCGTATTTTTACTTGCATCTTGAAACGGAGAAGATTGTTCTCAATTTCTTTTAGTAAATATAGTGCTACTTAGTAGGTTTATAAATAATTTATTATAAATGAAAAAACGTTTTCTTTGACATAATTGGAAAAATATACAATTATAAATTATTTTTTTTTTATTATGTGTAGTAACATTATAGTTTAGTAACATAACAACACCAGGTGTTGGGGTAATTTATTTAGAGCCAAACCCCCTAACGCAGTATGAGGACTTTAATTATATATATATTCAAATAATTGTATTATAGTTGAAAATAGATTCCTTAAACGAAATTCCTTTCCAATGCATATAAGCGATAACACAAAAGTTACGAAAAACATGGGTGATCTACAACAGCACTATTAGTTCAAATCTAAACTTAATCTAGATAGGAAAATTGAAAACGAAACTTTTTGCAGCTTAGTGATTTCTAGTATTTAAGAGTCTTTTTCGAACTAGTTTGGAATAAATTTGGTTCATTTAAGTTTTTTACTGAGAGCGAGATATTCCTATTATGATGCTAAAGAACTAGTTCGTTTGCTTGATCAGCTGCTTACTTGTGAACATTTTTTTTCTATTTTCGAGTTGAGTTTTGGCCAAGACAACTGGGGAAAAAGTTTTTCAAACTAGTCAGGAATCAATTTGGTTCATTTAAGAAATTTACCGAGAGCAAGTTATTCCAGGTATGGTGTTAAAGAACTAGCTTCTTTTGCATGATTACCTACTTGATAAAACACTTTTCGCCATTTTCGAGTTGAGTTTGGAACAAGTTTTGCCAACTTGTCTGGAATTAATTTGGTTCATTTAAGTTAGCAAGTTATTCCAAGTTTATATAATATAATTCCCTGTTAGACCCCTTGGAGGAGGGGCATAGGGATTTCTATTAATAACTGTTCAAACAGAACAGGGACTTACAGCTTATAGCCGAATCCGAACGGTCGGTGTCTTTAATTAATAGAGACATTGTCATGGCAAATAGCGTCTATTGAGCTAGCGATGCCAGTGCTAGGCAAATGCACCAGTGCTAGCTGCGAGGAATTGCGAACCACCGACCTTGCGGTTTTAGAGGCATTACGCTACCACTTAAGCTACAGACGGCCACAAGTTTAGTCTAATAAAATAATTGTAGAGTTTTTCTCTTTTTTATACTTTTACTAGCCATTTATTTTGTTATAATTTTAATTTTTTAAAGTTTTATTAATGCCTTATTTATATCTGTATGAATAACTACAAACTATTATAATATATAGATTATATTATTTTGTTTTATTTTATTTTATTTAAGGCGCTTTAATTTATTTTCTATAAATTTTTAAGATTATTTTTACCAGCTTTATATCAGTAAATAAAAAACGATATAAAATACCGTTAAAAATAAAAAGCAACAAAAGCATTCCATTTTTCATATTTTTAAAAAAATTGATAAAAACATTTTGCCATCTTCTTTAGAATATAATATTACCATGATAGTTTGTTAAAAAGAGCAAAATCAAAATGCATAACCTTAGAAATTGCAACCATTCAGCTCAACGCCGCAGGACAAAACTTGACTCAGACTTTAAACTTTATTTTTTTACTATGTAAAAGGATATCCCATAGTCGAACAGTATCTCGACAGATTCAAATTTTATTTATGCAATAGACCAAAGTGCCGAAGAGTCAAGTTAGCAACTCTCAAAGTGCCAAAGTCGACAAGTTGAGCCAAGTCAGGCCAAAAAGACCAAGCAGACCAAGCAGACTAAGCAGTTCATTCAGACAGAAAACTGTGTAAAATATGCGCCAAATGCAACTATAAGGAAAAGTGCCTACTACCAACTCCAGCTAAACAGCTCCTACGGAGGACTTCTGGGCAAAAAGTTATCCAGGTGGCCGCACTAGGCACAAGAGCGGCTTTTGCCACTTGGCCAAAACTTGGTACTTGCAACTGCAAACTGCTTGGGATAAGCGCAGGCCAGGGACACAGTACAGTCTGTGTTTGTTGGTATCCTGAAGGAAATTATGTTTCGTCAGTTTCTATAGAAAGTAATCTACAAGTGACATAACAATTGACATGCCATACAATAAAATAAAGAAAAGTGTTCCAAGAAACAACAGAAAATGCTGAAAATAAATTTCCAGAATAGCAAAATCAAAACAATAACAAGAATGTGTTAAATTGAGGCAAGAAAAGTGTGAAAATGCAGCACCTATAGAGATTGTCTAAGCATTTAGTATAAAAGATACAAATGTATCTAGAACACAAGTCGACCACAGACATACCATAAAGTACAAAAGCAGTTTAACAATCATTTATTTATTACACAATTTGGTTGTAACATTTTCTATTGAATTGCTTGTAAGATATTTATACACATTTATTTACACTTACTCTTACATAATTTAACAATTATTTTCAATAAATTTTAAAAATTTAATGAAATATTTTGGGGGAAAAATGGTTTGGTAATTTAATTATTTAAGGGCTTAAAGGCTTATTTTAAGTTAATAGCTCTAAGCATTTAAGCAAGCAGTGCTAATTGGCAACTGGTATTGTTCAGGTTTCAAAAGAACTGCAGAACTAGTTCTTTTGTGCGGCTGATTTTTACTTAAATTTGCCCAATTGCGAAGAATATTTTTGGTGAGCTTTAATAATCGGAGAACCTTTAAGTGTATCGAATCCTTCCGATATTTTCTCATAAAGGCATAAACACAAACATGCGCAACTCTATCTAAGAGCTCAACCATACCAACACGTTCAACAATAATTCAAAACTGCTATTAAAAATGTATATCCCCCCAATTATAAAAGCTTTTTGACTTATATTTTGTAACCAAACCATTAATAGTTTGTTACCAAATTGTGACAAATTTAAATGGAACCAAAAATAATGGCCATAAAATGCAAATAAATATAAATAATAATGGCTTTTTCGCCACTAAATTGAAAACTATTTCTAAAAGCCACGATACGATACGATGTGCGGTGAAATTTAATTTTATAATGTATTACAAATTTTCCAAAACATTTAGAGTGATTTTCATATATGAAGCAGTACAAGCAGTGTAAGCAGTGCAAACAGCGCTTAAATAAGGACTAAGTAGTCGAGATACGAAGTAAAGGCCTACCTAAAGATGCCTTGTAACATCAATGAGCCGCTTTAGTTCCGATTTTTTAAGTAAATAGCTCATCTTAACTGAAATATCAAATGTAGAGTAATAGGTATGGTATTGAAGAACAAGTTCTTTTGTACTTACATTAAGCTTAACATTTCGAAAAGCAGAGATAAGTGATGAGCTGCTTTAGTTCCAATTTTTCAACTACATAGCTCTCAACTAAAATTTCAGATGTAGATTACTAAGTAAGGTGTTGTAGAACTAGTTCTTTTGTACTTAAATTAAGTTTAACATTTCGAAAAGCAGAGATAAGTGATGAGCTGCCTTAGTTCCAAATTTTTAAGTACATAGCTCTCAACTGAAATTTCAGATGTAGATTACTAAGTATGGTGTTGTAGAACTAGTTCTTTTGTACTCACATTAGGCTTTATATTTCGAAAAGTAGAGAGATAAATTTTGGCCAAGAAAACGCAACAGATTCTTTCAAGAATTGGTTAAAAATTTAGAGCTACTCTAGAATCAATTTGTTTCATTTACATAAGATATTTGCTGATAGAGATCATATAAGAGTTTTGGGTATGGTCATAAAGAACTAGCGAATCTAGTGCTGTAGTTGTACTTAAATGTACAAATTTTTAAAGATTTGTTTAAATAACTGCTTTTAAGAAAGAAGAAACCGTTGTATTTATTTGTGGAAATATTTTTCCTTTTTCTATTACGAGTTTATGGAAACGATTTTGAAGATTTTTTAAAAATTATGCCTGAAAGTAAAAAACAGTGTATAGCAATTTTTTGAGCTGAACTCTTTTGTTTTTTTTTAAATTTACCTAATAATAGCTGCCAGATTTTGCAAAATAATATAAAATATGTCAAAAACATATATCTTAAAAACGATGCAATAAAGTAAAAGAATTATTGAAGAATTTTTTGAGATTGGATTTTTGGTTTTTCATTTATCATAATGTCAAAAACTTTTGTCTTGAATTTTTCAAATGCTCAAAACATTTAGAAGTTATATTTGATTTCGAAAAAAAAGAATTTTTGACCACCGAGTTTTGGACATGCAGATTCTTTCAAAAACTGAAGAACAGTTTTTCGAGTGATTCTGGAATCATTTTGGCTCATTTCAGTAAGTTGCTGACGACAGAGTTACTTTAAGTTGTAAGTGAGGAACTAGTTCTTTGAGTGTTTAGCGGCATATCTAGACCGTCAGTTTTCAAAACTTTCTGAAACCGCTCAAATATTAGCCTCCGAAAAAGAAAAAAAACCTTTTTCCTGCAGTTTGCTTTTTCAATAGTTATAAATTTAATTCTTCTGTTGGCAACATTTCCCTAGGAAAGACTTTGTTCCATACTTACTAAAATTTTGGCCAAGACAATCAATCAAATTGATTCATTTAATTTTATTTACTGAGAGCGACTTATTTCCAGTATGGCGTTAAAGAACTAGTTCTTTCGCATAATCACCTGCTTACTTGTGAAAATCTTTTCGCCATTTTCCAGTTGAGTTTTGGCCAAGACAACTAGGGAAAACCTTTTTATGCACTAGTCTGGAACTAATTTGGTTCATTTAAGCTATTTACTGAGTACAAGTTATTCCAAGTTGAAATACTAGTTCTTTTGCATTTTCACCTGCTTACTTTTCTAGGAAAATATTTTCTCCGAACTAGTCTGAAATCAATTCGGATCATTTAAGTTATTTACTGAAAGCGAGTTATTCCAAGTATGGTGTTAAAGAACTAGTTCTTTTGCATGATCAGCTACTTACTTGAGAAATTCTTTTCGCTATTTTCGAGTTAGTTTTGGCCAAGACAACTAGGAAAACCTTTTTATGCACTAGTCTGGAACTAATTTGGTTCATTTAAGTTATTTACTGAGTACAAGTTATTCCAAGTTGAAATACTAGTTCGTTTGCATTTTCACCTGCTTACTTTTCTAGGAAAATATTTTCTCCGAACTAGTCTGAAATCAATTCGGATCATTTAAGTTATTTACTGAAAGCGAGTTATTCCAAGTATGGTGTTAAAGAACTAGTTCTTTTGCATGATCAGCTACTTACTTGAGAAATTCTTTTCGCTATTTTCGAGTTAAGTTTTGGCCAAGACAACTAGGGAAAAAGGTTTTACTAGTCTGGAATCAATTTGGCTCATTTAAGTTATTTACCGAGGGCAAGTTATTCCAAACTAATAGACTAGTTCTTTTGCATGTTCACCTGCTTACTTTTCTACTTAAAATCTAGAGAAGCATTTTTTTTCGAACTAGTCTGGAATCAATTTGGTTCATTCATGTTTTTGGCTGTCTTTTTCCCAGCCTATGTTATAATAAACTGTCATGTTTTGTTATTGTTGTTCTTTTGAAGTGTTTGATTTGGTCTTGATTTATGCGCTTTTTAAATGGCAAAGATTAGACATTTGTTTAGCAATTAATTTTGGATGACACTCACAGAGTCACAGGCATAAACAAAATGAGGCAAGCAACGTTGGTTGAGGCGTCCCACGCGCGGCAACTTCAGCGCCCTCGTCTCGGGTTCGTTCTGTCTGGAACTTGTCGGAACTATGCGACAAGCGACGCCCACAAGCGATTACTTGCAGCACCGGCAGCGCCAGCGTTGGCGTTGTGCCCCTCCATAAATATATATCTATCTAGTCATAGATAGATTCGGGCACGAACGTCAGACAAGAGTGGAGGGGGTGCCACAGCAGACAGCGGAGGAGACCGACCAAGCGGGCAGGCGCTAATTAATTTTGTTTTAAATAGCAGCGAGGTGGCTCTATTCGGCAACTTCTTGGCCACTTGGGCCAACTTATCCCTGGAAGGGGGCACACGGTCATTAATTGGCTGGGCCTGTCTGATTTTGACTCTGTTGAGGTTCATGCCTCATGTCCATGGCTGATGGAACGGCTCAGTTCTTGTCTTCGCTCGTCTTTGCTGCTCATAATTATGATTGAATGTTCTGTGTTCTGAACAGGTGCATAAGTTGGTTTTGTTTTTGTGCCCTCCACCCTCCGACTAAAATATTGCTAGTTTTATGATATATAAACTCTAAGATGATGATGATGAGGATTGGGCTGGTTGCATTTTGTTGCTCATTTAAAATTGAAATGAAATTTGCAAAATAATTAACAAAACATTTTTAAATGTTTTTTTCTTAAGGCATAATTAGCTGTAGAGTGGAAGTTAATGGAAAACAAAAAATATTAATTAATTACATGGCAAGCATATGAAAATAATAAGCCCAGAGGCTGCCTAGTTTAGAGCTAAATTTAGCGGAACCGACGGAACGGGGTTGTTTAATGCATTACGCAAATGCATGAACTCAAGGAAATGCAAATATTTCATAGAAACTGGTTTTATGGTTTTTTCTGAAGCTATTTGGAATGCACTTCTTGAAGTCTTTTTTGTAGAACCTGGAACTTTGAAAACTAAGAAAAATCAGAAGTACTTGGTCTTTAATTTATCGGACATCAAAAATGAGCAATTCTGCAAAAGAGTCTTTTATGTGTTTATGTCTAGAACTTGCGACAAATCTTGAATTTCTTCAGCGATCATTTCAAAATTTTGAGTCTGAGTACACTGAGTACACTTTTTCTAAATCTAAAATTTTTTTAGTAGAAAGTGAAGTTTTTTTACGATTATAGCGAAAAGATATCTTCAAAAATGAATAAGTTTTACCCCATACAGGGTATTTTTTTTTTGGTCGATAGTTCTTAAAGCAACGATAATTATTAAATGATATAGTCTTCCGATTTGGTCAATTGTTTTAATAATTTCAATCTTTGGGTTCTTGGTCCTAATCGAAAGACGTAGCGGGGTCCAATCTTCCATAGCACGTGCTATAAATTCATTTGGAGTTATTTGTTTTAGGGTTAAACACATTCTATCAAGTGGTTGATGTCTTTGGAGCGCGAGAGTCGAACTCTGCAGTTGCGCATAGAATTCAAAATCGATGGATTTTGTGAGGCGTTAAGAGATGGTTGCTCAGGAGCCTTATCCTTTTTAACTCCTGCGGTAGGATTCTTTGGGTCTTTTGCATTACTCACAATGCTTCTAGCACGAGATCTACTTCGTGTACCACGAACATGGCATTCATGATCGTAGGAGTAGCTATCATTATTCATCATTGATGGAATGTTATTAAAACATTTGTTCGTGTCCTAGAGGCAATTCAAGAAAACCAGAAAATCCTTAAAGCCATTGGCGATGGAATGGTATTTAATTCCCTGCAATCCATTTCTCGTGGCGATATAAACACTTTCTATCAAGTGGTTGATGTCTTTGGAGCGCGAGAGTCGAACTCTGCAGTTGCGCATAGAATTCAAAATCGATGGATTTTGTGAGGCGTTAAGAGATGGTTGCTCAGGAGCCTTATCCTTTTTAACTCCTGCGGTAGGATTCTTTGGCTCTTTTGCAGTCACTCACAATGCTTCTAGCACGAGATCTACTTCGTGTACCACGAACATGGCATTCATGATCGTAGGAGTAGCTATCATTATTCATCATTGATGGAATGTTATTAAAACATTTGTTCGTGTCCTAGAGGCAATTCAAGAAAACCAGAAAATCCTTAAAGCCATTGACGATGGAATGGTATTTAATTCCCTGCAATCCATTTCTCGTGGCGATATAAAAAAACTCAAAGCCTATCTAAGGACCCATCGTGTGTCCTGGATGGAGAAACGACGTTGGATGCGGGACAAGACCTGCAGTTATCAGGTTGGTCTTCAATAATGTCAATCTTGGGCTGTTGAACGCGTTGCGAATCAGTTAAATAAATTTGATCTGTTATTTATTATTGATCTGTCTTTGTGTATGAAGCATGGCATTATGGCTGCCATACGATTTCTTGGAATTGGTCCCATCGTTAACCAAAGTGAAAAAACTTAAATGCATATTACCTTCAAGCATTAGAAGCTCAGTTTCCGTCAGCGGGAGCAAAGTTGTAATATTTTTATACAATTTAAAATTAATTTTTTCTGTATCATTCCTAAGACATAAATTTTTCTGCGTTTATTTTTAATTGAGACTTTCATTATTAAACTAAAAGAAGAAATTATATTATAATTATACGAGAGATATCTTGCAAGGAGCTAGCTGGGAATAAGAGAGATATCTTGCAAGGAGCTAGGTGGGAATAAGAAAGATATCTTGCAAGGAGCTAGCTGGGAATAAGAGAGATATCTTGCAAGGAGCTAGCTGGGAATAAGAGAGATATCTTGCAAGGATCTAGCTGGAAATAAGAGAGGTATCTTGCAAGGAGCTGTCTGGGAAAAAGAGACATATCTTGCAAGGAGCTAGCTGGGAATAAGAGAGATATCTTGCAAGGTGCTAGGTGGGAATAAGAAAGATATCTTGCAAGGAGCTAGCTGGGAATAAGAGAGATATCTTGCAAGGAGCTAGTTGGGAATAAAAAAGATATCTTGCAAGGAGCTAGCTGGGAATAAGAGAGATATCTTGCAAGGAGCTAGCTTGGATTATGGGAGATATCTTGCAAGGAGCTAGTTGGGAAGACGAGAGATATCTTGCAAAGAGCTGTCTGGGAAAAAGAGAGATATCTTGAAAGAGAGATATCTTTTTTAAAATTAAATAATAAAAATAATAATTTAAAATTGTATAAAAATTAGTCATTATAAATAATTATTTATGCGATGCTTCGCTTATAAACCTTCTAACATATTTAAGATTTTGATAAGTATATGACTTTGGACTATGTAGCCTTTCGAGTTTTCTTCTTTTTTTAAAATCTGCTTCGAAAACTTAAAAATAAAAACTTATATGGACTCTGACGTTGTCGGTTCTTCTACCAAAGCAACTTGGTGAAGATGTCGACGTTCTCAGAACAGCAATGTCAGGATGCTTGACAGGGTTGCCAAAGAAGTCAAAATGACATTGCTATAGTAAAGTTCCTTGGCCATGTTCTCTGTTTGTTGCGTGTGTGGGCGTCTGAGGGCGTGGCAGCGGCAGCGAAAGTCATACAAAACTTCAATTAAATAAATTATTTTATAAAATTAATTATGTATGAGAGCAAGGAACAGGCAAAAAAAAATGCAAATGTACATATATACATATATATATATATATATATAATATGCTTATATAACCACTCACATAACAAGAATAAAAAAAAAACAACAAAAATAAAGAAAAAAACATTGGCAAGAAGTTTTTCGCTTTGGCAAAAAGCAAAAGCAAATTGAAATGGAAATGACATTAACTTTTGGACATGGCTGTATTCCGTTTTTGCCTTTTGCCATTTGTTGGTTGATATGAAAATTGTTTAAATTTCATTTATAGTCGAAAAGAGAAATATGAAAAGCTTAAAAGAAAATAAAAAAAAATACCATATATCTCATACCAAGCTATCAACTCTGCACATAGTTTGACATTTAAGTTGGGGTATATGAGTGCCATCAATTAGTTTGTAACGACCTTGTCAAGGTTATACGAAAAGTGCGAAAATATGTTTTTTAAAGCTTTCTTTGTATAAATAAATAAATAATATAGTTTTTTTAATCTTTTTATTACAGGTATGCAAAAAAATCTGGAAAGTATTCAAATCGCACTGAACTGGGCAAGTATGTAGAATAATAAATGATCATAAATGTGTATCCCAAGTTGTAAGATTTTATTATGTATATATTGTAAGGATGCGCTACATCGATCTGATATTTTGAATATTGAGAAAATCGAAGTCGATACTGCATATTTGAAACCGATATTTTGGTTCTCAATTAATCGTCGATCCGATATCAATTGGCTTAGTATCGGTAAATTTTTCACAATTAGCGCTTGTATATTACTTTCCAAAAAATTCCTTTAAGGTCCTCCATTCGATATTCTGGTCTAGTTGGCTATATTTCCAAAAAAAATAATAATAAAGTGAACACGGTAATCTTATACCATTCTTAGTTTGATTTTAATTTATTATGAACATTAGGAAATTTTTGGTTTCTTTGTTGAGCAAACGACTCCATTTTGTTCTGTTCTTCTTTAAAAAAACGTCAAAAAGTCGTTACCGACACCGTCGATATCGCTTTTTAGGAGGAATCGTATCGGATCGGTATCGAGTTTTTTCTGAATATTGAATACTTCGATTGGAATTTTTGTTTCGGTAACGAGCAACCCTAACATATTGCATTAAAATCTTTATTTTTGGAACTTAAGTTTGTAATAAAGACGACAAACGAAAATAATTTCAGAAAATAATTTCAATTTTGAGATATTTTAAAAATGGCGTACGTAAAGTCGGTCGCGCACGACTTTAATATACCCTGTATCATCAGCTTGCAATAAAATCCGGTTCCTTCACAAAAAACCAAAAATAGAAGAATTTTTAAGCAAAAATTTTTTTTTGACCGATCGTTCCTATGGGAGCTATATGATATAGTCAACCGATTTCAATAAAACTTGACACAGTACTTAAAAAACCTTCAAAAAGATCTGAATGCCAAATTTATTTCAAATATCTTTACAAACAAACAAAACACATCGAATTTTGTATAAAAATCGTGTTTTTGGACCGATTGGTCCTATGGGAGCTATATGATCTAGTCAACCGATTTGGATCAAATTTAGTACAATGCTTAGGAACTATAAAATAATCACGAATTTCAAATTTGGTCTCAATATCTGAACAAACAAACGAAACACAACAAATTTTGTTCAAAAAATCGATTTTTGGAAGATCGGCCCTATGGGTGCTATATTATATAGTAAACCGATTTTGTTCAAATTTGGCACATTGCAAATGCTCTAAAAACTACTACGATATCTTTATTAAAACGAAATATAGCGAATTTTTCATAAAAGTTATTTAAAATCTGGCCGACGGTCCTATGGGAGCTATATGATATTCAACCGATTTCGATCAAATTTGGTACAGTGAGTGTGGAAACTATAAAAAACTTTCGAAAAAATTGGTTACGATATCTTCATACATAACGAATTATCTCATCTAAAACGCTTTTTTTTGTCGAGGTCGTCTCAAACACCCTGGAGCTATTAAATTTAACCTCCCCGATATCAAAAAATAAAATAAACTTGCCTCCTATGGAATAATATGGGATCTAATGTAAAGTTTGGTAACTCTAGCTTTTACCATCTCTGAGATCTAGGCGTTCACATGGACGGACGGACGGACAGATGGACAGACGGACATGGGTATACTTCGACTTCTCATTCACCCTGATCATATTTTAGGTAACTTTTGGGGAATCTCCGACGTCTCCTTCTATATGTAAAATACATTTTCGACTTGCACAAACTTAATATACCCTTGGTACCATACGGTACAGGGTATAAAAGCAAAATATGGAGCACGACCAGGAAATGTCTACAGATCTCCAAACCGAGGCGCTGACGGAAACTGAGCTTCTAATGCTCGAAGGTAATATGTATGCATTTGGGGCATTTAAGTTTTCACTTTGGTTAACGATGAAACCAATTCCAAGAAATCGTATTGCAGCCATAATGGCATGCTTCATACACAAAGACAGATCAATAAGAGGCTCAAATTTATTTACAGATTCGCAACGCGTTCAACAGCCCAAGATTGAGATTATTGAAGACCAACCTGATAACTGCAGGTCTTGTTACTGGACACACGATGGGTCCTTAGATAGGCTTTGAGTTTTTTTATATCGCCACGAGAAATGGATTGCAGGGAATTAAATACCATTCCATCGCCAATGGCTTTAAGGATTTTCTGGTTTTCTCGAATTGCCTCTAGGACACGAACAAATGTTTTAATAACATTCCATCAATGATGAATAATGATAGCTACTCCTACGATCATGAATGCCATGTTCGTGGTACACGAAGTAGATCTCGTGCTAGAAGCATTGTGAGTGATGCAAAAGACCCAAACAATCCTACCGCAGGAGTTAAAAAGGATAAGGCTCCTGAGCAACGATATCTTAACGCCTCACAAAACCAATCGGTTTTAGATTTTATGCGCAGCTGCAGAATTCGAGTCTCCCGCTGTAAAGACGAAGCAAACGAGCCCAAGATTGAGCCCAAGATTGAAATTATTAAAACAACTACTTTTTTTTATCGACTGGGGCCACTTTCTCCAAATCTCATAAACCAAGCAAAATGTCAGATTCAATACCCAAAATAATTAATATAAATATCTTATGTTTTATGAGAAACTATATAAATAAAAAGTTACAATTAGTTCAAAAATTTTATGTTATCTTATGTTATGTTATGTGTAAACAAACTGTGAATTATAAGCTGCATATCCATGAAAATGAATGAGATGGCTATATGAGCTTAGGCAATGCGTTTTTCGTCTGTCGTGACGTCACTCAATTAAATGTAGGCTATTTTGTATGCAAGTTGTGCAAAAAATTGGGAAAACTTTTGTACTTAGAGTAGTACAACCAAACTAATGTCAGATTTGCCCCTCTTATATTTTTGCAGAGTTTTACTAAAATCATTTTAATATTTTAAATAGTTTCAGTTATAATATAATGTTTTCTTATATAACATATTCATTGAAAGCTAATTAAGATATTAACAAATGTATTACGCAACTTAGTGCAAAAGTTATTTGATTTGTGTTTTTATTTTTACATTATAAACGAAAAATAACGAAATAAGTTTTATTTTTATACCCTGTACCGTATGGTACAAAGGGCATATTAAGTTTGTGCAAGCCGAAAATGTATGTAACATATAAAAGGAGACGTCGGAGACACCCCAAAGTTACGTAAAATATGATCAGGGTGAATAGAGAAGTCGATATACCCACGTCCGTCTGTCCGTCCGACTGTCCGTCTGTCCGTCCGTCCGTCCGTTTGAACGCCTAGATCTCAGAGATGGTAAGAGCTAGAGTTACCAAACTTTCACATTAGATCCCATATTATCCCATAGGTGACAAGTTTATTTTATTTTTTTGATATCGGGGATAAATTATATAGCTCCAATAGGGGAGAGAGAGACGACCTTGATAAAAAAAAAGTTTTAGATGAATAATTCCGTTTGTTTATAAAGATATCGTAACCAAATTTGGTATTCGAAAGTTTTTTATGGTTCCCAAGCGCTGTACCTAATTTCATCAAAATCGGTTGACTATATCATATAGCTCCCGTAGGACCGATCGGACGAAATAACTTTTTTAAATCAAAATTCGCTATATTTTGTGCTTAAATAAAGATATCGTAACCACATTTGGCGTTTGGAAATTTTTTAGACCACTTAAGCAATGTGCCAAATTTGAACAAAATCGGTTGACTATATCATATATGTAGCTCCCATAGGTCCGATCTTTCAAAAAATCGATTTTTTAACAAAATTTGTTGTGTTTCATTTGTTTGTTAAGATATTGTGACCAAATTTGAAATTCGTGAGTATTTAATAGTTCCTAAGCACTGTACTAAATTTAATCCAAATCGTTTGACTAGATCATATAGCTCCCATAGGACCAATCGGTCCAAAAACACGTTTTTTATACAAAATTCAATGTGTTTTGTTTGTTTGTAAAGATATTTGAAATAAATTTGGCATTCAGGTCTTTTTTAAGGTATTTAGGCACTGTGTCCAATTTGATCGAAATCGGTTGACTATATCATATAGCTGCAATAGGAACGGTCGGCCAAAAAAATTTTTTTTGCTTAAAAAATTCTTCTGTTTTTGGTTTTTTGTGAAGGAACCTTTTTTTATTGCAAGCTAGTGGTACAGGGTATCCCAAAGTCGTCCGCTCCCGACTTTACGTACGCCATTTTTTTTTTTTATAATTTATTGACAAACTTTATTTTTAATAAAAATTAATTCAATAATCTACTGACCATCTTTCGCTTATTTTTATAATATGGAAAAAGAAGCAGAATTCAATATCCTAAGAACAGGAATTAAAGATTCAATTATTTATTCGTTCATTTAACAAAAATATCGATGCCTTTAGTAACCATTATGACGTTTTTTTTAAACTAATGCGCTCTTTTTTTTATTGGACTGTATTAACGACCAAATATTTACCAGACACATGTTAAGACACTTGTTATCGAATTAAGAGGATCTACGTTCATTTAATTTTTAAAAAATTCTGTGTTTTAAGCAACTAATTTCGATAAAATTTCAGTGAAAATAGAAGAATTGTTTAATATTTGTATTGAAAAATGCTATAATAAAAAATAACTCTACCGAGGGAGATAAAGAAAATTATGATAATGAATCGATTGAAACTTTAAAATCGTTAAGTATGCTTTTTAACTCGGTTAAACTTGAGAAGTTTTTGCATAAATGTCAAATTTATTATAAAAATTTAAAGGAATTAAAATTTCCAAAAAAAAAAAGTAAAAAGCTCAATTTGAAGACTCTAAAGCAGCTTTTCGTAAAACGAATTGAATTTCCAACACTTGAGAGAACACTTAAGATTTTTTTTTATATCATAACGAATCGAATCCCAGAAATCTTAAATCAGAAAAGTATAGAAGTATTTTTTGTCTTAAAATGTTCAACTTGTTGCCTTTTTTAAGGAAAAGATCAATCCTTAAAGTACGCAAAATAGACAAAATTTTTTGACGATATTCGAATATTTTTGATCAAATAGATCAAGAATGTTAGAATTATTTGAAAAACAAAGCTTTTTAATTTTTTTCTGTAGAAACAAAAAATACTGCTGTAAATAATAAATAACAGAGGGGGCAAAAAAAAAAAAATGAACTCACTGCTTAAGATATGATATCTTCACTGGATTTTAATTTAAAAAATGTATATAAAATTCTAAAAATGGTGCTTTAAAAACTTTTGGTTATTTTCGATTTACACTCTAAAAATAAATACAACCCGATATGAACGAAAAATATACTGATATAATTATAATATTATAAAAATTATTTTGTAAACCGTGAAGTTTATTATGGATCTAATCTGAAAGATTGTTTTTACCATTTATACAGATGGACAAATCGAATTCTACAGTCGTACTGATTATAGCTAAAGTAACTTTGGGAGGGTTACCGATGACTCTTCCGGGTTCAGGGCAATACAAAATAGCTACTTTAGAAGAGAAATGTTGTTTCTCGGTCTAGTTCAAGTGTATTATTCGCCATTTGCATATAATCGGATTTTGAAAACTACAATTTTTGGAATTATTACATTTGAAAATACTTCGAAATATTGTTTTTTTATAGCTAGCTCGAGAAGATAGGGCTTCTGAATAAGAGCGATAATTTAATTTATAAATAGATATAAATCTTTATATTCAAGGCAATAATAATAACAAATTCATTCATTGTGTGGCCATGACACAATCGGGTTACGGCGACCTTTGCGCGCGCCTTCTCCAATTAAAAATACCAAGGGAGGAGAGGTGCTCCTCCACTTGATCTTTCCATCGGAGTCGTGGTCGTCCCCTTCGTCTTCCGACGGGCCTTTTGCAGTACCCCTTCCATCACGAAATTGAAGAGGACGCACGATAGAGGGTCGCCTTGTCTGAGACCTCGAACAGTATTGAAAGGTTTGGAGAAGTCCGTTCCTACCTTGACAGAGCTGATGTTGTCGCTCAATGTCATTCTGCAAAGACGAATCAGCTTTGCAGGAATACCGAACTCAGATATGGTGGAGTATAGGCGATCCCTTATCGGGCTATCGAATGCAGTTTTGTAATCGATGAAGAGATGATGGATATCGAGTTGTTTTTCGTGGGTCTTTTCCAGAATTTGGCGTAGAGTAAAGATTTGGTCTTACCAGGTCTGAAGCCGCACTGATAGGGTCCAATAATAATAGCGCGACTTTTTATTTGTTATATTGTTTTTTATAGAAGCAATAATACGATTTTTACGAAATTGTTCAACATTTGTTCAATTAACAGAAAATTTAACTCTATTTTGGTTAAAATATTTCTTAATTGCTTAAAATAATCAATTGGAACTTTTTTTAAGTAATTACTATGTGAAGACATTAATTAACAAAATAAGTCAAAATTGACAAACAATTTAAAATTTTAGAAACAGTGACAGTTTTTTTTAAATAAAGAATTTCCTTATAATTTGTTTCATTGCAGTTTTTTTTGCTATTGAATTTAAAAATAAAATTAATTTCGCTGTTTCTATAAAAAAATTTGTTCCTAATTTGTTCTCGCAATGAATAAAAATATTTAATTAAAAAAAATATATATCTAAAACTGCTGCAAAATGTTTAAAATTTTTGTTCAAAAGGTACTTTTGACCATGTTCTAAAATTTTCAATTTTAGAGCAAACATTCTGAATTTTGGGCTTAAACCACTTTTACCTAAACAGTGAAAGATCAAACAAAGTAGAAGAAATTAATGTATCCATTTTTTTTGCTTTCTTAAATTAGAATTATCCAGATATTTTTATCTCAGTGCACAAAAAAAAGGCACAACTTCTAAGATACTAATGATTATTATCAGTCCGGACGAGAAGGGCGGAATCGATGACTTTTTCACCCGGGACCGGAGCTCTCGGAGGGGCCCGGACTCGAGAGTCATTCGGGAAGTTTCAACAATTACACGTATTTTCAAGAATTAGGAAAAATTGATAGGGGCCCGGTTCCGAAATTTCCCACGGGGCCCGGATATTCTCTCTACCGCCTTGATTACCATTAATTTCCGAAATTTATCTCCGATTTCTCCGAATTTCTTACCACCACTCACTATATTAAACGTAGTGTATCTAAACTTCTTCTATTGGATTTAAAAAATTCTCCCCCTATTTGTTTTATTCACAAAAATCACGCAAATTGCAAATATAATTTTTTCGACTTTAGTTTGCAGTTTTCAGGTCATTTATAGCCGTATTATATAGTATGCAAATACTTTGCATTTTCCCTTTTAGATCAATAGATATGTTTATATTATATAGTATAAGTGCAAGCAACCAACAGCAGCCGCCCCCGTGCGCGTCCCGCCCCCTCTCGCTCTCTGTGACAGGACTAAGTCGCAAGTTGGCGCTTTTCATGTTATTTTTATAACACCCCAAAGGCAACAAGACACTGAACATGCCACATGCCACATGTGTATAATGTCAATGCACGATGCAAAGTTTTGCGGCCCCAGACATCGACTACTTAGTTGGGTTGGGCTGCCAATTTTTTCGAAAAAAAACGAATAAATGAGAAAAAAAAAGAATTGGTAGAGCCGGGCAGGTTGGACGTCGTCGGGTAGGGCTAAAATAGAAGGGCGTACTAAAAGTCATTATGCACGCATTACCTTGTAGATGTGTGTATGTGTGTAGCATAATTATACCCGTATATGTGTGTGCGTGTTGGAACGAGGGCAGGCTGAAAAGTAAGCGGCATAGCAAAATAAGCGTTTTCGTTAGAGAGGCGCATAGTTTTATTTGTCAACATTATTTTAATATAATTTTTAAAAGTATAAATCTTCGAACTCCTCAAAATCGGAATAAATATTTTTAAAATTTTTTGTATCTTAATTTTTTAACTTAAATCTATAATAAACCCTAGATAAACTATATACATTAGGAAATATTCAAAAAGTCTCAAATGAGCGCTCAAATATTACAGTATAAGTTTTTTCAATAATATACAAACATCTTTTTTCGAATAGATAAAGTGTTACAATCTTAAATTGAGGTGGTGTGTAAACCCAAATACATTTTCAAGCTATAGGAAATTCTTTTCTAAAAAACAATTCTTTTCAGTATGTCTGTGGGTTAACCTGTTCTTTGCAGATCTAGCCAAGACAAAAACTTTTCCTTAGAAATAATAAATTTTTTGCAAAAAAAAATATATATGTATATAGGTACCAGTTATTGTAAACTATACTTCAGTAAGCCGCTGCTATCAAATATCGTTTTCTCAGAAGAATTCTACTAACTTATCTGTTTGTTAATCTCTGGTGTATTATGATGAATCTAAATTGCTTTAAGAGTTACAAAATTATTTAGAAGCTGCTTCATATTGTCTCATAAGAGACAACTCTTCGGCAGAGACGATCTTGGGATTCGAATATTGTGGCAATACATACTATATTTCACTCGTTTATGCAGTTTGCTTAGGATGTCAGCAACTCCCTGAAAACTTCATCACTTTTTCGTGAATTTTGTCATTATATCTTGGATGGTAACTTCCTATAGATCTAGGAAGCTTTAAAAGGAAATATTTATGTTTTTAAATGATTCTATAACTTGTCACCATAGAATATTCAGAAAAATTAAATATTTTTCCAAGGCATATAAAAACAATTTTTTGAGTAAAGTTATAGACAGATTAAATTATTAGAAATCAAATAAAAGTTTGTTTTTCAAGATTATTCGTGACTATAGAAATTATAGCCCTTCTCTGTACAAAGCTGGCCAAAAATACTTTTTTTTTTTATCAAAAATTCCAAATATTCACAAATTAAGAATCTCTTTCCTAACAGCTTTTTACAAACAAAAGATAGTATTCCTAAATTATTCTTAACATATCAAAAAAAGAATTTGTAATAAGAACTTTGGTCTAGTCTTTAGACTGGAAAAGTTATGGCCCTTCTGCCAAAAGGAACACTGAATATGTTTCCCAACAGCTTAGCTGAAATCATGATATCCAGCATGTCCATTATAATGTTGTATTCTGGAGTTGTTACAATTAAATTCCCGAAAAATTGTCTTTTTTGCGAAATGTAAATTTTCAAGGCTAAATACATTTCAAAATCTATAATATTTTAAAGAAAAATTGTTGCTGAAATCAAAATTATTCTACATATCATCTTGATCATGATCAGCAACAGTTAAAAAAACTTAGATGATTCGGTGAAGTAGTTTCTAAGATATCATTTTGATGGCGAAAATACTTTAAAAAAATACAAATTCGAGATAATCGCCATTTAGGATTCGCAGGAGTGCGTTGTAATTAGTTGTAACTTCCGATCTACTTCTTTGATCTGCCAAAAAATTTTCTTAAATATCTTTTTTTAAACTTTTTACTTCCAAAATATGGCATAAATATATTTGACTTTGCAGTATATCAGAAGATGATATGCTATCGTCTGATAGTGAATGGCTTAATATCGTTATCTAAATTTTTTATGCTTATTTATATTTATTAAATTTATATCAGAAGATAATGTACTATACAAGCGCTTCATAATGAGAGGTTGATTATCATTTCTACTATTTTTTCATTTTTTTATTATAAAAGTGATTCTTTCTCTTCCAACTTCCAAAATTTTTCAACATATCAGAAGATGATGAACTACTGTTTAATAAATGAATGGGTTATAATCTTCATCTCAATTTTTTGAAAAAAAAAATAAAAGAAGAGGGATAAACAAAAGTGATTTTCTATCTATCTTGTACAATACACAAGCGCTGAATAGTGAATAATTTATATTTATCGTCATGTAAATTTTTTGATCCCATTTTTATTTGTTAAAAATTAAAAGAAGAGGAATATAGAAATGTGATTCTCTATTAAGTACCAACTTCAACAGTTTGTTTTTTGTTCTCTAAAATATTCTCAAAATCTGCATTAATGCTCTCTAAGAACATTTTTCCTTAAAAAATATGGCAATTAGAAAATTTATTACTTGAAGCTTTCTGCAATACAAAATATTTTAAATCATTTTAAGATAGGAGATAACTTTCGAAAAATTAAAGATTTCATCAAAGTTGCATAGTTCACAACTGTCTTAAACTTATAACATGATAATACAATCAGATAAAAAGCCAATCTTAATAGAAGTTAAAGATTCTAGAATGAAAATACTTTCAAATTCTGCATAATGTTCTCTTTTTTCTTAGAAAAATTCAAAGTATTCACAAACTTAGAATATTGTTTTTAGAAGCTTTCTACAAACAAAAGCTCTAACATCTAAATTATTTTTAATATTGCCAAAAAAGAATTTCTATCTACAAATAATAACTTTGGTCTTAATAATAGAGAAATAATTCTTGGCTTATTGAAAATTCCCACAGAAATTTCAACAACTGCTTTGGGTACTTTTCAGCCTATCCTCGCGTACACTTAGAGCTATGCTGATGCGTGGCATGTAGTTTATTTATTTCATAGTTTTTGCGCTGCATCATCTTCATTTCCGGCAACAGTCACAAGTCGACAACTTCCTATAGACACGAAGAAGCGGCATTGCCAAACACTTTTTATACAACATTTGTTGTTGTTGTTGTTATTACTTTGCTTTATGTGCCACTTGCGTGTGGCAGATGCATTAAGCAGCAGCAGCAGCGACAGCCCACCAAAGTGGCAAGCCAGTAGTCTCTGTATATGGTAGAGTAGTACCTTGGATCCCCCGTACGCCGCCCTACCCCTCCCGCATAGCAAACCAGGAGCAATGGGGGCCATGGCCAAAACTGGTGGGTGACAAACTGCCAGTGATTAGGTTGACGGTTGGACTTGGCAACTGATGACTGCCGCCAGGCTGGCTCAAAGCAACTTGGCTAAAATGTTGCCAACATTTAATTTAAATGGTAAAACTCACGCGCACGCTTGACGCCATTTCAAGGTGCCACATTAGACCGTGCCACAAACCTAATCACAATTATACTTATACTAAGTACACTACGACACTTAAATGTAACGCCCATGTGTGTGTGTCAGTGTGTGTGTGTGGGTAACTCTGTGTGTGTTTTTCTTTTTTTTTTTGTTTAATATTTTTTGGAGTGTGAGTATGTGTGAGTACACTGAAGAAAAGTAGAAGAAGAATTGGGATCGAGTAGAAGAATTGTAATGAGCTAAGTGGGGAGTATCTGAAATTTTTATATGTATAACTTTTTGGAATGATTCGAAACGCGCAGCTTCTTGGTAAACTTAGGGACCATAATTTCTTATATTTTCTGGATGCTAATGTGACCGTATTTTTTTATTTAGAAAAGTAGAAGATGACCTTGTTTGAGCGGAAGAATTGTAATGACATATAATATCATTTTAATGTACTTTCAAGCAGAGAGGATTTGAAATTTTTATATATGGAATTTTTACAAGGTATAAATTGAAAAAATTCGAAATGCGCATTTTCTGGGTAGAATTAAGAGACCCTAGTTTCTTATATATTCGAGATGCCAATGTGACCGTATTTTTTATTATTTATATTAATGTACTTTAAGCAAAAAGCATCTGAAATTTTTATATTTGGAATTTTTTGAAATGATTTGAAACGCGCAGCGTCTTGGTAAGTTTAGGGACCCTAGTTTCTAAACTAGCCGAAATGCTAATGTGACCATATTTTATTTAAAGGAACTCTCGAACACTAAAAATATTTTTACAAAATTATTTTATGATAGAATAAAATGATTTGATATGCAAATTTTCTAAACTTAGTGTCCCTAACTTCTTAGATCTCTGCGATGCTAATGTGACCGTATCTTTTTTGGAGAAATGAGTTGCTGCAAGCTTTAGAAAAAAATTTGTTCTTATTATTATTTTAAAAAATATCGATAATACAATAGAATATATCTAGTAGTATATATAAGGCATTTAAAAAATCTATCGATCGGGACTGCATTAAAGAGCGATATTTATTGAATCAAGCAACAAACCCAAGTGTACTTATTACCCAGCGAATTCTGCGAAATTTGTTAAATATCTTAAGCTTATTATTTCGCCCAATTTAATATTTCAAATTTTATTTTGAAATTAAGTGAAACGCTTTAGATAAATAATAATTCTTTAATAATAATGGAGAGTCTGTAAAGATGTCTGTTCACCTGTAAACAAATATCCGAAGCTTTGGAAGAAACAAATCTTTACAAAAGTTATATAATCTAAGAGAAAAGCTAATCTCAGTGAAAAGCTCCATAAATGCCTTAAAATTTTTAAAATTATGCTTAAAAAAACGATCTTCATTAAAGTTTCAATTTATTCCAATTTTCATTCTAGAATTCTCTAAAATACTCTCAGTCTCTGCAAAAAGATTAAATTTTCTTAAAATGAAAACAAAACGTTTTCTAAATACCTTAAAAGCTTTCTGTAATCAAAAAATATAATTTTTGAAAAAGAATCTTAATCTTCTCAAATTAAGAAATTATTTCTGAAAGCTTTCTGTTATCAAAAAATATAATTTTTGAATCATTCTTAGACAATTTTTAAAATTATGCTTAAAAAAAGCGATCTTTATTAAAGTTTCAATTTATTCCAATTTTCATTCTAGAATTTTCTTAAATACTCTCAGTCTCTGCATAAAGATTAAATTTTCTTAAAATGAAAACGAAATACTCTCTAAGAACCTTTTTCCTAAAAAAGAATCTTAATCTTCTCAAATTAAGAAATTATTTCTGAAAGCTTTCTGTAATCAAAAATATAATTTTTGAATCATTCTTAGACAAGAAAAAAGCTAAAGACTTAATCGAAGTTGCATAACATGTTACGAAGCCCATAATTGTCTTAAATTTTAAATAGGATAATTCATTCTAAAAAAAATCTCAAAGTTGCTTAAATTTTCATTCTAGAATGTAAACCATTTTTCAGTGCTCTAAAATATTCCCAAACTCCGCATTAATGCTCTCTAAGAAAACTTTATCTTAAAAAAATATCTCCAATTAAATATTTATTACTTAAAGCTTTCTGCTATGCAAGATATTTTAAATCTTTTTAAGATAGGAGATAACCTTCGAAAAATTAAAGATTTCATCAAAGTTGCATAGTTCACAACTGTCTTAAATTTATAACGTGATAATACAATCAGATAAAAAGCCAATCTTAATAGAAGTTCGAGATTCTATATTGAGAGTTTCGAGATTCTGAATGAATGAAAATACTTTCAAATTATGTATAATGTTCTCTTTTCTCTTGAAAAAATTCAAAATATTCACAAACATAGAATATTGTTCTTAGAAGCTTTCTACAAACAAAAGCTATAATTTCTTATTTTTTTTAAATATTCCCTGAGAAGAATTTTTATCCACAAATAATAACTTTGGTCTTAATATTAGAGAAATAATTCTTGGCTTATCGAAAATTTCTTGTTAAATGGAAAATTGTTTGCTTTTAAGCTAAAAATTCGTAATTTTTTTTCTCAGTGTAGAAATGGTAAATTTATTGTTATTACTAGGCAATTTAACTATTTAGTGGAAATTATTTTTTTAATTAAAGACATTACTGTAAAAACAAACATGTACTTAGCTTTTATAATAAATTTTTGAATACAATATATAACATCGGGACATCTAATCGCTTAGGTCTTGGAAATTTTTAGAGCTAGGGTAGGCAAACTTAAGATTTTTTTTATATGTGCAGGAGGATGAGCTTTATTTTTAATAGTTATAAAGCGCCTTATTCACAGGTACAAGTTCTAGATCTGGAAAACTTTTTTAAGGCTTAATTTTATTTTATTTTTTACTTTAAATATTGCTGGCTTTGGCATCGCTAGTTCTAGCTCCTGAAATTAGAGCCAAGCAAGACCCGATTTATTTTTAAACAGTTTTTTAATTCTAAAAAATATCTAAAAAAAATGATCTTCTGACTTTGTTTTTTTTTCGACTAAAACTCTCTTTTAGCTGTCAAATCTTTTTCTCAGTGTTGAAGTTTATTTTTCTTTTGGTTTGGGGATTGGGACAGCGCGTTGCCTGCTGACAATTTATCATAAACATTTTTGAGCATATCATAAAAAACAGACACCAGCAACAAAACCAACAACAACAGCAACAAACGACGCCATTTTCAACAACTCGCAAATATGCAGCAGCCATTTTTCACTTTGAGCCGTACAAAGATGGCGACAGTGCTGCTGACGTTGACTGAGACGTTGACTGCGACAGCGACAGCGACAACGCGCTCTACTGATGACGTTGAACATAAAGAAAATGACAAATATGCGAAATTGGCAAGATGTTGTTTGGAATAATATTTTTGTGGCATGAGATAAGTTGCCGAGGGCTGTTTAGAAAGTAACGTTAAGTGAAGAACTAGCTCTATTTGGAAAAAAATAAAAGAAATGCTGCAGAACTCTTAATTTTAAAGTTCGGGAAATGGTTTATAGATGCACATTCAAAAGAGTTTAGGCAGAAAATGCTTGAAATGGTATAATATGATGTGCTCCTAAAAGGGAAATCTTTAGGTTGCAAACAACTGTCAAAAAAGTCTCACAATTTGAAACATATTGATAGGATTAGAATGAATGAGATTGAGACGTTTGTACTTAGAGATCTTTTAACATGGCGGAAAACAGATATACCAACCAGAATAATTTCCATATATAGCGCAAAGAGTTAGTAGATGCCAAGTGCCAATATTTTTCCATCTGGTTTCAGCATTGTTCTGAGCTCGCAGAAGAAGTTCTCTCTTGATAGCGCTGAGGGGGTATTTGACAGCTACCTCCGCTGCTTCGCCATCTGATGCTCCTTTTCTCGCCAGTTCATCAGCTTTTTCATTCCCGTATACGTTCCTATGTCCGGGAACCCATACGAGAGCGATGTTCATTCTGCTTGCAAGGGCATTGAGATCTTCTTTGCATTGTCTGATGATTTCTGAATTCACGGTTGGCGATTTGATCGCCAGCAAAGCTGCTTGACTGTCGGAGAATATACCCACCTCCGTCAGCTGACTCGGATGATTATTCAACACCTTACATGCTTCTCTGATGCCAAAGACTTCCGCCTGGAAGATGCTGTTTCCGCTGCCTAGGCGATAGGAGAGAGATACTTCGAGTTCGTCCGAGTAGACCACTGCTCCTACACCGCGATCCATCTTGGATCCGTCAGTATAGATTGCAGCTGCGTCTGCTCTCATTACCCTATTCATGTCCCACTCTTTTCGCGTCGGGAATCTGACGTCGAACCTCTTCTTGGAGTCCAGTACTGGTGTTATGTAATCTGTTGATTTGCTAGTCTCTTGACCCTTCAGAATGCTGCCATGTCCGTGGGGCGAATATCGCAAAGGGTTAGTAGATTTGAGTTCTTCTTCTTCTGTCACCCTCGACTCCTAGTGGAGCATAGGGCCTCGATCATCCTCTTGTAACGAACTCTTTTACCGGATTCATGGCAGATGTCATTCCATGAGTAGCTGGCGGCTTGTTGAGGGTTCCAACGAAGTGCCTGTCGAGCGAGGTTCTCGTTGGAACTCCGAAGGGTATGCCCAATCCATTGCCACTTACGATCACATATTTCTACTGGCGCAGGTTTCTGATTAGTTTCAATTCAGTGATCTACATTACTAATACGGTTGGGCCATCCTATTTGTAGAATCTGGCGGAAGCGCTTGTTGCAAAAGTCTTGCAAGCTTAAGCTTAAGAACCTATTATATGGCTTCACTGAACTTTCGAGCTGCCCTCGCCGCACTGCTTGCTTGATATGTTGTTGCCAATGATGTTGCAATAAAACCTTTGCCTTGCCACCACAGTCTCAGTCTCAGTTTCTGCCGTTCCCGACTCCCCCGAGTACACACATCACTGTCTTCGAGCTGCTACTCTGCTTTTCCACGGGCTGTCAATGATGATGACGATTATGTTGTGCTTTTGGGATTTTTCGCTGATATCACAAAGCTTTTTGCGTATGTCTTGATGCTTTCATTTGCTTGGGTTTTTTTGAGGCAAGTTTAAAGTGCAGCACGCTCCTTGCCGCATGCTCTGTCATTGCTACTAGCTGCCCCGCCCACGCCCCGGACAGTGATGCCCGCCTTATTTGTAAGAGTGTTGCTGATAAGGGCTGCAAAAGTTCAGCTTGAAATTCAATTAAAAGCCTCGCATTCACATTCGCGTCGTTGGACGCGTCATGCATCAATCAATGGCATCATCAATCATATGGCAAGCATATACAACAACAACAACAACACCAACAAAAACAAACCCAAACAATATGGCTTATAGTTGTATATATGTATATATATATATAGTATATGGCTAATGTGTAGTATAGTATATATAATATATAGTATATGTAATAAAATAACACACACACACATACACACACAGACCTCGTGGAAGTGTGGAAAAGCGTAGCGAAATTTTCAATGCAAAGCAACGTTGTGCCAAGTCATGGGCGTAAGCAAATTGATTAGCACTGGCAGGGGGCTGTGAGAAAACGAGAAATCGACAAAACCGCCCGAAACTCCCGAGACTCCCACAACAACGACTCCTAACAAAAACTTTTTTCTTTTATTTTGGTTTCTGTTTTTTTTTTTCTTTCTTTTTTCGACCAGGAATAGTTATACAGCTTATGAGGTCAGCATAGTTCAATTTGCTTTGGTCTGTTGAGTTCCAGCCATTTACAATTACTCACGTACGCACCTGCCATAGTTATACGACTAAAGATGTAAGAGGGAGGGCTAAAAAATTGTGGTTGCGGTCTATGGTGATAGCAATAAATTTAATAAAATTATTTTTTTGACGAAAACTAATTGAAATTTTAACGAAAAAACGTTAATGTTGGATATTGGTGCTCTAGACCGATTTTCGGGATGTCTCCAGCGACAGTAACGATTTGACGCCGATTTAAAGCCCAAAAGACCATACATATATAAAAAAACTAAGCTCAAGTTTGGTTATCCTAGGTCTTGTAATCTCCAAGATCTAGTCGTGCTCATCCTCAATTTTGTTTTCATTTTGCTGCATTTGGGAGGTAGCTTTGGGTGATCTCCGGAGTTTCCTTCTCTATGTTATCAGCCTTTTTTGTTAAAAATGATTAGAAATTATACTTTAAATAATTTTCACCTAATTTTAAGTGAAATTGCACTTATTTGGCCATTTCAACACGGAGTATTAAAAAATTCCAAACAAAAATTTGCAGTTCGCCAAGAATGATGTTCCTATTATTGAGAGTAAAATTTGTATTTCTGCACAAGGTTTTGTTCTGCATAGTCTCAGGAGTTGGCTCCTTGAAGAAATTACACAACCCAAAACCACAACCTGAAAACAAATTGAGTCTATATCCGCATCCGGGGTCCAAAAAGCCCCACCAAGTCTTTCTTCTAACAAAAGCACCAAAATCGACTTAAAACTTGTTTGACTCCAGTTGTCCGACGATTTTGTTTATAAGTTTCCTAAATCCAATTTTGGAGTTTAAAAAGTCTCATAACGTCAGAATTCTGCGATAATCTCCAAAATAACTGCTTTAAAAGTGATTTGTTTTTAGGTTTTTCCGGATTTTAGCCAATTAAAAATCATCTCGTAAATATAAACTGATCTGCGAACACAAAGATTGATTTTTTTTTATGTCATAACGTCATCATTTTGAAAACTTAAATCATAATAATCATCATATTGAAAACTTGAAGAAATGGCTTGATAATTTGTAGACGATCGAAACCAAAAAAAAGAGTATATCAAAATCTACTAGAGAAATTTCCATGTCGAAATCTGCGGAAAGACAATTTAAAACCTTCTTAGCAGAATTCAAAATATCCCAAAGGGACTGAAAATGTCTAGCAGTGCTTTCAAGATTTTCATATCAGCTTTTAAAATCTCTACTAAATATTTAAAAATTACACGGCCACACAAAAAAAAAGTATTTTTTCGGGTCTGAAGGTCAGACCATGTTTACTATAAGTTTTCGCGGTCGCTGAATTCCAATCCGAGGTCCGAAAAACCCCAGCACGTCAGGGCTCTGACATAGCCTCAAAAAATCTCATACAAAATTTTATTTGAGTCCGGGGGTCAGACAATGTTTATGGTATGTTTTTTTGGTCTCTTAATCCAAATCCGAGGTCCGAAAAACCAAAAACATATGGCAAACATCGTCTGACCCACGGACTCGGGAAAAAAAATTTTATGAAGTTTTTGAGGTTATGTCGAAAGCCTGATGGGGTTTTTTGCACCTCGGATTCAGATTTAGCTACTCCGAAAACACATAGTAAACATGGATTGACCTTCAGACCCAAAGAAATATTTTTTTTTTTTGTATGGCTGTGTTATCTGAGATATGTAATAAAATTTTTTCGACTTCAGCTGTCCGCAAAATGTTTTTCATAAGTTCTTTGGGTCCAAATTCGGAATTAAAAAAATCCCAGCACGTCGGACTTATGCGATTAAAATTGTTTTTTGAGGTTATGTCGGATTTTAGTCAAATTCAAATTACCCCGTAAACATAAGCTGATCTTTAAAAACAAAGATCGATCTTGTAAAATCCCTTGATGGCAAATAAATTTCCTTACAATGAAGAAGTCTTTTTTCCAAATGTATCCCCGATCCAATGCGAATTTAAGTTTTTTGGTTTTAAAGCGTACACCCCATTACATATTTTCTTTCTTTTTTTTTTGGCTATACCACCAACTTTTGTGACCACCCTCGTACGTGTATGTCGTCTAGTGGCCGCCTGTTGCAGGTTCATTAATAATTTTTACAACTCAAATTCTCATTAGTCGGCAGCACTCAAATATTGCCAGTACTTGGATTCCCTGCTCGCTACCCCGCTTGCCACACCCTTTGGACCTTACATCTTTCCTAGCTTCTCTGTGGTTTTGGTTTTGCTTTCGGTTTTTATTTTTTTTCTCATTTTTCTTTATATGGTTTGCTTTACGATTTCTGTTAATTTCAATGTAAATTTTAATTTCAACCAGCATTGCTTCAAGTTGTAAATTTACATTAGTCTTGATGTCGATGTCGATGTCTATACTGCCCCAAGGAGGCAGCTAATTAGCCAACTACGGACAGAGGATGGCTTTGTTTGCTATTCCCAATTAAAAAAAAAAAAATATAATAATAATTCATTGCTACTTGAAATGCTATAATACACAATGCGTATTGTGTTCCGAGAACCAAAAGATTTTAACAGATTAACGCCCGTATGCCTCAGGTGACATAGATTTGCGCGGAAATTTATTTGAGCTACAACTGAAGGTTCTAAGAATTTTTGTTAATCGTTTTTTTTTTAATCTTCTTTTTATTTACAGGTAAGCAAACGAAACTACTTAAATGAGTTAAGGCATTCAAATTGGGTATGTAGAAAGCAGAAGCAAAAATTTAAGAATATGTTGGAAATTTTTAGAAAGTTTTGAAAATTATGGAAAAAATTTTGGTTTAAAGGAAATAAATCACTGATTAAGAAGATTTTGATTTGAATCGAAAGACCAAGATACCAAAATAGCTCAAAAGTAAGCAAATCTTCCTACTTCTAAATTTTTTAAATATTCCCACATTTTCCACTTTTTTGTTCTCTGTTTTGCTTGTAACTTTTACTTAATAATTGCATTTAAGATAAATATTATTTATAGAGAGATATTTTTCTTTAAAGTAAGAGCATAACGTCAGTCCACATAATTTTCCCAGAAAACTCTTATATAATAGTATTTAAGAAGATACAATATAAAAAAAGTACTAGCTGACTTCACATAGAGTTTCTCAAAAAAAAATGTCTAAATCTTCCACAGAGAGCTTATAATAGGGATAAAGTAGCGGCCATAGATACTTAAATATCTTCTTTAGAGTTTCCAGCTACTGAAAAAAATTCAGAATCATCAATTAAATTTCAATATCCAAATCGCCTAGAGAAATGTCCAAGTCTCTTAAGTAAAGCTCAAAGCTCCTACACAAAACTAAAATGTTCCATAGAGATTCGAGAAAATCTTCAAGTATATTCAACTTTTCTCATTCATCATCATCATTTCCTCAATTGCCCACTGGAGTATATTCCATAGAGATTCGAGCACGTCTTCCTGTATATTCAGCATTTCATATTCATCACCATCAACTCGCAACATTTCTAATTAGAGACTTTAAAATCTTCTAAAAAGAAAAATGTAAAACCTCCCTAATCGGATTCAAAATATCCCATAGAGATTTGAAAATGTCTACTAGGGAGATCACGATTTGGATTAGAGCTTTCAAAATCTCCCCTAAATATTCCAGAATTGTCTAAGATTTATGCAATAGCTTAAGATTCTAAAAATCTGAAATCAAGTTTGCTTTGGTCTCAAATAACGACTGTGAAATCTACCGTAGAGTATTAGAAACAAAAATTATTTATTATAATATTTCACAAGTGTTTTAAAAACGCCCATGGAGATTTAAATAAAAAGATATTCCAGCTTTATTATATATAAGCATTTTAAAATCTTCAACCAAAAAAAAATCAAATATATTAACAAAAAAGTTGGCAGCCCGTCTTAATAAATGCGAATTCAAAATCTCTTGATGAAATTTCTAAATGTTTATAATTTTTTTACTAGAGATTTCAAAATATCTTAAAAAATTTTGAAGCTTCTATACAGAACTCAATATATACCATACATATTTTGTATATATTATACTATATTCTTTAACTCCGGTTGTCTGGAGGGCCAGAATATACCATTGAGTCTCAAAAATTACAACTTTTGAAGAATTCAAAATATCCCATAATCTCTAGCGTTTTTAATTTTTTTACTATCGATTTTAAAATTGCCATAGAGATATCCCATAGTTAAAAGTCCTTAAGATCTAATATCATGATTGAAGATGCTAGCTTCAACAAAATTTCTAAATTTTCTGTTAAAACAATCAACTTTATCAACAATAAGTTGGCAGCTCGTTGAAAAAGGCGATTTCAAAATCTCTTAGAGAAATTTCCAAAACTTTATAATTTTTTACTAGAAAAAACCAAATCTTCTAAGAAATTTCCCAAAGAGACTCAAAAACAACTGCAAACAATATATAAAAGTGCTTTCTAGTGATTTTAAAAGGTTCCTTACAAATTTCTAAAGAGATGTACCATAGTTTAAAGTCTTTAAGATCTAAAATTATACAGGGTACGACATTTGAATGTGGTCGATGGAAATATTGAAGCAGACACCGGCCCAAACAGTCACTTTCTGATCATGCAGTGGAGTTTGATGGATAGTATGAGGATTTTCTTTCCCCAAATGCGACAGTTTTGTTTATTTACAGTGCCAAATAGCGTGAAATGGGCCTCATCAGTCATTAAAATTTGCTCCCAAAAATCGGGCAATTACATTTAATGAACATTGTCACTATTTCCGCGCGTTCTTTGGGCGTGAATCGATTCATGGTTAAAATTGTAATGCAATAACGTTCGACGACGTCAATCGGTTGAAATCTGCCAAAGTTATTCAATATTTCCATCGACCACATTCAAATGGCGCACCCTGTAATTTTTAGGGTTAGGCGCTTGCAAAATCTCTCCATGTGTGAAATTTATTTCTAAATCTCCCAAAAGATTTCAAAGTCAACCAAAGTATTTTCAAATCCCAAATACAGATTTCAAAGTATTCCAACAGCATTCAAATATATCTTAGGAGGACTTATAAATAGTTACCTAGAGACAGCAATATCCCCCAAATATATTTAAAATCTCAAATTCACACAGAGTTTTAAAGATGTCTTCTAGTGATTTCAGTATATTTTCAGAGATATCCCATTGAAGAGTAGCCTTGAACAGATTGTAAATAAAATTGAAAAAAACGATATCATATAGCTTAAAATGTTTAAATCTTCGATAGAGCTACCAGCCGCAAAATTCAAAAACTTTTCAATATCGCCCAAAGAGATTTTATAGCATTTGGCAAAAATTATAAAGTCTGGCATTAAAATAGAAAAATCGGCGTCAATAGAGCTTCCAGCTGCAAAGATCATAAAACTTTTTAAAACAGCCCAAAGAGATTTTATAATCTTTTACAAAAAGTATAAGATCTGCTATAAAAATTGAAAAATCGGTGAGAGAAAATCGAGCGTTTTGAAAAGATTCTATAAAACGTGAAGAAATTTTATATTTCTTGTTTCTTTCAAATCATATAAGACAAGGTTTCTTTTCGATATTCTTAAAAAAAACCCATCAATCTGAAGCTTACATAATGTTTATAAAATACTTTTGATATCCGATTGAAAGAGTTTTTTTAGTATTCCACTAACTTCCTGGTATTCATTGAAAAATTTAAGATCTTTAGTGTGAATGTTTGAGCAACCCTGACAACTTAACTTAATAGCTTGGCAAAGAAGGACAAAATAAAATTTCATTTCTTCTCTTGCACTGCTGCACTGATTCGATTCTTCCTGCTTTTTTGTCGTTTTACAACACTGCTAACAAAAATTTGCTGCAGTCGTCAGCTGAAATGACTTGGCAAAAGTCAGCTGTATAACTTCCAGAGAGAGCCAACCAAGCCAACTTTATAACTCGTCGAAGCGGGGGTCTGGTAGGGTAGGGTAGGGTCGGGTCTAAAGCATTATCAGGAACCCAACATCTTTGTCTAGATGATGTTGGCGTCGACGCTGACTGCACCAGTATCTTTCTTTCTTCACATCGTTTAGCTTTTGTTGCTGGGCTCATCGTTCGCCCATACATTCGCGGTTTTAATGTGTTTTTAATGTTATTTCCATGACATGACGCCAACATTTAAGCTTGGCCCAACGCACACACACACACATAGATACACAGATACACAGCTACACGCATAGACACACACTGATACACGCATACAGACGCATAGTTTGTTGCACGTTTTTCGCATAGCTCTCTTAGTTGGGGTTTCTTCTATCTTTCTTTCTTTCTTTATATAGTTTTAGTGGCTTGGCGGCTGCTTCCTGAGCGCCCACATTACTGCCCATGTATCTGTCCAACTGTCCGTCTGTCTATCCGTCCGTCCGTCTGTCCGTCTGTCTGTCTATCAGGCGGCAGTTGGCTTTCCGCCTTGGCCCCGTGTAACGCAGCATTAACTTGGCATTCAACACAGCCAAAGCTTGCAGCTTGCACTATGCAACGTGCAGCTTGCACCTTGCAGCCCTGCCCCCCTCATCCACCGCTCTAGCTGCAACTCTCAGGGGCCCCACTCTTTGTGCGCTGCTTTTCCGTTCTGGGTTGGCCTGATGCATTAATGTGGTACTAAGAAATATTTTGCATATTTACTTTGAAATCTGTGAGAAATAAGTTTTGGTTTTTCCCATGCCCCCTGCGCTTATCAACTTTACCCCAAGCTTTTCGCTTTCTTTGCGCTAGAGCGATCCAGCGGCGAGGGGGGAACGTTGAAAATGCGCAAAAATTTCAATTTATTGGGCATGCCAATCTGAGTTGCCACTTGAAAGATGGCTGCGGCAACATGGAAATAAATGTATATATGTAAAAATATACGTCAGTACATTGGTCAGCAAAATAATTTGGAAAAAAATTAATTATTGTATAATTTAATTATAATGAGTAATATTTGTGGCTGGCAATGCTGCTTCAAGGTTGCATTTTAAGTGATCACAAAAATCTCATTCTCATTATAAATCAAAGCTAGTTAACATTGTTTTGTCCAAATACTTTCTTTGAATAATATAGTATTGTAGTCATCCTAATCCCACTGATTTGTCTGTTGAGAGCAAGTTTTGACTGGGGATACATACCTCACTCTTGGAGGAGAGTACGGGTTGTCTTCATCTGACAACAGGCCAATAGACAAGCCCAAATCATACAGACCAATCAGTCTAACCTCATTCCTTCTGAAAACAGTAGAGAGACTTCTCGATCTGCACATCAGAAACAAACTGCATGCCTCGAACCCGCTGCATCCAATGCAGTTTGCATATTCCAAAGGGAAGTCAACAGAGGTTGCCTTACACCACCTAGTCAGAAAGATTGAAAATGCTTTCGACTCCAAGAACATAGCTTTGTGCGATCTGGATGTCAACAACACTGACTTTGGTTCTATCTCTAGATCGTTGGCCCGTAAGAACATAGAACCAAATGTGACCGCATGGATTGAACCCATGCTCCGACAGAGGGACATAACTTCATCTCTAGACGGTACAACAGTCAGCATAGGTGCTGTAAAAGGTTGTCCACAAGGAGGTGTGTTATCTTCCTTGCTATGGTCTCTCGCAATCGATGAAAGGCAAAAGACTTTCTGCTTCCCGCATGAATAGCTGTAGGTCTTTTGTTGGTATTGCCTGCACTCTTAAGAGCCCGATAAGCCAATTTTCTGTAGATAGTGGCGTCCGCTCTGCCAAGACCTTTTGTCTTGATCGCATCCAGAGATTTGACAAGCACTTTTGCTTGACGAAGTCCCGGAAGTTTGAACCAGTATCTCCTATGTTCTCCTGCAGCCCATTTGATTATCCTGGTTTTTATTGTGGGCCAACCAATACCACAAAACGGCGCAGGAGATGTAGTCAGGCTGGAGGCACCCATTCGTGCTAGATCATCAGCGATCGTGTTACCACCCACTCCCGAGTGTCCTGGCACCCAAGATAGCACGACTTTGTTTCGGGCGGACAGGGTTTGGAGTCGGCTATGGCATTCTTTAACCATCCTGGAGTAGATGCTCCAGAATGGCAATGCCCTAATAGCAGCTGGGCTATCTGAATAGATGCATATGTTTTCGCCCCTAATTCCCTTGAGAAGGATACTAAGGACGCAGATTCCTATTGCAAGAATCTCCGCTTGAAAGACGCTGGGCCAGATGCTCATTGTGTAAGAGATTATGGTGTTGTGTCCAACGATTCCAACACCTACACCCTGCTCAGTTTTGGACCCATCCGTGAACCATTGTTGCCACCGGAGGTTTCCACAGGGGCTAAAGGTTAATTGGTTCAAGCACTTTGACGTTTAAGTTAAAAGTTCGCAATGTTGGGATGTTTCTCAAAACAATTAGGAACTTTTATCCATAAATTTTTTTAAAGTAATTGATATTGTCTACAAAATGCGTTCTTCATCACTTTTCTGAGATTAATAGTTTTCCAGCAATCGATAAAAAAAGCCAACGAGATGAAAGCAAGCAGTTCACTGCTTTGTGCACTGCTTTACGCTTAGCCGCATTTTGGCAACTTATTTTTCTGCACTATTTTTAAACGATCACAAAAGTCTCATTCTACCATAATTGATTTATTTATTTAAGTAGCCATAAATTAAAACTAGTTAACACAGTTTTGTGCGCATACTTTCTTTGACTACTGTGCTGCGTGATTTTGTCCAAGTATTAGCTTGGACCTTGAGCTTTATCGAGTTAAGGAGACGCCTTTAGACACAACCGGCAAACCCCACACACGCCTTATCTTAACTTTGGCACAGCCATTACACACACACACACACTTACACACTCACTTATACACAGACACTTT
Organism: Chymomyza amoena; assembly: GCA_037043745.1. Classification (NCBI taxonomy): domain Eukaryota; kingdom Metazoa; phylum Arthropoda; class Insecta; order Diptera; family Drosophilidae; genus Chymomyza; species Chymomyza amoena. The sequence goes on along the minus strand of JBAMAX010004800.1, from coordinate 3,380 downwards.
ACCAGCTGTTTATCGCTTATATTAGAAAAGTTTTTAGGCACATCTATATATATTTCTGAGTTTGTTGTTTTTGTTTTTGTTGTGGTTTCTCTGCTTCTTTTGTTTTAGTTTTATGCTTCACCTTCAGTGCGAGAACAAAAAAAAAAAAAAAATGCCGCCTACAATATGGTGCAAGACACTCTTTTGCTAGGCATTTGTTCCAAAACATTACTTGTGGTGACTCCCTGGAAGCCCCTGCCACATTTTCCTTGATTTCTTTCATATCTGTGTTGTCTGTGTTGTCCTTTTTGGTGTTTCTTTGGCATACATCGTTTATGCTACGTGACTTGCCTCCCAGATGAATGCAAAACAGAGCACCTAGACACACTCACACGCACACACACTCATATCATATCATATCTTTCTATGTGTGTGTGTGAGTTTGTCTAATTGTATTGGGAAAATGCGCAGGCTGGAAAATTTTGTACAGAACTCAAAGCAAACGTTGAAGTTGAGCAGAGAACGCAGGTCAGAAAGGCTGCGCCTTCATAATGAGCCAAATTAAATGCTGTTGCCTGCGAATGTATTTTGGATTCGCTCGTTTTCCAACACTGCTTTTGTAGTACTACAAGCTTGGCATGTTCTTGTTGTTGTTATACACTGTAGCCTGTAGGGACAGCAGGGTATTATAGATTTGTGCCATGTACGTGATCTATGAATTGTTTGCAGTAACATCTGGATAAGCAATAAGCGTTGGTGAAACAAAAGATGACGCCAGAGTTACGCTAGAGGAAAGTTGAACGCAACTAATTAGCATAGAAGCAGACTGATGACGTCACATTGCACTCCAATGCTCTCCACTTAATGTAAGCCAGAGGCAACAACAAAAATTTGACGCAAATAATTATTATATTACTTTTATTTTTTCGCATGGATGCAGTGTATGCCATTATCGGGCAACTCACGTCCTGTTTTTCGTTTTTTTTTCATGGCATAAAAACGCGTTAATCATTTTATTGATTCGGGGGCGCAATTTAAGCCCAGGGCTTTGGCATGTTTCCTGTTGTAGTCAAGTGGCAGAAACTCCGCAGCAGTGGGAGAGAGAGTGAGAAAAAAAAAATATGGAGTGCCGGAGTGGAGTTCTTGAATGTAATGCATATTAAACAGCTGTAAAATTTACACTTCAATTACAACAACTTGAGCATGAAATAAAAGGATACATAAACACACAGATACAAAGCAACACACACAGATACACACACACAAGCATACAATTTGTGAACCATCCCTGCAGGAATTCGGTGTCATTTAAGTGGCCTCAACTACTCTAAACGTTACTAGTTCGTATATGGTTCAAATAAGAACTGTTGTGGAATAGGAAAATGCGGTAAACGAGAGCGCGCTTCGCTCACGGCTTACGCTCTCAAATTTGTGTTCGCTCAATTAAGCGAGCTGCTCTCTCGTTTTTTATATTTTTTTAACGCAACAAGAACAAACAAGCATTCTTTAAGGGTGGGTTGTGGCTATTTGGTTCGTGTTATTTTTCTGCGACAAATTTTGTGTATGCATAAAAACAACAAAGGAATAAAAGGCAAAAGAAGCTGCTGCAAAAATTAGGCGTCAGTACAAAGTGCAAATCAGTGCGATCGGTTGTTCTTATATTGAAAATCAATTGATTTAATTATTTAAATAAGTAACAATTTAAAAAGCAAATCAGTGCGGTAATAGAAAAACAATTATTTAAATATAATAAAAGAAAAGTTGCCAAAACACAAGGTGAGTTACATATTTGCTATTTATGTTTATGCAAACATACAGTGTGCCACAAAACTCATAGTACAGAAGGATTTTACACTTAAATGCGAATTCCTCCCAAATTGTTTAAATTTTCCAAAAACTAATGATGAGGTTTTCTTAAATATATATTTTTAAACAATAAACAAAAAAAAACAACGTTTGCAGTTAATAATGCACATTTTGGCAGCGGAAATTTCCCACACGCGCATACAAAAGTAAAGCAAAGCATATACAAAAAAGTCCCGTTACAAAAACCCAAACAAACCAGCTGCAACAACGTAAATTCGGTATACCGTCTAAGTGTACTATGACATTATACATATATATTTAAGAAAACCTCATCATTAGTTTTTGGAAAATTTAAACAATTTGTGAGGAATTTGCATTTAAGTGTAAAATCGCCTGCTGTACTATGACCTTTGTGGCACACTGTATGTAGATACATTACATATAATTGCATTGCATGTGCATAAATAATGTTGTAAGTAATATTTGTAACAAAATTTTTTATCTGCAGTTAAATTCTGCTCACAGACGCATGTCAACTAAGGTAAGTAAAAATAGCAATAAATTGTTTTTTTATTGTTTAAATATACATAAATAAATATGAACGTATTTATACAAAAATTGTTTTTTGTGCTCTATAGAGACATTTCTTGCATCTATTAGTTGATGGCTATGAGGAATCAGGCCCGTCATTCCGTGCTTTGATATTTGTGTGAGATCTTGCACAAAGACGTTTTAATGGAGCTTTACATATGTATTTGGGGAAAAAGTCTCTAAGCCATTTCGAAAACTTTTGTGGCATTATATAAGGTAAGCATACTATACATTACGAAATTAAAAAAATAAATAATAATTAAAACTCTCTTTACAGAAGAAATACAAATTCAGTCGGCAATATTAAATCTCTCGGACAACAGCTCCCCAGAACGGCAACTAATGAACAAAAACTACCTTATAGTATTTTTAAGTAATAATAATTTTCTTATATAAAGTTGTATTATAAATTATTTGTTATGTATATATAATATAATTGTATTAATTTTGTAATTTAATTAATTTATATTTTTAATTTGTATTTAAAATTAATTGTATTCAATATTTTAAGTATAATTGTATGCTTATATGTTAAGATAATTTTTAATGTTTTTAATATAAATTGTTATTATTTTTGTTTAGTAATTAATTTTATTTATGTAACTTGTATAATAATAATGTTCAAATTGTAAATTTAAAGTAGTTTCATTTTTGGGCAGTATATTCCAGTCTGGAACAAAAATTACTAGTAAAATTAAAGACCATATTTACCAACCTACAACTAAATGCAAAGAACTATTAATTTTCTATATCAAATGGACTAGTTTTGAATTCGTTAGAAGCGACTTGTTACATTCTAATAAGCTGCTACTAGTTTTGTTCAATATGCGCCGGACCAGTTTGAAACCAGTTGAACATCATACCCGAAAATTCTGGTTGCCTGCAATGACAGCCCCATGTTAAACATACTAGAATTTTCAGAGCAAACATACTAGGTTTCGGACAAACAGTTGCACAACGGGGCGGTTCAAAACCAGTTTGCGACTGTAATGTTTTCCTGCAGG